>CM029442.1:34043080-35243080 GCA_017140255.1 Eucalyptus paniculata subsp. matutina | reverse complement strand
ATTTGATTCATTATACTCACGCATTACCTTTAAAAGTCTGGTTTGAAAGGCCAAAGTTTGCAAAAGACATAAACTTTAGCATTTGCTTTTCTTAACATGTACATTAACAAACCCCAACCCTAAGAATATTGAGCTGTGCCGGCCTAGACACAACACGGACTGACGCCTCTTGGGCCTTAGCCTAGCACGGCCCCTCGTAGGGAGCGATTGTGTTAATCCGAGCCTGCTCACACTAAGGAGCTGTGACAATAACTCTGAGCACTAGCTTGGAGAATTTTTTTTTTGGGATAAGTG
The DNA here is from genome assembly GCA_017140255.1 of Eucalyptus paniculata subsp. matutina. Taxonomy (NCBI): domain Eukaryota; kingdom Viridiplantae; phylum Streptophyta; class Magnoliopsida; order Myrtales; family Myrtaceae; genus Eucalyptus; species Eucalyptus paniculata. Next base: position 35,242,786 of record CM029442.1, on the reverse strand, counting down.
CAATAAAAGTTCTAAAACTTATAACAAAAATGCAATTAAGTCCTAAAACTTGTAAAAAATGCAATCAAGTCCTAAAACTTGTCAAATTGTTTCAATTGAGTCCTAAAATTAATACCGTCAATCTTTTTAACGGAAAATGCTAACGTAGCGCGGACGTGACATTTAAAATGAATTTTTATTTCCACGTGGCTTTTTTAAATTTTTTTTTTATTTAAATTAAATTTTAAAAATAGAAAAAAAGCTAAAATTTATCTACAAAAAAAATAGTTTTAAAAAATGGCTATTGCCCATCGCCAGCCCCCTGGCGATGGGCGGCAGCTATTTTTTTCTCTTTTTTTAAAAAATTGTTTTGTTTTTAAATAAATTTTAGCTTTTTTTTAGTTTTTAAATCTATTTTAAAAAATTGAATAAAAAATAATTAAAAAAACCATGTGGAAAATGAAAAATTATTTAAAATGCCACGTCTGCGCCTACATCAGCATTTTCCGTTAGTAAATTTGATGGTGTTAACTTTAAGACTTGATTGAAACAATTTGACAAGTTTTAGGACTTAATTACACTTTTTGTAAGTTTTAGGACTCAATTGCATTTTCATGACAAGTTTTAGGATTTCTATTGCACTTATCCCCTTTTTTTCAAAAGGGACGGTGAATTGTAGTAAAAACAAAAGTGAAGATAGTTACAATAGTATAGAATTTACTTGACATTTTTCATAAATAAAAGAAAAAAATCACAAGAAACCTCAAATTAATATGCGAGAGACACATTTACCCTTCGTTAATGCTCTGTTAAAAATCACTGTTAAAATTTGGCGTGGTGTTGATGTGGCACCACGTGAGCGCCCCATTAAAAAAATTAAAACTAGAAAGGCAAAAAAATCAAAGCACTGTTATCGCGAGTACTATTCTTTGTCTTTAATGCACTATTCATTATCTTCAAACGCTCATCCATGGACAATGACTTTGGTCGAGGTTGTTTATGCTTCCCCGATCTAAGATTGAGGATGTGGGGGCTTGGCCACCTTGAGTCTAACTAGTGACGACGAGCCTTATTCTATGTTCAAGACTGAGATCTCACTTTGGTAACGCCCATCTAAAGGTTCCTTTTTCGTTCAATTGTGTTCACCAAACTAACTTTTTACTAGGATCAAACTTTACTGTGACAAGTTTTGAGAATAAGATTTAAACTCACTTTGTGTTTTGATTGCGGTTAAGCTCGCCGAGATCCAGCGTAGCTGAGTTATCAATGTCACTCTATTCCTCCTCTTTCTCATGAGCTTCTATACTACTAGGGTAACTCTCCATGTCTTTTATCCATTTTATCACTAGTTGCTAAACCTTTTCCCTCTTTTTCTCAAAGCTGCGGAATTTCACAATATTAATGGAATATCCTTGGATAGCCATGGCGGTGCAAGCATCAGCTATTGTTTACTAATCTTCCAGTGGATAGATTTCCAAGCTTTGGAGAAGCCGGTGATAAAAGTGGCGAAGTTTGTGGATTGATTTTGCCAATATTTGAATGAAGAAAGTAGAAGAAAGATGTTTGACAAAAAAAAGTACAAGAGAAATAAAAAGTTTACCTAGAAAAATAAACACTAATGGAACAAGGAAGAAGATTACAACAAAAGAAAAAAAGATTATATATAGCCGGATGTCTAGGCAACTTTGGGCAGTGATGGATGAGCACTTAATTATTACTTTTATTTGGGTTAATATCACAAAAAGCCCCAAATTAGTATACTTGTAAAAATTTGTAAATTAGACCACAAAACACTCTAAATTGGTAAACTCGTGATAAATTTACATTCCATTAGTTTCTGTTAAATTGAAATAATATCATGAAAAAAATCATAAACTGGCATATATGTGATAAATAGAGGGTAAAACCACAAACTAGTACAATTACAATTGTCAACTATTATGTGTCATCCCACTTAGTAATTTGACTATAAAAATTAACAAAGATTAATGGAAGGTAAATTTGTCACAAGTGTAATAGTTTAGGTTTTTGTGGTCAAAAAAAATAATTTGAGGTAAATTTGACTAGTGTATCAATTTGTAATTTTTTGTGATACTAACCCTCTTTATTTTAACCACCCGCCTGGGTCGCACTGCTGGCGGCAAGCTTCTCCCCCTAACACAAGGGGAGGAGTTTTAAGGGTGACTTTTCCGAATGTGGTGTTCCCTAGGTCACCCAAAAAAAAAAAAAAAAAAAAAAAACCTCTTTATTTTAACTTTTCCGAATGTGGTGTTCGTTAGGTTTTAATAGTGATATTTAAAATAACCCTAATGTTGGGTAAATATGTCTATTGAGGTTTTTAGTGTCACAGAAAAATTATAATAAATGTGTCATGGTGGGTATAATTTAGGGTTTTTAGTGTTTTTTCTCCAAAGGAAAAATGACATAAATGGTCTTTAAATTTTGGCTCAAGGTTCAATGTGGTTCCTGAACTTTAGCCTAAAGTGAAATATAGTCCCTAAATTTTTAATTTGTTCAATGTGATCTCTAATCTTTTGAAAAAAGTTCGATTAAGGATCAACAAAAGTTTAATAGTTTTTTTTTCAAAAGTTTAGAGACCAATAAATTAAAAGTTTAGGAATCACATTACATATTAGGCTAAAGTTCAGAAACCATTTATGTCATTATCCCTTCTCCAAATTAAATTATAAAAAGAAATGTCTAGCAATACGAGAGAAGAAAGGGCGAAATAGGTAGGAGCAATAATGAATGATTTCTTGTCAATAACTCAAAGGCACGCTAAAGCATTGGTGGGTCTTCTTTTCCACATTAGGATGTGCCCTTAATCTCCTTTTCCATGCTAAAGAAAAAAACCACCAAAAAATACCAAATTATGCCCATGGTGACACGTTTCCTCAATTTTTTTTTGTGATTTCAAAAAATCCCAAACTAATACCCAAATGATAACATTTACCCTTCATTAGGATTCTGTTAAAAATCACCGTTGAAATTTGACATGGCTTTGACTTAGCACTAATATGGTGCCATGCAAGTGCCCTATTAAAAAAAAATTAAACAAAAAAGAAAAAATTTCAAAGTACTATTTATCGCAATTACTGTTCATTGTTTCAAATGAACTGTTTTCAAGTGCTCATCCATGGCCAACGGCCTTCGAGGTTGTCCATGCTTCCCCAAGCTAGGATCAAGGACTAAGGGGCTCGCCACCTTCAATCTAATTGGTGATGATGAGCCTTACTTGACATTCAAGAGTGAGATCTAGCTCTAATCACTCCTACCTAACAGTTCTTTTTTTTTTTCTCCTTTCATTATCCCCCCAATCATGCTCACCAAGCTGTGCTTTCACTAGGCTCAAACTTTAGTATGATGAGTTATGAGAATAAGATTTAAACACAATTTTGTGTTTTGTTTGTGGCCAAGCTCACCTAGATCTGGAGTAGCCCGAGCTGTCCATGTCACTTTGCTCCTCCTCTTTCCCATGATCTTTTGCACTATTGCAGCTATTCTCCATGTCTTTAATTCATTTCATTAGTAGCGGTTGAACCATTTTCCCTTCCTTTCCTTGAATTCATGGAGTTTCGTCGTATTATGGAATATGCCTTGGGAAGTCATGGTAGTGCAAGCACCGGTTGTTATTTGCTAATCTTCGGGTGGATAAATTTCCAAGGTTTGAGGAAGTGATGATTAAAGTGGCAAAGTGTCTATGGATTGATTTTGCTAGTAATTAAGTGGAGAAAGTAGAGGGAAAATGTTTGACAAAAAAAAAAATAGAAGAGAAATGGAGGAGTTCACCAAGAAAGATGGAGGCTAAAGGAACAAGGAAGAAAATTATTTACAAAAAAAAAAAAAAAAAAAAAAAAAAAAAAAAAGAGATTAATTGTACACAGATGGATGTCCAATCAGCTCTAGGTAGCAATGTACGAGTGCTTAAAGACGATGAATAGTAACCACGATGAATAGTTCTTCAGGTTTATTTAATTATTATATTGTTTGAGTTAATACCACAAAAAAAAAAATCCCAAAAGTACACTTATGATAAATTTTCACCTAAAATCTCAAATTGGTGCACTTATGACAAATTTACGTTCATTAATTTTAATTAAATTGAATTATTATCATGAAAAACTACAAACTAGTACACATGTGACAAATGGATGGTGAAATCACAAACTAGTACACTTGTTAATTGTCATATGTCATACAAATAGTAAAAATTAATGAAAACTAGTTACGGGTGTATCATTTTAGGGTTTTTTTTTTTGTATTTAGAGTAAATTTGATAAGTGTATCAATTTGTAATTTTTTGTGATACTAACTGTTTTTATTTTATTTTTGAGTCATCAGGTGTTAACATTGATATTTAACATAACCATAATGCTAGGTAAATATGTGTGTTGAGGTTTTTAGTGTCACAAAAAAATTGAGGTAAAATTATCACAGTGGGCATAGTTTAGGTTTTTAGTGGTTTTTTCTCTAAAGGAAAAATGATACAAATGATTCATAAACTTTAACTTAATGTTCAATGTGATCCATAAATTTTAGCTCAAAGTGTAATGTAGTCTTACTCAATGTGGTTTAAAAAATGTTCTTTTAAAAAACATTTTCAAAAATTTAGGGACCAAATAATATAATAACAAAAGACAAGTTTTTCTGGAATAGAAATTGATTTCAGTTCAAGTTTAAACATTTTTCAAAAATTTATTTCTAGAATAGAAATTTGTTTCAGAAATAGAAAAAATAATATAATTAACCAAATTTCAAAGACCAGTTATCTCACTATCCATTCTCCAAATTAAATTATAAAAAGAAACATCTTGCAATACGAGAAAAGAATGGACAAAACAAGTAGGACCAATAATGATGATTTCTTGCCGACAACTCAAAGGCACGCTAAAGCATTAATGGGTCTCCTTTTCCACGTTATTATGGGCCCCATATGTCTTATTTTCCACACTAAAGAAAAAACCACCAAAAACACCAAATTATGCCCACGGTGACACATTCTCATTACATATGTATATATACATATGTATACATATAATAACTATACACATATGTATACACATATTAATTTTTATCCCAAATCAATACCCAAGTAACACATTTACCATTTGTTAGGATTCTGTTAAAAATCATCATTGAAATCTAACATGGCTCCAACTTGGCACTGATGTGGTTCCACGTGGGCACCCCATTAAATTTTTTTTTTTTTTAAAAAAAAAAATTTAAAGCATTGTTATTGCAATTATTGTTTATTGTTTAGGATGCATTGTTCATTGTCTTCAAGTGCTTATCCGTGGACAACAACCTCGATCAAGGTTGTTCATGCTTCCTAACCAGGATCGAGGACTAGGGGGCTTGGCCACCTCGAATCTAACTAGTGACAACAAGACTTACTCAATGTTCAAGAGTAATATCGCTTTGGTCACTCCCATCTAACGGTTTTTTCTTTCATTTGTCCCTGAATTGTGTTCACCAAGCTTACTTTTACTAGACTCAAACTTTAGTATGAGAGTTTTGAGAATAAGATTTAAACCCAATGTTTTTGTTTGTGGCCGAGCTTGTTGAGATATGGAGTAGTCCGAGCTGTCCATATTACTTTGTTCCTCCTCTTTCCCCAAGCTTTTGCACTACTGAGGTCACGCAAGACCTAGGCAGCCCTCGCTTGAGGTCGCCTTGGTCATGTGACCCTTATGAAACCTTCATCGGTCCCTTGCCTAGGTCATGCAACTTTGCCAGCCCTTTGCCGGCGTAATTTAGTCTTGCCGACCACCCTCCCGGTTGCCCTTGCTCAAAAGAGATGAACAATAATGAGGGACAAAATTGGAAATTTGAAAAATTAATGAGGACAGTTTTGAAAAAAAAAACTAATTTCAACATTTGACCAAATGCTAAAAGCCCATTGGAAAAACTTGCCAAACATCCAACATTTCCCTAGGGAGCTTTGGAGGCCGAAAGCCCTAGGGAAAGTTATACCAAACACACCTTATGTTCCCTTGTCTTCGAACAAAGGAGCGTCTGAATAAGTAGAGCTGAAATGGATGATGTTCAGGCGGACAACATTGGTGGATAAAGAGATATCATGTCAGTGCTTGTCTAATCCAATCTCCACGGAAGGATAGGAAAGGTCTTTAGCTGGTTTAAGGCTATATGGTATGGCCTCAGCTATATCAACAAGGATGTTTAATCTTCTCAAATCTGAAGCGCCGTAGGTAAACCTTTGTTAATGTTAACGATTTTCATAGGAGGACGGAATCCCTTGATCTTCCTTGGTGTGCACAATCTTTGTAAGCATTGTCAAAAGCGACAAAAAATTCAATCGTGGGTAGGTGAACTAGGTTTGTATGGTGCGTTTGCTTCGTGAAAAATGAAAGATTTGGAAAACTTGTTCTTAAAAATAATTGCTCACATAGCCTACAAAAATGAACAAAAAGAGCATCGTCCTTAAAAATACTTAGATATAAATTAATGTCGATAATGAAACATCTTTCGTTGATTAATTATTTTAAGCGATATAAATGATTATTTTTATGAAGATGTTTTTCAAATCATTCATTTTCCACGAAACAAATGGAGTTTTGGTAAGCCAAACAAATTGGAAACACAATATACTAGTCTAACAAATTATAGATTTCTAAGGGAAAATTACCAAAAAAGTCATAAACATATTACAATTATGCCAATTAAGTCCTAAACTTTTTTGATCAATTGAGTCATAAATATATTATATTTATGCCAATTCAGTTTATCCGACCAAACTTGGCCGATCGGTGTTGATGTGGCACAACCGGCGCTAACAAGGCACAATGTTAACAAGGCACGATCGACACTAATGTTGACAATTTTAATGATATTTTATTGTATTTTAGAATTTTTTATATTTTATTTTTTCTTTTCTCTTTATTTTTTTCCTCTTCCTTTTTCCTCTAGCCCATCATTGGACTCAAGCAATCGGCTAGAGGTGAGGGCTGGTGAGGTTGACCTTGCCAACCACTAGCAAGGGCCAACCTCGCTCCCCCTTAGTAAGTCTCAACCTCCCTTGCTAGATCTAGTGAGGCTTGACCTTGCCCTCGCCCAGCAACAACGAGGTCGTCTTAGGGTCTGCATGACAAACTTCCCCAGCCCAAGAATTTCTATTCTTCTCTTCCCCAGAACCAAAAAAGAATAGAAACCCGCATGATAACGGCAAGTTAATTTTTTGTTCCCGGGAACAAAATGTTAGCCCGGGAATGGTTTTGGAATAGAAATGAGAAGTAAAAAAAAGTTGCTTCTTGTTCCCGGGAACAAGTTTAAGAAATAAGTTAATTTTTTTTTTCTTTTATTCTTCTCTTGTTGACTGCCATTGACCGCTGTTGACCGCTGCTCGCCGCCGCCGCCCGACCGCCCGCCCACCCGCCCGCCCGCCGCCCGCCCGGCCGCCCGCCCGCCGCCGCCCTTGACCCGATCGCAGCCGCCGCCCGCCCCTTAGGAGGCCGACCGACCGTTGCCGCCGGCCGACCGTTGCCCCACCCGCCCGGTCGCCGGAGGCCGACCGTTCTACCGCCGCGCCGGTCGCCCGAGCGGGCCCCCGCCGCGGACAGCTATCGCCGCCACCGGATCGCGCCGTCGCCACCGGACGCCGCCGGACGATCCCATCGCCGCCGCCACCGACCGTTGCTGCCGTCGCCGCCGGAGGCTGACCGAACCGCCGCGCCCGGTCGTCGCGGGCGCCGCCCGGACGCCGCCGCCCGCCCTGCGTCCCCGCCGCCCGACCGCCCGCCGGCCGGCCGCCGCCCACAGCCCGATTACCCGCCCGGCCCATCAGCCCGCCGTCGACCGCCCGCCGGCCGGCCGGAGGCTGATGGGCGATCGGCGGCGGGTCAGCGGGCGGGCGGGGCGGTCGGCAGCGGGGACGCCGGGCGGGCGGCGGGCGTCCGGCATCCGGCGCGGCCGGCGCGTCCGGCGTCCGTCTGGTCGGCAAAAATAAAAAAAAACAAATAAATATAACAAAGAAACTGTTTTTACCAAACGCATTTCTATTCTTTTTCTATTTCTAGATGTGTAGTTATCAAACGGGTTTTTACATAGAAATTGTTCCCCGAAATAGAAATATAAAAGAATTATTTCCGAAAAGAAACTGTTCCCCAGCCAAGAAATGTTCTCATGCGCACCCTTAATCCAGCAACCGACCAGAGAAAGAGAGGAGGAAAAAAATAAAGTGAAAAAAAAGAAAAAGTTAAAAAATTTGAAACTATTAGAATATTATTAAAAATTGTCATTGTTAGCACTAGTTGGTCAAATTAGGTGGATGAATTGAATTGCCATAAATACAAAAGGTTAAGGATTCAATTGGCAAAAAAAAAAATTTATAACTGAATTGGCACGTACAATTGTAATATGTTTAGGACTTTTTTGGTATTTTCCCCAATTCCTAAGGAGTTACTTGTGCTAAGATTTGATTGAATTATGGAGCTTGTGTTGGTAATACTGGAAGGAAATGGTCCCCTTGCATGGGGTTGTCTACTAGTTTACATGGGGACAAGCGTAACCCTTTCTTTTTTCTCTCTCTTTTTTTTTTCTCTCTCTTTATATATGAGGGTATGATTCTCATGAAAATGTTATAATTACGAAAACTTCTTGATTACAATGTAATGTCGTAAATTTTAACGAAACCTTTTATGCCATCATTTTGTTATGAAAAAATTAGGACTAATTTAGACACAATGTATCTACTGAATGAATCAAATAACTTTACTCATGTGATATGGTTAAATCAGGGGTGGCAATTTCTAGCATGATGCAACAATCCAACTCGAACAACCGCACGAAGTAATTTTGACTTTAGGGTTCAGGATTTGGCTTTATATTGAGAGTGTTCATGTTATATTCATGTCAAAATAAATGGGTCTGGGTACGTTCGAATGGATCAACCCATTTTAGTTGGTTGTGTATGGATTGAGTTTTTGATACTATAATCAAACAAGTCGTGTTTGGTTCAACCATTTAAACCTACGTAAAAAGTTGTACGAAAAAAATTCCAAATTTTACAAAAAATGTTTTGGCAGAAGTACAGCGTAAGTGCCAAAACTTAGCATGGAGGGACACTTAGGTGTCAAAAGTTATGAAAGGTAAACATAAGTGTCACTTTCTTTGAACAATGAGACATTTAAGTACCAATTTTAGCGAAATGTACCAAAAATTCTACATGACATTTTTTCGTTAATATAACTCACCTACGTGACTCACCAAAGAACTGAGCTAGTAAAGAAGAGCTAAAACAACATTATTTTAACTCTTATTTGAATTTTAATATAAATATTAATTAAATTAATTTAAAAGTAAATTTAAAAAAAATTAAAAGGAATGGGGGGCTGGATTGCAAAATGGTGAGGACTATGCAAGCTCTCGATGCCACCTCCTCACCGTCATTGGGAAGGCCGGCAACGTTGGGGGGAGGTCAGCTAGGGCATGATGACCCTGGCTAACCAACAACAAGGGCTTGCAAGCCCTAGCATAGATCTGGGCGAGGGTTGCAACCCTCCCCTAATTCGGCCAGGGTCACTAGCCCTCGCCTAGAAGGGCCAAGGGTTGTCGTTGGCTAGGGTGCTACCGAGGTCACCAGCCCTTCCTAGTAATAGTGAGGAGGTGGTGTCAAGTGCTTCCACAGCACTTGCAGTTTTGCATTCTCACCCTTTTTCTAAAAAAATTTAAATTTAGTTTTGAATTTAATTTAATTATTATTTATATTAAAATTCAAATATGAGGCAAAATGATGTCGTTTTTTACTCATCTAGCCATGTCAGCATGCCAAATGATATCTTTTTGCACTTGTCTTACTAAAAAAACACCACGTTAGTATGTTGATCGAATTTTCTTGCCATTAGTATTTAACTGGCTTATTTTGCTTTGATTTTGGTACTTAAGTATATCTTTCTGAACTTTTGGCACTTAAATATATATTTCCAAACTTTTGGCACTTAAGTGTCCCCTTATGCTAAGTTTTGACACTTCGGATGTGCGCACCTTATTAAATTTCTCTCATTATGATGGACTATCAAAAAACTGTACAAATTTTGATTAAAAAGATAAATTTACAAGATTTTGTTAACGGTCCGTAATAGATTGTTGTTGTTGTTGTTTTTTTTTTTTTTTTTTTTTGTGACAAGAGGAACCAGCTTGCACCGACAGTGCGCCGTAAACTCCCTGGTGACGCTAGCAGGGAACCACCACCCCGACGCCACGCTTAAATCGCCTAATGATCCGCTAGCCTCCCTGCAACTTGCGTTGCAGGGGCTTCGAACTCCCGACCTCCCATATGGAGGTCTAGAGCCTACCCAACGGAGCCACCACGGCCAGTGGTTGTTAATCCTTATAAGAAAGAAAAATTCAATTTTATCATGTTATGGTGTTATTTATGTTGGACCATCATAAACCTTCATAATCATTCTAAGGAAAAAGATTTCAAATTCACTCTCCATTAGTTTTCGTTAAATTAAATTAATACCTCAAAAAACCACAAATTGATACATTTGTGACAAATAAAGAGTAAAACCATAAATTGATATGTGTTGTCCAACTCCGCAATTTGAAGGTAAACTAAAAGAATCTAACAAATGGTAAATTTGTCACAAATGTACTAGTTTGTAGGTTTTTTGCGGTAAAAAAATTTGTTTGGATAAATTTGTCATAAATATACTAGTTTTGAATTTTCCGTGGTATTAATCTTTTTTATTTTAATTTTTTCAAATATGGTGCATGAGTGGCGCCATATCAATGCCATGTCGAGTATAACCCTAACGCTGGGTAAATATGTGCATGTTCACTTGTGTACAAGTTTGAGGTTTTAAGTGTCACAAAAAAAAAAATAGTTTAGGGTAAACGTATCGCAGTGGACATAGTTTGGTTTTTAGTAGTTTCTCCAAAGGGAATTTGACATAAATGGTCTCTGACCTTTGACCGAATGTTTAATATGGTTCATAAATTTTAATTTGTTTGATGTGATCCCCTAAATTTTAGCCCAAAGTGCAATACAATCCCTTAAGTTTTTAATTTATTCAATATAGTCCCTAAAATTTTTTGATAAATGTTCTAGAACACATTAAATAAATTAAAAGTTCATAGACCATATTACATTGAGTCAAAATTCAAAGATCATTTATATAATCCAAATTAAATTATGAAAACAAACGTCTTGCAGTACGATAAAAGAAGGGGCAAAACAAGTAGGAGCAATAGCAAACGATTTCTTACCGACGACTTAAAGGCACGGTAAAGCATTGGCGGGTCTTCTTTTCCTCACTCGGATGGGCCCCCGTCTTCTTTTCCTTCTGTTTTTTCTACTAAAGACGCTTTCGGAAATCTAAAGTAGCGCCAACCTCATCCGTCTTCCACACACACACACATGCAGAGGGAGAGGAGGGAGAGGAGGGAGAGGGCCGGGGGGTGTGAGAGCATTAAGCAACGAATTGCCCCAAGTGAAGGTCAACATCAACGTCAATGAAATTACTCCCAAGTCCAAGCTCCAAAGCCACCAAAGCGGCTATAAATTAACCCCCAAAGACTCACCTCTTACCCTAAGCAACAAGGCATTGACCACTCACACTTCGACACTAGAGAGACCTCAAAGCTTTTACCATATCCTAAGGCATATTCATATGGATGCGATCTGGGCCTTGGCCGTGCGCATGGGCGTGATGAGTCTGACGGGCGACTCGTCCAAGCCCAGCGGAGAAGAAAAGACCATGAAAGCTCCCGGGAGGGACATGCGCATACCCCGGCGTCCCTTCGAGGAGGACCCCGCTACCTACTTCCGCAACCTGCGGAGCAACTCGCCCAAGCCCAGCGGAGAAGAAAAGACCATGAAAGCTCCCGGGAGAGACATGCGCATACCCCGGCGTCCCTTCGAGGACGATCCCGCTACCTACTTCCGCAACCTGCGGAGCAACTCGTCCAAGCCCAGCGGAGAAGAAAAGGCCATGAAAGCCCCCGGGAGGGACATGCGCATACCCCAGCGTACCTTCGAGGGGTCCTGCAACCTGTGGAGCAACTCGTCCAAGTCCACCGGAGAAGAAAAGACCATGAAAGCTCCCGGGAGGGAAATGCGCATACCCCGGCGTCCCTTCGAGGAGGACCCCGCTACCTACTTCCGCAGCCTGCGGAGCAACTCTTCCAAGCCCAGTGGAGAAGAAAAGACCATGAAAGCTCCCGGGAGGGACACTCGCATACCCCGGCGTACCTTGAAGGAGGACCCCACTACCTGCTTCCGCGACCTGCGGAGCCACTCGTCCAAGCCCAGAGGAGAAGAAAAGACCATGAAAGCTCCCGGGAGGGACATGCGCATACCCAGCGTGCCTTCAAGGAGGACCCCGCTGCCAACTTCCACGACTTGCAGAGCGACTCGTCCAAGCCTGGCGAAGAAGAAAAGGCCATGAAAGCCCCCGGCAGGGACATGCGCATACCCCAAAACCTACTTCCGCGACCTGTGGAGCGACCTCCGGAAGTAGTTGCTAGCTAGCTACCAAGTAAAAGGAGAAATTTGTGGTCTTGCTTGTGTTTTCTAATGTCTGTCGTTTGGTTTTGCATGGTGTCCTCAGGTATGACCTTTTACGGTACGTGTGTTTATGTGGTGTGTTTGATACTCTAATTCTCGTTGTTAATGCTAGTATGTAATTTCAATTTAAGTTCAATTTAAAGTTTGTGCCTGAAGTTATTTCGTCATCCGAAGCAATTGCCGATCAATTTTTTTATTTTTTTTCAGTTCTTTTAAAATATGTGTGTGTGTGTGTGTGTGTGTGTGTGTGTGTGTGTGTGTGTGGATTTTTTTTACTCAGCAAGCACGCGCTTTATCCATCATTTGAAGTTTGACAAATAAGTCCGTGTTATTTACAAGTAATGGTTATAAGTATACTGAAATTGAAATATTAAGTTTTATGGCCAAAATTGTAATTTTAACATTTAGCGAGGGAATATATATTTATGAAAATGGACATTATACAACCATGAAAATCCGAACAGTCCTCATTTTCTTTTAAAAGAAATCATTTTTGAAAAAAAGTAGATTTTCCGGATCTCTTTAGCTTAATATTCTAGAGAATCTTGAACTTTCCACTTGTAAGTTTACCATGAAAAGCATAAATTTTCGATCATGTACTAAAATGTCATGAAATCTTAGTTTTCTGAAAAATGTCATGATCTTTAATATTTATCAAGTTAATCTTGATATGGAGGGAGGATGTCCGCATCGTAGATTTGAGGAATAAGTTCAATAGGTCGATTCATAGGATCTGTTCAAAGACTTTATACGCAGATTTTTTAAATCTAGCTCGACAAGTTTACCAAATTAGATGTTGCAAGAGGATGTCCATATCGCGTTGGGTTATCTTGAGCATTGGAATTTCTTCCGCACGAAGGCAACGACTACAAGCCCATGGTTGCCCCTCAATGAATTACCAAGTTATACTTTAGCTTGACAAGTTTAAATTATTGGTGCGGCTATGGTTGCCAACCGGTTCGATTAGACTAATCAAACCGATAAAAAAAAAAATTGTACTGAGACAATGATCTCTTCTAATCAACACTCGCTAGACTTTCTATGGTGGCTAAATAAAAAGACCCGTTTTACTTAATAGTTAAGACTAGGTAAACAACTATTTTTGCAACTAAAATTACAGAAATCCATTTGATAATGCAATTTTATTTTTCTATTTATGGAACAAAATTTTTGCCTAGAAATAGATTTGAAACAGAAATGAAAAGTAAAATATTTCTATTTATTTATTTCTAGAACAGAAATGAAAAATATTCTTCTTGTCGTTCGCCATCGCTATTAGTCAACCACCCATCCGCCATTGCCCCCCATCCGTTACCATTCACCAACTACCATTGGTAGTTGTGCTGCCCCCCACTAGCCCCCGCCGTTGCCCATCCCTTGTCGCTCGTTGTCCGCCACTGCTTGGGAGAGAGAAATTTTGTATCGTTATCAAACGAATTTCTATTTCAAAAACATAATTTTTGTATCGTTATCAAATGTGTATTTTTGCTCATAAACTCATTTAGAAATAAAATTATAAAAATCTATTTTGTTTCATAAATCAATTTTTGCTAGAATAGTTATCATCCGTGCTCTTAATGCTCTCTCCGTCTTTTTGGAAGACGTGTGGGGCTTGGACTGCTTATTTGTGATATTCACTCCAAAGCAAAAGAACAAAGAAAAAATAAGATGGGTCTAACTGATATGGAAGAGACGACCCACCAATGGCTTAGTGTGTATGTCATCGGCGATATATTAATCAAAAGATTACGTCATGGACAAAAACATAATGGCTAAAACCCTGTTTGGTAACCATTTTATTTCTCTATTTTTTCTGTTCTTTTGTTTCCAAAAACAAATCAACAACAATCATTGGCAAGGGAACAGATTTAAAATAGAAACAAGAGGTAGAAAAAACTTACTTCTTTGTGCGTGAGGACAAAAAGAGAAATAATGCCATTTTAGAAAAACAAACTCAACATAACCTAATGCTCATCTTTATACAATTGACACAATGTCCAATCTCCTTATCCAATCCGAGTCCCCATTTTTTGAAATAAAAATACAAAATTCAGAAATTTAGGAAAAAAATAGAAATTAGATTTTGAATAGTTTTACTAGATTTTATTGTTAATTCTAGTTTTTAATTGGTTTAGCATAAAAAAACTGTGAAAATCTTTTGATGAAAATTGGATTCAAAATTGAATAAGCTTTTAAAAATTTACTATATGGTTTTTAAATGCATTTTTCTTTTAGAGACAATGCTTAGGTCACGAAAGATTGCCGACTCTAGTTTTCTTCCCTTAAGATTCTATTGGAGATATCCTAAGATCATCTGCAATTCTATTTTAATAGAAAATTAGATAGCTTTGAATAAGTCTTTTGTATTACCATTTGTCTTGTGTTTATAGCAATCAAATAAGGTTGTGCTCCATGGATTTCTGATATCATTTATTTGAAGGTTTAATGATTTGTGCAAATAAGCACACCAAAGATTGCCTCCATCCTCAATTGTTCTGTCATTGTCCATTCCACCAAATAACATTACTCTTCTTCTTGTAGCTAAAAGAGCTAGAAAAGTCTGCACTTGTTTATTGTAATGTCCAAAATTTTACTATTAACCTCCTAACATTGTGAGTTATAAATTAGTGGGACTTTTGTTGTCATTTCCAACCATCCATTTTTTCACTCAACTATTATGTTGAATTTTCAAAGACCATCTTAGAATATCTTGATCAATTAAATCCTTAGAAAAGTTCAATTTTATTCAGACATGAATTGCTAAGTCTCCACTAACATTTTTCTAATTAAATGAATTGGGAATAGAAATTTTTAGGGTAGTACCCAACGCGTTTATGTTCTTTTTCTATTCCGAGAATAGAAATTTTATATAATTACTAAGAGCACACATGATAAAATCTTTGTTTCTCTATTTCTTTGTTTTTTTGTTCCTCGAAACAAGTTTAGAACAAAAATCCATTTGATAATATAATTTCATTTTTTCTATTTCTGAAATAAATTTCTATTCTAGAAATAGAGTTAAAGCAAAAATTAGAAACTAAAATTTCTAGCTTTTTTATTTCTAAACAAAAAGTGAGAAATGAAAACTCTTCTCATTGTTTACTCTCGTCATTACCTATTGCCCGTGGGACGCCAAACACCCACCATCGGCCCGAACGCCACCAGCTCACTACCAAACACTGGCCGCCTGCCGCTCGCCACCAAACGCTGCTTACTCGACACCTGTCACCAAACGCCTGCCGCTAGACGTCAAATGCTGCCTCCTAGAAATAAAATTTTTATTTTGTTATCAAACAAATTTTTATTTCAAAAATAAAAATTTTGAGTCGTTATCAAATGCATTTATTTACTCGAAACTCACCTAGCGAATAAAAATTAAGAATTAGAAATTGAATTATGTTTTAGAAATTTTGTCATGCATGTCCTAAACACATTCTTTTACTCAAAAGTTCAGAGAATAGAAATTGAAAAAAATATTAAATAGAAATTATTCTTGAGAAAAGAAAAAGTTACCAAATGCACAATAAACAGACTCGTCGATGATGCATTTTGGTGGCTAGAAATCATACATTATTGCTCTCCCTATTTTCCTCCTACTTCTCCCGTACTATGAGCAATTTCTTTTCATAGTTTAATTTATTAAAAGTCAGTCATTTACGTCTCTTGTACTGCCGTGATTATCTCCACTTTTGTTCCAATGACAATTCATCACCTCTGAAAAAGATTTAAAAAAAAAAAAAAAGGTTGGACTCGGGCAAGTCCAGGCATCAACACAACTACCTATTACTAATAGGCTATGAAGCACCGACACTCTCCAAGAGCCTTCGTGTCATGTCGGACACTTCGACACGTGTTCGATACTTTCCGAAACTCTCAAACACTCTTCAACACTCGGTCAACATGTGTTGGAAAATCTGAAATCCGGTCAACTTTCTCGATACTCTCCAACAATCAAGTTGAAATTTTGACATACAAGTTTCCGACATGCGATTCCGATATTGAAGTCAATTTTAAAAATTCAATAAATGAGAGGTCAAAATATATATGTGAAAAAATAAAACACAATAATAAAAATAATAATGGGAGAAAGAAGAAAAACATAGTCTTCTCTTCTTTTTTGACTCTCACTTCTCGTGATATACAATCCACCCCTTAAGTTTTTTTTTTTTCCCTCCTCTTCCAACATATCTAACATGCGAGTCCAAAGTATAGATTACTTGTTTTTTTTCCAAGTTTTATGAATTATTGAAATAGAGTTGAATTTGTTAAATTGAAACAATGAATGATGTTAATAAATGGTGAATTAATGTTTTAAGTGTATATTCATTCTAGGCTTATTTATTTATTTATTTATGAATTTGATTCAAATTAATTTGATTGAAATAATCATAAAAATGATAATTTATTATATATACAATGTGTCCCAATATGTCAAAATTCTCTGTTTGTTGGCGTGTCGTGTCATATGGTCGCGCGTGTCGCGTGTTAGTGTCGGTACTACTTAACTAATAGGTTCCACCTAGCACGGCCCGGCTACCATTGTTCGAGAAGAGGTTTGTTGATATACATAATGCTGAATTTCAGGTCATTCACAAACTTAGGCCATTCAAAACTAATGACTTATAAAGATATCGCATGAGTACGATGAATCAAATTCAGATTTTGAAGGGGAAAGAGAATTTTGATGTGCAATTGCCGGTGTAGTATAAAAATTGATAGTTTACGGTCTTCGTAATGAACAAAGAATTTGTGATATGAAGTATTGTAGTAGAAAATAAATGAAGAAAAGAAAACGATGTCCTAGAATACGGAGCAAAATTAAGAAAGGTAGTTCCTTTTTTTTTTTTTTTTTTTTTTTTTGGCAAGAGAAGAATAATTGATTATTGTCTGGAATGCAATATCACCTCGTACCAAAAGCCTTATGTTTATAGTTTAAGTTCGAGTATATATTATTTAGAGAGAGAGAGAGAGAGAGAGAGAGAGAGAGATAACCGAGCTTATACCATCAGATTGAGTGATATAAGTATTATTCCTTAAAGGTTTCTTAGTAAATAAAACTATTATTTCTCCTTTCATTAGGAAAAAAAATTGTTATTTTTGTTCCTCTCCTTTTTATTTTTTTATTTCTGGTCAATACTTTTGAGTGGAGTCATACATAATCCAATAATAAGTTTCCTTTATAAAACTATTAGCAAAACTGCATCCGCTTTGTGTGTATGCAAAAATATCATATTTAATGTTACAAAATATTTAAATCGTTAATGGATGAAAAGAGATTATTGGTACAATATGAAGTAATCGTAGCCTCACAATGTTGACGTTGCACTCCGAGCATCACGGCGTGGCTGCCCCGACCACAAACACCCTTACTTGAGAACCCCCACAATGCTCTCCCTTTGTCAAATCGCAAACAGACAAACTTGTTCAATAAGTCATAAATCTATTGCATTTTTGTCAATTTAGTCATAAACCATTTAATTGTGCCAATTGGGTCCTAAACTTTTTTTCATATTTTGCCAATTAAATCCATTCAATCAATTTTATGGATGCTAGTCATCTTACATGACACAACCAACGTTAATGTTAATGATTTTTAATAATATTTTAAAATTATTTATTTATTATTTTAATTTTCCTTTTTTTCCTTTCTCCTTTTTCTTTTCTTCCATTCTTCCTCCTCTATCTAGTCGCCAAGCCTCAGAGACCAGCCAGAGATGAGGGTCGGCAAGGTCAACTCATTGGCCTCTAGTGAAGCTCGCCCCTGCTGGTCATTGGCAAGGGCAAGCCTCTCCTAGCCCTGGCGAGGCTCAAGTCTCCCCAATGGCTAGGTGAGGCCAACTTACAAGGGGAAAATTGGCCTGTATGCATACGCTACCTCTTGGCACAAAATTTATCCTGCTATTGTGTTTCACGTAATTTATCTCACAAAGCTGTCTGCATTAGTTGATTAAGGTAATCGGTATCGGTCAACACCAAAAGCAAGAACTGACTCTTCTCCCAGTGGTGTGGTCGTGAACAAATTAGGAAACAATGCAAAATCAAAACCATTGAGAATTTTTGGATCTTTCAACAAAATTGTAACTTGAATTCTGCTGACCATGAATCCATGTTTATATGTTATGAATCGATGATATATTCGTTGACACCAAAAATGCCCTAGTCTTTGACCATCGACTCGGACTGAGGGAGATCGAGCAGATTACAGCAGAAGTAGAGTTTGCTAAGGATTGAGGGCGATTAATTGGCAAACTCATTTAATCGACAAGATAACTAGTTTTAGCCGACAGGAGGTCAAATGGAAATAACCGAGTCCTAGAGCATGAGTATCGGTAACTGATGCTTGACCTAGTCAACAGAGGGTCACGACTAACGCAATTTACAATGAGCTAGACACATAGTAGTTATCTAAGTAATGAAGCCGACAATATGGGACCTAGCTATGAAGAAGTGAAACCAACATAACCGTCAGATGATGGAATCATGAATCTCGCAAGCCACCAATGGTAAGGGTCGAGAAACGTGGGTTATTGCAACCGTCAGTTGGTGGAAGGAAGAGCTTTGGAAGTAACTGATTATGTTGGGCATGGAACGTGGAGAAAAAGCAATTGTCAAGTAGTGGAGTAATATGACCCTTATGTAAATAGAAGATGCTGATTTTTAGGAGTTGCATATGATGTATTTAAGTTCTTTGTAACCGTTGTTATCTAGCATTAGCAAGTATAAATACTTCCATTGTAGTTTATGCAAGTTACGGCCAATCAATCAATAAACACCAATTGTTCAATTTCATTTTCAATGTATTTTTACATTGCACTTTTTTTTTTTTTTACATGGCTAGGATTGTCTCTACTTTCGGTACCTCTAATTTTTTTGTCAATTGTGTTTTTGGTCGGAGAATCAGCTAAAGATTCTTCACATCCTTTGTTGATTCTTCGGTGATCAATACCTAAAGTTCCAAGGGAAATTAATAGACGAGCCCAAAGAATACTCCTTAATGTTTGTGGAATGAGTAATGCCATCTGTCATTTACCCGAACTTTTGAGCCAAGCAAATAATCAAAAAGTCCTCGACCTTAGCCAACGTTTAAAAGGTAGTTTCTTCTATTGGCTTTTAAAAGTAGTCTGATCCTTAAAAATTGTTGTCAACTGGATCAAAACGACACTTCAGGAGCGAAGGCCCTCATTTGCTTGCACTTGATGTGATGTGGGAGTTTCGGAGAACTACCGGTGGAAGTGACTAAACTACGAAATTTGAAGAAACTTCTTCTAGATGGAATTTGAATACCAGAATTTCCTTTGTCTATCGACTCTCGGAGAAGCTAAAGACACTTAATGCCAATGATTATACATCGTTGGTTCGACTTACGGAATCGATTGCCTGTTTGACGAATTTGTCGACCCTTGATTTGACATATTACTCTAAGCTTATGTGACTTCCAATAAGCATTGGGTCCATTGTGAAGTTGCGGCTCATGTCATTAGAAAACAGTCGTTCGAGGGAGACCCCCGAATTAAGTGGGACTCGGAATTGTTGACTAAACTGAACTTATCCAGCACCTCAGTTAAGGAATTGCCTGAATCATAGGGAATTTGCGGAATTTCAAATGCTTGATATTAGTGATAGCAAGATAAAAAGAGCTACCGAATGCTGTTGGGAGTGTGGGAAAGTTACCGGGGATATTGGGAACTTGTCTTCGCTCAAGACGAATGGATTTTCTTCGTACAGAAATTTCTAGCTTACCAGAGAGCATACGCATTCTTTTGTCTCTCCAACACCCTGATTTGTGCGGTTGCTTCAGTTGCCGTCGGAGCTTCCTTCCAACTTGACCTTCCTCGATTTCTCGCCTAATCCGTCAAAAGAAAGTCTTCCTTGATTGCTGCGCTTCTCTCCAATGCATCTCAGCGCTTCCCTCAACACTGGCATACCTTACTATTTCGCACTGTGCCACGTTGAAACATATATCTGAGAATGCTTTGAACTGATGCACATTCATGGTTCGCAGGTCTCAGAAATCCTGAAGCCTCCATGGAAATTGAAAGACAGACGCAAGACAGATATTAAGGACTTGAAAGGCTAGAGATATTGGAACAGTTGGAAATATGTCATTGCACTTCCAGTGAAAGGCTAGACTGTCCAAGTTGGGGGCATATGAAGAAATTACGAGCTACAAGTTGCAAAAAATTCATCGAAATTCAAGATCTTGATAGGTTGGAAATTTGGAAGAGTTGAATGCTACGGGTGCAAGTCCATGGAAAGATTGGACCTCTTAAAATCGGAGCATCTAAAGGAACTAGACACTCAAAATTGTAGGAACTTAATTGAAATTCAAGACTTTGATAGCTTGGACTTCTTGAAAAGGTTGGACATATATGCGTGCACTTCCTTTGAGATATTGGACCTTCCACAATCGGAGCTTCTCAAGAAATTAGATGCCAAAGACTGCAAAAACCTAAATGAAATCTGAGGCTTTGGTCGATCAGAGTTCTTGGATGATTTACTCTTCACAGGGTGTACTTTCATTAGAGGGCTGGACCTTTCAAAATCATTGCGTTTGGGAGAAACTAGATTGAACAAATTATGAAAACTTAGTCTAAATGTAAGGCCTTGATAACAGTTCTTGCACATGCTAATTTTCACTGGGTGCAATTCTATGGAAAGGCTAGACCTCTCATAATCATCCTATCTAAAGAAATTAAATGCGATGATTTGTAAAAGCTTAGTTGAAACTCGAAATGCAAAGGCTTGACAGGGTGGGAGTCCTTAGAAATGTTTGATACTCCTGGGTGTAGTTATATTGAAAAGGCTTGGCCTTAGAAACGTAGTCAGAGTTCAAGTCCTTGGTAGGTTGGAGTACCTGAAATTTTTTGAATAATTCAGCTTGCAGAAATAGCTTACTCACTCCCAAAACTAATATAATAAGAACAATATGGTGATAATTAATAATGGCTAATGTGACACCTGGACATATCGTCGATTGATAATCAATGCAACGTTTTTGATCAAGGGTACTTTCCCTTTTCAATATGATAATCACCATCAATCGAAGGAAACCCTTTTTTTAAGTGGGAAAAGAACTTTTTTTATTTCAATCAACTCGAGAGGTGGAATCCGTAAAGACTGTAAAGCAGAAGAAGATAATCAGGTCCTTCCTCCACCCGCACAGTTTCTGGTCGAATGTCTGCCCTTTTGAGCTAGAATACGATCCACTATATTCCCTTGTCTTCGAACAAAGGAGCGTCTGAACAAGCAGACCTGAAATGGATGATGTCTTGGCGGACAGCGCTGGTGGATAAAGAGACATCACGTGAGTGCTGTCTGATTCAGTCTCCACGGAAGGGAAGGCACGGTCTTTAGCTAGTTTTAAGGCCATTATGGCCTTGGCCATGTCAACTGGGACGTCTGTTCTTCTGAAATCCGAAGCTGCCGTCGGCAGTAAACATTTATTAATGTTAACGATGTTCCTAGGAGGACGGAGATCCTTGATCCTCCTTTGTGTACATAATCTTTGCAAGCATTGTCAAAGGATGGAAAAATTATCCAAAAAATTTTAAATTTATTAATTTTTTGCTAATTTAGTTATAAATATTTTCTTTTTTACTAATTAAGTCAATCCGGTCAATTTTGATTAGAAATAACCGACAAGAACATTTATCATCTCACGTGGCATAACCGACACTAACGCGTGGATAATTTTTAATAATATTTTATTTTTTCTGAATTTTTGTATTTCTTTTTTTACTTTTTCTTTTTTTTTCCTTTTTCCCTTTTTTTTCTTTTTCCCTTTTTCCTTCCATTGGCTTTGGACCTTCCATTGGCTACCTGCTGGACCTCGTCAAGGGCCACTTTCGCCTAAGCTAGCAGGGCATTTTAGTTCAAAAAAATTGAAAAATATTAAATAATAGAAAACTAGAAAAGCCAAAAAAAAAAATCGCTTGAATCACCAACATGAACACGGCACCCCCAACCATGTCAAAGATTCAACAGCTTCTCAATCACACCCCATCAAACCAAAGGAGAAAAAGAGATTGCAGATGATCAAATATGTGTGCGCCACCGCGATTCCAACTTTTCCAACAAGTACCGTCAACCCTTGCCTGGGGTCGCCTGATGCTCAATGTCATGATGGAGTTCAATTGCAAATCTCAGGTGGTGGAGCTTGATGCCAAGCCTCTCTGCACCATCGTCCTCGTCATCGTTGTCCTTCCCATCATCGTTGTACACCAAATTGATAGCGCAGCTTTAGTTCCTGACCTCACCCACTAGATTGTCGCCACCTTCCTGCATCATAAAAAACCACCGAACAACAGCAATCAGGACATGAACAAAAATATGAATATTGCCACGAATGGTGTAGACAAAGGACCTATGGAAATCCGGAGACATGCTGCGAAGCATATAGGTAGGAGTGAGGGCTCAAGTGAAGAAAGAATCACTGGTAATGGTTGATTCGACGTGATTGAGAAAAAAATTAATGGCAGTGAGTGATTGGAATGACTTGGAGCTGTTGGATCTTCAACATGGTTGGGGTGCTGTGTTCATGGAGGTGGTGTTTCAGGAGATTCTTTTTCTTTATTCTTTTTTCCTTTTTTTTGCTTTTGCAATTCTACTACAAAAATAAATACACTAAAAATCTTAAAACTTATCATAAAAGTTTAATTGAATCTTCAAACTTTCAAAAAATATAATCAAGTCATAATATTTTCATGAAAATGCAATCAAGTTTTAAAACTTTCAAAAAGTAAAATCAACTCCTAAAAATTATTACAAAAGTGCAATCAAATTTTAAAACTTTCAAAAAATGCCATAAATGGAAGGATTTAATTGGACTACTCAATAAGTTTTAAGAATTAATCGCGCTTTTTGAAAATTTTAAAACTTAATTACACATTCATGATAAGTTTTAGGATTTCCAATACACTTGTCCCTTCCTTTCTCCTTTTTTAATCTTTAGGTTTTGCTTTGGACAAAAATACCCTCTGCCAGTCAAATGCTTATCAAGTGATTGACTGGTTGGCAAGCTCATATCCTTATTTGAGACTAACTTGGTTATTTGAGGCATTTATTTGAAATAAGGTTCATTTTATATCATCTTTTGAGAAATTAATCCCATTTTAGGCTATTATTGGAAAATTTCCCTGAAGATTACATAGTAGTACACTCTAAAGTATTGAATTAAAAAAATGAGAAAAAAACATTGACCAAGAAATCTTTAAGGAATAATACTTATATTCACTCAATTTGATAGAAGTCCATTATTTTCTCTATTTTTTAAAATTTAAACTTAATACTTTTCTTTTTGTCAATATTAAACTTAACCTAAACGAATAAGTTTATGGTACTCGAAGATATTGCATTTAAGACAACAGTGAACTAACATTCTTCTCTCGCCAAAAAAAAAAAGGAAAAAACTAACATACTTAATTCTACTCAAAATTATTTGACATCCTTTTCGTTTCTTCTTTAATTTTTCATGCAGTACTTTGCGTTATATATCCTTTGTCCTTTATCAAGATCATAACTTATCGGTTTTATACCACACCGACAATTACACTTTGAAATTCTCTTTCCGCCTCAAGACCTGAATTAAACTCATTACACTCACGCATTACCTTTAAAATCTATGGTTTTGAAAGGTCACAGTTTGCAAAAGACATGAGCTTTAGCATTTGCTTATCTTAACATGTACATTAACGAACCCCTACCCTAAGAATATTAAGCTGTGCCGGCCTAGACACAACACGGACTGACCCTCTTGGGCCTTAGCCTAGCACGGTCCTTCATGGTGAGTAGTTGTACTAATCCAGTTCTGCTAACAATAAGGAGCCGTGATGATGCCCCGAGCCAACATTGGCCATCTTCCGGGAGATTTGAGCTAAGGAGGTGAGCTAACAAAGAACCAATTAAAGAGATGTTCTGTTCTTTGTTCTTTTTCCTAACCATACCCAAAAGCCAGTCACCAACTTATCATTACAACCCAAAATTCTATTTGAACTACCTCTAGCTATATAAACTCCCATCTCTATCCTCCATTTACTCACGCAAGTAGCAATCCATTCCTCTCAGCTCATTGATTTCAAGTCCTTGAGTCTTTCACAACATAACATCCACGCTGCAGTTACCAAGATGGCTGATCCCCCAAAGAGCTTTGTTCTCTTCATCGCCATAGTTCTTTTAACTGCCAATATAAGTTTCAGAGCTTGTTATTTGCGGCAAACAACTAGACCATTCATACCACTCCTTCCTACAATACCAACACTGCCGATATTGACAACTATGCCATCCATACCATCCCTTCCCACATTACCAACAGTATCAATACCCACTTCGCTGCCACCATTGCTGTCCATGCGCACATTGCCTGCCATCCCTACGACCCTACCTCAGCCCACATTGCCGACACTAGCCACCACCCAGCCAACATTGCCCACCACTGCTCTGCCGCCACTTCCAAGCATGCCGACCATGCCAACCACCTTGCCCCCAATGCTGAGCATCCCTACATTCCTTTCCTCACTCCTCCTCCAGCCACCAGCCCCTGCAGATTTTAGTACCATATGAGGTTACCTAAGTGTAGCTTTAAACTGTTGGGGTCTGCCCTTTCTTTGTAAAGATTGTTCGTATATGTATAATATATAATATGTATATTTATATGAGATGTCTTTCGGAATTATATTTATCATTCACGTTGCTTTCTAATGAGCCATTTTGATGCGAAAAAATGTTTTTCCAGTATCTTGTATGTACCTTCCATCATATGTATGATCAGTGACATGTTTTCTGTACATCCATGTCTTTTCCACCATCAGTATAAAAAATGTGTTCTTCACGTACGGCCTTATCCACTTTTTTCCATTGTTAGTGGTGAATGGATGCTACAAGAAAATCGACCTTTCGCCGCGGCAGAATTTCGGGGCTAGAAGCCCGGAAATTCGCGGCCACGGAAATCTTGGTGGCGGAAATGTCAGGGCTAAAGGCCTGTGGCAATACACCTTTAGAAACAAAATCGAGTAATTTTGTGCAGAAATGTTTACCTTTCACCACGGGATATTTCATGGCAAAAGGCGTAAAATAGACACTCAATAACGACAGATTTTATTTCGTGGCTAAAGGACCGACCATATCCAACGAAAGTTATGTGGGTTGTAGTAGCTTCGGCGACACAAAATTTCGTGTCTAATGACATGCGGCGAAGAAAGATTTTCTGGCTAAAGCGTCAAATTTCATAGCGGTCGAATCATCTTTGCCCACAATTGTTCTAGTCAAAAGTTTAACTTAATTGGTAAGATGAGACATAAAAGTGCAAAACTCGCAAAACAAGTGAATTGAAGTATTTCCAACACCAACGAAAGGAGGAAGAAATGCAAAATGGGATGAACTAATTATAAATAAATATTGAAGTATTTTCAACGCTATATATATAGATAAAGCATATAAGATTCATTGTCAAGTCAAGTGATACTTTAAAAAACTAATTTAGATACCTTTTGTAATTTAAATTGTATTACTAATCTTATTATCTTAGGCTTAAGTAAATTGATTAGGATAATTTTTCCATCATTAATTTTGTTCAAGATGACATATTTTTTTAATTGTATTTCAAGGTATTTCCTAAATCTCTCAATCTGAAGTACAAAGAGAGAAAAGGTAGATAATAACCAAGAAACAACAATACAAATACTATATTAACAAACCTTGTGTCGCGTCCTTCATAGTCAGCACCACATCTTGGAGTTCTGAATATCTTTTTGCATCAATCCCATGTTTCTATGTGCTCTTACCATTTTAAGACACAGAAAACACACATCTCTATTTTATTCTTAATTTAAATCAATCATTTTTTATAAGTTTAAATTAATTATTTCGACAAATCTTACTCTAGATTGTTTTAGCATTCAAAGATGTTTAAATACTGACGTTATCTATTAATAACATTTGAAAAATAACATATAATAGTTCAGGATGACATGGAAATAATCGAAAAGTAACACTGAGCTACGTGACAAACATGGAGTTAATGAGAAGTGTTAAGTCATCAGACCTTAAACCCGCACCGAACCCTGCTCAAAGCCACCACATCAAAGGACTGTTTCTCAGCTTGGAATAGAAAAGCCCCAAAAAAGAATCAAAGCCGAGGAGAATTTGAAAAATGGCATCCTCCAGCCCCTGGAACTCTCATTGTTAATATAGATGCCTCATTTGAAATTATTTGTGATGCCAGCATGTCGCCGGAACGCTATCCACAGGAAGAAAATAGACCTATCTCACTAGGTAGAGAGTCAAGAAGTCCAGCACAGCCAGAGGAAGATCGTACCCCACTTGGAATATACAGCCATAGAGCTAAAGAGCAAGGTAGAAATATTCCCCTGCACAGCAATTTCCCACCTGCGCTACACACCGCAGGGCCTGTGGAAAATGGTTGCCTTCACCCGACCCGACGAATCAACGCCGCCGAACCCTCTGCCTCTACATCCGAAGATCAACACCTCCAACTTTCAACATCTGCAACCGAATACCGAGACCTCAGATTAACCGGACATGTATACCCTGCATCATTGCAGCACAATCGACCAGCCAAAGACGCTCACCATGGCAATCCTCGCGCTTTGGATCATAGAGAACGAAGGTCTTTTGCCTCTGCAACTGAGGAAAGAACTCTCAGATCTACCAGATCTGATTTCCCAGTAATACAACAGAACCTCAGAGTCACTATCGATGCTCAACGCAATAGGCATTGCGACCCGGAAGAAAGGGAAGAAGAAACGAGGAACCAACGTACCTGTGCTGTGGAAGAAGGCCCGAGATCCCGACCAGATCTCACCGATCGCATTCCCCTGACCTGCGGAATTATCGCCGCCGAAGATGGTACCCTTGCAATTGACGAACAAATTCTCAGTTTCACCGGATCTACACTTCCAGCACCACTGAGGCTCGCAAGACCCACAAATAACGCCCACCATGGCAAGCCTTGCAGTTCGGAAGAGGCAGAAGACTTTCCTCTGACCTCCGGCACCGACAACGACACAGCTATGCATACGGCCCCTACAACCGAAGACAGAAGCTTCAGATCTACCAGATCTGACTACCCAGCTCAGCAGCAACATCACAGCATCATCACCGACGCTCACCAGGGAAGGCATTGCGATTCGGAAGAGAGGGAAGAAGATATTAACAACCCATGCACCTGTGCTGTTGAAGAAAGAGAAACCCCTCTTCCCGGACCTAATCTCATCCATCAGCCTGCTCTATCTTCGGCATTTGGCCACGCCCAATCCAGAGAGACGACTGAAGCTGACTTCGGCTATTACCAGACAAGATCTTCTTCTTTTGGTCCTCAGCATACAAGACCAAGACCTCGGGCTGCTATTGCTTGCATCTGTAGAGATTCCTTTGGTAAAATTCGCGATGGGTTTGCAAAGCATATTGAGGTAAGTTCGGCTGAGCAAGCGGAGGCCGTCGCTTTGGTTGAAACCCTAGATTTTATCTCTGCAAACCTAATCCCCAATTCCCCATAAAAAGAAATACTTCTTTTATCTGATTGTCGGTTGCTAGTGGACAGTCTATTGTCGTCATCTACTTTAAATTGGTCAGTGCAACCCCTAGTGGACCGGGCCAAGCACAAATTGGAGACTATTTCTGGTCTTTCTTTTGCTCACTGTAGTAGAAATTCTAATCAGGTTGCTGATTGGGTTGCAAAAGCCCGGCGTTTTGATTTTCTTCCTATCAACTGGGCGACTAGTCCCCCTTATGCTCTTCTGGATTTACTTTGTACTGATGCTCATGCTGTATTAGCTTCACCTATTATCTAATATCATCAACTTTGGTTCTCGTCAAAAAAAAAAAAACTTATGCTAGGAACGAACCCATGAACATTACTTGTTTGCTAACACTTGACACCCATCTTAAAGGAGATAAGACTTGAACTATTTTTTCATGAAATGTTTGTGTCCGGTTTTCATTCTTTCCAAAATAATAACACCAAAAATCACAAACCGGTACACTCCTATCCTATTTAGCCCAAATTAATGTCTATGCCATAAAAAATCTCAAACTAGTACTAGTATAATATTTATCCCAAACTAAATTTTCATGTTACAAAAAATTAAAATTGGTACGTTAGTGCCAAATTTACTTCAAACTTATTTTTGTATCACTGAAAATCTCAATATCGGCCTTATTAACTCGTTTCTTGTCATTTCAATATCCATAAAAGTAATCTATTCCAAAATAAACCTTAGCAACATGTATTTAAGCCAATTATTCTTAAATGGAATCCGCTAATAACTTCAATTTTAAGAAAACTCTCAGCAAGCTCATAAATACCATGTTTTATTGCCTATATGCTGACACAATGACATTAGGAGTGCCTAAATTTGGCACAAATGGACACTTAAGTGCGAAAATCGGAGCAAAATTGATCAGTTAAGTACCAACGGCAAGAAAATCCGGCCAAAACGCTGACGTGGTAATTTTCCGGTGAGCTTAGTGCAAAACAACGTCATTTTGCACGCTAATGTGGCTAAATAGTGCCAAAACAATGTCATTTTGGTGCTAACATGGTAAATAATTAATATAATAATTAATTAAATTAAATTAAATTAAATTAAATATTTAAAAAATGAGGAGGAGGAGGGAGGCAACCGATGGTTGAGGGCTCAACCCTCACCGTCACGGGAAAGGTGGGGGATGGTCACCCAGGCCAAGGGCTGCTGCCGACTAGGGGGTTGCCCCAACAAGCGGCGGCCCTTGGCTCGGCCAAGTGAGGGCCAGCGACCCTCGCCAAATCTGGGGGAGGGCCGTGACCCTCACCCCAAATCTACGCAAGGGCACGCAAGCCCTCGCCACCGATCAGCTAGGGTCACCAGCCCTCAGCCAGGGCTTGGCGGCCCCTACCGGCCCTTTCCCACCTTCTCGGCGGCGGCGGCAAGGGTTGAGCCCTTAGCCACCGGTTGCCTCCCTCCTCCTCCTCCTCCTTTTTTTTTCTTTTTTTAATTATTATTTATTTGTTTTAAATTTAAATTTAATTAATTTTTGTATTAAAATTTGAATTTTATCAAAACGACGTTGTTTTTGTGTGTATTTTGCTGAGTTAGCCTTCCGACGAGCCACATAAGCAAATAATTATTAATAAAAAATTACCACATAGGATTTCTGGAGGGGTTCACCGGATGTGACACTCAAGTGTCCCATTTTTCGTAAAAAGTGGCACCTAAGTGTCACTTTCGTAAGTTTTGGCACTTCAGTGTCATTTTGTGCCAAATTTTGGCACTTTGGGTGTTCTTTTCTCCCTGTCTACTTCACTTCTCAGATATCAAGCTCAAATCATTAGCTTTTAACATAGTTAAGAGTTCCTATTCTGAATTTTTTGTAACACAAAAAGTTGGATAAAATGTGGCATGATTGTACCGGTCTAGATTTTTTTTATAACATAAAAATTAATTTGGGGTAAAATTGGCATAGTAATAACAATTAAGGATTTTTTTACACGAAAATTAATTTGGAATAAATGTTGTGCGGATATATCAATTTAGGATTTTCTGTGGTAATAATCCTTTTTTTTATCATTTGTGTGATGAAAAAAAAGTACTCAAGGGACGATGAATTGTAGTAAAAATAAAAGTGAAAATAGTAACAATAGTATAGGATTTACTTGACGTTGAAAAAAACATACAAAAAACCTCAAGTTAATATCCAAGTGACAGATTTACCCTAAGTTAAGGCTTTGTTAAAAATCACTATTAAAATCTAACATAGTGTTGATGTGGCGCCACACGAGCTCCTCATTAAAAAAAATTAAAACTAGAAAGCAAAAAAAAAAATCGAAACATTGTTATTGTGATTACTATTCTGTCTTTAATGCATTGTTCATCGTCTTTAAGTGCTCATCCATGGACAATGACCTTGGTCGAGGTTGTCCGTGCTTCCCCAACCTTGGATCGAGGATGTGGGGGCTTGGCCACCTTGAGTCTAACCGGTGATGACAAGCCTTACTCTATGTTCAAGAGTGAGATCTTGCTCTGGTCATGTCCATCTAAAGGTTTCTTTTTCCCTCAATCAGCTCACCAAGCTAACCTTTTACTAATCTCAAACTTTAGTGTGACGAGTTGTGAGAATAAGATTTAAAGTCAATTTGTGTTTTGCTTACAGTTGAGCTTACTGAGATTTGGCATTGCCAAGCTATCCATGTCACTCCATTACTCCTCTTTTTCATGAGCTTTTGCATTACTAGGGCTACTCTCCATGTCTTTAATCCATTTTATCAATAGTTGTCAAACATTTTCCCTCTTTTTCTCAAAGCCACGGAATTTCACAATATCAATGAAATATGCCTTGGAGAGCCATAGTGTTGCAACCATCGGCTATCATTGCTAATCTTCCGGTGGATAGATTTCCGAGGTTTGGAGAAGCCGGTGATCAAGGTGGTGAAGTCTGTGGATTGATTTTGCCAATATTTGACTGAAGAAAGTAGAGGAAAGATGTTTGACAAAAAAATAAAAAGTATAAGAGAAATGGAAGAGTTTACCTAGAAAGATGTACCGAAACAAGAAAGAAGATTACAACAAAAGACTAAAAAAAAAAAAAAAAAGATGATACATGGTTGGTTGTCTAGGCAGGTTTGGGCAACGATGGACAAGCACTTAAGATGATGAATAGTACTTCAGGTTGATTTAATTATTATTTTTATTTGGGTTAATACCACAGAAAAATCATAAATTAGTACATTTGTGAAAAATATATTTCAAACATTTTTTATCACAAAAAATCCAAAATTAGTAAATTTGCGACAAATTTACCTTCTATTAGTTTCCGTTAAATTGAAATAATACTATGAAGAATCACAAACTGGTATATATGTGACAAAAGAAGGGTAAAACCACAAACTACTACAATTATCAACTTGTCAAGTGTCCTCCAACTTAGTAATTTAACGGTAAAAATTAACAGAAACTAACATATGGTAAATTTATCAAAAATGTACTAGTTTGGAGTTTTTTATGATTAAAATATTAGTTTGAGGTAAATTTGACAAATGTACCAATTTTGATTTTGCATGATACTAACCCTTTTTATATTAATTTTTCCGAATGTGATGCTCAAGTTGTCAGGTTTTAATAGTGATATTTAACATAACCCTAATGCTAAGTAAATATGTGTATTGAGATTTTTAGTGTCACCAAAAACATTGGGGTAAAATGCATATCGCGACTTGGCCTCAATTTTTTGGGTTTTATAGTGAGAGGACAGGTTTAGAGATGCTCAAACTATAAGAATTCCCTCACATTACTCCAAAGATCTCGTCACCTCATCTTTTGGGATCAATCACAAAGTTTGCTTAATCACAGCCATAAGCTTTCCCAAACTCATATCTCGCATGACAGCAGGATTAGTCATGACTCAATCTCAAAAAGATGAGTTTAAGGGTTCACAATCATGATAGTCCTCTCAAATGTACATAAGCTAAAGATGGCATCACTTCATCTCTTCACCTCAACCACTTTGAGTGTGCCAAATCAAGGTTGTGAACCCCTCATGATGGGTTTATTGTTTATAAGTTGTTTAGACAACTTAATATATCATTTTAGGAGTTGCCACTAACCCCATTTTTGGGGTCCAACTAAAGTACCCAATCGAGAGTTAAGAGTGGTCATTGGACACCTACACAATCAGAGATCTAAGGCTTGTGGACTTGGGTTATGTCAATATTTATATTAATGTCCTTTCGGTACCTAACAATTGTCACATTACCTAACATGTACATGCGTGTCTTTTTACTTTTCCTTGTAATTTATAAATGAGGTGATCATGCGTAGATAGTCAGTTCCATGACATTCAATCTCTACTTAAAAAGAAAAAAGAAAGCAAACAATTGAAATTTAAAGGACAGTGCGATAAGTAAACACCCAAGACAATTTAAGGAAAACAACAAATCTAGCATGCAATCCTAAAACAGAATTAAGGAAAGCAAAGCAAGGAAGAACTCGCAACTCACCAGGCATATAAGAAGACATATGTCGGGTAATGAATATTACAAGGAAATTGGTTAGAAGGGACATCACCATTCGCCATTTACATAGAAAAGATTGGAACGGACATTGACCATCACCATCTTCAAAATCGCCATCTCCAAGAGCCGCTTTCTTGGACTTATTCTAATGTTAGTCTAGATTTTAGAATGGAAAAGGCAATTCATGGCAATAACAATCGATCGTGGCAAGTATAACATCAATAACATTAAACAAAGTAATTAGCAAGGATTATCAAGAATGGCCTTAGGGTTGGCCTTTGATTGTTCATGCAATGAGTTACACTAAGACTTTTATCCAATCATTTTAATGGTTTGTAGTAATTAGTCAATGTTTATGTTCGCAAATTGTGGCTAATACTAACAAACCCCTAATTCGGGTACTAAAAGTTACCCAAAGTATTCCGCAGGTACATGCATCCTGCTTATGCATATATTTAAAAATCACATGCATAGTTTGAAAGTAAACATGCATGGAGGCTTTTAGACTTTGGTTCTCAATCAATCAAACAAATTAGTGAGCCGATATTAAATCACTTCACTCATTCATCAAGCGCCAAACACAACCACATGCACCAGACAAGTAAAACCAAAGCATTAAAAAGATCCATATGATGCCCAAAAATCATTTTTGGATCAATTAAGACATGAGTTCAAGAAAATTTTGATGAAGACGAGACATAAGTGCATCTAAACTATGGAACGCATTTAACTATCAAAGCTAACTAGAGCACATCCCACGCACAATTGATCGGGCTTTGCAAATGCTTTAAATATGGTTCAAACCAAGAAGAGGATTCTAATTAAAGAAATTTGTATAATAGGGCACCATATGGATGAAAAGCAATTCTATAACAAGTAAGAATGCGAAATGTCGAGTTGTCCAGTAATTTTGAGGGGCTCGATGCAATTACCGAGCTATCTTTTTATTTTTTTGAAAAAAATTTCTATGTGAAGTTCCGAATGTGAGGATCAAAACTCGTGAAGACATCAAAAACCAAATCAACATGCATAATTTCCTAAAAATGCTACAACAGAGACAAGTCATAAAGGACAAACAGAGCATGCTAGAACAAAGCATAGAAGATTCAAGCAATTGAAGTATGACTCATTTATAATTGGTCCTGAAAAAAATCATGGCACATTAAGGATTCAATAAGGAACAACTTTTATGAAGGAAGTTTTCTAAGATAATCTACACATGAATTTCTAAAAAATCCAAGAACAGAGAGCAATGTATCAGAAACAGTGTAGAGTAGTAAGATATCAGAGAATATCAATGGCAATTTGCCCTAACGATGTCTAAAAATTATGAAATTTAAGTATATTGTAGCCATACAAGTGATTAATAACTTTCTTTGAAGAGCCAACCTCAGAATCCTCACCAAAAAAAAACAATCATACAAAAATGGGAAAGATTCAGACTCAAAATGAGCAAACAAGCAATTCGAATTTCATCACATGGTAGATTACAAGAAAAATCTCACAAAAATAAAAACTGGTTCAAATAACATGCAAAGGGGAAAAAATTGGTGTCATTGGAAAGCTTAGAATGTGCTCTAAGAATTTCTAAGAGGCGTCAAACTCAATTAAGATCAATTTCATGTTCAAACGATGAAATTTGCATAAATGTGCAAGTCAGCAAAAAACGTGGCAGAACATGATGCATGAAAGGAAGCTAGTTAAGCCACCTATGATGCATGAAAATTATGACATTTAAGCATGACATAGGGCTAAATGCAATGAATAAGTTTGATGAAAACATCTAACCTTAGATCAATACAAGGAAAATCATACAAATTCATGAATGTCACTAAGTAAACTAACACTCCCTAACCCAAACATAGCAGAATCTAACTAAACATAGCAACAACTTCACAAGGCAAATTCATAGAGCAAAGGATCACCGATCAGCATGAATTATATGTCATTTTGAAGCTTATGAAGTCTCCTAGCATGTCTAGAAGGATTCATGCACTAATTTTGCTCTTAAGAGCTCAATTGAAGACAATTGCACGGCAACTCATGTCAGACCAAATCACAGAAGTAATTTCATGGAACACGAGTACTTGTTCACCATCCCAATGTCATCAAAAAAATTCTGGAAAAATTCATGGATGCATAACATAAATTTGGATCATTTCTCGCGAAGAATCTAAGTCTAATAAAACTCAAAAAATCAGTAGAAAATCGACAAACAGTATAGGTCACAGGAGAATAGAACTGATAACTCACGTTCTTTAGGCAATTTACCCTATCAGATGACTTTATTATTTTTTTCAAAATTTTATATGTTGTAGCCCTAGATGTTCTTAGCAAACTTCATGAGGATACAACCTTTAATTTGCAACGCATAATTTTCAAAAAAATCATGGAATAGGCAAAGGTCAGTTCGAAACTCCAGATTACAAAGACCAGCATGGATGTTTCAATGCAAATTGACCTACCGACATGGCTACTGAAATTTTGGAAAAACTATATGTTGTAGAGAAGTGTGTTCTAAGCAATTTGAAACCAACTCAGAACTCGAATCACAAAAATTAGCAAAAAATCAATAAAAAGTAAAGGTCGGTGAAACATAGAATAGGTCAAAACACATTAAAATTCCTAAAAATATGCACCGATTCCTACGCAGTTTTTAGGTAGTAAACGACACCAAATCAGGACATTCTTTATGTCATTGGAAAGATCCTCGAGTCGTCTACAAATATCATGAAGATATCAAACACAGAAAACCACAATA
The DNA here is from genome assembly GCA_017140255.1 of Eucalyptus paniculata subsp. matutina. Taxonomy (NCBI): domain Eukaryota; kingdom Viridiplantae; phylum Streptophyta; class Magnoliopsida; order Myrtales; family Myrtaceae; genus Eucalyptus; species Eucalyptus paniculata. The sequence continues at coordinate 35,207,518 of CM029442.1, read as the reverse complement.
ACAAGCTCAAATCACCGCATGTTTTAGATCTATCAAAGAGGTACATGATTTTTTTAGAACAAGGCACAATCAAACAATCAAACTCTTTCAATGTAACCAAGCTCAATCAAGGCAAACCTATGGCCATTCTAACATGCTAATACGTCATATTTTGTAGATACAAAAATCCTAGGGTGAGCTCTAGCCCCGATTGTCTAGAACAACCTCACTTCATCAAGCTTAAGGACAGACAGTTACCTTTTGTGTGTTTTGATTGATTTGAGCTTGATCAATCAATAATCAAGCCTCCACGGCACATAATGATGTTAAGGGACTTCCGAAGAACCTGAAAACCATCGAAAGAGAGCTAGATTGCACTGGTTTGGTACTGGATGAAGATCAAGCTCCGATTTTGACACCAACGGCAAAACCAGTGTAGATGGGGAGCTACGGTCGTTGGAGGTCAAGGACAAGTTGAGGAAGATAATCGGAGGTGGTGCGCCACCAAGGGAAGTCGGCTGGTCATTGAAACCAGCGAAACTGGCAACTGGAGTCACATACCGATGATTGGCCCCATCGGTGAATCAAACTAATCGAGAAGCTCTAGTGGTCGTCGGGGCTCTGAGTGGCTACGGCAGGAGAAGAAGAGGATTGATGGAGCTAGTGGACAATAGTGTTCAGCCAGCGGAGGCTTCGGTGAGTAGTTGAAGGCATGGTGAGAGGAGGAGGGTGGTGAGGCGATGCCACACGAGAAGAGAGAGAGAGGAGAGAGATCTTTGAGGAATAATTTTGTTTAAAGAGAGAAATCTATAGATTATGAGGCTCTCTTCCAAAAATTTGGAGGGAAAATGAGTTAAATACCCCCCTCAAGATCAAATCCTAACCGTTGATTCAATCTGATGGCTAAGGATTGATCCCAACAAACTTCCTTACTCATTAAGCAAACTTGATTTAAGCATGTAACTATTTGGATAGTGGTGATCGGCCGAAATCGCTTGTCCATATTGATTTTGCAATAAGGGCCTAATTAGCGGTATTTTCGTAATTTCATAAGACCTAGGGGCATTTTTGCAAAATCTGAAAAATTGGAGGGCACGAATGAAAGTATGCATAGTAGGCCATCATGGGCTGTCGTCGGCTACCAAGAATTAGCCAGAGGAAGGCCAAACTAGCCTCCTCCACCGGCGGCCGGTCAAATCAGTCAAACCGGTTCAGTCGATTTAGCCGCTTCTTAGGCAGTTTAGTCCTTTCCCTTCTACATTTTATGCAATTTAGTCCTTGAAAGGAAATCTTGCTTAATTTAAAGGAAAAACGGTTTAACTCAAGAGAAACGATCCAATTTTGAAGAAATTATGCCAATTAAACTATGTAAATGCAATCTTGTAACTTTCTATTAGCCTAATTACCTAATTAACATGGAAACTATTGGACCTGTGCCATGGGTACATATAATTGGACTTCCTAGGCTAAATTGGACAATTTTATGTAATATATTGCCCAAAAATGCAAATTAATTGAAATTGAATTCAATTAAAATTGCATGGCACCAATGAATTAATTGACCATACCTAGGATGACTTATTGCATTCAAATTGACTTAAATTAATGGCGTGACTTTTATGCTAAAATTGAATCGGGGTCTAATGATGAAATTAAACCTCAATTTCTGAAATTAAACCTTAGTCTCGAATGGGTCAACTTGAATTTCATCAATTGGAACTCATTATCTTGATTTTCTAATGTTCAAGTGAGCTAAATTCCTCAAAATGAGAAGTTCCTAAGTGAATTTCCCAAAATTTACCCTCGATTCGAACTTATTCCACAAAAATGAGTGGAATGGAAGTGTCCGCTTGCAAATCACGTTGAACTGGTTTAAACCCCCTAATCAAGGCTAAAAAAGAGAATTCATATTTTGGCACGTCTGATCTCAAAATCGATTGAATGAGTGAGTGGGTAACGACCTATAGATCAAATGTTGTAAAAGGAACTAAGACTACTTATAACTAAAATAAAAGTAATTTTATTTTTGGTTGATTTTGAACCTAAAATCGAAAAATTCAAAAAACAAGATTCTTATTCAATTTTTGCAAAATTTTATATGCTAAAGTCAAATTGGAACTAAAAGGAATCATTTAGTGCAAAAGGTCAACTTTTGACCCAAGGTTTTGACTTTTGGTCAAAGTTTGATCAAAAGTCAACCCGAAAGTCAACCGTTTAACTTTTCAAATTTTATTGGAAATGACTAGGAAATTATCTAAAAATGACATTATAAAAGAAAGAAAATAAAAAATAATACTTTTTTGTTCGAAAAATTGGCCCCGTTATACCTTTATCAATGCATCAACTAAAAATTAGGCATCAACAATGTATCACAATAAGTATAGTTTAGGGTTTTTAATGATTTTTTCTTCAAAGAAAAAATCATACAAATAGTCCCTAAACTTTAGCCTAAAGTGTAATGTGGTCCTTAAACTTTTAATTTGTTCAATGTGATTTCTAAACTTTTAAAAAACATTCAACTAGAGTCCAAAAAAGTTTAACAATTCACGTTGAACATTTTTTAAAAGTTTAGGGACCAATAAATTAAAAATCTAAGGACCACATTACATATTAGGTCAAAGTTCAAAGACTATTTATATCATTATTCCTTCTCAAAATTAAATTATGAAAGGAAACATCTATCAGTACGAGAAAAAAAAAGCGAGATAAGTTGGAGTAATAATGAATGATTTCTTGTCAATAGCTTAAAGGTACGCTAAATCATTAGTGTGTCTTCTTTTCCACCTTAGGATGCGCGCTTCATTTCTTTTCCCATGCTAAAGAAAAAGCAACCCAAAACACCAAATTATGCCCACAATAACACATTTCCTCAATTTTTTTGTGATACCAAAAAATCTCAAACTAATATCTAAGTGATACATTTACCCTTTGTTAGGATTCTCTTAAAAATCACCATTGAAATCTGGCGTGGCTTCCACTTAGTGTTGATATTGTTCCACATGAGTGCTCCAATTAAGAAATTCAAACAAAAAAGAAAAAATTTCAAAGCACTGTTACTGCAATAACTGTTCATTGTTTTGGATGCACTGTTCATCATCTTCAAGTGTTCATCTATGGACAATGACCTTGATCAAGATTGTTCATGCTTCCCCAACCTAGAATAAAAGACTAAGTGTCTTGGCCACCTTGAATCTAACCGGTGACAATGAGCCTTACTCAACATTCAAGAGTAAGATCTCGCTTTGGTCACTCCCATCTAATGGTTTGTTTTTCTTTCATTTTTCCTTTAATTGTGCTCACCAAGCTCAACTTTCACTAAGCTCAAACTTTAGCATGACGAATTATGAGAAAGATTTAAACCTAATTTTGTGTTTTGTTTGCAACCGAGCTTGCCGAGATATGGAGTAGCCCGAGCTGTCCATATTACTCTATTCTTCCTCTTTCTCATGAGCTTTTGCACTACTGGGGCTACTCCCCATGTCCTTAATCCATTTCATCAATAGCTATTGAAACTTTTCCCTTTTTTTCTTGAATCCATGGAGTTTTGCCGTATTATGAAATATGCCTTGGAGAGTCACGATGGTGCAAGCATCGGCTGTTATTTGCTAATCTTCCAATGGATAGATTTCCAAGGTTTGAAGAAGCAATGATCAAAGTGGCAAAGTGTCCATGGATTGATTTTGCCACTATTTAAGTGGAGAAAGCAGAGGAAAAATTTTGACAAAACCAAAAAAGTAGAAGAGAAATGGAGAAGTTTACCTATAAAGATGATAACTAACTAAAGGAACAAGGAAGAAGATTATTTACAACAAAAGAAAAAAATGAATTGAACACAGTCGGATGTGTAGGCAACTTTGGATAGCGATAGACGAAGGCTTGAAGATGATGAACAGTAACCACAACCAACAGTGCTTCGAGTTTGTTTAATTATTAGTTTTATCTAGGTTAGTACCACAAAACAATCCCAAAAGTACATTTGTGACAAATTTCCACAAAAAACTTCAAATTAGTACATTTATAACAAATATATGCTCTATTAATTTCCCTTAGATTAAATTATTACTACAAAAAACCACAAACTAGTACACATATGTGACAAAAGAAGGATAAAACTATAAAATAGTATACCTGTCAACTGTCATTTAATAATAAAAATTAACAAAAACTAGTCACAAGAGTATCAATTCGCGGTTTTTTATATTTGGGGTAAATTTGACAAATATACTAATTTGTAATTTTTTTTGGCACTAGCCCTTTTTATTATAATTTTTTCAAATGCGGTGCTTGAGTTATTAGGTTTTAACTGTGATATTTAACATAACCCTAATGCCAAGTAAATATGTGTGATGAAATATTTACTGTCATGAAAAGAATTGGGGTAAATGTATTACAGTGGGCATAGTTTAGAGTCTTTAGCAGTTTTTTTCCTCCAAAAAAAAATGACACAAATGATCCATGAACTTTGGTTCAATGTTCAATGTGGTCCCTGAACTTTGCCCAAAGTGCAATGCAATATCTAAACATTTAATTTGTTCAATGTGATCCCTAAACTTTTGAAAAATGTTCAACTAGGGAACAACAAAAGTTTAACATTTTGAGTTGAACATTTTTCAAAAGTTTAGGGACCAATGAATTAAAGTTCAAGGACCAAATTACACATTAAATCAAAGTTCAGAGACCATTTATCTCACCATCCCTTCTCCAAATTAAATTATGAAAATAAACATCTTGTAGTACAAGAAAAGAAAGGGCAAAATAGATAAGAGCAATAATGAATTTTTTTTTCCGACAACTGGCAAAACATGTAGGAGCAATAATGAATGATTTCTTGCCGACAGCTCAAAGGCACACTAAAGCATTAGCAAGTCTTCTTTTCCATGTTAGTATGGCCCCCCATCTTCTTTTCCGCATTAAAGAAAAACCACCAAAAACACTAAATTATGCCCACAATGGCACGTTTCCTCAATTTTTTTTTTTTTTTATCCCAAACCAATACCCAAGTAACATATTTACCCTTTTGTTAGGATTCCATTAAAATATTTCCATTAAAATTTGACATGGCTCCGACTTGGCACTGATGTGTTTCCATGCAAGCAGCCCATTAAAAAAATTTAAACAAAAACGAAAAAATTCGAAGCACTATTATCACGATTACTGTTCATTATTTAGGATGCATTTTTTTCGAGCACTCATCCACGGACAACAACCTTCATCGAGGTTGTCCATGCCTCCCTGACTTGGAAGTGAGAACTTAGGGGCTCAGCCACCTCGAATCTAATTGGTGACAATGAACCTTGCTCAACATTCAAGAGTGAGATCTCGCTTTAGTCCTCCCAACTAACGGCTTTTTTTCTTTCACTTTTCCCTCAATCATGCTCACCAAGCTCAGCTTTCACTAGGCTCAGGCTTTAGCATGACGAGTTATGAGAATAAGATTTAAACCCAATTTTGCATTTTGTTTGTGGCCGAGCTCGCTGAGATATGGAGTAGCCCAAGCTATCCATTTTACTCTGTTCCTCCTCTTTCTCACAAGCTTTTGAACTATTGGGGCTACTCCCCATGTCTTTAATCCATTTCATAAGTAATTGTTGAACCTTTTTTTTCTTGAATCCATGGAGTTTCACCATATCATGGAATATGCCTTGGAGAGTCATGGCAGTGCAAGCATTCGCTATTGTTTGCTAATCTTCCAATGAACAAATTTACGTTTCGATAATTTCCGTTAAATTGAATTAATATTATGAAAAAAAACCCACAAACTAATACACATATGACAAACGAAGGGTAAAATCACAAACTTGTACACTCATCAACTGTTATGCGCCATCCAACTCAACAACTTAAAGGTAAATTAACAGAAATTAACAAACAATAAATTTATTACAAGTGTACCAGTTTATGATTTTTTGTGGTAAAAAAATTAGATTAAGATTTTTACCAAAAAAAAAAAAATAGCTTAAGATAGATTTTTCATAGGTGTACCAGTTTTGGATTTTTCGTGCTATTAACCCTTTTTATTTTAATTTTTTTCAAATGTGTTGCTCAAGTGACACCACATCGGTGCTACATGTCAAAATGGGATAAATATCAATTGGGTATAAATTGAAGGTTTTGTGTTACAAAAAAAAAAGTTTGGGATAAATGTCTTATAAAACGTATAGTGTTTTTAGTAATAAAGAGAAAATGACACAAATGATCTCTGAACTTTGATTCAATGTTTAATATGGTCCCTAAACTTTAACCTAAAGTGCAATGTAATTTTTCAACTTTTAATTTGTTCAATGTGGTTCATAAGTTTCTGGTAAATGTTCAATCTAGTCCTTGGATTAGATAATTTGGGGACTAGTTGAATCTAGGGATATAATAATCTAAAGACTAAATTGAACATTTATCAAAAGTTCAGATATTACCTTGAACAAATTAGAAATTCATTGGCCACATCAAATAAATAAAAGTTTAGATATCACATTACATATTGAGTTAATACTTAGAAATCATTTATGTCATTATTTCTTCTTCAAATTAAATTATGAAAAGAAACATCTTGCAGTACGGGAAAAGAAGGGGCGAAATAGGCAGGAGTGATGACTGCTCAAAGCCATGCTAAAGTATTGGCGGTCTTCTTTTCCACATTAGGATGGGTCCCCCCCGTCTACTTTTCCTTTGTTTTTTCTACTAAAGTTGTTATCGGAAATTTACGCAGTGCAAGCCTCATAGTGAGTGAGCATCGAGCAACGAATTGCTTCAAGTAAAGGTTAAGGTCAAGGTCGACGTCTTCCAATGCACAGCATTAAGTCAGGAAAGTACTCCCATGTCCAAGCTCCAAAGCCACCAAAGCCGCTATAAAGTAACCCCCAAAGACTCACCTCTCACCCTAAGAACAAGGCATAGAACACTCACACTTTGACGCTAGAAAAACCTCGAAACTTTTACCATATCCGAAGGCTTATCCCAAGTCCAAGCTCCATATGGGCGCAAGCGAGAGCAAACGTGGAGAGGGAGATGGTGAGAACAAGGAGTCAGGTGACACTGCCTTGGCCAAGGAGTCGAGCAGCTCATCTGCCCTTGCCGCAGGAGCGATCGCTGGCGCGGCGATCTTGGCCTTGGGTGCAGGCGTGGTGAGCCTGATGGCCGAATCGTCCAAGCCTGCTGAAGAAGAAAAGACCATGAAAGCTCCCGGGAGGGACACGCGCATACTCCGGCGCACCTTCGAGGAGGACCCTGCTACCTACTTCCGTGACCTGCGGAACCACTCGTCCATGCCCAGTGAAGAAGAAAAGACCATGAAAGCTCCCGGGAGGGACATGCGCATACCCCGGCGTCCCTTCGAGGAGGACCCCGCTGCCTACTTCCGCGACCTGCGCGGTGACTCACCCAAGCCCGGCGAAGAAGAAAAGACCATGAAAGCCCCCGGGAGGGACATGCACATACTCCGGGCTCCCTTCGAGGAGGACCCCAAAACCTACTTCCGCGACCTGCGGAGCGACCTCCGTAAGAAGTAGTCGCCTAGCTAGCTACCGAGTAAAAAGGGAGAAACTTGTGGGTGTTGCTTCTGTATTCTAATACGTCTGTCGTTTGGTTTTGCATGGTGTGTCCAGGTGTGATCTTTTACGGTACGTGTGTTTTATGTAGTGCTTTTGGTACTCTAATTTCGTGGTTAATGCTATGCTAGTATGTGGTTTCAGTTCAATTTAAAGTTTGTGCCTGAAGTGATTTGATCATCCGAAGCAATTGCCGATCGATTTTTTTGTAGATCTGTTAAAAAATATGTGGACTTTTTACTCAGCAAGCACGCGCTCTCCATCATCTGAAGTTTGACGAATTAGTCGAGGTTATTTACGAGTAACAAGTATACTGAAATTGCTATATTAAGTTATCCGACCAAAATTATGATTTTAACATTTAGCAAGGGAATATATATATGTTTATGAAATGGACATTACACAACTACGAAAATCGGAACAATCCTCATTTTCTTTTTCAAAATTACTTTTGAAAAAAAAGTGGATTTTCATCTCTTTAGCTTAATATTTTAAAGAATCTTGAACTAACCACTCTCGTTTGAAAATGTCTTGAACTTTCAACTTTGTCAAGGAAAACATAAACTCCCGGTGATGTACTAAAATGTCATGAAATCTCAGTTTTCTCCGAAATTGTCTCAATTTTTAATATATTTCAAGTTAATCTAGATACGGTTGGAGAATGTCCATATCGTAAATTTGAGGAATAAGTTTAACAAATCAATTCAGTTTCTGTCCAAAGACTTCATATGCAGATTTTTGTAACCCTGCCCGACAAGTTTATCAAATTAGATGTTGCAGAGGAGATGTCCATATTGTTGGGTTGTCCTGGGTTTAGGAATATAGTCCATTTCGACCAAAAAAAAGAAAATATATATTGCGTTGGGTTCTCTTGAGCATTGGAGTTACTTCCGCAAGAAGGCGACGACTATAAGTGCATGATTACTTTTTCCTGTCAATGAATTACCAAATTATATCTTAGCTTGACAAGTTTAAATTATCAGAGCAATTATGATTGCCAGTTAGTTCGATTAGACAAATCAAACCGATGGAGAATTGCCATTATGAGACAATGACCTCTTCAAATCGATACTCAGACAGATTTTCTATGGTGGCCCCTAAGAGAAAAGACCCGCTTTACTTAATAGTTAAGACCAGGTAAACAACTATTCCCGCTGCTAAAATTGCTCCAAGCTCAGTTTTTCGTTGAAGAGATGAGACTTCCCTCGTATGAAAACTTTAACTACTACTCATCTTAAGGAACGTTGGGACCAAGCAGTAAAAGCCCAATAAAAGCTTAAGCCATGGGCTAAATAGAATAACCATCATCGACTCTGATGCAACAAACGCACAGTAGAAGCTCGATAACAGCTTGGGCGAACTAGACTAACCACCATGACTCTAATGCAATAAGTACATATTAGAAGTTCAATACCTTTTATTTTGAGAGATTAACCAAAGGGAGTTTACAAGTCCCAACATGTTAAGGCATTCAGTTGGATCTATCTTGACTCAAAAACTTAAGTTAATAAATTATGAGTCAATTATGAGTCAACTAAAATATATTAATAACTCTACACGACACCAATTCTTTGATGTGAGATTTTTTTAATACAACTCACACATGTTGTATTCTTAACATAAAATATATTAAAATGAAAGTAAAATCAAAAGCTTTGAAATAAAAGTACTTTTTTAAAATCATAGTAATCTAATAGATTAATTAAGTGATTATAGATCCTGATAAGGAAATAGTTTCTGTAAAGTTTGAGGAAATAGAATTCGCAAATTTCTATGGTTGAAGAAAATTCTATTGAAGTCCTAAATGTCATCTATTTATACCAACATAAGACCAAGAACTTGGAATTCAGTGTCGTACATCGAAATATTCATCTGATACTTTTCTCTTCAACGAGTAAGATGTGCGAAACTGTTATTTTGGGAGCAGTGATGGGGGCAGAGTTCTAATTTTGCAACGACGTGCACCAATATCTTTGAAGATGGACAGAGAAAATAAATAATGAACTATTCAGATGTTGCTACTAACCACTCATTAAATACAAAAGCAAAAACTATACAGATTCCTTAATAAGATGCATATGGCCCTTTTAACGTTATGCTGTTTCTAGTTCATTTGCAAGAACTCAGTTGAAATTCAAGACCTTGATAAGTTGAACTTCTTGGAAAGGTTGGACATCTTTGGTATACTTCATTTGAGATGCTGGACCTTCCACATTGGAGCTTCTCAAGAAATTAGATGCCAAAGATTGCAAAAACCTAAATGAAATTCGAGGCATTGGTTGAGTGGAGTTTTTGGAAGATTTACGTTTCACTAGGTGCATTTTCATTATAAGGCTGGACCCTTCAAAATCATTGTGTCTGGAGAAATTAGATTGGACAAATTATCAAAAGTTAATCTAAATTTAAGGTCTTGATAGGTAAAAGTTCTTGAAAATGTCAAGTTTCACTGGTGCAATTCTATGGAAAGGCTAGACCTTTAGAATCATCCTGTCTAGAGAAACTAAATGACAAATTGAAAAGGCTTAGTTGAAATGCAAAGGCTTGACAGGGTTGGAGTTCGTAGAAATGTTTAATATTCTTGGGTGAGTCTGGATAAATTAATTGCACAAATTTAGTTGGAATTTAAGAGCTTGGTAGGTTGGAGACTTGGAGTACCCGAAATTGTTGAATAATTTAGCTTGTAGAAATAGCTTACTCGCTTCCAAATCTTATATAACAAGAATAAATTAATAATAATTAATAATGGCCAGTGCGGGCTTATTATTAAAAATGCGAAAACTGGACATATCATCTATTGACACATGTCCAAGTCTGAATATATTTATTTTCGTCAATGCAACGTTTTCCATCAAGGGTACTTTCCCCTTTTAATATGATAATCACCATCAATCGAATGCAACCCCTTTTTCAAAAGTGGAAAAGGAGCTTTTTTTTTTTTCAATCAACTTGAGAGGTGGAATCCATAAGGACTGTAAAGCAGAAGGAATAAAAATCGGGTTCTTCCTCCACCAGAACAGTTTCTGATTACCGAGCCCTTTTGAGCTTAGAATACGACCCACCATGTTCCCTTGTCTTCGAACAGAGCGTCTGAATTAGCAGAGCTGAAATGGATGATGTCCGGGCGGACAACGATGGTGGATAAAGAGATAATCACGTGAGTGCTGTCTGATCCAATCTCCACGGAAGGGAAGTCAAGGCAAGCCTGGCAAGGTATTTAGTTAGTTTAAGGCCATATCGTATGCCCTCAGCTATACTCTCAAGGATGTCTAATCTATTGTAATTCGAAGCGGCCGCCACCAGTAAACCTTTGTTAATGCTAACAATGCTCCTAGGAGACCCTTGATCCTCCTTGGTGTGCACAATCTTTACAAGCATTGTCAAAAGAGAAAAGGAAAGATAAAACATACAAAATTCAAAATATTATTAAAAGTTGTTTATTTTAGCACCGACCGTACTACATAGGCCAACCAATATATACATCAACAACATCCGGTCAAAATTAACTGGAATGACTAAATTGACTTTAGGTCAAAAGGTCGGGACTAAATTGGTATAAATATGATAAATTTAAAACTTTTCTTACATTTTTTTTCTGGGCTTTCATGATTGTGGATTTCAAAGGAGTTACTTTTGCTAAGATTGGATTGAAGTTTGGAGCTTGTGTTAATAAGATTTGAAGGAAAGCAACCTCTTGCATGGGGACAACCGTGACCATTTCTTTCCCTTCTCTTTAATTTTTATTGATGAGAGTACAATTCTCATTAAGACATCATAATTACGAAATAATTCTTGATAACAATATAATGTAGTAAATTTTAGCAAAACCTTATATGCCATTATTTTATTATGAAAAAATTAGGACTAATTTGAAGATGATATATCTATTGAATGATTTAAATAAACCAACTCATGCAATATGTTTATATTAGAAGTGGCAATTTCTAGTTGGACGCAATAATACAACTCGAATATTGCATGAAGTAATGTGGGTTCGAGTTTAGGGTTTAGCGTTTGGGTTTATATTGAGAATGTCCATGTCATGTTTAGAATGGATTAACCTATTTTAATCAGTTATGTATGGGTCAAGTTTTTTTATACAATTATCAAATAAGTCATGTTTGGGTTTGTCATATTTTGATGGGTCCATTATCGATTATTTTAAAAGTTTAAGCTGCTAGATAAATGTTATTTATTAAATTTTTAATATCTTTTGCACACTTAGTCCACTAGCATTAGTCGTGGAAATTTAATTAGGAAGGCGAATGGGGCCTAGAAATGATTCAAATTCATGATCTCCAACTTTGATATCATGTAATATTTTAATGGGATCACTACCAATTATTTTAAAAACTAAAATCATTAGATGAATGGGTGATTTATTATTTAAATATTCTAATAGGGTTAATCGTTGTAAATTTTTGTAAAAGGTCATAAGAAAAAGTTCTTTGTTTACAAGTTTTTCCTAAGGGTGTGCAACAAGAACCGTCCAAACTAGGAACCGGCCGGTCTCGGGTGGTTCCCACGGTCGATGGTCCGGTTCCCGGTTCCTAATCTTGGAATCGGTGGCCGGTCAGTCCAGTTCTCGATTCCAAGATGGGAACCAGACCAAACCGAACCAACCAGACCTAACCAAAAATTTTTATATATAATTTATATACATAGAATTAATAAAATATATAAACATGATAACTTATTGCAACTAAAATTGCAATTTGAGGTAGCAACCTCTTATGTGGCCAAGAGACCATTAAAACCCTTTTTGTTACTCTTTTATTTATAGAAAAAATCTCATTGTTAGTTTCATCTTCTACTCGACGTGGGACTAAGGTTCCAAGAGACCCACAAGGCACTTCAAGCCTTCAAGAGTCTCATATCGACTAAACATTCAAAGAGCATAACAGAGATTGTCTATAAAATTTAAGTCAAGCACAATCTTTAGCCAAATTTTTCATGGCCTTCATGGTTAAAATTAAGTATGAAACACACGAAGTGTGAATCACACAAGTGAAGTTTGAATATTTTGCATGTGGAAACATGTGTGATTAGTTTTGTTGAATCGCCCAAGAACCAAATTGGATTAATTAGTCCGGAGCGCGGTCACTATTTAGTGCAAAAAAGTAGAGATGATTTTGTTGGACCGGACCAGACCGGACCGGAATCGATGGTTCAGTCCGGTTCCTTGTCCTAGGACCAAACGGTCTAGTCCACGGTTCGCAATTTTGGGAACCAGTGCTCCCGGTCCGGTTCCTGGTTCCAAGGTGGAACCAGACCGAATTGGGAACCAATCACTCCTAATTTTTCCTATGGTTAGGTGGACAGTCAAAAACCTACTCAAAATTTTGGTATATATATATTACAACATTTTTGTTCATGGTTATGACAGACCGTTAATATACCTTTATAAATCCTCTTTAAAAACAGTTTTACAATGTTTTGTTCTTATTTATGATGGACCATCAAAAACCTTCATAAATCATTCTAAGCCGAAAGATTTCAATCCTACGGCGTCTTGTTCCAACAGACTATAGTAAATCTTCATAAATCATTTTCTTTTTTACTGAGGACGTCGTTTTCCCCTAAATTTTCTTGTTCCCGCAAACCTCAATTAAACCTTAATCAAGTGAAATTACAAAGTAAAGAAATTGGCAAAACTAGTGGCACAAACAGGGTGGGCCACTGCATCTAGCTTCATCGGTGTGGGCCAACGATCCTTGCCCGACAAGTTGCAAGTGCTTGCAGCCGTCGCCTAGATTGGTCATGCAGTGGTGGTGCTAGTGGCACCATCACAATGTGACGCAGATAAGGGCCTACAAGCCCTCGCTTACGGGCAATGAGGGCTAGCCCTCACTTTCTATCTGATCGTCACGACTTGTGAGAACACCCCGAGAAGGATCGTCGAATCCCGTTGACACCCTAGCGAGGTTTAGTGACTCTTGGTGACACCCCAACAAGGGTCATAGGCAAAGCATTGACAATTGATTCATTTTTCATATTTGCATTAGATTGTAATTTTTTGGGATTAATTTTGTCTTGAAGTTATGTATCTCTCTTTCATGTAAAATGAAAATTTTCCAAATCCATCTTATTACAAATCCCAAACTGAAATAAATTGCAAGCATAGGGCAAAATGAATAGCGTCTAATCAAATCCAATTACTTGAGATTTACATAAGTCTAATTGCACGAGACGACATCAAGTGCATAAAGGCAAGACCAAAAAATTTCGTGAATTAATTATCTGCAATCACCTTTCTCACATCATTCACATTTTTTTATATTTATCTTACTCGGTTTCTCTTGTTTTATTTTTCGTGATATCATATTAGTCTCCACGCATGTAGATTATATCATTCAATAGGCTGATCTCGCTAGGTTAAGATGGGTCCAATCAGCCGTGATACCAACCAACCAAAGCTTCGATTTTTCTGAGTGGAAAGTCAGTCGAACTTGCCTAACATCTTTCTCTATCCTAAACCGAACAAAGAGAAAAACAAACCAATGTCAAATTTATTTCGTAACGAACTAATGGAACCGAATTTTTCAACGACAAAGTAGTTGATGTAATTAGATAGCCGAAATCAAACATATATTTTGATAAACAAACATAATTTTAATAAACAACAACATTTCTATTCTCTAAGAGCTAGTATGATAATCGTTCTATTTTTTATCATATCTATTTTTATACTTCTCCAGAACAAATTTTGCACAAAAATTGGTTTAGTAACATAATTTTATTTTCTTATTTTTAGACTAAATTTTTAGTACAGAAATAAGCTTGAAACATAAATAAGAAATATAAGTTTGTACTTTTTTTTATTTTTAAAATAAAAATAAAAAATAAAAATTCTTTTTCTCATCTCTTGCTCTCATTATTAGTCAGCCTCTCACCTACCGCCACTCTTCAGCCGCTGCTAGCTATCCTTTATTGCCATCAATTGACCACTATCCACTCGCCTTTCAATGTTGCACAAAGAGAGATTTTACGTCGTTATTAATCATGTGATTTTATTTAGAAACTATTCTAGGAGATAAAAATAAAAATAATCTATTTTCGGTCAAAAATTACATTTAAAAACAAAATAATTATTATTCGCGGTTCGAATTTATGCTCCCGTCCAATGAAATTATCTAAAATCATTATCGTACATTTCTTGTATGACACGCCAAAAAAAAAAAAAAAAAAAAGAGTTCTCGACGAGGGACAGCGACTCCCCACCACCCGAGCGGAATTCTCGTGCGTCGAGCACCGCGGCGCCACCGCAACCCTCTTCTCCTCCTCCCCACGCTCCTCCCCCGCCGCCCGCGCCTCACGCGCGCGCTTTGTCGCGACCTCGATCGCCGCGACGCGATAAAGGCGCGTGCTTTTTCGCCCGTCGTCGACGGAATCGAAGTCGAGCGAGCGAGCATCGACCCCGTTCGTCGCATTTCGAGGCGGATTGGTCCGCGAGCTCGTGGGCGAGAACCCCCCCTTCGCCGTCACATCAGCAAAGCTTTGTCTCTGCTCCGGCTTCGCGTGCCGTGGAACAGGGGATTCCTCTGCCTTTTGCTCTGTTTCTGGTGCAGGGGAAAGCGACAGAAAGAGAGAGAGAGAGAGAGAGAACAAAAAGAGGCCCACCTTTTCCCAAGTTCTCTTTCCGTCCCACCGCAAACGCGACAGTACCTCGTCATTCCCCCACCACTCTCCAACCCGGAAAGCAGAAAACTTTCCCTCTCTCTCTCTCTCTCTCTATCTCTCTCTGTTTCGCGGCCTTGCTCTGTTTCTCTCCTGGAATTGTACGGAACCGCTGCAGATCCATCTCCTTGGAAGCTTGTGGTTCGGAACGACCGACCCAGTCCCCCCTTTCTTCTTCTTCTTCTTGTTCGTGTCTCGTTTGTTTTTTAGCGGGTGAGACCGGTTCCGACTTCTGTTTGGGTCCACCGGGTGCATCTGCCGTGCCCCCGTCGTTCTCTGTCTATCTGGGTCTTCGTCAGCGTCGTGGGTCGACCCCTCCTCCTCTGTTTCGGAGACGACCCCTGCTTCCAGATTCTTCTCCTGGGTTGCCGTCGTTTTTTCGGTTCTTGATCTCGAGATGCGAGCTGCGAACTCCGAAGGAGCCGAGGGAGTGGTCGTGGCGGCGGACACGAGAGGGAAGCATCGGATACAGGCCGAGCTCAAGCGGCTCGAGCAGGAATCCAGATTCCTAGAGGTCGGTTTCGATTTTCTCGTTTCCGATGCTTTTTAATCTTGGGCTTTCGCTGATTGAGTGTGAAACGAGGACCTTGAGCTCTTTTGACTTTCTCATCTGACTAATAACGATCGTTGAACATAGTCTTGCTCTGATGTCTTTTCATCCTTCCTTTGAGCATTCAGATTGATTTGAGCGAGTGAACTGAGGGACTTTGATGATTCTGCAGAGATGGGTGGCTTAAGCATCCTCCCTAGTTGTAGTCTTTTTTTTTTTTTCTTGAAGCAAATGAGACGTTTTTGGCCTAAAAACTCCTGTTTTGGGGACTGGAACTTCAGACTTCTTAACAAATTCCACTTGTTGATTGGCGTTGAAAGGCAATGAGAAGAAGCTGAGAGGTAGATTAAAAGGGGAAGCTAAAGACAGAAGTGAGGAAGCAGCATTCCTTCCTAAATTTTTTTGTCTTCTTGCTTTTACATGTTAGCTTTTTACTAGTATTGAACTATTGGCACTAAAGTGAAGAGCCCCACAGCTAAAACTAGGATTTTATGCAGAAAATCCAGGACATACCGGTATGGTATGGGCTCTGAGTGGACTCTTGGAAAAGTTAAGGTCTCATATTACCCCTTGAATGTGGTGGTGATAGAGCAATCAAAGGCCAAATAATTAACCCACTAAAAAAATTAACGATGCAAAAGTGTTGACACTTGAAAAGGGTGCTATTGTGTTATGTAGCTTCTACTCCCATGTCAATGAGGGCATGTTTACTTCAGTATGATCTTCTCACTCCTATGATAAACATCTTAACACTGGCAATTTGTGCTTGCGCACACGCCCATGCCCCTTCACGATTTTCAATTGCATGTATCCGTGAAGTTGAGGATCTGTGGAAGAATATATTTGCTATTTTTCTTCCTCTAGATGACTTTTCTCATGTATATAGTATTTGAGGAAAATAACTTATCATAGATTTAGGGCAGGCATGTAGAATGTTGGTTTTTTCACTCTTGCAGAATGCCTACTATCTTCATGTGGTTTTTGCATCCAAGTCTTTTCTACCTGGAATACAGCATAGTGAACCCTTTCTTTTCTGCCTCTTTCTTTAAACCAAATTTGCACTGTTTTTTGTAGGAGTGAGTAGAGGGCAAGAGAAAGGATTTTAAAAGTGATGATCAATCGTGTGTTTGGATGGAAGGATAACGATGGAAGGAGAAGAAAGGAAAGAATTAGGAGGAATTAGGGGAGCTAGTATTATTGTAGTTTTATAAAATCCTCATAGTCTGTCCAAATATGGAGGGGTTTGGAGACTTTCTTCTTTTCCGGATACACATTGTTTTATCTCAAGTTATAAAACCATGACAAGATATTTAGTTCGTTTCCTTCTTTAGCATCCAAATAATATTTTAACTCATTCTCTTCATTATCTGAATCCCTTCAATTTCCTCCTAATCAATCATCGAAACTGCATTTTATCTTGATAGATCGAAGTAATTGAGATTCTGCTAAGAGTCAGTTTTGAGTTGCTGCACTGGGAGTCTTTGATTGTGCCGATGTTTCTTTGTGTATTTCGTAGTCCTCCTTAGGTCCATACTTGAGTTGTCTTAGGTTGTGAAGACGATTCCTCTTCTTTCTGTCTAAATGATTTAAGGATGATAGTTAAGGAATTTCTCTATAAAGATTTTTAAGCTTTGTGAGATAGGGGCTCAACTTATGCCATGGCAACATTGGAGATTGTTTATTCTTCAGTCCCTATAGCTTAGCATATTGTGTTTGCTAAAGGGAAGATGAGAGTGTCTTGTGTATCCTTTGGTGTTTCTTGCATTCTGGATATGTGCATCGATGTGCATTTGTTTTGATCAGAGACGTGCATCGATCTGTTTGCCTTGAATTTTGTTTCTGATGCTGTTACATCTTTTATAACTTTGAGTGTGACATTGCCTCCATCATTGGTGTGAGTTTTAATCTTGCTCTATCAAGCCTAGCTAGAATTGCTCCAGCTGAGTTAGTAGTGTCAAGCCCTTCAAGATCTTCTAGTTGATGTGGCAATATCTCCCACAATGACTTGGCATTTCTGGTGCTTCTTCAATTAGGTTCTGTTTCAGGCCAAATAATTCACAGACTTATTTGCACCCTGAATTGTATGATTCTCATTCCACATTGGTCCCTGTCTGTTTTAGCACCCAAATAAGAACATTTTAGATGGATTAGTCTATTTGTATGTTGGTTCACTGTTATTTGGACGAAGAATAAATTATTTGGATTTGGACAATGAAGGAGTACATGCATCTGATAGATCTGCAGATATTGACTTCGATCTGAGAAATGTTGATAGAATCCATAGATTTAGACTTTGAACCTAGATAATTTACCAGTAGAATCTGTAGATGTCTACTTCAATCCAGATATTACCAACAGAATCTGTAGATATTTAAGATACCTTACCAATTTCCTTGCTCAAGGTTTCAAAATCTACCAAATGAGCGGTCAAAATATAGCTTGGCTCCTCTTATGCTATTTAATTGTATATCCTGTCATCAACTTGTATTGCAAGATCACATTTATCTCTGATTGAGTTATGTGAGAATCGATGAGAATGGAAAGGAGAAGGTCCGGAAATTCATCAAATGATGAAGAGCAAGCAACATTTGGTAGAAGATGCTTCAAAAGGAAAGCTCTGGAAATCCTGCAAATGGCTGGGCACGTCAGTTAACAAAGTAGTAGTGGCGAGGGGAAGTGTGAAAGATGGGGACCCTGTACATCTAAGATATGAGTAAAATATAATTCAATGCAAGTATTATATGACGGGAAAAGGTTATCTGCATAAAGAAGAAGAGTAAATCTGTTAGATACTTTCAACTTTTGAAACTTGCATATGTTTTGCATGTATTTTCCCCTTTTGAAAGAATTGATGTACTTTGTCTGGACCAATGAGTATAGAATTTAACAAAATAAAGGTACTATGAGTGAGCTGTGGAAACCAAAAGAATGAGGAAGTAAAAGGAGGAAAAGTTCTTGCAGAATGGTTAGAGGTCAGTAAGGAATGTACTTGCATCCAAAACCAATGTATGATGGTAGGTGGGGACCATCCAAGGGTGCTAGGCAACTCACTCTAGGAAATGGACAAATGATTTTGTGATTTCAGGTGCCTTCTTATTGAGGGACTCTCTCTAGGGAACAGCCAAATGACCTGTTCTAGGAAATGGTCTGTGTGCTGGTTAGCCAGGCTGGAAATTTTAATCTTGTTCTTTTCCATGATAATTAAATAACATTGTAGCAGTGTTAACAATGTTTCGTTAGTTTGTTAAAAACAGAGACCAGTTGTAGCTTCAGTCAATTCACTAACAAAGACTTGCCAAACTAGTGAGGGGAGGATGAGTCTTATTCAATCCCGAACTACGTATACTCAAGTGAGAATGGTTGTTTAAGCTGTCTATATTGTGTTGAAAGTGATTACAAGAATATGGAGATCAAATGCATGAAGGGAACTGCTTTAAGGAATTCAGGTGGTGGAAACATATATATGATGATGCATATTTTTATGCAGAGCAGTTCTAGATTCATTTCTGTTTCTTGAGATTGTATATCCACTGGATGAAGAGATTTTGTTGGATTTATTGACACATTATTAGATTTGAACTCCTGGTGTGCATGAGGTGTGCATGAGATTTCTTGCATTGTGTTTCAGGGTCGAATGTCTTGTTCGTACTTCTTTGTTGCGTCTGTATTTCCTCGCTTCTTATATTTTTAGTGTCTCTCTTTACAAGTTAAGAATAATATTATGCATGCATATCTATTGTTCATTTTTTTTTTCAGAAAAGCTTTATTCTCACACTAGCCCATGGGTACACTGATCAGTCTGTTTGGAGTGGCTTTTACTTTTTTGTATTTTGGTTTCAAATCTTGTGGCAGACATACTTTGCATTTTGAAATCTTGTAGCGCAAGCACTTTGGCATGTAGATTTGCATATAATTTTTTCATTTTCTTTCTTAGATTTGGATAATAGTTTGAATATAGTGTTTCTTAAGTCAAAACAGACAGATACTATGTTATCTAAAGGAAAGGGTGCTACATAATTTGTAGGTGGATGAAGAGATGTTAATCTAAAGTTCAATTACAAACAAGAAGGCGTATTTTACTGTAAACCAGAGAGATCTTCGAGGCAGCAACATTTGTCATAATCTTGATTTTCAAAGAATCACCAATGCTTATCTCTGACTACGTCATTTTAATTAAGTGAATATGCTGAAATCATAGCTTCGCATCCTGTTGTTGCAACAGAGCTCCCATTCCTGCCACTAGTTTTACTAATTTTACTACTTTCTTTTGGCAGGAAGAGTTAGAACAACTTGAAAAGATGGAAAAGGCCTCTGTTGCTTGCATGGAGTAAGTCTGCAGAGTACTTAGGAATGTTCTACACGAGTGGTCCCCATGAAATATATTTCTGTTTCTTTCTTTTTGACATTGTTTTCCTGAATGCCAGATTGCTCGCTCATGTTGAAGCAAAGCCCGATCCGTTGTTGCCAGTGTAATTCTGTATTCTGAACCCTTCTTTCTATTATGTTTCACTAGATTTCTTCTATTCCTTTTTCTGAGTTGTTGATTTTTGTGTGACAGAACGACTGGTCCGCTAAATCCATTGTGGGACCGATGGTTCGAGGGTCCTCAAGATTCAAACGCTGCAGCTGCTGGATACTTTGATACAGACCTTGTGGGTCTAACGTTAACTTGGAACGCCAGAGCTTACAGTTACCGAGAGTCTCACTTACAGATTTTTACAGTCAACACCGATAAAACCGGGATTCAGAAAATTAGTAGAATAACATTGTGCAGTAAGTTGTCATTCTTTTCAATAGACTTTCTGATTTCCAGAATTTGAAATGGCTTGTTTCACTGTTGTTGATGGAATCCTGGTGAGCCAATGCTGCGAAGAAAGGAGCAGGCATCTGCACATTTTTGTATACTAGAGATGATGTCACACCGTAAGAGGTAGCCAGCCTTAAAACTCGAAGGATTTATGAAACTGCAGTGTAGGCGAAACCTGGCAGCCCAGATGAAGAGTAAAACCAGTCTTAGAGATAACAGCTGCATGAGTTTCAGCCTTTGAATTCCCAAATCCAATGGATCTATGAACCCACTGTGCACTGAACGACTAGATCGCGGTGCCGGGCAAACAAGCCTCATGTGTAATACTATTCTGATGCGTCTCAATACGTTGGCGAGACATGGTTGTCATGCCGGAAGGACATCACAGTAGCCGTAGCTCTTAAGACTGCTGCAAAACGGCAAGCCCGTTGGCTGAAGGCGCTTCGTTGTCTAAGAGCTGTTCATGTTTGCTTTCTTCTTTGTTGCAGTGTCGCGAGTAAACCGACCGTCCTCAAAAAGGTTCCTAAAAGTGTTCGCCTCATATCCAAGTTCGGACTTCGATGTTCGTTCTTAATACGACACATTTACAAGGGATTTATCTTCACTAGAGCATCATTAGAGCACCGTGTTATATATGTAATGCTTGTGCATATGTCTTTCCCAAGGTCAATATTAACCGGCTCATAATGACCGACAGCGAGGCAGAGAGTTCTTCAGATAAATAGAAAATATGGGTTGGGCCGGAAAGCATTTTACAGGCACAACACTATTAAGTTATAATAATGGCCCGAACGCCTTCACATGATCCAGAAAGAAGCACTTGCTCAAAACTAGGACAATAACCAAAAAGAAGGATTCGTTCTTTTTTCTGGTTTTTCTTTTGTAACGAAGAAGCCAACCTTAAGTTCAAGTGAGTAAATCTAGAACAAGTGAAATTTCACCCTAATCACAGCTCAGGTGAATAGTCTCAAGCATGATGTAGTATAAGGACTCCAACCCATGGCAATACAGCTAAACGACATTTGATAGATGCATCCTTCAACTATTAATCAAATTTTATTGGCACGAGAAATTAAATGCATGGTCACTGAACTTTAGCACAGTTTCTAATCAAATTGGCCGGGTTTTGATTTCACTAGCACAAAAACCCCTAATTCACTTGAGACAAATGAGTATATGTTCTTAAAGGTGACCTTAAGAGAATGCGCAAATATGATTATTCAAACCAAAGCCTTAAGCGACGAGAACAACTACATTTGGTTGGTTCCATAAATGCACAAATATAATTCTTCTTTTGTTTCTTTCATTTTGTTACCCTATTGATTGAACCTATGAGCATCTTGTGTCCATCGCTGAAAAAGTGAACATTTCTTTCGAAAGGTCATTCGAGGACACCCAATAATTGGCTGTGAAATTCATGAACTGCCTCCAGCTCCATGTGACTGCTGCAATGGTCCCCATATCCCCACTCACAAAAATCCAAGCACCGGAAAGGTAAACAACAGAGAGAGAGAAGATGATGAGCAACTTGAGGCTGTGGGAGGCCCCAAAAAGGAAAGAAATGAAAAGGGGAAGAGGAAATTAAGCAGCAGCAGGCCCCAAATGTTTCCCTTTGTGTACTTTGGAGATCGATTCCCCTCCCCCCCCCCCCCCCCCAAGCTAATAGTTTTTAAATTTATTTTATGAAAATATTATATATTATATTTATTTGGCTATATGGAACCACTCAATTACCTTAAAGCTATACACATCCTACATAAAATCGAAGGCATGCTAAACTAGGGAATCGCTATCATCGAGTCTTGGAACCAGTCACCGTCTGACTGGGCGTCCAAGATTTAAGTACTAAGCCCTAGAGTGTAAAGGAAGCTTTGCACACTATGAGCACTGGGTTGGGACTAAAACATTAACCTATGCAAAACATCAGCAGCAATCAAAACTTCAGCTTGTAAATTTCACTTCATTACTTCAATTTTGTCGATTCTCAAATGCTATAGGATGGATTATCGACTGGCAATGAATTTTTGATGTTATATTATACGCTAGAGCATTAGCCGAATCATGTTTAAAGCAAAGATTACTGACGTGAATCTCAATGAATTGGTAAAACGAGCGGTAGCTCACCCTTTCAAAGAGTATAAAGTCATAAACTTGTTTATGATGAGAGTAATTTATTGTGAATTCTGTCATCTTAATGTAAGTTGGTCCCACCATCGACTAGGAAAGATGAATAAACTTAATTGATGCGCAAGGTTAATATTGGGTATTAGTCATATCATCGCCATCCCCTTAGACAAGGGAAATCGGACGGTCGAGATTATTTAGGGACGTGACTTTCTTCGAAGACATTGATGGCATCTTCACGTCTGAACAAACAGCTTTGCCCCCCTCATTGCGTGTTCACGTACAACGCTACGAGATTGCACAAAATTGGCTTTGTCACAGACCTCAAAAAATTCCAAGCTGAGAAAGAAGATAGGGCCAGAAAATAACAAGCCCCTCGCTTCCAACCACAAGTTCAAATTTCTTTTAAAATCTTCAATTTTCTTTCTTTTTTTCTTTTTTTATATTCTTCAGTTGCTTCAAGGTTACATTTTTAACTTGGCCCACTTCGATGACGTTCACAAATACATCGTCTGATGTGACCCGAGAAAGAGGCTTATAGGTGACGCCTGCTTCACTCAAAAATTATCTTCCCTCATTTTAGTTGTTGTAGTAATGTCTTGATGGACACAACGCACCCCCATTTTTTAATTTCCTATGCTAATCACCTAGATATATGGATTACTAGGATCAGATCGCCGCATTGAATGTGGCGTGATCAACACGTGTAATGGATTATTTTTAGTGGAAATTTATTTGATGAATTACGTGAATAAAAGAAGTATTGTGTAGATATAAACTGTGGGGACTTGACATTTGATGAATATTTTGAACCATCAGAGGGGGCCCACGGCTTCATCAGATTTCTTCAACCTTCATATTAAACCCCATCATGTGGTGATTATCTTATGCAATATACTCGAATAAAACGAGATGATCTATGATCTTATAATTAAGATACAAATACGAAAATCCAAATTACAGGAACAATCCCCAACACAAAAAAGAGAGGTTAAACTAGGGAAAAAAAAAATCAAAATTCAACCCCAATAATCCCGAGAGAGAGAGGAATGGACAAAGACAAAGCAATCAAATCATACCCTCTTTATCAAACAGCTTTATGTCCTTATCAGTCATCATCTCCCCATTAATATATTAAGCGCAAAATTTACTTTGTTAGGACATAGTCTTGTTGGGATCGACACGAACAAACCTTATAAATCTCTCCCTATGTGAGAATGAATGATTCAGTGGGGGAGTGCCCACCATAGATGGCAGTCATAGCCGTTGATCTCACTTGCCAAAAAGGCCAAGAGATGAAAGAGCAGAATGGGGCCGAAGAGGGAGTAGTACCTCTTTTTATGTCCCTTTGAATTATTGAACCGCGTAGCTCCTATTTGACGGATTGCAATGGGGGGTGACAGAGATGTAGAGAATGCCTCCAAATTGACTAGTTTGATTTGCAAGAGAGTCGAGAACCTTTACTTGGTTGAACCAGATTACTGTTGCCTCTCTGTCAACCTTACTTTTTTCTATGTTCATGAAGCCATTTAAAAAGGGATTATCTCTCTTGAGATGTTACCAGTGGTGCCTTAAGAGCGTATAGGCATTATAAACAAGGCAAACCAAAGTATATTTCTAGGTGGAGAAAATAAAAATAAAAATTCAATTCTCCATGTGGGGCCAAAACAAGGGAATATTTTCTGAAGCGGGTTTGTGTGGTTGCATTTAATATCTGTGGATATAAATTATTTGGGGAGAGAGAGAGAGAGAGAGAGAGAGAGAGAGAGAGATTGACTAGGTTTGTAAGAAAGGGCATTTGGTAGGCCAACGAATAGGGTCCTTTGGGATGGCGGATAGGGGAATATAAGTTGGTTTAAGTGGTTTAACCTAAGATGGCATTTGTTTACTGATTTTCATCAGTATATGATAATTGCTTTATTAATTAATTTCCTCCAATGGGGTGATGGCCTCATAAACACAAGACGACCTCAAACCTCCAAAAACCCTTTCTTTCGTTGTTTTCCAAGGGGAAGGTCTTATCTAGAAGGTGTATAGTAATTAGAAATTCTACCCAATTCTTTTCTTATTTTCTCTTATTTTATTTTATTTTCGGTGAAGTTTCTTCTTGGGCCGGTTTCACCTACTACTCCAACTTATAAACATGCAGACTGGTGCCCTAACGAGAGAACCCTTGCCCTAAAATTATACATTTGTGTGCATTTCCCATCTCAACTTATGAAAGAAGGGAGTGGCACTTGGAGGATTGAACCATAACATGGTCCTGGGTCACTCTTATATAGGACCATATGAAGGGTTTTGGTATTGCCTTGGATCAATGTAATTCCTAAAGTGTTTATTTACTTTGACCACCACATGGTTACCGTAAAAGGAGTGATTTATCCTTTCCTATTTTGCTGGATAAAATGAAAATGCCAATCTGTCGTCCAAGAGCATCAAGTAAAGTCTAAATAGGACTTAAAGGGATGAAACTTTTTTCGCTTAACTAGCGTTTGGCATTAACCCTTTTTTGCTTACTTGCAGTTTCGTCATACCATAATTTTAAAGTTAAATTGATGATTTTTAAAGCTACTCAGATGGATATGTTTAACATTGTAAGTCCCGTAACATGCGTGAAGAGCAATTTTATTGTCCAATTAGCTTGACAAATGAATAATGATAGATGTTGATTTTAATGAGGAGATATATGATGGTTGAAAGAACAACAAGCACTTGTCTTGGTTAGATGTCACAAACAGATTAGGGACCCAATTATCCAGCCTAACCAGCATGCTCACAAGAAATGTAGGTTGGCAAACATGATCACTCAATCAAAATTTCAAGACCTTATAATGGAGTTATGGAAATGAGGGACCTCAACCAAATTGATGCACTAATTAAATCAAAGACCAAAATTTTTACTCAAAAGTTATCAAGGTTGAAATTTATATTTTTTTTCAATTTATACTATTAATGTTCTGCACACATTGAGTTTTGCATCTACCAACTCCATCAATCAAATGAGACTAACATCAAACCTATAAAACCCGGTATCAGAAATGAGACACCCCGCAAAAGTCTATTGTGCTATTGATGTCAACTAAGACGACAACGTTTGAAAAAAAAAAAAAAAAAAAAAAAATGCACAACCTCCTAGTGCTTTCATCATGGGTAGGAATTCTAATTGAATCATGAAGCCACTACCCTACACCCATAATTAATAAGGGGGAAAACTACAAGACAATTTTTAGTCTCAATCATCCATAATTCTAAATAAGGTTCCCAACCATCACAGCGTCTCTCCTAAAACTAATAGGGCCTTCCCAAAAGAAAGCTTGAATTATTTTTCCAGGAGTAGCAACTTGCAAAGCTATGATAAAGAGTCCAATGTGGGTACAACATACTTTTGAGCCCACTGCCATTGTTGTGAGGTATCCACAATGATTGGACGTCTTATCTGTATTGCATACTTATAAGAGAAATTGGGGACCCTTGTAATAAATGACCATTCAAAACTCCTTTAATGGTATGAATTTGATAGAAAATGACACCGCATAGCTTTAGCTCCTTGCCCTCGCTTTCGTCCCAAACTTTTGGGCAAATTCAGTTGGACCATAAATTTTTTCACCCGTTGAGGCTTTTCCTCTTTCCGGGGACTTTCTCTATCCTAATTTGACAAGGAAGATGAGCCACATATGCTGAATTTGGAAACATCAAGATCTAGCTCGACAAAGCAAAATCGATGTGAGGAATGGAGTCTTAAATCATCAATAGGTTTTGAGGTAAACAAACTTTTCTACAGCATTGACCAAGGCAATGAATTTTTTAAAATCAAATCACATATTAAAATAGTGAGCATATATACACTTCAGTGACACTGCTTCTGCATATGTTATGCTTTTTAATTTTCTAGTATAAAAGTAACTTGATATTACTTACACATTGAATTTGAAGGGGATGTTTGATAATATTGTTGGACATATTATTAGATATTAGGTTTATATATATATAGATATATTTCGTTATATCCTAACAAAACAAGTTTCCATGTTAGAGTAGGATAGCTAATTTCCTTGTTAGTTTAGACTTCATTTCATGTACATATTGTTTGTATATAAATACCCATTGATTGTGACGCATTATAGTGTTAAGTAATATAACAGATCATCATTTCTTACTATCGGTTCAAACCAGGACAATCGAAATCTAATTATCCAAATCCCAGTGAAACCCCAATTATTGTATGATTGTGAAGTATACCCCAGTGGCATTCTTTCTTTAGTGGGTTGCAGCAAGCGATCCCAAATTGAGTGGCGCCTGAAGGAAACATGTGCATCTTTTATCCATTTTCCGTTCGTACAAAAGCCAGAATCCGAAATCATTAAAAGTGAGGTTAGAGCCCTCTTAATTGCAATCTAAGTTAACCCTCGAAGTCACCACCAGAATGAAATCTCCTTGAAATGCTCATCTTTTTCCCTAGTCACGCAACGCAACTCGGCCTGTAAATCAAAAAAGCAATTCGAGTCTCCCAAAGCTCGAGCTCATGTTCCAAAAACCCTTTTTAGAGGACGACGAATGATGGGCTTTAAAGAAGGAGAGAGGAAATCATTTTAACCGGGCATCATCTAAAGAAGTAACCCTAAAGCTGGCTTAATTACCCCGGCCCCATTAAAGTCCTAACAATCGAAAGCAATGAATAACGAGTAATCAAGCGGAGTAGTGACAGATGTCTAATGTTTTGCTGGCATGATTTTGTCGGGGTAATGGCCGGATTTCTTGCTTTTACACCATCTAATTTAAAGCAGAAAGGTAAAGAAGAGATTGAGAAAGGGGAAGAAACTAAAGATAAAGTTGAAGTACTTGACAATGACGAAAAGTGAACCGTGTTCAATTGTGCATTTACGCAATTTCCTCCTCTCCTTCTCGTTCGTCTTTTTGTCCTTTTTGAATTTAAGACCCCTTTTTTTGAAAATATTTATTAATTCAGTCCCACTTTCTGAACAAAAAAGAAGGAAATATATAGTGTAATGTAGTCAAACAGACATGAGAGATTGGGAATTCCGAAGGAAAAAGAGACGTTGCCATGCGATAGGAATCCTAGTCCCTTTATTTACAGAAGATTTGAGTTTCAGTCCCTAGGGCTCAGGAATTTTTTCGATTTTAGCATCGTCGCCAGCTGATTATGTTCAGACATTTTGGAATCTAGCACTTGTACACAAAAATTGACATCTCGAGTGGCTTTTTTCACACTCTGAGGACAATGACGAGACAAGCATACAAAGGAAAGATGTAATCTGGCCATTCAAATCCTTTTCTTTTTTTTTTTTTCGATTTCTTTATTTTACCAAAAGTTTTGAAAACCTTTTGGCATCACAAAGAATTGAGTGAACTTGTGAAATATCTTGTTAACCTTATGTATCGAATAAAATGTGAGTCATATTTCAAATAAATAGCCTCTATAATGAGATTGTCTACACTTGATGACAAGTAATGATGCGTCTAATCCAAGTATGAAAGTTTGTTCCATAGATGTCGAGCCAACCCCATGTGTTTCTTTTTCTTGATTTATATTGCGTTATAAGTGAATTGGTTTTTGCTATAGGAGAACTCAACTAAATGCTAGATGAAAAGGAATTGCCAGTATAAAGAAGGTAAAAATGAAAACTCAAAATAGTCAAACAAGAGTGATTGTAAATTAAGTTACGGGTAAATTAAATAGTAAGAACTTACTAAATTTAACAACATTAAATGGTAAAATTGTGTCTTCATACTATATAGAATTTAAATTGACTTTCTCGTTCATCAACGACTAGGAACTTTTTTTGCAAAAATTTTCCGTAATTCAGTAGCAATAGTGGATAGATCCTTCTAGCCTAGCGATCTAGCCTAGCGATCGCATAACAATTTTGTATTCACAAAAAATAAGTAAAAAAAATAAGAAGGGTTGCGCATTCTTTGTGCAGATGACTTCCATAAATCATCATATAAAATTTTTTAAGACTTGTGTTTGCTTTTTTGTCAGAAAAAATCTACACGCATTGTATGTAAAAAAAAAAAAAAAAAAAAGAATTGACATACAAAAAGATTTTGCAAAATCGTCTTGTTACAAAATATTTGAGGTATCGATTAGTGGAAAGCAATTATTGACTACATCTGTAAAAATTGTACACATATAAGTGGACAGAGAAAGAAAACATTTCAAGTTTTGATTTTTCTAAAGTAAGGTTTTTTTGCAAAAAAAGAGAAAAGGAAATTTAAATTTTAAAATTGAAATGCATGAGAAAAAAAAAGTAGGAAGTTGCGCATTTTTTCATTTAAAAAAAATCTTATTCAGAATATTTTGAGAAGGAAAAAGGATTATAGTCTCTTAAAAGTAGGGGATTCCTCTTGCTTTATATAAAAATACATGTACGTATATTATTTTGGTAAGTATTATGTAAACAAATCGACCTAAACAACGAATAAAAAGTAATGAGAGATTACTGAAGGGTTGCCAAAGCGAACCATTGAGTCTCAAGGCATGCCAATCCAAAACGGATCCAACTTATCGGACCACGGAAAAATAGGTTTGATCTCATTAGTTTCTATTCTTCAAGTGATTTTCGATTGTGGATATCATCATGCTTTATGAAGTCCATTCGATTCAGTCAATATCATCTTTTGACCTACTAGATGATCGACACCGGAAGGATAAAATTTTATGAAAAGGATATGATATGCAATTTGTAATCAAAGTTCATCACAACGGCTTGTCCCCACACAAAAATTCAACTTTGGAGAACTCCTTGGGGCTGCACTCATTTCCATAAGTCATGATATGATTTAAAAAAAAAAAAAAAAAGTACTAGGTCATTTTCATTGATCGGCAGGTAAATTGAATACGCGTCTTCAAAACTTGGGGAAAAACTTAGATTAGATCCCTACCCAAATCGTAAGGTTTTAGTGCAAATGGACTCATCGATTATAGAGACTTACATTCTAATGTTTTCTTTTAACATCTTCAGGTTAATATGTTATATTATTAAATTTTCCTTGAAATCCAAGTTCATCAAAATTGACCCAAAATTAAGTTTTGGGGGTTCAAGTTGATTTGATGATGCCCAATTAACTAAAAAATTTGAACATGGAAGACTGATGGTTTATAAGAACGAAGGAATAATGGAGTATATAGATTCATGAGGGAACTTTCTTGGGGTAAGAGCTTAGATTAACATCAATATTTGACCTCTCATTATCGCTTGAACCTCACTTCCAAGACTTATTAGAGGATACATAGAACTTAAAGAGCAATCTTCAAGACCATAGGGTTTATATAGAGTGCTGTTCTCGACAGGCTTTTAAGATAATGAAAATGGGATAGGAAAACAAACCAAACCATAAAATCGGA
This sequence comes from Eucalyptus paniculata subsp. matutina, assembly GCA_017140255.1. Taxonomy (NCBI): domain Eukaryota; kingdom Viridiplantae; phylum Streptophyta; class Magnoliopsida; order Myrtales; family Myrtaceae; genus Eucalyptus; species Eucalyptus paniculata. The sequence goes on along the minus strand of CM029442.1, from coordinate 35,177,477 downwards.
TCGGGAGAACATATTGCTAGACTCTACATATCAATGCTCATGCAGTCGATGCTTTAAATTGCAGAATTTGTCACTTGAGAGGGGGGCCTGTGAAGTAATTACAGGAGACATTCACCTATATACAGTCAATCGATCATCACTTTTACATTTCTTCCGGGGGACTCGATTCAAGTGGTCCCATAATCACAAATCGATACATGTACTTGCGTACAATCTGTTTTTCAGCACGTTGTTTATAAGGAAAAGAGAAGAAAATTCCAAAAGAGTTAGGCAACTCGTACACGACATCAAGAGGCAAAAGCCGTGAGAAACTGGACTAGCAAAAACACAAAGAGCACGTTAAAATAATAGTTCACAATTTAAATGATTCAAAAGCGACACAAGTACCTGTTGAATCATCATGGATCTCTTATTTCCGGGGTCTCCCTCCGTTTATTAATCTAAGCTTTGATTTCGACATTATAACATGATATCATAGTCAAATTCTGCTCAATTTACCTCATTTACCTCATTTGTATGATTCCCTGTTCAACAAATTTTACATACCATTCTTAATCATGCTTAAGAGGAGATGCTGATATTCATATGCTTTTTACATACATGTAAAATTCCTTCCATCAAATGGTTTAAGCATTTAAGGCAAGACGATATGTTCTTACGCAATGGTGTTTACAAGGGGAAAAGAAAAGAAAATTTATTTAAAACAAAAAACAAGAGGAACATGTCAAAATAATTGTAGTTCATGATTCACATGAGTCAAAAGCAACAGGGGGTATTCAACCTCGATTTTGCAGAAACGCTTTTTTGGTGCCTCGAAGATTTCAACAGGATTGTCTGGTTCATCGTTTTGGAGAATTTGAAAGCAGCCCTTTTTGGATTTTGGCCCTTCTTTTTGCCAAAGGATTTCAACCCATTGGAACACTGTATTTACGTCATTCAAATGGTATTTCTAAATTACTGGGGTATTCAAGTACATATTATTAGTGTCAAAGTTGGGTGAAAAATGTGTTCTCTTGTTTTAGATTGTAAGTCAAATAAGAATTTTACTTAAAACTCACTGTAAAATCTTATAGGATTACTGTTAACGGCTCTAAAAAGTTAAATTGCTAGATAAAATCATGATTCAATATCTATATATTCCAACACTCCCTTCATGTATGCTGGACTTTTGGCCTATGACTAAACGTGTAAAAAAAGATATATTTTGATGCATGATAATAACTATGGAAAACAGAGTTTTATATCTTTAGGTTCTTATAAATCATGTCACAAAGTTATTTGGTGATGGGATCATAACTATTACATGTTAGCTAGTGCTCTTCATTTCTCAGTTACCTTGCTGGAAAATAACGAATGAATCGGGGAGTTATATCGAGACAAAGTTCAAGAAAAAGTGCGATTGGGGATGACATTATTGGAAACGTAATTGGACATAAAGTGAATTATAGGAGTACGTATTTAATGCTCTCTTTTGGACCTTGCCCAATCCGATAAGGTGAGACCACAACAAAATTCGATTTATTGCTTTATTTATGCCAATGCCGAGGACTCCATTCAATGTTTCCAAATGGTAGATGGATCTCTTTTTTCCATCAAAATAGGCGGCTTGTATTAATATTTGACATGCGTTTGCCATGGAATTAATTAAATAAGTTGACTAATGTAAGCTCAGATGCTTTTCTTGTAAACCATTTGTGATTTTCTTTACTTTTTTGGCTTATGTATATGTAGTCTTAGCAATTACATTTTTCTTTTTAAAAAGAAAGTAGAAGTATTCCCCCACCTGTGCGCTTAGCCTCAAAATAAAAATAGAAATAACCAGTAATGCATTAAATATGCAATAAACCATGCTAAGTTTATTCATATATGAATTTGTGGAAAGTAGTCAAAGTGCCCCATATATAAGAAAAGAATATCCACACATATCAATAATTTATTAAATATGCTTGATCTATTCTTGGTTGAATAATAAGTTATATAGGCATAGTGGCGAAAATTCAACCTCAATCACTATCTTTGAGCTTTTAACTCCTTGTAATTCTTACATATATATAATACTTTGGTAAAACATTATAGTATTTCCTACTCCTTACACTTCACAGAAAAAGTACACAAACCAATCCATCCTTAAAAAATAAAATATTAAAAATCCGGGGCAGTTATCGTTTCTGTGTGCTGCCTAACCCGGTTAGAGTAAAAAGGAACAAAAGGACCACGACCTCGCCAAATGTAAGGTACGATCAACTTCTTCTAGTGAAAAGCAGTACCAGAACCCTCCATGTGTTCATTATTCAATGTTTTTTGGGGATGTCCGAATCAACCGGTTGAACCGGTTGAACCGGAAAGCGGACGATGGCCAATCCTGGTGTTACTTGGTTGACAACTGATCAAGGCCGACATTGACTTGGTTGAACCGACCAACCGGAGACCATGGTCTTTAGCTCTAGATAGCCTGGATATTTTCATCTGTCTAGAGGTTTCAATAACTATATGAACCAAAAAATTTAGTTCTAAAATTGGGAAAATCTATCGACCCAGCAATTCAACCGGCAAACTGGAAGCTAGGCCGGTTTTTTTGCCGGTCCAGATTTAAAAACACTGCGATTATCAGCATGGAAAATAATTATCGGACTTAAGTTCACAACGTATTTTGATATTATCCTGTCAAGAACAAATGTCTGCTTGTTGGAAAAAAAAAAAAAAAGAATTACAAAGGATCAATGCCTAACGTACATGGGTACTCCCGTCTTTCCATCTCGCCCGGAAGTCCCACGCTCCGTGCAGGTCCACGGGACCGCTCGTGCGAATCTGCCTAGCACGTCGGTGGCGTTTCCTGTTGCTGACAACAACAAAAAAAGAAAAATGCTCTAGTTCCCGACCGACATCTTGGACTAGGAGAGTCGAGCAAGACATGACAGAGGCAAAATTCGCTGGGTGTCGGGAGCTCTTGGTCGACAAATGTAGACGTGGATAAGACGACTAAAGAATTGCAAAGCAAAGTGAAATTACAAAGTCGTCAGACATAAGGTTCGATAAATGAATCTCAATTTGATCAACAAGAGGACCACGACTAACATGAATCACGAGTTGGATGCCCGGTAACTGCCTAAGTAATGGGTCCAATAATTTCAGATGCAATTTGTTCAGGTAAATCAGTATGGCCATGGAGAAGTAAGATTGACATGATCGTGTTGTCGTGGAGCCATAGATCACAAAGGCCAGTAACTATGAAGATGGAAAAACATAATTTGGTGTAACTGTCAATAAGTGAAGCCACAAGCTGTTAAAGTAACAATTGTTGCTGGGCATAAGAGAGTGGTGAAGTAATGGCTGTCAAATGGACAAAGTATAAAAAAAAGTCCTAAATTTATTGAATTTAAACCAATTCAGTCTTAAACATTTTATTTGGACAAATTTAGTCTTAAAACTTTCCATATTTATACTAATTTTAGTCTATTCGATCAATTTTGGCTTGCCTTCCAATGGTTGAATGCTGACGTGATAATTTTCAAATAATTTTTTATTTTTTATTATTTCTTTTTATTTTTTTTTTTTTCTTCTTCTTCCTTAGGCTTCTTCTCCCGCGATGGCCGATGAGGCTCGCCAGCCATTGGACAAGGGCTGCGAGCCCTTGCCACCCGCTGGCAAGGGTCATGGACCTCACCCAAACTCTCTTAGGGCCACAAGCAAGGCCAATCTCGCCATGATCTCATCATGGGCAAAGGCAACCTCATCACGGGCGAAGTTGGCCTACCCAAATTTTGGCGAAGCTGCCTTGGCCACGGCCCTTAGGCCTAGCCTAGATCTAGGCAAGGTTGGGCAAGGACCGCAACCCTTGTCAATGGCCGACAAGGGCTTTGTGACCCTTGCCAGAGCTTGGCCAGCCATTGTAGGAGAAGAAGCCCAATAAAGAAGAAGAGAAAAAATTTAATGAAAAACTTGAAATAAAAAATTTAAAAAAAATTAACACTTGTCGTGTCGACATTGGCCAGATGGCCGACGTCCATGTCAATACCAACTAGTCAAAATTGGTCGAATTGATTGAATTAATATCAATATAAAAAGGTTTAGGAGTAAATTAGTCTAAATAAAATATTTATGATTGAATTAATATCAATGCAATATGTTTAAGACTTTTTTAAAACTTTTCCTTACTATTGAAGTGGTGGCTTTGTTTAGTAATTACTTGTAAATACAAGTTGTTGATAGGAGTCACCTAACATGTATTTGCACATGTATTTACTTTTGTTATAACCGTTCTTGATTGTTAGTATAAGTATAAATAGTTGAATTGTAGCTTGTGTTGAGAAAACCCCTTATGATGTTTTGAAAATGACAAACATAATAAAATAAAAAAAAACTACTAGTTTATGTATTGGTTGAGTAAAATCAAGTGAGAGATGCATAATCAATACGTGGATGGTGTCCTAATAAGATCATCTAAAGGTTAGGAGTTCTCTGTCAAGGTTGAACAATGTTTTGGGTGCCAAGGTGTCTACAAACTGGATGGACTTTAATATAAGGTGAACAAGCCTAGAATAGGGATCTCGATAATGCTTGGAAGGACCATTTAAACAATTAGGTAGAGCCATAATTGTCAATATGCTTGAGAAAACAAAATCTCGAGTGAAGTTGATATGATAAATATTTTGCCAATATCCAAGGTGTCCTAAGTATATAGTGAAAAGACGAATAGAATTTGGACAAACCTTAATGGAGGGTGAACGAGAAGACTTGGAGGTAACATAATAGGTCAACGGCTAGGTGAAGTTTAGATCACCAATATACTCAAGAAGAACCATCGATAGCAACTCCTCAACCAATTAACCAGATTGGATATAATCACCAACATGCTTATAACGTGTTTATTATTTGGATAAGAAGACCCAAATATTCCTTGGACTAAACTTATTTGTCAGAAGTGATTTAACTATCTCCAAGGTCGAAATTATGGAAAGAAGACTGGATATAAACTAATTGGTTTATTACCATATTCGGAAAAATTGATTATTACCAAGTGTGGCCAACTCTAATTAAGGGAACTTTACCATTACAAAAAGATTTGATTTTATGGATGACCGGATTTATGGTTAATCAATCATCTTGAAGATCTTCTAACGCTAGTTTGGAAATTGAAGATTAAGGGTGTGCATGATAAAATTTTTGTTTCTTTGTTCCCCAAAATAAGTTTGGAATAGAAATCTGTTTAATAAAGTAATTTCACTTTTCTATTTCTAAAACAGATTTCTATTTCAGAAATAGTTTTGGAGATGAAATTAAAAAATATAATTTTCAGCTTTTCAATTTCTGGAATAAAAGTATAAAATCAAAACTCTTTTCATCATTCACTCTCAACCCATGGACGCCGGATGCCCATCGCCCATCGCTCATTGCCAATCGCTGGACTTGCCACCAACCATCGAACACTAGTCACCCACCACTAGACGTCGGACTTCAGCCACCCATCACCGATCGTCGGCCACCGATCACTAGCCATCGACCGCCAGTTGTCAACCACTCATCACCATACGTCGACCGCTGAACCGCTGGACACTCACCATTGAATGTCGAACATCAAACACTGAACATCATCGATCGACTGCCCATTGCCAGTTGTTGGACATTGGATATCGGATGACGCTAATGGACGCTAGTCACCCGCCACCGGTCATCGGCCACTCACCATCGGACACTGGCCGCCGACTATTGAACACTTGCCGCCGAATGTTGGACGCTAATTGCAGAATGCCGAACCCTCACTGTCGAATGCCAGCCACTCATCGATGAGTGTCGAACACTCGTTGCCACCCCTAGAAATAGAAATTTTATTATGTTGTCAAACACATTTCTATTCTAAAAATAAAAAATTTGAATCGTTACCAAATGCATTTCTTTATTCAGAAACTTGTCTGGAGAATAGAAATTGATTTCTATTCCAAAGATTTTATCATGAGCACCCTAATATAGTCAAATTCTCTCTTATTAATATGATAGTGCTTATATCCAATTTCTGTTGTACTTTATTTTCGAGTTTTTGCTATTGATCGTAGTATGTGATTTGAAGAATGTACAAGTGTGTGAGCGGTGCTGGTTTGCTAATACTGTGATCGAGCAACTTCAGCTAAAAGCAACACCATAATTCATTGTGCCTACTCGCAGGATCACTAGTGGATACTAACTTTGTTGGTGGTTGTCAATCTAAGAGATTAGACGTAGACTTAATCTAAATTGAACCACAATAAAGATTACAGTGCTCTTCTTTTGTCTCTTTATATATATATGATAGAAGCATTGCATTTGATAAAATCAGTTTCTTTTTGCATATATTAGTTGCTTCTGCATATATCAAACTTGATCTTGATAATTCCGCAAAGGTGTATCAGGTTCTATCTAGATTGCACCTTAAGCCATTTGAATTTATAACTAGGACTGCCAATCAATCAATGAACTTCACTTATCTGATTTTATCTTCCTCTCATATTTATATTTCTGTACCATTTGACATAGCTGGCCATGATTGTCCTTAATCTCAGTACCTTTCATTTTCTCATCAATCCGTGTTTTCCTATCCAATAGTCAACAAGGATCCTTCACATTCTTTATCGATTTCTACATGAATCCACATTTTTAAAGGTTTTACACCAATACTTTTCGATGAAACCCCTATTGAAGATATGTTGTCCCAAAAAGTCCAATATTCGTAACTATCTTATTAATAAGTATTTTAAAACACTTTGTTAGCAAGATATTGTTTATGAATATTTAGGATCGGGATTTCCACAATAATGAACTCTTTAACTTATCTGTTACTATTACAGTGCTCTAAAGCAAAATTACGCCCCATTTGTTATCTTAAAATTTACTTTAAAATTGAATACGTTATTGAAGTAAAAAGGATTCGAGTTTTCAGGGATAAAACTTTCTTCCTTAATTATATAATAATTAATTATTGTGCATCTTTATATTTGAACTGTAAGTGAAATTACCAATTTATGCATGTAGAAGGCAATGACTAATGATTGATACATGGACACGGACAAGCTCTGCAAACTTGATATTTCTTTTTTTTTTTTTTTTGGTTGCCCTTTTTGGGCCATAAAGCTTGAAGTTATTCAGCTCTTTTTTGATTTCTTTCATGGGAAATCTTGACTTTTTTATATTATCGAAAAAGAAAACTTCTGACTTAACAAATAGGACATGTTACTTTCGTAACTCTCATACTCGCATGCAACCACTTAAACTGATCAGAAAAATTCAAGCGGTCCCGCTCAGCAAGTACTCCCCCTATATAAATCCCCGGCTTCCGGACATGACTAATTCTCACCGGCCGACAATCGCTTTCCGGCGATACGGAGGCTCGGAGGAGAGAGTTGGACTGAATTTTGAGCTTGTGCAGTAGAGGAGGAATCAGTGACGAGACGATCGATCAGTTGCTGCCGGAGCCATGCCGCCAGAGATCCAACCAATCGATGTTCATCAGTATTGGGAGGCCGTTCGGGCGATGCTGGAAAGCCAGTCCTGAAGTGCGGCTCAGGAGGCTGTTTGACCGGCCGTTCCCAGACGTCCCGAGGATTTCGTTGCCGGAGAAGGCGACTGGGGGGGCGAAGCTCCTCCTCAGTACGGCAAGGATGGAGGAGTCGGCGGAGTGGCTGAGCTCGGTCCTTAGTGAAGATGGGTCAGAACTTCATCGAGGAGAGCAACGACAAGCAATCAGTGGCAAAGGGCGGCTGCCACCGGTGCAATTGCTTCAACGGCAAAACAAGGACGACAGCTCCGACGACATATTCCGACATCTTCAAGAACAAGCCTCCTGTGCCCGATTCCGGTGCTTCTGGGTTGGAATTACGTGACGAGACCCGTGGTGGCTCTGAGACAGCTGCAAAACGGCAGAAGTCTTGGCTGGAGAAGCTTCATTGTTAATGGCGAAAATCGGTGCAAACCAATCTATCACTAAGAAATTTTGGTGCAGAACACGAGCGATTGTACTCCTCCGGGCTTTTGATTGCATGAACCTATTGATTAACAAATGAAATGTCACCCTAAGCATGGCTCGGGTGAATAGCCTCGAACATGATATTGTTTGCACCCAATAATACAAGTACTCCAACCCTCAATAATATAGCTAAACAACATGGACAGGCACATTCTTCAACTATTAATCAAATTTCATGGGCACGAGTATATTGAACGGATGGTCCTTGAACTTGAGTAGATTTTGTAGTCTAATTGCCAGGTTTTGATTTTATTAACACAACGCGTTACATTCGCTCATCAGGAGCACATGTGCTCTTGAGGGCAATTTAAGAGGATTCATAAGTACAATAATATTAAAATATATCTCGATTTTGGGCTCACGAACAAAGCCCGACACGAATGAATTATTATTTATGGATGTGCGAAATATTGAGCAAAGCATCATACATTAATCTTCTACGAACGGAAGGCAGTTTCTTATTTCTACTTTGAAGTACAAAGTGGTTTCGGACTTCGACCATATTAGGAATATTGAAAAAAGGAAAGTCCAGTTGGACTCGTTTCTTTCTCCCATTCGGTCGTGACCCTTTGACCGATGCAATATTGTCTTCTTCTGGCAGTGGCTTATATCCATCGATGGTCAAGGTTTGTTTGATGTGCTATTGTTGATGTCAAGAAAATAGAAGCGCCACTTTACGTGAGTGCTTGGGCACGCCGTTGTCAGAGTCTTGAAGTGCCGTTTCACGAGTGCTCGACCGTCGGTTTCTCCGCCATGTTGAACAAGATTTAGTATTCAACTCATTTAAATCTTGCGAGTTCAAATTTGTTAATTTCTTCATAAGATTAAGAAATTATTTAGTAATGAACTATGGAGCTAAATATTGCATGAGTTATTAGATGTAATTGGAACTTGGAAAATACTAAAAGTATTTTAGGATGCATATGATAATGTTTCTGTTTAAATAATTTTTATTCAAAAATAATTTTTTTAATTATTTATGTTCCCTAGATTAGTTTCTCAACATTTGAAGGTATTTAAGAATCGTAAAAAATTTATATTCCCAAAATAAAATGCATTTGATACGATGATTTAGAATTTCTTTTAATTTATTAATAATTTTATTACATTTTTCTTCTTTTTCTTTTTTTTTTTCTTCTTCTTCCTTTGGTCGATTATCAACAACTAGCCAAATGAGAGTCGATGAGGTCAATGGCCACCAACGAGGCTTGGGTTGAACTCGCCAATGGCCAACATGCTTGGGGCGACCTCTCAGCTTTGTCTAGACCATCGCTGGCTAGTGCCAAGGTCTACAACCAACTAGGGGAAGAAGAGGAGGAAGAGAAGAAAGAAAGAAAAAAAGAATAAAAAAAGGCTTGCTTCTTAAGTTGTTTCCAAAAATAAAGAACCAATTTTATTTTATTTCTTATTTCTATTAAAAATCTATTTTATGGAACAAATTGTTCTCGGGAACAAAAAAATTATAAATGGATTTCTATTCTAATTATGTTCTAGGGAACAAAAAAATATAAATTGGAGCATTACCAAATAGACCATTAGTGACTCGTGTGTAGTTGTAATTTCCATGTATCCCCTAATTTATAGTGAAGTTAATTATTGCTTTCTCAATGGACATAGGTCACTATGATCGAATTATATAAATCTTATGTCTAATTTATTTTCTTGTTTGTTTATTTTATTGCTTGATCACTTGGTTTCTGTAATAGAGAGTTTAAATGAAAGCTTTGTATAGTGAAAAAAGAAAATATTTTACACTTCACTTGACCAACTTTTGGTTTCGCCATCTAACCGATTACTGTCTAGGTTCTCACCTTAATCGAATATTGATGAACATGCACTTCAAGAGATTAGACGATGAGATAGGGTTTTAATAGCTCTATGGCCATAATTTCCTTTAAGAGTACAGGTATTAATCAAGGAAGCATAAATATATTTATTCATGTATGTAATGCTCGTTGGTTTCTTGATCAACTTTTGATTATATGTGTTTTTATTTCCATAGAAGTCGAACAAATTAGATTGTGGAAAGCAAAGTCGTGGATTGATAACATAAGATGCAGCAACTAAATATGAGTGTGTAACGATCTCTCCTAGTTGCAACCAATATTTTCCTGCAAATAAATGTTCCTTATTTTGGATTTAAAAGCTCATAAAACAAATTAACCTTTCCTTGTTCTTATGTCAACTTTGTACTGAATCGTTAAAGATCTATTTTGATGATCCGATTAGGGCCGTTAGACGAAGAATGGCTGTGCTCTTATAATGGCTCGTTCAAACTGTAGTATGATTATAATATCATCTTAGAAAAAATTGGAAAAGAGATATAAATTTAATGTTAAAGAGGACTCGATGAAAAGAGAGAAATGACATGTAATGTCTTACCTCAAACATGAAACGAATTATTCTACATGATTCATCATCAATTTTTTTCCATTCTCAAATGCTATAGGATGAGTTATCGACTAGTCATAAATCCGTGACATTGTAGTATACCTAGAGCATTTGCCAAATTATGATTAAAGCAAAGACTAAATGAGGTGGATCTCAACAAATTGGTAAATTGAAAAATACCTTACTCTTCAAAGAGCATGACGCCAGAAAGCTCAACTGCAAGGAAAGTAATTCCTAGTGATTTCCCTTATCTCAACATAGGTTAAGTCCCGTCATTTCCTAAAAAGATGGATAAACTTAATCTTGTGCGCGAAAGTTAAGCTGGGATATTGATCAAATTGTCGTCATCCCCCTACATGAGTGCTATAGGATGGTCCAGATTATTTAGAGACATGACATCCATTTGAGGCATTGATGGCATCTACATGTCCGAACAATTAACTTTGGCCTCTCATTTCCTGTTAACGTACAATGCTATGATATCGCATTGAATTGGTCCTGTCGTGTCGATCCAAAATAAACCCAAAAGCAAGAAGGGGAGAGGAAAAGATTAATCTTCGTTCGGAAGTAGCTGGGGCCAAGGAAAAAGCAAGCATATCATTTCCAACCACAAGTTCAATTTCCTGTTTCTCTTTCTATAGATTTCTCTTATTATTTTCGGTTCTTATTTTTGCTTCTAAGTTTCATCATTATTAACTTGGCCCACTTTGATGAAATTTCCAAATACAACTCCATAAATAAGCTACCGGATGTGACCCAAGAAAGAGCCTATGTGACCCGCTGCTTCACTCAAAGATTATCTCTGTTTAGATTAGTTGGTGTAGTCATGTCTTGATGTGCACAACGCACCGCCATTTTTAATTTCCTATGCTAATCACCTCGATCATTTAATAATACATATGGATTGTCAGGATTAGATCATCGCATTGACTGTAGCACCATTGACACGTGTGATGGATTATCTTCAGTCGAAATTTATTCGATAAATTACGTACATAAATAAAAGAAGTATTCTGGAGATGTAAACTATGAGGGCTTGACATTTGATGAATCTTCGGCGCCATCAGATTGGGCGCACGGTTTCATCAGTCCAGACTTCTTCATCCCTAATATTAAACTCCATCATGTGGAAATTATTCTATGTAACATACTCGAACAAAATGAAATGACCTATGCCCTTATAAATAAGGAACAAATGCGAAAATCCAAATGAGTCGAACAAGAAAGGTTCAGATAGGAAAATAATTTAAAATTCAGCCTCAATAATACAGTGAGAGAGAAGAAAAAGGGGGGTGGGGGGTGGGGATAGACAAAGACAAAGCCATCAAATCATACCCTCTTTATCAAACAGCTTTATGTCCTCATCGGTCATCATCTCTCCATAAAAATATGAAGCAACAAATATTTATTTGGTTTGAGCCATAATCTTGTCGGGATCGATACGAACAAACCTTATAAATCTCTCCCTGTTTGAGAGTATCTAATTCATCGGGGGAGTGCCCACCATAGACGGCAATCACAGCCGTTGATCTCACTTGCCAAGAGCCAAGAGATCATCAGAGCAAAATGGAGCCCAAGAGGGAGAGTACCATCTTTTCATTTTCTTTGAATTATTGAACCACGTAGCTCCTATTTGATGGATTGCAATGGCGGATGACGTAGATGTAGAGAATGCCTCCAAATTGACTAATTTGATGTGTGAGAGAGTCGAGGACTTTTTATCTAGGTGTGATGGCGATTAATGCACTACATTATTTGTTACCTCTTTATATCATCCTTGATTTTCGTCTGTGTTCGCAAAACCATTTAGGGAAAAAATAATTATCTCTATGGGTTCTTGTCAACGTGGAGCACATAGGCATCATAAACAAGGGCAAACTAAAGTATAATTCTTCATGCGGGTCCAAAACAAGGGAATATTATCTCAAGATGGTGGTGTGGTTGCATTTAATATCTGTGGATATGTTTGAGGCAAGTCTCTAATTTATAAATGTTTGTAGAGAGAGAGAGAGAGAGAGAGAGAGAGAGAGATTGACTAAGTTCTTAAGGAAGGGCATTGAGTAGGCCAACGAATGGGGGTCCTTTGGAAGGGAGGAAGGATAGGAAATATAACTAGGGAAGGGGTGACGTTAGCTCCTATTTGGTTTAAGTGGTTAAATATAAGATGGCTTTTGTTAAGTAATTTTTTCATTATTATATGATATGCATTTTCTTTATAATTTATTTCCTTCAATGGGGGTGGTTGCCTTATAAAATTTAAGACAGCCTCAAACCTCCAAAAACCCTTATTCTTGTTTTGTTTGTCATAGGGTAGATCTCATCTAGGAGGTGTATAGCAATAAGAAATTCTTGAGAATTGACCATTTCCATTTTTCTTGCGACAGTTTCACCAGTTATTCCAACTTCGAACCTTGGGCAGGTGTTCTAACGTGAGATCATACATTTTCGTGCATTTCCCATCTCCACTTATGAAAGAAGGAAGAGAGTGGGGAGTGGAGGGATTGAACCATAACATGGTCCCCGGTTCTCCCTTATGAAGGACCATATCAATGATTTTAGTATTGTCTTGGATCAATGTACTTCCTAGATCCTCACTTTCATCACCACATGGTTAAATTGAAAATTCCAATCTTTCATTCAAGAGCATTATGTGTGGTCTTCTCGCATGGGACTTAAAGGGATAATACTTTTTTCTCATTGACTAGTATTTGCTATGTCACATATCATAATTCTATAGTTGAATTCTCGATTTCTAAGTTACAAAGATCATATAAACTTTGAAACTTCATATTCAAACATTTCCATGCATCTCATAATGTAAGTCCCATGATACTTATCGAGGGCATTTTTTGTCATCAAATCAAATTAGCTCGGACTTTTGAACAATGATGAACGTTGAATGCAATGAGTAGAAACATGATGGTTGAAGGAACACACCGTGCACTTGTCTTGGTTTGGTGTCACATACAGATTAGGGACCCCGATGATTCAGCCTAAACCAGCATGCTTACAAGAAATATAGGTTGGCATTATGGCAAAATTCGACATGACCACTCATGCATAACAAGTTGTGAAAATGGGGACCTCAACCAAATCAATGCACTAAATTAACACGAGTTCATCAAATCAAATCGCTCCAAATTTTACTCAAAAGCTTTGAACTGGGAAAGGGAAAAGATAGTCTATAGGGCTATTCAACTTACAAAACCTGGAGTCAGAATTCAAAGACCCTACGAAACTCCATTGTGCCATTGATGTCGACAGAGACAACTCCATGAGAATAGGGTGCACAGCCTCGTGCTTTGATCAAGGTAGGACTTATAATTACATCATGAACCCACCATTCTACACCCATAATTAATAAGGGGGGAAAACTACAAGACACGATTTTTAGTATCAATCATCCACAATCCTATACATGGTTCCCAACCATCATAGTGTCTGTGCTAAAACTAATAGGGCCTCCCCACGTAAAAGCTTGAATTATTTCGCGAGTGTTGCAACTTGCCAAGCTATGATGGAGAGTCCGATGTGGGTACAACACACTTTTAAGCACACTGACATTATTGTGAGGTCTCCACAAGGATTTGACATCTCATCTACCAAGCTGGGGACCCTTGTAACAAACGACCACATGATTAAAAAAAAGAAGAAGGAAGAAAAAACAATAAATGAAACTCCTCTATTTTGATGGAAGATGACACTAGACAGCTTTAGCTCCTTGCCCTTACCTTTCTTCCCATACTTTTTGGGGCAAGGTTTAGTTAGACCATAAATCTTTTCACGCTTTAAGGTTTTTTCTCTTTTCACGGACTTTTTCTCCGTCGATTCTGGCAGGAAGAGGAGCCACATATGCTGAATTTGGATAGATCGTGATCCAGCATGACAAAGCAAAAATCGATACAATGAATGGGGTCCTAAATCATCAATATATTTTGGGGGAAACAAGCGTCTCTATAGTATTGACCATAGCAAGGAGTTTTGAAATTTGTATCATGACATCCCAAGTATCTAAACATCATTCTCATTATGCAATTTGATACTAAAATCTTTTCCATTCAATTAAGTATTTGAAATTTTCAAAATTGATTCAATGAGATCTTTTTGTTACAAAATTTAATGGCATTAACAAAAGTGAACGATTTGACTGTTATAAGTATTAAATGAGTTCACAACTTACTTAGACCAACTCACTTCTATGACTCTTTTTATTATTTTTTGCCTTCACTCGATCTCACTCACTTACTCCATGCTTCCACATTAGTTTGAGGATGGGCTTTCCTAGATTGGGTTATATATAGAACTATCTTAGTAATATGGGTTGGGTCGGCTAGATTTGTATGATATGAAAATTGATCAAAATGGCTTAAATGGTGTCAATTTGGATTTTATCATTTTCAACCTGACACAACCGTTTGATGAGTTTATTTGGCACATGTGTATTCACTACCTTAATTGGCACCAACTAATGGTGACATCAAAATGGTCGTAAACCTGTCGAAATGGGTCAAAGCCATTTCTAAACCCTTATTTAATGGGTTGGGCTATCATATAGGCTAAATTTATGTGGTAAATGGGTCATAAATAGATTTAGAATGGTAGGCCTAAAAGTAATAAAATCAAAATACTTTTTTCAGTTAGAAGAAATTGAAATACATTAGTTGCCAATAAATGTAAAGATATTTGCATTTGGGAAGAATTGCTAGAGAATATTGTTAGAGACATTATTGAATATTGGGGATATTATTTGATATTTTGTTATATCATAGTATAGTTAGCTTCTTTGTTATATTAGATTACTTTCTTTCATGTGCACGTAGTTCAAAAATAAATACACATTGCTTGTAAAATATTATAGTGTCAAATAATGCAATGGTCATTTTTTATAATCGGTTTCAACTAGAACAATTGAAATCTGGTAATCCAAATCCAAGTGACCTAAATTCAATGACTACAAAGTAAGATGTTTTGAGTTTAAGATTTTTTAGACCTCATTTGTGTCCCCAATTATATATTTTCACATTGCCTACCGAGAGAGAAAGTGTTAAAATATTTTAATATTGAATCATGTCTTTAGAGCCAAGTTTTTGCTCCAGTTTAATTCGTGTGTGCATTTATCCATTCATTAAATTTCATATGTTATTCCTAATTCGATTTGCATTTGCCTTATCGGAACTAACTTTTAGCATTTATCTAAACCCTTATTCCGATAAAAGTTTTTAAATGCCCTATGTCGCTTGGTTACTTTGGTTCAACAAAAGCAAAAAGCTAGAAGCCGAGATTATCACCTAGCAACTGGCATCGGTTTCACTCCCGAACAGGGAGACTATCCCCTCTAATTGCAATCTAATCAACCCTCGAAGTCACCACCAAAATCAGTTTCCCTTCCTCTTTTTCCCGAGTCACGCAAAGCAACTCATTGCGAATTCAAAAGCAACAAATTCGAGTCTCCCCAAAAGCCCCCCGAGCTCACGTTCCCAAAAGCCTTTTCCGGGGACGAATGATGAGTTTTTAAAGCTGGGGAAAAAAATAAATCACTAAATCATTCCAAACGGGCATCATCAAAAGAAGTTACAACACTAAAGTCGCCATAATCACCCTTGCCCCCATTAAAGCCCCTACAATCAAAAGCAATGAATAGTAAGTATTCCACCGGATTAGTGACAATTGTCTAGTATGATTTTGGTGGGGGAATGGCCGGATTTCTTGCTTTTGCACCCCCCTAATTTAAAGCGGAAAGGTAAAGAAGAGATTTAAGAAAGAGAAAGGAAATTAAAGATAAAGTTAAATACTTGACAACAACGAAAAGTGAACCACGTTCAATTCTGCATTTTATGCAAATTTCTTCTTCTTCTTATTCTTCTCCTTCGTCTTTTTGTGCTTTTTTGAATTCAAGGCCCTTTTCGAAAATAATTATGTAATTCAATCCCCACTTTCTGAAATATTAGAAAACACAAGAAATGGGACATTTGGGATTCCAAACGAGAAAAAGAAAGGGGACATTGCCATCTGAGAGGAATCCGAGTCCTTGTATTTTGCGGAGGATTTGAGTTTCAGTCCCCAGGGCTTGGGGATTTTTTTCGATTTTTACCTTTGTCTTGCCCCTCAGATTATGTCTAGACATTTTGTACTCTGAAAAAATTATGACAATTCTGAGGACAATGACAAGACATGCGTGCAAAGGAAGATGAAATCTTTGCCATTCCAATCTTTTTTGGTTGATTTCCTTTTTGAACCCATAGGGACTGGGGCCCGATTTTAATTTCCTCGTCTCCCACTTAGACCTAACGTTTCGAAACCTTCCTTTTGGTTTTACAAGGAATTAGGTAAATTCATGAAATATCGGATAAGATGCGAATCACATTTCAAATAAATGACCTCCATTATGAAACTGTCGGCACTTGGTGATAAAAGAGAACCGGATACGAGTAGTGCGCCTAATCCAAATATGAAAATTCATTCCTTAGATGTCAATCCAACCCCATATATTTGTTTTTTTTTTCTTGATTTATGAAGTGTTGTATGTAGGATAATTTTTTATGGTCAAGTAAATGCTAGACGAAAAGGCACTACAATTATAAAGATGGCAAAAGTTAGAACTTGAAATAGTCAAGCAATTATGGTGTGCACCAATAGAAATTATATCGATATAAAGTTAATGGGATATAGCACAATTGCCACAACTAGCACTAGTTTAACTAAAGATAGTAAGAGCCAACGAGGCATTCGGCCCAATGGTTGAGGGGTCAAGGTGGAGACGTCAAAGTCTAGGGTTCAAAACCCTAGCAAGGTAAATAATAATAATAATAATAATAATAATAATAAAAAGACAATTAGATTATTTACATCCTTGGACACGATGTTATGATCAATCAACTCAAGGGCCTAGTTAGGCACTTCAAGAATAATCATGAATTAATTTACCGGCAAACCAAACAGTAAGAATTTACTAAAAATAATGATATTATGGGGTAAAATTATGTCTTTATACTATAAATAATTCAAATTACCTTTCTCGCTCATCAAGGACTAGGAATTCACCTTTTGCTTTTGCGAAAATTCCACCTGAGGGAATGGACAAGGAGAAACTCAACAGTGCAATGAACAATGAAACGAGAAAAAGGAGGAAAGGGCTTTCATCGAATTTTGAGAGCTGAGTATTTAAATGGCAAGTTTTTCAGTGTCAACTTCAGCCATGACATCAGAAAGGCAGGGGCATGGATGGATCCCTGCAGCTCGCAATCACAAATCGATTTTGCATTCACAAAAAGAAATTACGAAAAGAAAAATAAAAATGGGTTTGTGCAATCTTTGTGCACATGGGACGTCAGCAATCTTTGGGAATAGTAACCAGCAGGAAAAGTGTTATCTATGCTGATTTTAATAAATAAAATAATATGGTGAATAGAATTAATCACCATATACAATTTTTTTGAAAGAGTTGTGCTCCTTTTATATTTCCTAGAAAACAAACATAGATGTAAGTGTATGTAAAAAAACACTGACATTTAAAAAGATTTTGTAATTACAAATATTTGCGTTATTGATTATAGAAAGGAATCATTGACATAATATGAAGAAATTGATCAAACTATATGTAGAAAGAGAAAAATAAATCAAATCTCGCATTTTTTAACAGTAAGATTTTAAACAAACAAAAATAGAAGAAATTTCAATTTTTTTTTAAACTGAAATGCACGAGAGATAAAAGTAGAAATTTACTCATTTTTCCATTAATGGAATAATTACAGAATTTTGGGAAGTTAGGAGGATTATAATCTTTTAAAATAATATATCATTATTTTTGTCGCAAAATAATATATATTACTCCTCAAAAAATAATATATCATTTTGAAAAATATATATAAACAAATCGACAGTGAGAGCTTATGGAAGAAAGACCAACCAAAGGTGTAAAGGTGGCCAAATCACCGCGAAGTCTCAACGCATGCCAACTCAAAAGTGATCAAACTAATTGGACCACTTTGACTGAAAAAAAAAAATTAATTGGACTACGAAACAATAGGTTGGATCTCATTATTTTCTATTCCATAAATGATACTCGATATAGATATAATTATTTTCTATTCCATAAATTATTTATGTAGTAAAGTCAATTTAGTCAACATCATGTTTTGACCTACTAGAATGTTTAACAATAGAAGCAAAGGATTTATATATATATAGATAAGGATATGAGATGCAACTTGTAATCAAAGTTCATCACAATGGCTTATCCCTCTACAAAAATTCAACTTTGGAGAACTCCGTGAAGCTGCACTTATTTCCATAAGTCATCATGATACGATTAGTAAAACATGCAAGGTCATTGTCATCAATTGTGATGTAAATTAATCTTTAAAATTTGGGATAAACTTAGATCGACTCACTAACCGAACCGTGAGATTTCAATAAATATGGCTCATTGATTGGAGTGACTTAGACTCTAATGTTTCTTTTTAAACATTTTTAGGTTAATATATTACATATTAGAAGTGAACGTGAATGTATAAACTTGTTTTTTTCCTATTCAAGTATACCCGTGTTCATCAAAATTGACCCAAAATTAATTGTGGGGGTTCAAGCTGATGTGATTATGCCCAATGGACCTAAACATATCTGAAGATGATGCTATGCAAATGGAGTACCGAATGAGATATAACAAGGAAGGGAAGTTGGAGTATATAAAGGTTCATGAGGATATTTTAATGTTGTAAAACCTTGGATTAACGTCGGCATTTAACGTCGATGAGGGTGCCTATTTAAAAGTATGATCAAGAAGGTTGATTGCTCGTCATTGCCTGAACCTCAATTATACCCAAATGGCAAACCCATGAGGCTTATTGGATACATGAAACTTGACAATCTTGAACATGTGGGAGTATATTATTACATAGAATATCGTATGAAAAGCCATTTCAGTAGATGTATGGGCGGACCGAGTAAAAGCTAGGCGTGCCTTTAGCAAATTGATCAGATGAGGGCATAGAGTAATCTTCTAGATTAGAGGATTCTGATGGGGCGTGTTTCTTGACCGGTTTTTACAATAGTGTAAAACAAACCAAGCCATGACATCAGATCGAGGGAATAGGTTGCTAAGACCCCACGGAATCAATGCTCATGTAGTTCGATCCTGTGAAGGCCGGAAGTTTTCACTTGAGAGGGATCCTATGAAGCAATTAAAGTAGAATCGATCCATTAATCTAGGGTCAATCGATCATTACTTTAATATTCTTTTTTGGGGGAATTTGATTTGAGCGGTCCTAGAATCACAAATCAATTTGCACGACCTGTTTTCCACTGATGGTTTTCATGGGTAAAATGAAAAGAGAACTCCAAAAAGAGTTGGGAATCAGTGGAACTACAAGAGGCAGAAGCCGTGAAAAACTGGATTAGCAAAAACACAAGGAACACGTTTATAATAAGTAGTTCGCAACGCGAGTCAAAAGCAATAAATGCCGTCATCAAAAGTATCACAAATCTCTTGTTTCAGGGTGTATATATTACTTATATACATATGATCTCCTTCAATTTATTAGCTAAATTTTTAGGTTGGACATTTTAATATTGTATAAGAACTAATTCTACCTATTTTATCTTGCATGTGTGATTCTCTATTCGTCAAATTCAGTTTGTCGTTCTTAATTGCACGCCCCACATCGCTCATCTAGGATACACACAAGTTCTCCTCCCACTTATTGGTTTACGATTTTGGGTCAGACAAATTGTTCTCAGCCATCATTGTTTAAAGGGGAAAAAGAAAAGAAAAGTTAAAAAGAATTGGGAGAACTCGTTTAACTATGAGAGGAAAAACATTAGGAACTTATTAAATTTGTCGATCTCAATTTTTCGCAATTCACGTGAGCATAAAGCAACAGGGTTTTTCAATGTCAATCCAGTAGAGACAATTTTCTTGGCACCCAAAGTCAAGGTTTCCTCAGTTTATCTCACATGTACAACTTTCTGTTTGTCAAATTTCATGTGTTTTAATTGCATGCGTGAAGGGTTTTAAAGTATGTGATATCATTTGTCTATGATATTTGTATACTTTTCAAATACATGCAAGTCTTCTTTTACTAATTAGTTTAAGCTTTTTGAATTGGATAATTTGTTCTCAACTGATGGCGATTTCAGGGAAAAGGAAAAGCAAAGAAACTTTCAAAAGGAGTTGCCAACTCATGCAGTTACGAGAGGCAAAAGCCGTAAGATAGCAAAACCATAAGAAACGCGTCAAAATAATAGTTCACAATTCACATGAGTCAAAAGTAATGCATATCCTTGTTAAAGTATCACAAATCCCTTTATTCACGGGGATTTGCAATCTCCCTTCATCATTAAATTAAACTCCTAAATTTGACATTCTAACATTATATTAGAGTCAATTCTATGCTAAGGGTAAGCATGGTTTCCAGGTAGAACCTAAAATTTAAGAACCAAATAGGTGGGAACCTATATTAGTTCTAGGTTTTAGAGTATGCATGGTAGATTTCAAGTTTTAAAAATTGGGAAACCTATTTCAACGGATAAGTTGCGGTATCTAGGTAGGTAAAACTTGGAATCTATAACTTGGAAATTGGAAGTAGGAACAAGTTTTTGTATTTTTCTTGGTATCTATCTTTGCGCTATCCTACAATATTCCATTTTATGACCGAGACTTTTACTCCGTTAGTGTTTCAATTTTTTATTTTTTTTTGCATGACTAAATATAAATTGTGGTTAGTTGATTGTAACAGCAATTGATGATCATTGAATGTGATGATTTACTGCAATTGTTTGATAAATAATACAAGTGGAACTTGGAAAGACCTTGTAATCGACTTTGAAACATGTGATAGAATAGGTTCCAAGTTTCAAGATACGTATGATAAGTTTCAAGTTCCAAAAATGAGGTATTTTTTTTTTATGGATAAGTTCCAAATATAATCTATACAAAACCTAAAACTGTCCACCCCCATTTGATGCAGCATATTTCACATGCGTGCTTCGCTTTGCCAAATTCCATGTGCAATTATTAATTACACATAAGAAAGGGTGTTAAAATATCCCACATCCTAATTTACAACATTTATATACTATTTATATACATGCAATCTCTTTCTATTTATTGGTATTGATGCTGTTTATGTGGATAAACATAAGAAACTTTGGGCAACTAGTGTAGCTACCAAAGGCAGAAGCCATAAGAAATGGACTAGCAAAACCATGAGAAACACATTAAAATAATAGTTCATGGTTCACAATCAATGTATGGCTTTGTTAAAGTATCACAAGTCCCTTTATATACAGGGATATGCAAACTTTCTTCATCTATTAGCTTAAGCTCCTTCCTATTCATCAAATTGTACATGAGAAAAGGTATCACACATCCCCGATATACAACATTTATATGCTGATTATATATATGTAATTTCTTTGCTTCTATTAGTTTATGCCTTAGGGTTGAACAATTTGTTCTCAGTTGATGGTGTTTACGCTGATAAACATAAGAAAATTTGGGCTAACTTGCCAAACTACAAGAGGCAAAACCCTAAAAGAAATTGGACTAGGAAAGAAATAAAACACAAGGAACACGTTAAAAGAAGAATAGTTCACCTTTCACATGAGTCAAAAGCAAAAGGGTCCATTCGATGTCAATTTTGTTGACAAAGTTTTCTTGCTGCTTGGAAGAATCTGATGCGATTATTTCGTGCGTGACAAGGGTCGGTAAAAGAAGGGCCACTCCCGAAGTCCCTCCCTCTTGTTCTGATGCTTCTGATAGTGAGATCTTTTGTAATTTTCGTTGGTAATTACAGAGTGTTAAATGCATAGTTTCACCCTCTCGATTCCCCTTGTAATTGCTAATTGTACAAATTTTTTATGTTTATCATAAGTTATCCCTATCCAAGGTGGGGTTAAATTAGCAGTCATCAGCGTTTACTCCTTGTGTTTGGCTTGTCGTTTTTGGAGAATTGGAAAGCAGCCCTCTTGGATTTTTAACCCTTCGAAAGATTAAAGGTGTTTATATGTCATTCAAGTGCATATTATTAGTGTAAAAATCAGTGGAATCCATGTCCGCTCCTTTAGAAAGTTACACTTAAGAAACTCGATAAGAAGTATTAATTATACTTTGAAAATTTGTGTTTTGGGGTATTAGCAAAAATATATATTTTAATATTCGATGACATAACATATATCGAAAACTGCTTTTATGTGGTGCTTTTCCTCTTCCAGTTACCTTGTTGGAACAGGAAAAACCAAAAAATCTATATTTTGTTTTTATTGGGGAGTTATATCGCAAGAAAGTTTTTGAAAAAGTGCTGTCGGGAGTGAGATAATGGGAAATATAATTGGACATAAAGTGAATTATAGGAGTAAATATTAATTGCTCTCTTTTTGGACCTTGCCCAATCAGATAAGGTGAGACCATCCCCACATACAATTTATTGCTTTTTATTTAAGCCAACGCCAAGGACTGCATTCAATATTTCTAAATGGTAGATGGATCTATTTTTTTCCCATTTGAAATAGACGGCTCGAATCAATTTTTTTTTTTTTTTTTACATATACTTAAAACGGAATAAATTAAGTAGTTTGACTAGGGTAAGCTCAGATGCTTTTCTTGTGAACCATTTAAAAAAAAGACAGGCCAATAATTTCAAGAAATTAAAGAAACTAAAAGCCCATATTTTGTTAAAGAAACCCATGCTATGTCCCTTCATTTATTAATCTATGGAAAATTGTCAAAGTGCCACGTACATAAAGAAAAGGAAGTTTACATATGAATAATGCATTAAATATGCTCGATATTTTTCTTGGTAGAATAATAAGATACATTGCACATTCCCAATAGTGGAGAAAATTCAACCTCAATCTTATCTTTAAACTTTTTTGACTCCCTGTAATTTTCTTCTTTTCTCTTTTTGGTGGGTAAAATATTCTAATAATTCTCACACCTTCTTACACTCCATGGAAAAGTAAAAAAACCAAACCATCCTTAACTTTAAGTTAAAAAATAACATAAAATAAAACAAATCCAGGGCAGCTAGGATTCTATGTGCTGCCTAACCTGTTTAGAATCGAAAGGACATGCTACGGGAAACTTGTGGAAGAACAAGTCAGCTTGGCTTCACGCAATTTTTGCTTGCACATCTTACTCACATCAAACTAAGACAAAAAATAAAGTAAAACAAAATACACAAACATGTTTTTGCGTTTATATATGTTTATATAATTAAAATATAACAGAAACACGGGTCTATAACATTCCACTTGCTCATATTTGTTCGATGTGATGAATGATTCATTGATTTTCACCGTTAAGAGATATGCCTCATGTACATTGTAAGCCCCGTTTCCTGGGAGTTTAAGTATCCAAGGTGGCGAGGTTTATCTAACACAACAATAGGGATTAAGGATTTGAATCCCGACTCTCCCCCTCTTAATTTTCTTGTGCTTGTTGTTACCCATTATCCCATATGCTTATGTTCCATCAATCTAGTTATCTACTTAATGTGGTTTCATTCGCATTGTGATAAATTGTAGAACTATTGTCAATTGTTTTAAAAACTTAAGCTGTTAGATGAATATATAGTTTAATAATTAAATATTCTTACACTCCCCTTTACGTTTAGTCTAGTCTTTTGCATAGAGTTTGAAAATATTCAATATCAGAAACTACAGCTCCAACACCATGTGAAACTTATGAATAAAGAGAAAAATCATATTTTGTCTATGAACTAATGAATAGTACATATGCCTATTTATAGGTTTTATATAACAACTATCTAAAGTAACAAATCATGATTAATTAAGGAGAATTTATAGAATCACATAATAATATACATAATCACATAATATCTTAAATATATATTTAACACGCATCCCGCCTTGCAGCGCAGCGCTGGCTTATTCCTTGACAACTTAAGTTTTTAGGACAAAAATGGCCAATCCGATGTTTGCTTAAGGAATGAGATAGGTTTCTGGTGGATTCGTTGTGACAAACGATCCGAATATTACTTAACATAAGTCAATTTTTGCAGTTGGCGTGGATTACTTGCATCGAAACCTAAAAGATAAAGTTTTATCACTCACTCGATAAATACATTGGATCAAATTCAACCTCTGCTTTTGTACTTTGAAATGCGAAAAGTCCACAACCCTGGCTAAATAAGAGGTACGATCCACTTTCTTCCATTGAATAGCGGTACAACTGGCCTTGGGTCTTATGTTCGTACAAGAATCATATTTCTAGATTAGGTAGATCAACGGCCAAAATATTCCATGTCCGATTACTCAGCATTTTCAAATTCGGAGCGGACTAGCCGATTCGATTGATTGGATCGGGGAATCAAACTATGGTAGCTCCAAATTTCACTTGAGAATTGGAGCGATTAAAAACTTAGTCTTTGCGAAGAACCGATGATCTCGATTTGGCCAGATCTATGATCAGTTTTTACCTCTGACGATAGTGTATATGGAGTAGGCAACTGAATTCCCAAGTCAACTAAGCCAAACATTTTTATTCTTCTAATGACACTGATAATTATATAATTAAGATAATTTGGTTCGAAACGAGGAAATCCTATCAATCCAGCGGTCCAACCGGTCGGCCTGGGACCGACCGGAAGCCGGACCGGTCCGGGAGACGCGAAGCGGAAGCTTGCTGAACCGAAACACAAAAAAACGAAAGAAGGAAAAGGAAGAAAAGTGACAGACCAAAGTTCTTGGACGGACATGAGGGGAAGGTTCGTGCCCAATAGTCAAATGCAACGTATGGGAGCAGCAGTTCAAACGATTCAGAAATTGACAATCAAAACGGGCCAAAGTAAAATAAATAGGACTGAAAAAGAGAGAAAATGGCCCAAAAAACGATCGACCGTTTTGGACGTGTCCCACCACCCCAGCGGCGTGAGGCGTACACCCTTCTCCCTCCTACTTCCGTTGGCGTTAAGACGATTCTGCCCTCCATCCACGTTCCGATTTAGGGAAAAGGCGCACCCCCGAGCGCCTAAACGTGCGAGGGTACTCCCGTCTTTTCGAAGAGGCTGTCCCTACCCCTTCATGCGTTCCGCTCCCCACGGAGAGGACGCCCCCACGCTCTCGCACAGGTCCGCGTGACCTCCCGCGTCCGGATCTGCCGCCACGTCAGCAGCCCCCAAACGAAAAAGGTCGGAGATATATGATCTCGGATTATGCGAAATGCCTACTGCTTTTTTTCTTTTAATGAAAGCCATCAAAGCCCCAGATCTTATCCACTTTGACATATCCATCTTAAATTTTTTTGTCATAAAAAACTCGAAATTTATATTTGTGTAACATATTTACCCTAAAAAATCATAAACTTGTATCCATATAACACATTATCCCAAACTTTGATATCATAGAAAAAGTTTTTTAAAGTAAATGTGTCACACAAGTAAAAGTTTGAGATTTCCGTGTCGTAATTTTCTTTTTTTGTGGATAAATGCATCATAATGGGCAAAATTTGAATTTTTTAGTGTCATAAAAGATAATAATGGTAAATGTGTCAATGGGCAAAGTTTAGAGTTTTTCGTGTTTTTTTTCCTCCTCCTTTTTTTTCCTAACAAGTATATCGAGACACTTTCATCAATGCGATCTTGCTCATAAATATTCGAAATCGGAATTTTCGGATAAGGATCTTTTAACCGATCATTTTTTTAATTTCTATTAAGTACCGTGATGTAAAATTGTGCATTAACTTAAAAATATTCCTTGACAAATAAAAAGAGCTTGAACAATGAGAGAACCTAATGGCCATGAAAAACTTGAAATTATTTAAGCTCAGTTTATTTCGCGAAAAAAAATGATAATTTGGAATATAATTTTCTAAAAATGATCATTGTATTATTTATAAAAATGAATACATCAAGAATATTTTATGAAATCGTGGTTGATGATGAAAACATTTTTCATTAATTAATTATTTTAAATAATATAAGTGGCCAATTTTCTTTAAAAAACATTTTCTTATTTTCAAGACAAACGGAGACCTTGTAGCCATTTGATTTTTCCTCCTTGGGGATTTTCTTGACTTTCTTCTTAACAGTCAAGGCGGAAAATTTCTTGACTAGACAGAAATACGATGACGTGTCGACCCCACGAAGAACTCCCGTGTGGTCGCCCCCAGGCAATGCGGTACTCTTCTCATTTCGATCATCTGGGGACCTTACGTGGCACTCCTCAGTCCCAGTCAGCAATCCACTCCTCCCCCCCCCCCCCCCCCCGTGCCCACTCCTATATAAACGTACTGGGGCGGTTCTAAGATTATTAGTCTCGCAGCAGCTTCAGAGAGATAAAATCCGCAAAAAAAAAAAAAAAAAGATTTTAAGAAAAAAAGCCTCCGCCCCAAAAAAAAGAAAATCGAGAAGAGAAGAAAAAAGAAGAAGAAAACCTCCCCGGAACCACTCGCCGGCCGACGATCTGTCTCCGCCGGTGAATGGAAGCTCCGGTGATCTCCTCCTCCTCCTCCTCTCCTTCCACACGGAATGTCCGTATCTCTGATCATCCCCGTCACGTCTTCCACGAAAAGCCCCTCTGCTAAGCCCAAGCAAAGCAACCCTTCACTCTCTCGCTCGCCACAAGTTATTCGATCCTTGAACGTGAAATTCATTCGCGGATTGAAGCGGAAGGTAACAATTAGCTGCTGATCGAGCCCGATTTGGCCCAGATTTATTCGAGGTTCCTGTGGCCGGACCGTCGCCGTGGGCGTGGACTCTTCCTGTGAAATGTGCCGGAATTTCTTCGCCGGGAACGCCTGTTTCGGGAATCTCTGAGCGGCTTTGCGGTTTTTTGCTTCTTTTTTGCTGCTTGTTGCGTTCTGTTCCTCGCTCTGGAATTTTTGTGTAAATAGCTGTTTTTGGGAGTCGGAGAGGCGCAATTGTCTGCACATGCAAAGGATCGGAGCAATCCATCCGTTTTTCGAGACTTGAGTAAGTGCCACCCACTGTTTGGATTCGAATCGCGCGGCCTCCGAGGCGTCGGTGAAAATGGAGGAGGACTGTTGACGAGGGAGCGTGGGGACTGGGAATATTGGAGCTTGTGCGGTAGAGAAAGAGGAAGAGGAATCGGCGACGAGAGGAGCATCGATCCGCCATGCCGCCGAAAATCCAACCCATCGACATCGATTATGGAGTTCATCTTGGTCGCGAGCCTGTGGCTCGGGCCGACGCCGGGAAGCCGGTCCTGAAGTCGCGCCTCAGGAGGCTGTTCGACCGGCAGTTCCCGGGCGTCCTGAAGATTTCGTCGTCGGAGAAGGCGACCGGCGGGGAAGCTCCCCCGCAGTGCGGCAAGGATGGAGGGGGCGGGGGCGGGGCGGCCGAGTTCGAGCCGAGCTCCGTCTGCCTGGCGAAGATGGTGCAGAACTTCATCGAGGAGAGCAACGAGAAGCAACCGGTGGCCAAGTGCGGCCGCAACCGCTGCAATTGCTTCAACGGCAACAACAACGACAGCTCCGACGACGAATTGGACATGTTCGACGGCTTCGCCGACGGATCGTCCGGCGACTCCTCGGATGCTCTCAAGGTAAAAAAAAAAAAAAAAAATGTCGCTTCTGATTCGGCTTGCGCCGTTTAAACTTCGAATTTACGAGCTGAATGAAGGAGAATGATGTTCTAATTGGTTCGTTCTGATTTTTGATTCGACGCAGGGATTGATTCCGTGCAGCAGCGTTTCGGAGAGAAACCTCTTGGCGGACACTGCGAAGATCGTGGAGAAGAACAAGAACGTCAAGCGCAAGGACGACCTGAGGAAGATCGTCGTCGAGAATCTATCCTCCCTCGGCTACGATTCTTCCATCTGCAAATCGAAATGGGATAAAACTTCCTCTTTCCCTGCCGGTACTCACTCTCTCTCTTCTCTCTCTCTAACCTTTTCTCTCTCTAGAACCGTCCGATCTGAGAATTCCTACCTTTTCCCGAATCGAGAGCTCGTTTGTGAAAAATGGAAGTTACTGTTTCAGGCGAGTACGAGTACATCGATGCGATCGTCGAAGGGGAGAGGCTGCTGATCGACGTCGACTTCAGATCGGAGTTCGAGATAGCTCGATCGACTGGGACCTACAGAGCGATCCTCCAGTTGCTGCCGTACATCTTCGTCGGCAAGGCGGAGCGTCTCGGCCAGATCGTCGCCTTCGTGTCGGAGGCGGCGAGGCAGAGCCTGAAGAAGAAAGGCATGCACGTTGCTCCGTGGCGGAAGGCCGAGTACATGCGGGCCAGGTGGCTGAGCCCCTACACAAGAGCCTCCAAGGCCGACGCCGACGCCGCCCCCGCCGACGCCCCCGCCGACGCCGATCCGGAGAAGACCGGAGGCGAGAAGGAGAGCGAGGAGTACGGCGAATTCGAGCTGATATTCGGCGTGGAGGAACCCCCGCCGCCGCCGTCGCCGGAGTCGCCGTCGTCGCCGGTGGAGGGATCGGAGCCGTCGACCGGAAGTGCCGCGACGGGAGAGTGGCGGCCGCCGGCGTTGAGGCCGAAGAGCGTCGAGATGATGGGAGGAGGAGCCAAGGTGGTCACCGGACTGGCCTCCCTTCTCAAGGAGAAACCCTAACCAATTTTGGCAATTTTCTTTTTTAACCCTCCATCCTTTTTTTTTTCTCCTCCATCGCCCAATTTTCTCCGGCTAAAAAAAAAATATATATATCCATAATATGCAACATGGAAAATGAAAATATAAATATGTGTCCAATCGAGGAATATATATATCCGAGGTTAAACTTTAAATTCGTCGAGCTCGAGTAATTTTCTCTGGTTTACGCTTGTCCTATATAAACGAAGGATAACAATGAAAAATAAAATAATTTATTTTTTTTTCTTTTTTTGGCCGGCAAAGGAGCACCCTGAGAGTCTTTCGGTGAGTGGCGTCATCATCTTCTCTAATTAATCGAGGCCCTTGTTTTTTTTTTTTTTTTTTTCTCCAAAGAACAATTATAGATCAAAGATAATAAATCATAAAAAGCTTCTTCTAATTTCTTCCTTGTTCTATGTGACCTTTTTTTTTTGATCGATTTTTTTTTTTTTTATGGCCTTGGTTATTACCCCGCAAAAGCGAAGGGAACTTGCAGTGCAGACGACGGTTCCTGCAAAGGAAACAGAGGGGACAGCGGGCAAGCCCCTTTTCTCCTCTTTTTCTACTCATGAAATTTCTCATCTTTTTAGGCCTCCCTCTCCTCGTCTCGCTTTTTGCCGTGAAACCACATGCCATCCCTGCTTTTTATCATCTTCCACCCCCGAATCTTTCTTCACAGACATCGAATTTCTCAGCGTTTATCGAATCCACTTCATTAAATTTTAGGTTTTCCCCCGACTTTTTTATTAGGGGTTTTTCGTTTACTTTGTATTGTAGCGGTAAAATAAAGGGGGAACAATAATAAATATTATGGGGGGGTTGGGGGTGGTGCCTTGGAGTTTGAGCAGCTCTGAAAATGGATGAGGGAGCGGTTGAGGATTTGGTGGTGGTGGTGACGACGGCAGGGACAGGGCTCGTGGCGTTTCGATAGGCGTGTGAGGAGGGCGCGGGCATTAGATTTGCGTGATATTCCCTTTTCTTGTTTTTATTTCCAAGCCTCTTTTTTGAAATTAATTAAAATAAATTTTTTGAAGCGATTGAGAACGCCTCTTTTCTGCCACCCCCTCCTCCTGCCCACTCCGATTCGCTCGCGAGTCTCGTGAAAACCAACCCCCCATCCCCTTCCTCTTTTCTGCTGAAAAAAAATGGGAAAAAAAGAGAGGAAGGAATCGGAATTTTGCTTTTTTTTTTTTTTATTCGCATTGGGAAATCGGGCTCCCTTTTGCTCGGGGCCTTCTTCTTCTCCTTGACCATACGCCATCTCACGGGCGAGCAGTAATAATCCTCCAAATTAAGGGATTTTTACCTCATCCATCGGGATGCACGTTAGCATTGAATTATCGTCTCTAACTTGAAACCCAAAGAGGCGCCCAAAAAATCGCCATCATGGCATTGGCCTACTTTTAATTTCTGTTCCCCGATTAAGAAAATATGGATATGGTTAATTGCGAGGTGCCATTCTAATCTTTGGTAATTTCCAAAATAAATGCGATTTTACCGGGAAATCAGGTATAAAAGGGGCTACGTCTAAGGAGAGAATGGGTTCAAATGATGAAGTGTTCTTTTTTTCTCCTCTCCTCTAAGACCCCATTAAAGGAAACCATCGTATTTTCGGTATATTCTTTGCGGGAACTGTCACGCAATAACTGTAGCGCTTTATGTTTTTTTCCACGTCTTGACGTGAGGCGATGCTTTTTGGGTTTCCGTTGGGGGGATTATCACGTCATTTTCCTCCTATCTCTCTCTCTCTTTTTGTATGGGCAAGAATAATTTAGGAGGTTGGGCGTGCCGTTTCCGTAAATAGATTAAAAAACAAAAAAAAAAAAGCTCTCAAAAGAAAAAAAGCTGCAAATTTCCCCACCATTCGTCGGGCACGCCGGGAACTTGATTTTTTGCCTTTTGGCCTAATTTGTAATTTGCCAATCTATGCAAATTGCGAAAATTCAGGGAATATCCGAACTCTTTTGGCTTTATTCCAATCTCGTTTGAAAAATAAAAATTTTAAAAAATTCAAGTTGCTCTCGAACCGTGAAACATTTTCTTACACCTAAAATCAAATTGAGAGGGAGAAGATACAAGTAGCACAATGATTGTGGTGGGGACTATGGGTAAAATCCATCATGCTATGTGGGAAAATATTTGTAAAATTTATTGATATTATCCCTATTTATGGTGAAAGTGGGTGGGGTCGGTTACAAAAGCTATGAGGACTTATTTGGCGTTGTGGGGTCTCTTTCTCTCCTTTTCATATTTTTATTCCGTTGCAATATTTTTTTTTAAATTTAAATTCTGGATTTCGAATTTTATTTTTTTGAAAATGTTTTGGAGGGTGGGGATGAAGACCGGTTCTTGGGTCCCTGTGACATAAAGCTAAATAATAAAAGCCAATTGCCCCAAAGTTTGACAATAATAATTACCCCTTTCTGAAAGCAACCCTCCACCTACTTTCTCTCTCTCCTTTCTTGTGAGGCGTGAATTTGGTTTTTTCACTGAGTTTTGCCTAGACCGCACGAAACCGGAGCGCTCAAATGTTGAGAAAAAAAACGGGGAAAAAAATTTAAAAAATAAGCATTGGTGGGTCGTTTGTACTTTTATAAGGTTAAATATAATAATTAAATCTTGGAGTTAATGAAATCAAAAACCATAAAGGGGTCATTGATTCTTGTGCAGTGTCTACAAGTTTCCCAGCTCTTTTGCATCTTTCTTGCTTAATTTGCACTGGTACTTAGGATTTAATATGGTATCCAATTTTTTTTAAAAAAGAAATGGTTATTCTAATTTGTCCATTTATTGATGGGTTTTAAATATTTAAGCCGGAGAGATCGGCCGCAGGAAAAAAGGTAGATCAAAAGTTGGACGAAAGCCTATAAAGGGAAACAAAGGGTGAAGAAAAAAATATTGATTTTTTCTTTTATGGGGTGGGTGTAAACTAAGCTGATACGAGTAGTGTGGTCCAATTTTATAGGGTGGGTGTAAATTGAGCTAATACGAGTACTTTTGAGACTTATGGGTGTAGTAGGCATGGGATACTTTTAATTTTTTTTTTTTCACAAATGTCAATATCAGAAACAAACCCCGAATTCAACTTTTTCTTCGAAATATAGTGAACATGCAAACATGGATCTAGGTCCTCAATAGTGACACATGCAAACATAGGAAGCTAAAATACAGTGAACATGCCGACATGGTGTCCATAACTCAATTCTCAATAAGATGGGCCTCAAGATTGACCTTAGTCGAGGATCCCCGTAGGTAGGTAGGTTAGCTCCTATATGGAGCACCCGAGAATTGCCATTCGGCATTAGGAGCAAAAATAATCTGCACATTTCATTGAAGTCACAATCTTAATTACACCATCCTAATCCGATTATCCTTTTCATTGTAAGTGGTGCTCGTGAGTAAATGTGTTTACCACGTCACGAGGATGTCTTGGAAAGTAATCTATTCATTCAAGCTTTGTTTTTGAGGTACATAAATTACTCTTGTTAGCGAAAAAATGTCCTCGAGATCATGTTACATCGAAGCATTATTTCGAAAGAGGATATCGTCGTTGTTCTATGCAACGTAAAAAATGATGATTAAAAAGAAGAAATTACAGGGACAAAAAGGAGTTTGTCGTGTAGCCCAAAAGGACAGGGGCTTTCATGTACACATGCCCGAGGAAAGGCGAGCACCCTCCCATGTCTTATTTATTGGCCTTCTTTTTACATGCTTGTCTTGAATTTTCCACCAGCATTTCACCTGTACGACATGATCTCCGAGCTAGGGTTTCAAGCTGGTCCAATTTGGACCGCACTTCCCATTTCTTTCTTTTTCTCTATTTTTTTTATATACTTAGGGTAATAAGAGATTTTTTTTAACATATGGAAGAAATAAGAAGATTTGCCCAACAGAGAACAAATCAACCTTTACATTTCTCTCTCTAGAAAGTCACCTATATTTTTAGTCAAATATATATGTACAGAGGGATTAATTCTAATTATGCCAATGTTGCGTATTATACTTTTAATATGTTTTTAATTTAAATTCTATGGATTTTGCTTAGCACATAAGACCCATTGATTAGCTTGTAGTAGACCATTTTCATCTCCAAAGAACCTTCTCCAGTAAAACCTAAATTACATAATCAAGAAAGACAGCTCCTTGGATACTCATTTATCACTTCATGGAATTGGGCCGATCGGCTGCTTGACTTGTGAGTTGTCCTTGACAAAATTAAGGACCAAAATGAAAAAAAAAGAAGAAGGTTTTGCACCATATTTTATATTAATTTAACCACTTTTGGTGTTCCCTTTTGGGGTTGACCCGATCCTTCAATTTGTTTTCTGAGGCCGCGGGCAGATCCGAAATGCCAAAATAAGGTTATGACTGAATGATGGAGGGCGAGAAAAAATAAAAAACATTAATTTGTGTTTCGGTTAATTTTTGAAATGTCTCTTCTCCCACATAACAACAATATGGCACAAAAAAAAGATAAAACCTTTTTCGGTCAATTTTGAAAAAAAAAAAATGGACAAAATTTGGTACATTGATTTTTGCACCTTGATCCGTACAAGAATAAGAAATTACCAAAGTGGCCCAAGAAACATTTTTTCAGGAAAATAATCTAAAAAAAAAGAAGATAGATTTCAATTGTTGGCAACCTTAATCAAAAGTAATTGTGGATTTTTTTTTTCTCTCTTGAATGCCTCTGCTATGCTGTTTTGGCAATTAAATCATGAAGGGCAGCTCTGAATTCAGATGAAAAATTGAATGAAGCTGGGGATTGTACCGTGTCAATGTCATCGTGAATTATGCTTCTATTTGATTTTTTGTGAAGTTTACTATTATTTTTAACTTTATTTTTCCCTATGGCACAAAATCCAAACCTAAAAATTAATAGTGGGACAGCTTGCATTTGCCATATTTAGCAAAGGAATCAACATCACTTGAAGCGCATAGCAAATTAAAAATGAATCCCTCACCTTCTCATGAATGGAACTGAGCTCCTCAATAAATGGTAGAATTCAGAACCCTAATGGGAGGTCTTAAAATTCTGAAGCAAATGTTGCTGGATAAAAGACAGATTTTTGAATATATATATATGTTGATGATATCACTCATAGGGGAAAGCAACCGGCAGTTCAATCTCGGGAACCAGCCATAATCGAACTTACCCAGCCGGTCGAAGGAAACTAGTTCAACCTAAGAACCAGCCCATGATGGCCTTACTCGGCCATTTTCGAGCTCGATTCACAAAGGGGTCGGCCTTGTTCCTAGTTTGAAAATTCGGGAACCAGTCTTAATCGAATCCCTAAATCAGCCGATTCTATCTGAGTATCAGAAACTTGTGAGGTCGGTTTCAAAATTCGAACTTGGAATTATGGAAGAAAGATGGCCCTCATCAATGTATAGCTTTTAGCATGCCTTTGATGGCACTGGGCTCTTCCAGAAAACAGGACCAGAACGTGGCCTCCCATTCTGGGACATTTTTGGGTCACTGGCTTCAGCATATTCCACAGAAAGCATAGTGCTCTTAAAGCAATTTAAAAAATAATAATTATGTTTTTTAATTGTTATTTTTTCCTCTTGTACCACACGAAAGCTATCGTGTTTTCCGTATCTGGTGGATTTTGTGTAGTGCTTTGAAAAATATCTTCGTTTATTTCTGAGTTCCTAGAAAGTGATCGGATGAATTATCATGGATATAGTCATGTATTCAACAAAATAACTCCTTTTAGATAAGCATTTTCGATGCAAGTTGAATCGAGAAAGAAGATTTCCAAAACCTCTCGAGATCATTAGGGTGCGATCGTCGCTGAGGTTTCTCGAATTTTTGTTTGACTGAAGTAATGTCTCAGCAAAGATGTGCTAATTGCAAACGACACAAGATTAAAAAATTGATTTAAAAAAATAATTTCCCATGATTCCAGGATTACGCGATTGTCCCTTACACTCCATCTCCACAATTAAAAAAAAAAGAATTTAAAGAAAAAAAAAACCACTATCCAGATCGGCAATATACCCTTCAATTCAGATTGTCTTATTGTCAATGACGTGGATTTTGCTTAATCTCTTCTGAAGCTTTTGGGCTATGTTGCTTCTCACCACATTCAACTATATAATAAGAATACTTATTTGGTCAATTTAATCCAGGTGTGGATATATAGCCATTGAAAATTCGAAATTGCTGTGCCTGTCAGAATTAATTGGTTTTTATATTCCTATATTTTTCTTATTCGTTGAAGGCTTAAGAACTGACAAATCAGCAGCTTTGTCTTCTGGCGGGCGTTAGATTTTCCCAGTTGCAATATTCTTTTTTAAAAGATAAATAAACAAATAAATACAAAGAAAAAGAAATTATATGTTCTTCCTGTAGTCGACCAAGTAGCGTGAAGCAACTCATAATTATTTCTGCTCCACCATGGTCCATTTAAATTTTGTGAAAAGAAAGCCGGAATTAAAAATATTTAAAAATGTTAATGACCGGTAAAGATGTGTCGTTTTTTTCTCATAGACTTCTATTCGATCGCACACGGTGTACATTTCATCCAATAGAATAATTTTCGAGCCAAGTTGAGATTTTCCATTTTATATCATTTTATAATTATAGGCAGAGGAAGATTAATTAATTTCATTTTATTAGTGGATCAAGAAAAAGAGATTTTATCGATGCTTGGCGATGACGTTCAGGGAAACCGCCAAAACGGGTGCAGCTCACAAGTGTATAAATGGAAGAATACAATAATGGCTTTCCTCATAACTTACGCTTTGATTTTTGTGTATTTATTAATTTTCCGTACCGTGCCGATATATCTTTAATAAGAATAATTAAATTTGCTTTCACCGGAAAAAACTGTGGTTCAGAGGGGAAGACAAGGACATGCACATGAATATATAAATTTAGTATCTTTCGTAATCAAGTCACAACAGTTCAGTGCAATTATTTTCTTTCGACAGGCTAGAATGCTTTCTTTTTCTTATTATTTCCTTCTACTCATCGTCTTTTTTTTTTTTTTTTTAATACAAAAGGGATTCGATTAAAGAGAATTAAGCTTTTGGAATTTTTTTATTTTTTGTTGGGATTATAGAGTCAAATGGTATCTGAGCCAACTTATGTGTCTAACCAATTGATCTTAAGGGGGCATT
Source organism: Eucalyptus paniculata subsp. matutina (assembly GCA_017140255.1). NCBI lineage: Eukaryota > Viridiplantae > Streptophyta > Magnoliopsida > Myrtales > Myrtaceae > Eucalyptus > Eucalyptus paniculata. Next base: position 35,141,404 of record CM029442.1, on the reverse strand, counting down.
CTTCCACATCGGCTAAGCACATTGGATATTTTATTTTTGAAGCATTATAGACAAAATTTGAACCAACCCGGAGAGAAGCAAACTCAACTCTCTCTCTCTCTCTATATATATATATGTCCTCAAATACTTTAAGTAAAGAACCACCCTCTTACTATACAATCACAACTTTTTGAAATGAATCCACCAAAATACAATAAATAGAAATTTGCATGCATTTTAGTGAAAAATTTATACATACATTTCTAAATATTTCTCAGTATGAAATTGGGTACCATTGGAAAACAAAAGATACATTTAGAAATTTTCGTGCAAAATCCTATTCAATTGATCCCTCAAAAGTAACAGTAACATGCAATGTGATTTCTAAACAAATTTCTCTCTTAAAACAAAATGAGGTCAAAACAAGAAGTTTCCCTCGTTAGCTGTGACCTTCCAACTATACTATATTTTATGAAATTAATATTTTCTAAATCCTTTCCTATTGTATTTTAGGTATTGCATTTCTTTTATCTCACTCCCTAAATGAGATTTCTGCATCTACCACCTGTTCCAACCTTTTTTTTTTTTTTGGTGGCCAAACTAAGAGCACAGAGAATCATCATTCTTCGTATCAAATCATCTTCAACAAATGATGTAGTTAGAGGTTAATTTCTTGGAAAGGAGGTGCACAGCACAATCCACACATCATCCGGCAATTTGTCATAAAATTGCAGATGGACACATACAAAAAAGAACTGGACAATTAGGGGTTTTAAAATACTTGTTTAGGTAAGCAGCGAATCAGAACGAGCAGCATTATTACAAGATAAGGACAGGCAAGTAGGAATCTGCACATTTGATGCAAATAATCTGGTCAATGATTGGTAGATGATGAAGGGAGCTTAATGCCTATTTTAAGGAAATTAAAACCATGTCGAGGGGGAGGGCATCGGAGGAGATACATACTTAGGACAAATGTCAAAGCTGGTCCCTTCGTCAAGCAAGCATCTCCAGTAGGTACGACTTATGGCAGGAAAATTTGCAGATCTGGGTTAATCTCCCTTGTATGTTATCTGCCATCTTCTTATAAATGATTAAAATTTAGTCAATGTCAGATGAGGATTTCCCTTGAAATTTTTAGTTGCAGCGTCCAGAATCTTTTCGCAATAATTGAAGGGGGGGATGCGTGTGATCTTTGCAGTGTCGCACACGTCCCCTTCAAAGCAAGACATGAAGCTACAGCACAAATCACATCTAAGGAAGGGTTTTCTTGACTAAGAGACACGGCTCGTTTCGTCGTTGTAATGCTAATCCAATGGAAGATTAGAAAAACCCCTGCCTGGAAGTCATAGTTGTTGTCTTCTTTTGGTACCCTTCTAGATTGCGACGGGTGAACATGCGCAAAGCGCTTCAATCATAGATGATATTGATGGGTGCTACGCATATATTACATAGAAAAAAAACTTGTATACCATTGTGAATGCATATACCACATAATTTTATAGTGTTCTTGTTAAATCAATAAAAAAGTAAAGATGGTTCTCCCGAAAATTGTAATTCATATGGTTGGAATTGTATGACCGTCGTTTAGCATGTTCAACGTGTCATGGAATCTCAAAATATTCAAAAAGGTATTTACCAGACCGGCTCTTGAAATGTTTTGTGACGGAAGTTTTTCTATGCGTCCGATCAACGAACTACACCTGCAAAAACCAGCTGCGGCTCTCTTTGCACGCATCTTTCAACGGAAAATGATGTTTGCAAAAGAAAATAGAGACGCAAGAATTCGAGATATTTTACAATTACTTAAGGGGTTGCAGGCGTTTCAGATGCAATGCATTGGAAAGGTTGATGGGGATTTAACGTAAAGAAATTCGAAAAAATTACATGCGAGGAAACAAAGTCCTACGTCAGGAATTCTCCAAGCTTTGTTGATTGTGTTTCTATTTTTCTACGTCAGGAATCCTCCAAGCAAATCTGCCCAGTTGAAGATTCGAAGGTGGTTGAAGAGGTTGACACTTAACTGTCAGGTGTGGGAAGGGAACATCCTTGGCTAAATTTTTAAAGAACAAACTGAAGACAGGGAAGGAAGATTGGAGCATAAGGACTTACGATGTCGAAATCAAGATACGATAAAAAGGAATTACCAACATACTTTCAAAACACGAGCCCGCGATTTCACTAAGTCTCGCGATCTTGCATTAAGAAAAGGACAACGAGGACAAGTAGCAAACCCTAGGGCGAATTTCATTCTGTATTATTGCTTGACTTTCAGAAGTTCAGTATCTTTCATGAAAGGGTCATGTTTTCCTCCATTCCTTGTTGGAAAGGATTTCATTCTAAATAAGACTCTAATTGTGGATTACAACTTACAGATGTCACCAACATGCAGATTTCACTAATTTTACACAAGGATAGTTTCATATATGGCCTTCTCGGGTTGGTTTGGCAAACTCATTCAAGTCAAAATCCTACTCTTATGCATTCTTTTCATTGATGTGGGCCAAATCTAACCATCGAGTAATTTAGATTGTGAAAATTTTATACGAATCCGACCCAGCTTAGAATCCCAAACAGCCCATTTGTTTTGGGCTTCACTTATGGACCCCTTTGAAGAACTCTCTGACTGAGCTGGCCCAGCCCAAAAGATGATAACATTTTTAAATGAAACAAATTGCAGGTGATTTGTTTTCCGCGAAACAAATTGTGTGGATTACCATTTTTACATTGCAAAAAGAATGAGGTTTGAACGATAAGAATATATATGACAAATTCACGGTTCTCATGTAAGAGGCTCTTTGATACAGGTTTTCCGCTATAGTTTCAGTTGTGAAAAAAGTTGCTGCAGCTTTTAAAAGGTTCTCAATAGCCGCAATACTTACAAAGTTATTACCAAAAATGTATCTAATAGCATTTGATAAGATAGTTATTACAGCACAATAGACTTCAGCCACGGTCTACGGCTATATCAAATGGACTCTAAATCACTTTTTGCATTCCCTTCCATAGAAACAATGGCTATGAGCGCTTTTCTCTCTCTCCTTCCTGGAAAACATATGTAAATGTTAGCATACTGGAAGGAAAAACGTAGTAATCAAGGGTTTATGACTTATGTACAGAAATTTAGGTGTTATTATTTGAAATATAAAGGTTAAAAGTGAGCGAACTTAGTATATAGGAAATGCAAACGTAGCGGTAGACCAACAAAACTCGAGCGAGATTTATAGCAGGGGTACGTCGAGATGCTTATGGGCCATGAGGATCTTATGGTCCATTTGCAGGGAGTGTCTCCAGCCTTTTATCTTAAGGATGCTAATCAGGCTACGGATTGGGTGGCGAAAGCCCACTGGATTGACTTTCTTTGCCGGAATTGGCTTACCAAGCCTCCCCATTCGCTTTGGTCTCTGCTATGTTTTTACTTCGAGCCCTCGTATGCTTAAGGTTCGATTTAATGAAAGCTATGCCTTTTTGCGATAAAAAGAAAACCAAAACAAAACTCGAGAGGTATTTGCCATTGAGATGGCAAGGGCTAAAGTAAAGATGTTTATGCTACTGAAGTACAGGGCGTTGACCTCGAAAGTAGACGACCTTTCATTCCAAGAAACTTCGATCTGATCGGAGGCTTACAAGCACTACGGATTGCGCAAACAATATCCTATCCGAAACCCTCTTACAGCGACCAAGCGCCGTCCAATGCAACATCAACAACCAACCCCTAGCGATGCCGTGCCATCTAATGCCGACTCCACATTTGCCGCCGACTATGTTCGCTATAGATCAGAACCAACACGGCCGTGAGAAATTTCTGCTGCAGCGCCCTGTCCATCAAGCAATCCCAAATCTTGCTCAGATTCACTTGAAAGAATCGACCCAGTAGTTCATTCAGTGGCATTTGGTTAGAAGCTCCGACCCGTTCCACTTCCGCATCCAACGAGAGACCTTCGGCAAACTTCCCTTGCTCGTAGAACCGGTCCACCTCGCTGGCGAGCTCGTCCACGCAGCTCACGATCCGCAGGCGTGACAGCACTCTCCCCTCGGCGAATTCCCGCTCCATCTTGCCCACGTCGAGCTTGAGCCTCCCACGTTCGCCAGCCAATTCTCGACCTCCCTCTTCCTTATCTTCCCCAGCAAGGACTCTTCGTGCTCAAGTGTCCGACTCACGTCGGCCTCCCGGCTCACCAACGTCTCCAGTCTCCTCTCGAGGGTCCGCATCTTCCTGTCGAGGCGTGCGTAGGAACTGGCCGTCTGGACCACGCTCGTGCAGCCAGTGACCATTTCGAAGAGCCCTTTCAAGTGTTCCATTGACTCCTAGCAACAGGAAATAAGTGATTACGAATTCAGCACCTAACTCCAGAAAGATCGAACTCAATTGCTAGGTGAAGAGTGTGAAAAGTGAAGTGGAATTCAACACCTAACTCCATATGTGAACACAATGTGTGAAAAAGCGTGTTCTCACTCTGGCAACAGATGAAACACTTGACTAAAGATCAAACTCAATTGCTAGGTGAAAATGAAATTCTGCGGCGCTTGTGCCCTATTTCTCACCTTCCTGGAAATTAATGAATTAATTAATTACTCTTTTCTGGGCATTTCTCGTTAGTTGGGTCGAGGATATCAGTTTTCATATCTATTTCCAGCTCTTCTCGATCGCTTCTAAGCAATTCACTAACCAAAAAGTATTCAGTTAGGTGGCAGCAAATTTGGCGATCATTTTTTAATTTTTATGACTTGAACACGTTTATTGACTTGAAAATTTCTGATCGGATCCACCACAAATTGTTAGCTAATTTTCTAATGCTCTTATAGCATGGCCCGATTACATCCTAAGCCATCCTAAGCCCGATAACATTCCGCATGGGGTTATGTATGGCAGATTTGCAGTGTCATTTGGCAAATTTTCAGAAAAACTATTTGAAATGAGTTGCATCGAGCGCCTTTTCTACATAATTACGTACTTTTATTAAATACGGTTTCAAAATAATAGATCAAATAATTTAAAATCAGCACAGTTATAGTTGGCCTGTTTTCTAGCTCGGGGATGGGGAAGAAGAGGAGGCCTCAGCATAGACTCGTGGCTATCATTAAGTTTTTTAGGTAATTCGTACACTTTGTTAGCATCCAGGACAAGTTTACCTGGGAAACGCAATTGATCGCAAATAGATTTAAAGTCATGGGATAAATAGATAAAGACGTATTTTCTATTATGATGTATTGAAGTTGTCCAAAGAGGTCATGTTCACGAGTTACCAAGCTTTGCTTGAAATGATCGGTGAGAGCTTTTCATAATTGTGTTGCTATTTGAAGATCAATGGTATGTCTGAGAACCTCTTTAGAGAGTGTGCCCATGATCCAAGATTTTACGAGGCGATCAGTAATAGCAATGATGTGTAGTCTGGATTATTGACTTAGGCTGGATCTTTTGATGTCCCAGGTGGTAGGATCATCTCCCCAGTAAGGAAGCCAAAGTAAGTCTTGACTTTCAATCAGAAAAATAAACTATGCCTCCTAAAGTAAATCCCGACTTTCATCGAGTTTCAATGTAACACAGTTGGACACTTTGATGTTTGGAGGAAAGGGAAATTTTGAATTTAAAGGAGACGGCATATTGTATCGATTTTTTTTTTTTTATTAACCAGAATGAGTGTATCCTTGCGTAGCTTTGATACCTTGAAGATAAATTTATAATTGAGTCAATGAAGCACACAACTTTAATTGATATCTTGTACAGCATAAATAGCATAAATAGAGAGATTTCATATGGTGGAAGTTAAACAGTTATATCTTTATAGAAATTGAGTGAAAAATACATCAGGAAAAAAATCTTTGAATGATCAACTTATGATTGTGTTATCCCCATCTAGATTCGATGAAGATTTTGCACTATGACCAGATTTTTTTAGCTATTTGATTTGTTACTTCAATATATAGAAAAGAGGAGTGGACATCCGGAGTGAAGAGAGCCATGCTCTCTCTCAGCAAAGACATGGAGATCAACATCGTCTTGAGGCTTCCAGTGAGGTCTCTGATCCGGTTCAGGTGCGTCTGCATGCGTTGGTCCTCGTTGATCTCGAGTCCCCATTTCACCAAGGCCCACCTCCAACAGGAATCTGGCTTCCCCTTCCTTCAAAGTCCTCATGACCCCCAATCCGCCTCAGTTCGTGGACAGTGAAGTGCTCGAATCACCCGACATTACTAAAGAAGGTACATCGGTCACCCACCTCCGATTCCATCTGTTAGACCCTGAGGCTTCGATGTATCATATCGAGATCGTTGGGTCCTGTGATGGGTTGGTCCATTTAGAGGCCGACCAAATCATTCTCCTGTGGAACCTATCGACTGGAGAGTCTATAGAGATGCCAAACCGTAGGTCTCTCGGTGTTCCTCATTTAGGGATCCTTTGTGGAGTCGAGCATGATCTGTGAACTGATGATTACAAGAGGCAGAAGTACACCTCAAGTGCCAAAACTTGGCACGGAGGGACACTTAAGTGCCAAAACTTTGAAAATGTACACTTAAGTGCCAAAATCGGAGTAAAATAGATTACTTAAGTGCCACTCCGGCCAAAATCTGGCCAAATTGCTAACATGGCAATTTTCCGGCGATGTGAGTGCAAAATGACGCTGTTTTGCACGCTGACGTGGCGAGAAAATGCAAAAACGTCTTCTTTCTGTGGAATTTTTCCTCTATCTTTGACCATATGACCATTAGCAGCATTAGGCAAAGTTATGTACCTCAAGCTTCCATGGAACCTGAGATGGAGAATCAAAGTCTCCATTTTATTTTTTTATTTTTTATGGCAATCATTTCTTAGGAGAGTATACATCTAGAACAAGAAGTGAGGTTTCCAAGTTCTAAAGTCATTATCTGGGATAGGGGGCTAGAGATTGCCTTAACTGTCTGGATTTTCTTCCTGATGACAGTAGTCAATTCAAAGGAAGAGAAGAAATTCCTTCCTTGTGCTTCCTAGCTTGTCGAAGTTGGAAATCCCATTAATGAAACCGCAGCCTCTAGTTGCCCGGGCACATTGTAGGGAGAAGATATTGCTTTGGCTTGAGAAGGAGTTGGACAGGAGTGAGGTGGAGTACATAGAGCTCTAGAAACGACTTACAAAAATGGGAGGGCTGAGAGCAGCATGGAGGAGGTTACCTTGCCTTAAGCTATCATGGTATGCATGCTTTGAATTCAACTGTATGCTTGTGCCTACCTATCTTTTGTCTCCTGTAAATAGAAGAGAGATGATGTCATTTCCAACATTACGTTCAGGGGATAAGACTCACCAGCTCCTAAAATGGGATGATCTTTTTTGTTTGCCCCTGCCTTTTTGAAAGAGTGTCTTCAAATTCAACGAGTTCACATGATGTGCTAGTTTCAAATGCCCCCTGTCACGCTAAGTCAAAGGGGATGATGTTTTTAAGACACGAAGTGAGTAAGTCAAAATTTAATATCTTGCTTTGACAAAGGCTTTTGGTAATGAAATATTTTTGTTTTCAAAAGTATATATTTGGGAAGGGGGGAGGGGGGGAGGAAGCATGAGGAAACCTAACCCTTAGTATTCTCCTTGGATGGTATTTTCTTTTTATGGTTGGATAGCATCACCGGGCTGGTTTGGTGTGCCTCCTCATGCCCTCAAAAATATTTTCAATTTTATTTAGTAATAGGTGGATTTACATTTTGGAATAGTGATTTCAAAAGTTAGTTCCTTAAGTGGAACTGATGTTAAAAACAAAACAAGTCAGACTTAAGAAAGATGGATAGGTTCCCACGTAGGGGAATATGTATGGAGAGAAAAAAGGTTCTACTCAAGAGGGCCTACACCCATCTCCCCTGATGGTCCTTTGTTGGTAGTGCCTACGAAGAAGTCTTTGTACCAGTCACCAGTCACGCCTTCTTGTGCTCTCACGCCTTAGGGGACTGAATAATTGACATAGTAATTGAATTTACCACTCAGTTGACCTAAGGTCTCCATGATTGCCTTTCCTCCATGTCTCCTTAGTGTGTTTAGGGAATATGGTACAGGTACTAGGTATCATGAGGTGGTGATCCTTGCCATAACATAGCCATGGAGAGCGAAACATGAATACCCCAGCATCCAAAAGATCTTGAAGCTTGCCTTTCAAGATAGTACAGTCATCTAGCGAGTGTTCCAATTCCCCCAAATGATAGTCGCAGTACTTGGATGGATCATAATCAGAAAAGTACTCGGGATCAGGATGCCTCAACTCCCTAGCGATCATTCATTGCTCTAGGAGGATGGGAAAAATAGCGATCATCGATTTAGGAAGCGGCGAATATGGTCACGTGTTGCTTGAGGACTAGGGTAGTTAGGCTCATTGCCAAGTCATGTCAGTAGGGTATTCTTCATTCATTTCGGTTGCAGACTCCTCTATGTGACTAGAGAGGAATACATGGGCAGCTTGAGCAAAATTTTCCGTCAAGTGGTGTACTGTCTCGCTTAATTTGTTGACTTGACGTTGAAGTTGGTTGAACAAGAAGTTATCGCCTGTTCCATCTAGTTGTTCCTCCTCAATGGCACCTATGAAAATGTTTCCAAACATAGTGGTCATGTCATCTAGCCCTTCTTTCTTTGTGAGTATCTACTGAGTTATGCTATCTTGACCCCTACCTAGGTAAATGGAAAATTTTGAGCTTTCATGGTTGAATTGTTTTGAAGTACTAATCATTTCCTTCTCCTCATGCATCATCCTCGCATGGCCTGGGAAGGTTTCTTGGAGGCGGGGATATACAAGGCCAATATTTTTTCTTTGCCTTTCTCTCCGGGTAATATCCTAACCCGATAGTGTGAGGTCTCTTCAAGGCTTTGATAGGCTAACATATGCCTTGGTTTCCCTTGCAGAGCCCTTGATTGAGGGTAAAACTGTATCTAGCCATGATTTTCCCTATCATGATTGCAGCACTTAACATTTCGGGGACAAGGGGTGGAGTCCCTTGAGTCTCATGTATAGTAGATACGAGTTCAAATGATTGATAGCTAGATTCATTTTTACAACCAAGCTCAACATAAGGAATGGCCATCTTGTGGTAGATACGGTGGTCCTCATCTCCGTGAACCGTGACCAGTTTTTCTTCAACCATGAACTTTACATTTTGATGAAGACTTGAGGGTACTGCTCCAGCGACGTGGATCCATAGGTGACCTAAAAGGAAGTTGAATGCAGTGGAAATATCCATTATTTGGAACAAAATTTTGAATGTGGTTGGACCTATTTGAATGTCTAGCTCAATTTTACCCATCGTTTCCTTATTTGTCCCATCGAATGCTCGAACGGAAGTCTTGGTTGCTTGGATCCGAGATGTCTTTATTTTAAGACGATAAAGTGTTGCTAGTGGACATATGTTAAGAGCAGATCCATTGTCAATCAGTATTCGAGCGATGTGGGAGACGTTGCACTTGACTGATATGTAGAGACCTTTGGTGTGTCCTCTACTCTCCTTAGGGATCTCTTCATCGGAAAACACCATTTGATCTTTTAGAAGGATGGTGTTGACAAACTCCTCGAGTTTGTCATGCTCAATCGTTTCAAGGACATGTACTTCGCATAATACCTTCATCAGGGATTTCTAGTGCTTGGTGATTTGGAATGAGAAAGCTTTAGTGTCCAATAGGTTCTAGATTTGATTCTTAAGGGCGAAACACTCATCAGTTGAGTGCCCTACTTTGCCCATGTGGTAGTTGTATATCTTTGACGGATCGTAGTTGGAAAAGCATTCGGCGTTGGGTCATTTTGGCTCAATCGAAAGGATGTTCTTTTTCTGGAGGATTGCTAGTACCTACGATGGAGATTCAGGAAGCAGAGTAAATTGTCTCTTGTTGCCGTAACACTAGGACGGCTGACGGTTGGTGGTCTATTGTTGTCTTGCACTTGTCTGAATAGTCAGAGGATGATTGTAGGTCATATTGACATCTACTGGGGGTTCTTAATCTTTCTTCATGTTGAGCCTCCTGCTCACGGGTGCAGGTTTAGTGAACCAACCATCCCTCAATCCTATCTCGATTTGCTCTTCTACTGGAATGAGTTGATTAAGCGATTCGACGATCGTAGTTATCATTCAATTGCGGTACTCATAGGGATAAACATTTTTCTTAGCTTGAAATCGGTTGGTTCAGGACTAATTTGGGCAATTAGATTCCTCCATCTAATGACATATTCTTTGAACAATTTGTACTTTTTCTTCTCGATATGCTCAAGATCCTCACGAGAATGGGTAATGTCCATTATGAACTTGTACTGCTTGAGGAATGCCTCATTCACTTCGTTTCACGTTTCGAGAATGTTCATGTTCTTTGTAATGTACCACCTCAGAGTAAGGCCTACTAGACTTGATTGGAACAACTGGATCATCAAGGGTGCATTATTGACATGTTGGGCCATCCGAACCAAGTACATTTGCAAATGAGCTTTTGGGCAAGTCGTGCCATCATACTTTTCAAATTCGGGTATTTTGAATTTTCTTTTGGCATTTTGACTTTGAAATAAATGGAGAGGTCCGTCAGAGTAGGATTTTGGAGGCCTTGCAGTTGTTTCAGCCTCTCCTCAAGCTTCTCGAGGCGTTTGTCATGCTCAGTTTTAGACAAATTGTCTAGCTTAGCTCTCTTAATTGTGGTTTGGTGCAGATCATCCTCCAATTCGGGCATGTTATCACTGGTATCTCTACCTTGATCACCTTTGATGGATGATTGTGGTAACAATACTTCGATTGAAGCCATGGTGGGAGTAAGTTTTCCTTGGATGTATTTGCTTTGAGAGTTGTTAAAGCATGTTAAAGACTTGCTTCATTTCATTTTCCACAACCGTAACACGGCTTGGTACATTCTCTTCGACCATTCTTGTCCTTGCTTTTGAGCGAGTTTGGATCAGCGAACGTTGACGTTTTGTGATTACCTGGTCATGAATAAGTACAAGGTGTAAATAGAGAGTCAGTCCATGATGATGACCTAGTCCTACTCTTTCTATTTATTCATGAAAAGTTTGTACATATAGAGGATTTCCTAAGCATGGATTGAAAAAAGGCATGCAACATGTTAGCATTGACTAAAAAGATATTCAATTTGAAAGATGATGAAAGCATGAATTTGAAAACAATTTTTCAAAAAAAAAACTTTTATCCCTTTTTGAAACAAAAAAAAATTTTGGAAATGAAATTTATAATATGCTTGAGGAAATAAAAGCATCGACTGAAAATAATTTCTTTTGCAAAAGCTTTTTTTTTTTCGAAAAAAAAAATTATGACAATTACTTCCTAAATTTAAATGACTGTAGTATTACATACTAGACTAATCATGGACCGCTCAATTCATACAGGAAGGTAGGTAAATTGCAAAGTGCACGGATAAAAAAACTTACTTCATGCGATAAAATAGATGACAATCACATAGACATGCACATGATATGTGCGGCTCGATGTTTAACTGAGAAGGCTTGTTAAAATTAAAAGGGTGTTTGCCCATTGCAGTCTCTCGTTGGCATCATACCCTTCTAACCTTGGCTCTACCTAAAAGAATTTAGGGAAAAGAAAGGCAACCTTTACATCGCAGTCTCACGTTCAAGGCCGTATATTTCTTACCACCATCCTAAATATCCTATGGCGACCCAGGTCCGATGGTTGGGTTGTGTGTGCCATGTGTAGTGCTAAAATATTAAAACATGCATAGCAGTTTGCAATCACAAAGCATTATATTAAAATGGCCCTTTAAGCTACTGACCTGCATAAAAAGAAAAAAAAAACCCAAGTTAGTAAAGTGCTTAAACAAGATAAAACGGCCTAAGTCCGCAAAAATTGTCTCCAGTGGAGTCGCCAAGTTGTCACGACCATTTTTTTTGGTGCCCTTGATTAGGGTGGGTGTCTGCGGAGGCTATTGGTTTGGCTAGGTTTATTATGCTTAGCCTAGGCTCTCCCAAGCCCATCAATTCACGACTTAATGATTTGATTTTTTTAACCTATAAATTAATTTTAAAAGGAGTTGTCGCTAATTAATTCTGGCGAGGGGTGCTCTCGCTGGCATTGGGCGAGGGTGCCCTCGCCTGCGTCGGGCGAGGGTGCCCTCGCTAGATCTGGCGAGGGATGCCCTCGCCGGCATCGGGCGAGGGTGCCCTTGCCAGATCTGGCGAGGGAGGCCCTCACCGGACGCCGGCTTCCCTCAGTCGGCTCGGCCATGGCCGGTGGAGTGAAGGAAGAAGAAGAAGAAAAAAAAGAAAAAAAAAAGGAAAAAAGTTTTTAAAAGTAAAAAGACCAAAACGCCCTTATGATTTAGGGTAAATGTGTCGCACAAATGAAAGTTTGGGGTTTTTTGTGTCACAAATAAAAGTTTGGGGTAAATGTGTCACAGTTAGCAACTTTCGGGGTTTTTCACGTCACAAAACAAAGTTCGAGGTAAATCTGTCACTCGAGGCAAAGTTGGGGGTTTTTGGTGGCTTTTTCCCTTATTATTATTATTATTATTATTATTATTATTATTATTATTATTATTATTATTATTATTATTATTATTATTGTTATTGTTATTATTGTTATTATTGTTATTATTGTTATTATTGTTATTATTATTATTATTATTATTATTATTATTATTATTATTATTATTATTATTATATATTTAGGAAATGACCGGGTCGGATTCTCGGGTTGGGACCGACTTGGTTCATTAAGATTGGCGATTGGGTTGGGACCGAGATATGGGTCTAGCCTGATATACCCATTTTTTTTTTTTAAAAAAAAAGGGCCTGAACAAAATGAAGATATGTTGGCCCAAGAATCAGCTAGCCCATGCGTACGCCCACGTCCAACCTAGCCTCACAGTCCCAGACCCGGTTCTGGCCAAACCCTACTCGATTGGAGGGTTTCGTCAACTTAGCTCATAGCTGCGACCAAGTTCATGGCCTTCGCTACTTCTCATGTGGCTACAGCGGAGACGACGGAAGGAGCGTTCGAGTGGCGCCCAAGCTACCTCGAGTTGAAGGTTCGAGCTTTGCTTGGCTCACTTCCGTTTGTCGGCGGCCATCGCATCTCTCGCCGTAGTTGTCGAGTGCTTGGACTCAGGGAAGGGAAAGAAGACCTGGTTTGGGCCTTCTGTTGAATAGGTCGAGGGTGTCATTGGGAGGAGGGTTTCTTGGCTCGAACAGGCAATTTCAGCGATAACGGTTCAGCACGGTAAGGCAGCAAAGCTAGGACGGTCGGTGATTAGAGCTCGAGTGAGCCAGATGGCCGCGAGCTCTGGCTCGGCCTTCCTAGAAGCGAGGCAACAAGCAGGGGATTAGGGATGCTCACTGACTTCGAGGCTACCTACTGGAGGTCATTGGCGGCTGTTGGGATGTTTCAATCATGGCGGGGACCCGTTGGTTGTTTGCTGGCTGTGGCCACTGGTAACCTTTGAGAGTGCTAGTATGAACACCTAGAGAGGGTGAATAGGTGTATAAAATAAACCTTGGCAAATATATGCGGAATAAAATAAACTTCGAGTAAAATAAATGAGTTAGGGAAGAGAATAAGAACACAAGATTTATAGTGGTTCGGCTTAATCCAAACCCACGTCCACTCTCCCACGCTAACAGCCTTCTTGGCTAGATTCCACTATGCAATCAACAAGAGATTACAACTTCGAGTGCAAACACTTAGTAGATCACACTATCTCACTAAGTCACTCTTTTGGTATTTCTCTCACGATCACAAACGTTTAAGCTCTCCAAAGACAAGTGTATGATCGAAGGTCGCTCGAACTTTGGAATTATAAATTCTACGCTCTATCTCTTACTTGCTCATCGGTCCATGATCTCCTTAAATACTCATCCACTTCCAAACTACCCGTTGGACAGTATCCCAGAGAATCGTCTTCCAATATACTCATTGGATAGCTCTGTATCTAGAAGATTTGGTAGCCGTTAAGTGACAAAGGTAGAATCCCAAATTGATTTCGATCGCCCATACAAACGGAATCTTGGTTTCCATAAGTAAAGCTTCTTCGTATAGAAAGTTCTTGTCTTCAAGATCTAATCGTCAATCAAATAGATTGAGTCAATCAAATTAATCTTGATGTGGAATCCAAACCAGATCACTAGCCGTTATATGATTGGGCTTGAGTTACGTTCATCGAATCGGATGTAAAGTCTCGAGAGCAATAGACTTTACAATCTGAGTCCGAGTGCAATAGACTTTACAATCTGAAATCGAGTGCAATAGACTTTCCAATCTGGGTCTGAACATATCTGCTTCTGAACAGATTTAGCTTTAAGGTCTGTACCCAGTTAAGTTTCAGCATAGAGTTTGTCTTCTGGTTCTTCATTCACGTTCAGTCTGGAATTTGTCAGAGTGAGTAGACTTCTGATGTAGAACAGACTTTGACACTAAAGTTTGGCAGTCTTCAGACTTTGACACAGAAGTCTGGAAATCTTCATAATATACTTTGGATATATGTTACGTTCAGTCTTCTGGCCGTCTTCTGACTTTAACAATATCGTTTACATGTTCTATCATCTGTATGGTCTATTACTTAACCATTAAACATGTTAGTAGTCTTTGATTTATTTTGTCATATTCAAAACATCATAAGGGATTTCCCTAACAACCTTCTCTCAGATCCGGCTCTCTCTTTCTTGCATCGCTCATGCTCGGCCCCTCTCCAGCCAAATTTGAACCTTAGATCTCAATCGCCCTCGCACTTGTCGACCTCCATTTGGATCTAGGCTCATTAGCTCTCGAGCCTCCCCTGATATCTCTCGGGGGAAGTTTTCCGGAGCTTTTGTGCCTTCGATCTTCCTCAGCATCATCTGTGCCATTTAGCCTTCGTCGGAGGGCCTATTTATAGGTGATGGGGAGGCCGATCGATGGGGCTTTGGCCGCCGGTCCTCACATGCTGACCGGCCTTGGTGTGGCTGGATCGGTGTCGCTTTAGCCACCCACTTGCGCCGCTACTCCGCATTGAAGGCATGTCCCTACTGCTTGCACTATATGTTGGCGTTGTTGTCCTTGTGCGCGTTAGTGGCCTATGTGCATGAGGTGCAACCCCGGGGAAGAAGGAGGAAGAAGGAGAAGGGGGGCTAGGCCGAGTTGCAAAGGCTGGGCCTTTGGGGCCCGCGCACACGAGGGGGAACAAAAGGAAAGGGGCTAGGCTTAAAGGTCAAGCCCCAGCGGCTGCCGCTTCTTTTTGGTTTCTTTTTGTTTGTTGTTTTATTTATTATTATTTTGTTGTTATTATTATTATTACTAATATCCGAAAAAAAAGTAGAAAAAGGGAAAATAAAAGCTGTTGCGACCTACCCCTCGGGGGGAGGGAACAGGTTTAGGGGTATTGCCTAAAAGACAGGCCCAAAGCCCATGATTAGGCGTGAGCTCTCCCAAGCCCATACCCCGCGTGACATTTGGATATTTCATATGAATTTTGCATAAAATGAGTCGCCACTAGCCTATTGGGGTCGGCTAGGAACTAAGTAAGGCATGGGAGCGTACCTCACTTCTTACTCTACCAGAGAATCTAAGGTCGGGGACTTGATTACACTAATTGGTCCATTAATGCCCTTCCGGTACCTAATCTTGTTCATTTTAACAAAATGATTCTTTGTCAAGCAGTTTGAATTGATTTTACTCATCCACAAACATATTAAAGTGATCATACGAGTGTAATCTAAACATGAACTATTAAACATACCATATGACTACACACATACCATTAAACACAACAAGGTATACAATCTAAACATGCGATGTAATAAAAAAAAATGCATAATTACACTTAAAACGACAACACCTAACATTTCCTAACCAAACTCTATCATTTTTAAATTTTCGAAATTTTTGAATTTTTGAATTTTTTTTGAATTTAATTTTTTGAATTAATTTTTTTTAAATTTTTTTCAAGTTCTCTCAAATTTTTTTTTTTCGATTTTTTAAAAGGATTTCTGATTTTTTTTTAAATTTTTTAAATTTTTTTAAAAATTTTAATTTAAAAAAAAGGCGAATCGGGTCGGGTCCGGTCGACCCGATCCGGTTCAAATTTGGTCATGGATTCGAGTCCGGTCTCCGACCAGACCCGCGTTTGGCCCACTAAAAAAAAAAAAGACACGAATAAAAAAAAAAAGAAAAGGAAATGAAGACAATTTTCGGCCCAAAGCCCATCTTGAATTTTTACTTCAAATTTCACCCGAGGGTCCATTTTCTAATATCTATTTTCAGCCCAATCTATTCAGCCCACGAAACGAAAACCAGTCCAAAGAGAAGCCCATTTCCTATTTTTTAGTTTCAGCCAATTTACTTTTTCTTCTCTCTTTTTATTTTTTTTTATTTTTTTCTGCCCCCTTTTCCTTAGGGCATCTTCTTCGGGCCTTCTTCTTCCCTAGCCGCAGCTCGCCGAAGCTTCAGCAGCTCCTCCATCGGTCCGACGCCGACAACGCCGTGAGTGCTGACTGCCCTATATGAAGTCGTCAGGCCACCGCCTAGCGTCGGTGGTTCTGTTCGACCGACGCCAAGCACCGCCGGTCACTAGTCAGCCGGTGTTCCGAGAGGCGTTGGGTAGACCTCGGTAAGGTGCGCGCTCCATCTCAACCAAATAGCGTGAAGGAATCTACCGAAAAGCTAGGAAAATGACAGGAGCGATTTGTGACGACAATATAACCCGGAGCAACGCAAAAATAAACCAAAAACCGAACCGGTCGAGGGCTGGATTCGACACTTTCAGTGAGGCATTTTGTCGAATAGCTACTGGGCGCTACCAAATTCGAAGGATTTCAGCTCAACCGAGCGTCTAATACGCTTTAAGAGTCTTCGAAAATAATGTATAAAGAAGACAAGGGCAAAGTGCAAAAGTGACATGGACCGGAGCTCGGTCGGTCGCGGGCTTCGGTCCGGCGTTTTCCAGAAACGAGACCAAAGGGGGTTCGGGAGACCTACCTTTTCTGGTGGTGGGCTACGGCGGACGACGGTGGGCGAATGGACCTCCTGCAACAACGAGCTACTCCCTCGAGCTCTCTGGTTCGGTCTATCCCCTTTGAACTCCTATTTCGCCTCTTTGTGTGTTGCGGTCTATTGAGCTCCGGTGGGGTTGGAGGCAAGGGGCGACTTCGGCAACGATCAATGGCAGTGGTCGATCGTTCAGAGGGATCCTCTCTTCCTCACGCTGGTCCTCTGCTCTGGTTTCTTCCTGTGTTTTTTTCGGTATTTCTCTTTCTGCGTTTTTTTTGTTCCCCGATCCTCTCTCCGTGTTGATTCTGCTCTTCGGTTTTTATGCTCGGCCAGCAATCGTGCATGGCTCCTGTAGCTGTCGGCTTGTTGGCCGGACTGCATGCCCGACCCGCGGATCACGCCGCTTGCCTGCCATCGATTCCCTTGCTCCCTCTGTCGCTGCTCTGCTTCTGGTTTTTTTTCTTTGCAAGTCTTGCAGCGAAGACCGATTGGGGGAGACAACTAGCTCACTCGCGAGTTGCTGGGCCCATCGTAGGGAAAAAAGAAAAAGGAAAGGGGTGAGTCGGGCCAAGGCTGTGTTCGGCTCGACTCGACCGATTTCATTCGTTTTTTTTAATAACTTAATTAAATAATATATTTTTTAAAATTTTCTTTTGTGACTAATTCCCAACATTTAATACTATTTTAAATTAATTAATCTAGTTGAAAAATTAGGTGTCAACAGTTGCCCCTCTTTAAATGTAGCCTCAAAGAGGTTGTCTTTAAAGACAGAAGACACATAAATTATTTCGGCGGTAAATAAACCCTAAATGCATATGCACGTATCAAATCGATGGAAAGGACTCATAATTATGAAAGTGCGTCTTGTCAGTAAGAGGAAGAAAGACTCCGGGCTACAAAAGTCCACCGGGTCATAAGAAGGGGGTTGAAGGACTCTGGGCTACGGAAAACCCACCGGGTCATAAGAAGGGAGTTGAAGGACTCCGGGCTACGGAAAGCCCATCGGGTCATAAGAAGGGGATTGAAGGACTCCAGGCTACGGAAAGCCCACTGGGTCATAAGAAGGGGATTGAAGGACTCCGGGCTACGGAAAGCCCACCGGAAAGCCCACCGGGTCATAAGAAGGGGAGAATGACTCCGGGCTACAGAAAGCCCACCGGGTCATAAGAAGGGGATTGAAGGACTCCGGGCTACGGAAAGCCCACCGGGTCATAAGAAGGGGGTTGAAGGACTTCGGGCTACGGAAAGCCCACCGGGTCATAAGAAGGGGAGAAGGAAGACTCCGGGCTATAGAAGCCCACTAGGTCATAAGAAAATGACATGGTTTAAGGTTGACCATGAACCTTTGGAGATGGCATGGTTTAAGGCTGACCATGAACCCCTGATTTTTAGGGAGGCACCCGCTAACCCCTTAGAAAACTGCATGGCTTCACTAAGGAATCCTGTCAAACTCAACTTGATTGAATGTCATTAGAGACGTCATCAAGAGACGTATTGGCAATATTGCAGCATTAATTGAACAAGCTAATCAAGCTAATCAAGCTAAGTCCAACTGTTTTGGAAAAACATTTGATTTCAATCAGCATCATGTGGCGCAAAATTGTCATCTTGCTCGTGGATATACCATTAATCATCAAATTCTCTAGGAGTCAAGCTCTTATCAAGACGGTCACGACTCATGAAAAAGGTTCATTAAGCATGCAAAACTAGAGCTTCTTAGTCAGAAAGGGCTTCTCAAGCACTTTCGGTAAAATAGCTGCTTGATCCCATCCATTCATGTGGGAGATAACTGGTTGCTGAGGGTATCTCACATAACCTAGATCAAAGGCTTTCAGAAACATTCGCGATGAGCACAATATGATCGATCAAAAAGGTCTTTTGAAAGGACCGCAATATAGGCTCGTTTAGGGCTTACACAAATGAATTATTGCTTTGAGGCCAATAGGGGAATATTTGTTGCTATCTTCGTTGGGTTTACAAGTCGAGAACTTGAAAGATAAGACAAGATAGGATCACTTCCACTTCTTCAAGCAATAGCTTCTTTGTGGTATTCTCATTTTCACTCGAACCATCCCAATCAGAAGAGACTTCGGAAGATGATTGTAATGTTGGCTCGAGAAAGGCTTGAAAGGCTTAAAATTTGCAAGGGGGTTTTTAAGAGTCAGTGATCATCATAGCATCATGACCGTGTCATTCGATCTTTCGAAGTCACTTGGCTTTTGAAATAGAGTGCATCTCGAAAGTCCCTTGATTAACCGTTTCTGTATGGAGGTTTGCTCCTCTCTAATTTCCTTTGCACTTGCTATGATTTTTTTACTCAGGCACTTGGACTTTGATAATTTTTTTTTTCACATAAGATGCAACCTTTTGGTTTTTTTTTTTTTTATTTACAGGCATTGACCTTACTTTTACCAGGCACACTGCTTTTTCATGCCCCCTAGTTTGTCGAACTTTTTTTTTCTTTGAACTTTTATAGCTCTTATGACTTTCGAGATATTTTTCACATTTTCTCGTGACTGTCAATTGTATTTGGTCAATTCTTATGCCTTGCCCCAGTGAAGGGAGATGATCACCGCTCGAGGTTTAGAAATGAATAATCAGGCCCAAATTGGTTAAAACAATGGATATCAGTGTTTGGGTAGAGAAGGAAATGCTCTTCTTCACCTTGGGATGAGTCAAGCTCTAATGAGAATTCCTCTGAAGCTATCACCAGAAGATTGATGCAAGTGAAAGTAATAGAATCTTTCTCAATTTTTCGTTCTACAACATGATCATAACCTCTTATGCTGCCCTAATGTAGGGTTGTTCTTGACAATGGTACTTTGAAGTATCATCTTTTTTTTTTTGTTGGCCCAAAGTGATAACAGGAGATTAGTGCAATGCTTAGGATTGATGAAGGGAACGCCTTTATCATTTCAATCTTTGTGCTCAATGCGAATGAATCATTCGTCCTAAGAGAAGGTCGATTTTCACTCAACTCTCAAAAGTGTCTGGAGGATGTGTCTAGAAATGGGCTTGCCTTTCTTCATCCTAAGTACTTCTTGTTTGGCATGGTTAACCTTTCACTCTTTCGCCCGAATAAAGTCATTTTTACGAGCCATTTTTCTTGAGGGTCGCAGACGTGAAGCGTGCATAGTGACACCGAAGAATAGGTCATGCGAATCATGTCATGCATTTTTGTTTTTGTCTTTATTCTTTTGTTTGTTTGTTTTGTTTTGTTTTGCCCTCTTTTTTATCATCTCGACTTACCTCTCAAAAGAGACATTCAACCTGTTGTGCGAAGACTTGATGGATTCTTGAGTCAGTTCTTTCCCTTGCCATTTGCTCGTTAGACGGTAGGGTGCCTGAAACACAAATGAATATGCGTGTATGCAACATATGCATGATATCTACAATGTTATGCGAGATGCTATGCGACTTGAATTGTACATGAAGTGGCTCCTCAGCCTTGATTTCATTCATGGAAAATACTTTTTGATTGCATCAGCGTTTACAGGTCTAGGCAATTCACTGCCATCCATTTCAACTAAAATCATGGCACCACCAGGAAGAATCTTCTTAATGACATACGGTCCTTCGTAGTTCGGGGTGAATTTGCCATAAGGATCTGGTATGATCGGAAGCACCTTCCTCAACACCAAGTCGTTGACTTCGAAGTGTCTGGGATGAACCTTTCGGTTGAAGGCTTTTGCGACTCGCCTCTGATAGCACTGACCATGACACATAGCTTGCAATCTCTTCTCATCGATCATGTTTAACTGCTCATGCCTCTACTGCATCCACTCAGTCTCATCAAGCGCAGATTGGGAAAGGACCCTTAAAGAAAGGACTTCAACTTCAATAGGTAAGACTGCCTCCATCCCGTACACGAGTGAGAAAGGAGTTGCCCCTGTGGAGGTTCGGATAGAAGTTCGGTATGCCATTAGTGCGTAAGGGAGCCTATCGTGCCAATCACGATAATTTTCAGTGGTCTTTGATAAGATTTTCTTTATATTCTTGTTCGCCGCCTCCACTGCTCCATTCATCTGAGGACGGTACGGTGACGAGTTCAAATGCTTAATTCGAAACTCACTGAACAAACCATCTACGACTTTGTTATTCAAATTAGTGCCGTTGTTCCGTACTTGATCGCCTCCAAAGACCGTAACGAGCGATAATGTCACGACGAATGAACTTTGCCACATTCTTGGCAGTAACATTAACATATGAGTTGGCCTCGATCCAGTTGGTAAAATAGTCTATTGCCACCAAGATAAATCGATGCCCATTTGAAGCTTTGGGGTTAATGGGCCCGATCACGTCAATTCCCCACATTGAAAAGGGCCAAGGTTGAGACATTTGGTGAAGTTCAATTGAAGGGGCATTTATCCTGTCTCCATAAATCTGGCACTGGTGACATCGTCGTACATACTGAATGCAATCAGACTCCATGGTCAGCCAATAATAACCGAGTCGCATGAACTTTCTCACCAAGAAGTGTCCATTCATATGGGGGCCGCACTCCCCTTCATGTATCTCTTTCATCAAATGATCGGCTTCTTTAGCATCGACACACCTTAGCAATGTTGAGTCAAAGGACCTTTTGTAGAGGACATCTCCATTGGTGAAGAATTTCGATGCTAGCTTTATCAAATGCTTTCTGTCTACTGCTTCACTTCCTTCGGGGAATTCACCCTTCTGCAGATACTTCAAGATGTCGTGATACCAAGGTTGTCCATCCGGTTCCTCTTCAACCGTCATACAATAAGCCGGGCGCCGAAAGATTTCAATTCTCAGTGGTTCAATGTCCAAGCCTCCAACTACTTGCAACATCGAAGACAAGGTAGCCAGGGCATCGACGAACTGATTTTGAGACCTTGGTAAGTATTCGAATGATATTTCTTGGAATTCTTCCGTCAACTCTCCTAGGAACTCATGATACGGAATCAATTTAGAATCATGTGTTTGCCATTTGCCCTCAGTCTGTAAGATGATAAGGGTTGAATCGCCATAAACTTGCAGCTTCCGAATTTTCATGTCAACGGCGGCTTGGAGGCCAAGAATGCATGCTTCGTATTCAGCGATGTTATTCATGAAAGGGAATGTCAATTTAGCAGCGACGGGGTAATGTTGTCCATCCGGGGAGATAAGAACTGCCCCAGTACCTGACCCGGTTAAGTTAACCGCACCATCAAAGTACATCGTCCATTTGTCGCTTGATACAAGTAAAATTCGCTCTTCTGCATCACTATCCTCATCAGATGCCTGGACCTCTCGGAATTTTCTGCCAACATGTCTGCTATGGCTCGACCTTTAACAGACTTTTGTCCTAAGCTTTGAACATCAAACTCAGAAATTAAGATTTGCCACTTGGCCAACTTGCCAACCAAAGCCGGCTTCTCTAAGAGATACCTGATAGGATCATTTTCAGTCACCAACAAGATTCGGTGATGAAGTGTATACTGCCGTAGCCTGTGCAAGACCCAAATTAAAGCCACACAAGTTCTCTCAACTTCCGTATAGTTCATCTTGGAAATAGTGAACTTCTTGCTCAAGTAGTATATTGCGCATTCTCTCCCGTCATTTGGTCTCTTCTGGGCTAACATAGCTCCCAATGACTCATCATGTATGGTTAAGTAGAAAATCAGGGGAATTTTAGGGAGTGGGGGCACTAAGACTGGTGCATGAGTGAGATAATGTTTTATCTTCTCAAAGGCACCCCGGCACTTGGCATTCCACTCAATCTTTGCATTCTTTTTCATGAGCTTGAAGAATGGCTTCGCCGTTTCAAACAACTGACAAATGAATTTCGCCACATAATTAAGTCGTCCCATCTGGCTGCGAACTTCTTTGACGGTAGTCGGGGGTCGTAAGTCGCAAATGGCTTTAACTTTCGACGGATCAATCTCTATGCCCCTACTACTAACCATGAATCCTAATAGTTTCCCAGATTTCGCTCCAAAAACACATTTTGCGGGATTGAGGCACAACTTGAACTTCCGAAGACGTTCAAACAACCTTCGCAAGACTTTAACATGATCTTCACCACGTCTCGATTTCGCAATCATGTCGTCGACGTATACTTCGATTTCCTCGTGCATCATGTCATGGAATAACGTGACCATGGCCCTCTGATACGTTGCCCCAGCATTCTTTAGACCGAAAGGCATCACTTTATAGCAGAAAGTTCCCCAAGGAGTTATGAATGATGTTTTGCTCCTGTCTTCCTCCTTCATACGAATTTGGTTATATCTAGAAAAGCCATCCATGAAGGAGAATAACTCAAATCCCGCTGTACTATCAACTAAGACATCGATATGTGGGAGTGGAAAGTCGTCCTTGGGACTTGCTCGATTCAAGTCGCGATAGTCAACACATACCCTGATTCGTCCATCTTTCTTCATTACGGGCACGATATTTGCTACCTAATCAGGATAACGAGTCACTTCGATAAAGTCTACTTTCAGTAGTTTCATCACTTCTTCTTCAATCTTTTTGGACAACTCTGGTTTAGTTCTCCTGAGTCTTTGCTTCTTAGGTGGCACATTGGGATCCATTGGTAAAGCATGTTTCACAATTTCAGGATCCAATCCCAACATATCGGCATATGTCCAGGAAAACACATCCTGATACTTTTTCAGGAGATTAGTCATCCTTTCCGCTTCTGACTTTGAGAGACACACCCCGATTTTTACTTTCTTGACATTTTCTGCATCACCCAGATTTATGGTGATTGTTCGTTCTTCAGTCAACGGCTGCGATTCTTCGTGTCGATTCCATTCGCGCTCGATCCCCTTCTGATCGTCATCGTCGGTGTCATCGGAACCTGAGGGACTTTCTTCATGCACATCTGAGTCACATGCGTCCTTATCATGATTATGCATAGTGTAATGCCTGAGATGTGATGAGATGAGTTAGAGTAATGTCAACAACAAAGACGATGCATGTCATTTTTGAAAAAAAATTGAAGTATTTTTTGTAAAAATTTCAAGAACTCATCCTCATATCCTCGGATTTCCTCGTTCTTGCAAAACAATCAAATAAGGGAGCATGTGGAGGCCTAGGCCTCAGCGACCATCATAGGGCTAGTTTGAGGTGCTTCCGCATGTCCTTAATAAAACATGTGTCTATTTTATTGAATGAAGAAAGATAAGGCCGTATTTTAACACACACCACCCTTGACCAACGGCTCAAGATCGGGGTTGACCAAAGTTCACATTACAAATGACAAACACAGGAAATAAAGAAAGGAAAACTACGAGATCCCGTGCAGGGGATAAGACATAAAACGAAAGACTAGGCTAAACAAGAGCTGCCCTACTTTGGAGGGACAACCATGATTTCAGAGGACTCGGCTTCCTCGCACGCCAGGATGGTGCATATGACATCCTCCTCGAATAGCTCGGTCACACCATAGATATCCTCCTCTTCCTCGAACAACATCCTTGGGGGTCTTGGAAACGTCTCCTCCAGCAACGGGGAAAACGGGCTTTGATAGCCCTCATCCTCTTCAGTCTGGGCAACGCATTTACTCTGGTCTCCGTACCCGCTTCGGCCTCCTTGGCCATCTCGGCCACCTCGGCCTCTATGCCTTGCACGGCCTCCTCGGTTGTTATGGCCTCCCCGCTTCTCGATATATCCCAAGCCTCTTCTTTTGAAGTTTTTACGAGCTTCAATGGGTTTTCGCACACGCTGGCCATGCGATCCAAGACCCTCCCCAGGATTATATCCATTTGCTAGCATGATCTTTCCTATAGCTATAGCTGGCCTAGACAATTCAGGAGCCCTTGTGAAAGAGCCTGCAGGCACATGAACCATGGACACCAGCTCTAATGTTTGAAAGCTGGATTCCTTGGTACATTCAGGCTCCATATGAGGGATGGCCGTCTCATGGTAGATCTTGAAGTCAGACTCTCCATGGATTGTGACAAGCCTGTTATCTACCACAAATCGTACTTTCTGATGAAGACTGGAGGCAACAACACCCGCCGTGTGGATCCACGGCCTCCCTAATAGAAAATTAAAAGCGCTTGGTATATCTAACACTTGGAACGGGACTTGGAAAAGTACAGGGCCAATTAACAGCTCAAGTTCAATTTCTCCTATCACCTCATTCTTCATCCAGTCAAAAGCCTGCACAGTTGACTTGCCAGTGTGAATTCTTCCAAGATCGATGCCGAGACGGTGGAGCGTAGCCAACGGGCATATATTGAGCGCCGAACCATTATCGATCAACACTCTGCAAACAAGAGTGCTCTCATGCTTCACTGAAATGTGTAGCGCTTTGGTATGATTAGGGCCCTCAGGAGGGAGATCTTCATCAGTAAATGAGATTTGGTCTTTTAGTAGAACGGCCCCAACAAACTCTTCCAATTGGACTTCATCGATTGATTCTGGCACATGCATTTCATTAAGGACTTTAAGCAAAATGTTCCTATGTTTCTCGGAAGATTTGAATAATTCTAGGAGGGAGATTTGAGCCGGCAACTTCCGCAGTTGATCCATTACATTGAACTCACTAGACTTTACTATGGCCAAGAGTTGCTTTGCTTCCTCCTCAGTCACGGCCTTTTTTTCTACTCCTTTATCAGGGGCATAACAACGGCCTGATCGTGTGATAGCGTCCACCTCAGTTGTTCCATAGTCCCAAGGTACAGCTTTGGGATTGAATTTGGGAGGATTCTCCAACACTATCACTCAATCTTTCTCCCAGGATGGCAATTCTATCGTGACTGAAGTTGCGTTCCCTCCCGTGACTTCAATTGCCGACATCTCCTCGACCATAAGGTCGATCGCCATGGGTTCAGTAGTTTCCATCTTAATATCATCAGCGGGCTCCTCATTAGGTAGTTCGATCACCGTTGGGATTATCATAGCTATCACCCCTTCCTCATACAAAGCTGGGGTTTTCGAAATTCCAGGCATAACCTTCTTTGCCCGAGATATACAAGCAAACTTGCAAAAAGAAGAGCGGAATGATGATGGCATTATCATGGACACGACCCCCTCCTCTTCTTCTCCGCGTCGGATTACCCCCATGGTTATCATCCTGCGGATGCGGTTTAACTTCTCTTCTAGAGTCACATCATCTTGACCTCGGTAGTATCTTGCCAGCACTAAGGAATCATACAACCTAGAAGCATCCACCACTAGAGGCTGTTGACTCACTCGCGTTTCCTCGGAAATTGAGTTCACTCCCCCTGCATGATTTGGTGGAGGATTCTGTTGCACGTTAGGTTGGGCCTCCCTGAAAGTCAAGATCTTCTTGTCTAGAAGCTGTTGAACTTTATATCTCAGCACGTTACAATCATCTACATCATGCCCCCTTTCTCCCATGTGGTATTCACAGGTCTTGTTCATATCGAACCCGGCGAACCTCGGGGGATTGTCTCTCGGCACTTCTTTCGCGACCATCCTCTTTTCGAGGAGCATGGGCAACAGCTTTGACAGCGGGCGTGGCAGTGGAGAAAAATCCTTTCAAAAAGGCCTATTGCCGTTATCATATGCTCGTGACGAGCTGCCTTGGACCACTATAGGCTTATGCACGGGTGTTGAGGATGGTCGAGGGAAAGGCGGCTCTTGCACAAGCGCTACTTCAACTACGGCCTCCTTATCTTTTCTTGCCAGAAATTTCTTCGTGCCTCTGGTTGAAATCTTTCCCTTAACCATTGCCCATTCGACTCCTTCACCTACCTCAACTAGCTGCGAAAATGTCTGGCAACCTGAGAACACTAACCCTTGGAAGTATTCAGGGGGTAATGTCTTGAGGAACAGTTGTTTCATCTCCCTCTCATTCAAGGCTAGTTTCACTTGTGAGGCCATGGTCCTCCACCTTTGTGCAAATGCCTTAAATGACTCGTTCCTCTTCTTCTCAATATGGGTCAATTCTTCTCTCGTGGGGGCGAGCTCGGTATTAAACCGGTATTGCTGCAAGAACTCGTTGGTTAAATCTTCCCAACTAGTGAGTTCTTCAATGTCCAATGCAATGAACCACGTCAGAGCAATGCCTTCCAAGCTATTTTGAAATGTGTGTATGAGAAATGGCACGTTGTCGGCATAACGAGCCATTTTCCTCATGTAATATCTGAGATGGGTCTTAGGACATCCTGTTCCGTCATATTTTCTTGTGAATTCAGGCTCCTAGAAGTTCTTAGGGAAATTCGTCTTGGTGTATGGAGACAACCTATCAGCTCCTTTCAGCTCGTAACCTTGCAAGGCACATAGTCGCTCCTCCATCTTTGCCAAACGTTTTTCACTATCTTTGCTTAGGCGGGGTGCTGGGTTTTCTTTCGGAGGAGGATCCAGATTGACGATGATTGGCGTGATAGAAGGAGCCTCCCCGGCAGTTTCTTTCTCGGGGGGATCAGCAACGTGCGGGCCTTCCGTTGACGCCGGAGTGGATGTTCCCGTGACAGCTACAGTAGGGGGCTCCTTGAGCTTCTGGCTTATTTCAAGCATCATTGTGGTGAGTTGGGCCAGCTGGTTCTCCATCTTGGCCATGCGTACGTTAGTGTCCTCGTTCTCCATTCTGACTTTCGCGCGCGTGCGAATTAGGGATCTCCGCTTGGTCGTGTCGATAATCGGTAAAAGACAATCAATCGGTTAGTACCTGAACAAGGATAGATAAGCATGTGTAAGCATGGAGTAATGATTAGGCGGCCAGTCCATGACAAAGATCTAATCGCCCCAATTTGCTTGTTTCATTGAAAGTAGGGTTGCTACATAACGCAGGAGAAGACATGAGGGAGAACCCCTAAACAACGAAGCTAATCATGACTCTTATCTCCCGATAACGCGACTCGAGACAATTCTTTAACATTGTAACATATGTGAGCATTGACCCATTACATATCGCACTTGACTCGATCTAACTAATGAGGACAGCTCCCGCTTGTGACCGCTCCACTAACTTGAGTCAACTTCGAGGCACGCTCCTCAGTTTCTTTGAGCATCCTTTTGAGGCGCTTGATCTCGGCTCGGTGGGTGGTCTTTAATGGCACGTCGGGAATCTTCTAGCGTAGGCTCTCTGGGATTTTATGCCTAAGGATGTATTCCATTGAGGCATAGTAAGTCTTCTCTTGCCCTTCTAACTCCTCTTCGAGCCATATCAGCTTCCGGGGATGGCACATATCCCGCATTGACTTGACTAATGCAACGGAGTCTTCGTGATCTTGGCACCCATCAGGGAAGTCTATCCTGAGCGGGTCTTATTGAATCGTCGGTGGAAGTTGTTGAACTTCTTGGAACTGGCGAACAACTCGGGTTGGGTAATACTCAGTGACTCCGGTAATTCCCAACAAAGGAACAGGTCCATAAAGCCCACACACGAACCGCGCTTCTTGAACTCGGAGCCATTTGGCGTGCAATTGGAAATCTTCGGGTCTAGGAGTGGTCATGAAAACTAACCACTCAGAGTAATGATAATTGGGGGCAAACGCTTTCCTATCTTTAAACTTCAGGATAGGGTGGCTAGAGTCAGAGATGTCGTTCACGGTCATTAAGCTACCAAACCCTTTAATGTGAGAGAAGAACCAAATTTGCAAGAGTTCAGGAGGAGCATGAAAAGTTTTGTTTTTGTTTTCTTTGAAACGAGTAAGGGAAAGAAAAGTTTCAGTCAGAACGACATTAACAAAGCCCTTTCTCATACATACCTCACGAACTACCCATGCCACGGAAGGGTTAATAGCGTTCCTACAATGTGGGAATAACACAAACCCGAAGAAAGCTAACAGGAAGATCCTATTCTTTTGAAAAAATGGGGCATTTTGAAAAAGCTCATTTAGGAATGAAAATGGGCAAGTCTTGCGATTAGCTTTAAAAACTTTCCTCACGTCATCCTCCTTAGTTCTAAGGAAATCGGATAAGGTTGATGCATGCTCAGTCCCTACAGGTGGGCCAATTAACTCTGACACCAGGGGCTTTCCCATGGCAACACTGCATTCTTCCAGGGTTGGAGTGAGTTCGTGATCGCCGAGTATGAACGTGCAAGTTTCGGGGCACCACACATGCGCTAACACTTGTACTACACCAGAATGAGTTTCTATCTCTAATAGGGGAAGTAAATGTCCAACATATGATCGCACCCAATCACAGCTAGTTGGATCCAATTTATTCCACCACTCGTGAAGCTCGGCTTTCGGGACGGAGATGATGCGAAGGTCGGGTACCCCCATCGTATGATTAACCTAATTTGTCATAGACCAACCAAAATGAAAGCAAATAAGTAAATTGCGAAGAAAAGAATTCAAGAAAAACTTACCCTACTCATTAAGCATCGATGTAAAGGTCATGGACATGCGCATGGACAATGGTTCGATTTCTACTCTAGATGGCCCAAAATGAAGCCATGGGATCACAGGACTGAACCAACAAGCTTGTGGCTAGGTCGTGTTACCCATGACTCCGGCTTTGTCAAAGGACCGACCCGTGTCGCATGCTCGTAGACCAGGGTGGGGATCTCTGACATCAAGAAAAAAATTTCGGGGTTAAGGCGGGCGACTCGTACTACATGCTTGTAGTCGGAGTGGTATCCACCTCAACACCATCCTAAATGATCCTATGCGGCCCAGGTCCGGTGGCAGGTAATGTGTGCTATAGTGTAGCGCAATGCAGAGGACTCAGGCATGACAATTTAAAAACAATCAGCACTTCAAACATAAATAAACCATTCACTCTTGCACCCCCTGCAAAACAAAGGTTAGAAATCACTACCCCTTATAACTCCCATAAACAATCAACATTTGACATGTTATGGATGCACATAATATCTTCGCTGCCAAACAAAAATATTTTTGAACAAGATTAATTTTGGCCTAAGTCCTCTAAGGTTTAAAACCAAGTCCCTAGCGGAGTCGCCAAGCTGTCGCGACCTACCCCTCGGGGGGAGGGAACGGGTTTAGGTTGCCTAAAAGACGGGCCCAAGGCTCATGATTAGGCGTGAGCTCTCCCAAGCCCATACCCCACGTGACATTTGGATATTTCATATGAATTTTGCATAAAATGAGTCGCCACTAGCCTATTGGGGTCGGCTAGGAACCAAGTAAGGCATGGGAGCGTACCTCACTTCCTACGCTACCAGAGAATCTAAGGTCGGGGACTTGATTACACTAATTGGTCCATTAATGCCCTTCTGGTACCTAATCTTGTTCATTTTAACAAAATGATTCTTTGTCAAGCAGTTTGAATTGATTTTACTCATCCACAAACATATTAAAGTGATCATACGAGTGTAATCTAAACATGAACTATTAAACATACCATATGACTACACACATACCATTAAACACAACAAGATATATAATCTAAACATGCGATGTAATCAAAATAAATGCATAATTACACTTAAAACGACAACACCTAACATTTCCTAACCAAACTCTATCATTTTTTAATTTTTGAAATTTTTGAAATTTTGAATTTTTTTTGAATTTTTTTTGAATTTAATTTTTTGAATTTAATTTTTAAAAATATTTCCGATTTTTTTATTTTTTTAATTTTAATTTAAAAAAATAATTTTTATTTTAAAAAAAAAGGCGAACCGGGTCGGGTCCGGTTTGACCCAATCCGGTTCGCCCGGTCTGCGGATTCGGGTTCGGTCGGAGACCGGACCCGAGTTCGGCCCACTAAAAAAAAACACACGAATAAAAAAAAAAGGAAATGAAGACAATTTTCGGCCCAAAGCCCATCATGAATTTTTACTTCAGCTCACCTGAGGGTTCATTTTCTAATATCTATTTTCAGCCCAATCTATTCAGCCCATGAAACGAAAACCAGTCCAAAGAGAAACCCATTTCCTATTTTTTAGTTTCAGCCATTTTACGTTTTCTTCTCTCTTCTTCTTCTTTTTTTTTTTTTTAAATTTTTTTTTGCCCCATTTTCCTTAGGGCATTTTCTTCGGGCCTTCTTCTTTCCCAGCCGCAGCTCGCCGAAGCTTCTGCAGCTCCCCCACCGGTCTGACGCCGACAACGCCGCGAGTGCTGACTGCCCTATATGAAGTCGCCGGGCCACCGCCTGGCGTCGGTGGTTCTGTCCGACTGAAGCCTTAATTTAAAATACCTAGGTGAAATTTAGGTGACAATAGTGAGTAAGTATGGTGACTATCTCAATCTCCTTTCGTTCTATGAAGTCAATGACTAAAATGAATATGTATTCTTAGGGGTGATTTCTAAATTGCTGGTATGAGATCCCACCCCTCTTAGGGTTTGCAAAGTTTGTTAATTGGTAGGGATTCTAACTCTTAAGGATGTAAGTGATTTGTAGGTGATGGAAAGACTACTAATATTCGAGATGATGAGTGGCTGTAAGGTGTGATAGGAGGCCCAACGAACCAAGTAGACCCTCAAAAAGTAAAACTATTTAACTAGAGTGAAAGGATTTGGAGTGAATAAAGATTGCACAACCTATTTGAAGAGTATATAGTGAACAAAATCCTGACTATTCCATTATGTTCGAACTTTGATGGAGATAACTTGGTTTAGTTAGCAAACAAAATAGGAATGTACTTAATAAAGAGGGGGTACAACAGGTTGAGAGCTATTGAATATTTACCGATTACTGATCAAGCATCATCATAATATCAAACACCTCGGGCTCTATTGTCAAAAATCTAAAGATGTTGTATTGAATTAGTACATGCATAATGGGGTGCGATGAGAATGCACTGTTTTACGTTGATACGCTATGATGAAAAGACATCATTTGAAGGGGTATGAAGGAGTCATATAAAATCTAGAAGACAACCGTTGGCAAGGTTGGCAGAACGTAAGCTAAGTAAGAAATAGTTTTTCCCTTCTCTCCCCTTTCCATCAAAAAGAAAAAGAAGGTGTTTCATTTCTTCTTTACAAGAATAAGTGGCATTTATGCTGTGGAAATCTGATGTTTTTCTTGTGATTACATTCAAACCATCGTGAGGTAATTTTGTTCGTTATTCATCCGTAATTTGATGTTCGTTCTGGGGTTAATTATTGTTTGTGCATCGGATAAAGGTAAGTCGTCTTATGCCGACTTAAATTCCAATATTGGTATTAGAGCCTGGTCATGATTTCTGCCTTGTTTTTTATTGAATTTTCTCGTTTACCACTTGATATTAGGATCAATAGTATGAAATCTAAACCGTTTAGATATTTATTGCTCGGAAATGCAATCTGAATCATCGAAAATGAATCGAAGCAAAGAATGGGTTTGGGCTCGGGTACACCTGTAATCTTTTGGCCATTTTTTGATATGTTTTTTCGGCCAAAATTATTTTTTAAATATACACTATGAAAGTGCTCGTTGAGACGAGTCCAACGATGGGTTAAGAGTCGCTGGAGGATGCCGAACGCCCCTATGTGTGTGGCCAGAAGCCGCTGTGCGTGGGCACCATGTGCTTGATGCGTTGGGCACGCTGGCGCATGAGCGTCACGCACACGTCAACGAAGCGACGCATGCTGACATCACGGATGACGTCATCCAACGGTCGGTAACCGCTGGGATGACGTCACCGCCGGTGGCAGTTGGCCAATTGGCGATCGACCCGTGACCCAACTCGACTTGAGGTTGACCTGACTCGACTCGAGGTGACTCGACTTGACTCGACTCGACTGTTGATCGGTCGGATCAGTCGCCGGTTGGACTGGTCGGATCGGCCAGGTGCCTGTAAGGCTCGCTAGCGCGTGCGCCACATGAGCCGCACACTCAAGCGTCTCGTGTGAGCGTGTGGGAGCTTTGATTGAAGCGTGGTCGGCGGCGTTTGGTTCGTATGGATGTGCTCTACACTGTGATATATTTATTTCTTATTTTTAATTTTATAAATGTATTAAAATGTGTAGGAAACCCTAAGTGCGCGTATTTTTGGAGGTTTAATGCATAGTTTATTCATTTTTAGCTTGTATTTATTTTTTGCTTTAAGAAATACAATAGTTAACCTGTATGAAAATTATGTCATATATGTTAAGTAGAGCTTGGGTCGATGGTAGAATGTATATAGTTTAATATACTTGCAGTTTTCTAGTTTTAAGAAAATTCGAACAATGGTAGGAAATTCTTGTTTTTCCGTTACATGTTAAATTGCGGTTTTGATTATAGTCACAGCATGATAATTTTTTGTACATTGATTCATATCATGCTATGTTTTTGTGTTAATGGAAAAATATAGAAATTACATGAAGTCATGTAATTATTTTTCCTAGTGGGAGTTCGTGGGTTGGTAGAATTTGAAGGAGTTCTCACATAGAACTTAAAATTTGCGCAAATTAAACTAATTAATGATAATAGAACAATCGTACATAGAAGTTGATTAAGAACATAATGAACTTTTGCTTCTGTGTCTTTTGTTGAATTATCATTAATCTAGTTTGTCCTTACTGCAAATTATATATGTGACTCTGAAAAGTGTGTTAGTATTGATTCTACATTTATTATGTTAATGTGTTATTACAATTGATTATGGTTTCGGCATCCAAGACCATTGTGGCTGACCTCAGTAAGGGTGAGAAGTTGAATGGTGATAATTATGATATTTAGCACCAAAAGGTTCAGTACATCTTTAAGGAGCAAGAGGTTTTAGAAACCCTCAACCACACCATGAATGAACCTAAGTACGGAACTTCAGTTTAACATATGAGAGATCTAGAAGTTTATCAAATTTGGAAAAAGAAAAATAGCATTGCTCACATCACGTGGCTGAGTTGTATGCAAGATGATCTCATGTGTGAGTTTGAAAGTTATAATAAAGCTTAAGCTATATGGGTTGCCTTGAAAGATAAGTTTGGGGGTACATCTGCCACTAAACTGAGGAGACTCATTACCAAGTTTGACACATACCGAAAATACGCCCAAATGTAACGATGAGGCAGTATATGGGAGATGTCAAACATGATTCATGAGCTGAAGTCGGCAGGTCACTCCTTTATTGATAAACAACAAGTTTAAGCTGTTATAAGGTCTCTTTCCAACAATTTGGGGCATATGAAGATCAATATGATGCATAATGAGAATATTGTCACTTTTTATGATATAGCCCATCATTTGGAATTGAGGATGAGCGCCTAGAGGCTACGAGATCCTCTACCCATGCTTATGTTGCTAAATCGAGTTCGTGCAAAGCTTCGGGCTTCAAGCGCAAAAGGAATTTTCAATTCAACAATAAAGGGAAGAAGACTGATCAGGCATCTAAGAGGGTTAAGAAATTCCAAAGCAAGAAGCGTGGTGGGAAGAAGGACAATACCAAGATGAAGTACTATGATTGTGGCAAGATGGGTCACTTTGCTCGTGAATGCACTAAGCCAAAATGGGTACCTTATTACTCAATTATTTTAAGTAATGTTTTTGTTTCTAGCACTGTAATACTTGCCGAATCTCATCTAATGTGGATTATAGACTCAGAAGCAACAGATCACGTAGCTAGAGATCGAGAAATATTTGTGGAGTATTGTCGGATTCAGCCGGGAAGAAAATTGATATATGTTGGGAATAACTCAATAATTGAAGTGAAGGTTATCGGCACACATAAATTAATTTTACATGGTGGTCGAAACCTATCCTACATGATAATCTTTATGCTCCAAATATTCAACAAAACTTGGTTTCCGTAGTTGTTCTTCTTCGCTCTGTTATGTATTGAATTTCCATGCTGATTGTGTTGACACTTTGTATGGAACAATTTATTATGGTTCAGGTCATGTATTGAATGGTTTTATGGTGTTAGATATTGACTATGATTAGTACAATATTAATGTTGATGGTTGTTTTTCTTTAATTACATCTTCTAGTAATGTTGAGATTGATGCAATTACTTGGTATGCTAGATTAGGTCACATTAGATTGTAAAGAATGCAAAGATTAACTAGAGAATGTCTTTTAGGGTTACTCACTAATATTGATTTATCCATATGGGAACATTGTCTAGTGGAAAAAACAACTAGAAAACCATTTGGTAAAGGGACTAGAGTCGAATTTCCATGACAACTTATATATTTTGACATTTATGATCCTTTGAATATGAGGGCGAGGCATGGAGTCTCATATTTCATCACTTTCATAGATGACTTCACGTGTTTCAGTTATGTCTTTTTGATCTTCCATAAGTCAGAAGTATTAGATTGCTTTAGATGATATATAGCAATGGTAGAGAATCAGTTGAACAAAACAATAAATGCATTGAGAACCGATCGTAGACATGAATATCTATCGGAGTAATTTAATACTTTTTATGATGAAAAAGAGATTGTATGACAATTGACTATTCCTTGTACTTCACAACAAAATGGGGTAGCTGAGAGAAGGAATAGAACCATATTGAAAATGGTTAGGTCTATGATAGCGTAAGCAAATTTATCTATCTCATATTAAGGAGATGTGTTATTGACTGTTGTCTATATACTTAACCGATTACCCTTAAAATCGGTCACTTCCAGCCCTTATGAATTGTGAACTGGTAGGAAACTAGACTTAAGTATTCTAAGTCCATGAGAATGTACAACTTATGTTCATGATTCTTCCCATAGATATGACAAATTAGGTCATAGAGGGAAGAAATGTATATTTATAAAATATTTTGAACACTCCAAAGGGTATGTATTCATAGGTGAATAGGTTGATGGAAGTATGACCAAAATGGAGTCATGAGGTGTTACGTTCTTGAAGAACGATTTTCCTAATATAAGTGAGATTAATAAAGACTTCCAATTATATGAGATGGAAGATCCTAATAACACACCCACTAATGTTGTAGAGGGAAATGAAGATTTACCTCAATATGCAAGAACTAGTGGGAGTGTTGCATCGCCTAACGAATTGAATTCAAGAGAAATTCAATTGCATAAAAGTAATCATAAAAGTATTTTCGTTGTCGTTTTGAGATTGAAGGGGAAGTATTTATGATTGTTCAGAAAGATAATGCCGAGCTTAAAACTGTTTAAGAGGCTTTCTCATTCTTTGATAAGGAAGAATGGAGAAAAGTTTTGGAAAATGAAATGGAGTCAATGAGGGCAAATCATGTTTGGGATTTGGTTGATCTACCATCCAATCGTAATGCCATTTGAAACAAA
This sequence comes from Eucalyptus paniculata subsp. matutina, assembly GCA_017140255.1. Classification (NCBI taxonomy): domain Eukaryota; kingdom Viridiplantae; phylum Streptophyta; class Magnoliopsida; order Myrtales; family Myrtaceae; genus Eucalyptus; species Eucalyptus paniculata. The sequence continues at coordinate 35,105,510 of CM029442.1, read as the reverse complement.
TGGATCTTTAAGATTAAGTGAAGGGCGGATGGATCCATTGAAAAGTATAAGGCTCGTCTTGTGGTGAAAGGTTATATTCAACAAGAGGATATAGACTATGAGGAAACCTTTTCACTAGTTGTAAGGTTTGCCTCAATACGCCTTATCCTAGTCATCGTTGCATATTTGGACTTTGAATTACATCAAACAGATGTAAATACGACATTTCTCAATAATGAACCATATGAATAAATCTATATGAAGCAGTCAATAGATTTTATAGCTAAAGGTCAATAGCATAAAATTTGTAAGTTTCATCGCTCAATATATGGCCTTAGGCAATCATCTAGACAGTGGTATTTTCGTTTTCATCGAACCATAATCACTTTTGGTTTCACGATAATCGAAGAAGATCATTGTGTATATGTCAAGCGGTCCAAAGATAAATTTGTGATTTTATCACTTTATGTAGACAATATTCTATTGGTTATAAATGACAAGGTTTTGATTATCACCATAAAAGAATGGCTGTCTTCCAATTTTGAAATGAAGGTATAGGATAAGCTGTTTATATATTAGGACTTAATATCAAAAGAGATCGAACAAGAAAAGTCATTACTTTATCACAAAAGTCTTATCTAATGAAGATTTTTGAGCATTTCAATATGCAGTATTGTAATTTCATTGATACCCCTGTCATGCAAGGTGAAGGTCAAAGTATTGAGATGTGTTCTAAGACTCTAGAAAAAATTAAAGTGATGGAAACTGTTCCTTACATTAGTGCGGTCAAAAGTTTGATGTATGCTATGATGTGTACTCGACTCGACATATGTTATGTTGTGGGATTAGTAAGTCGATATTAATCAAATCCTAGTCAAGCACACTAGAAAGTAGTGAAGAGGATCTTAAGATACCTAAAGGGCACCATGGACTATTGATTTTGTTACCAAGGGAATGATTTACGCCTATTGGGCTATTCATATACTGATTGGGATGGAGACCTCGATGAGCGTAAATCGACTTCCGGATATGTGTTCTTGCTCAATGAAGATGCAATTTCTCAGAATAACAAGAAATAGACATAGACGGCCTTATCTACGATTGAGGCAGAATTTATTGCATACTTTACTGCAGTGCAAGAATCAATATGGCTAAAACGTTTCTTAAAAAATTTACCCACTGTCATTGAGGTTCCTAGACCGGTGATAATTTATTGAGATAGTCAAGCAGCCGTTGCCTATGTGAAGGATTCCAAGTATCATGGAAGGATGAAACACATTGACATAAAGAATAACTTCATAAGAAATTATAATAACGCATAAAGAAGTGATCTTACAATATATTTCAACCAATAGAATGGTTGCTGATCCATTTACGAAGGCTATTCCTAAAGACATATTCTTGACCCAAAGATGTCACTAGGATTGTGTAGAATGTGATATATGTTATTATAGAAGATCATTGGTTTATGTATTTGTAGACGTATGTATTGTATTTGTTTGTTTATTAGTGACTTGATGTTTTATCAATAAATACAAATCCATTATGAGACTAACATATACACACATATATTATTGAAAAGTATGTCAGCATGCAATGATTGACTCACTTACATGAACAATCACCTCAAGTGCTATAGTTAGAATGTTGATATGAGATGTTATGTACAAATGAATGTTGAAGAGCAAGTTTAGTACATAAAATAATATGTCGCCTTAATTGGAGTCAAGATGAGGTTTGTGATTTGTTTATAATAAAACCGAACATGATAGTCCCACAATCATGTATGATTGAAAGATGCCAGATGCGAGTACTTAATTGGGTGCTATAGAAAGCGAGCTGATATAGCACTCGAGCTAAACATGAGTATGTGAGAAGCACGTGACTATGTTTAGGCTAAGATCCATATAGTGGATATATTTAATAAATGACATATGCTCTTATAAAAAGATAAATCCACTATAGTATGTAATTCATACTACATGTGCATTGTATGACCGACGAGGGAATGTGAGTAAAGTTATGGGATAAGTGCTTACAGAAATCCTAAAACTTATCACGAAAATGCAATTGATTCTTAAAACTTGCAAAAAGTGCAATTAAGTCCTAAAACTTGTCAAATTATTTCAATTAAGTCATAAAGTTAACGCCATTGACTTTTTTAACGGAAAATGTTAACGTGGCATTTAAAATTAATTTTTATTTTCCATGTGGCTTTTTAAATTGTTTTTATTTAAATTACATTTAAAAATTTTAAAAAGAAAAGTGAAAATTTATTTAAAAAAGAAAGTAGTTCAAAAAAAAAAAAAAAAAAAATGGCAACCTCGCCAAAGGGGGCGGAATGACGGTTGCTGGCCTTCGCCTGGTCAGGGCAAGGCCTCGTCGGCCCCAAGCGAGGGTCGGCGACCGTCACTAAGCTCAAGGGCTCACCCAGATTTGGTGAGCCTCGCCGACCCCGAGTGAGGGCCGACGAGGCGTCGCCCAGGGCTGGCGATGGTTGCCGCCCCCCACAAGGGCTGGTGACGACTCACCTAGGCTGCGCGATGGCCACCGACCCCCCTGTGAGGGTCAATGATGACTCGCCTAGGCTGCGTGATGGCCACCGACCCCCCGCGAGGGTTGGCATGCCCAAATCTGGGCACCCTTGCTCGAGCTTGGCGAGGGTCGCTAGCCTTGCCTAGGGCCAGCGAGGGTCGGCCACCCACGCCTAGGGCTAACGACCGTTTCCAGCCCCTCTAGCGATGGTGGCGGTGGCGACGGAGAAATTATTTTTTTTTTTTTTTTTAAATAATTTTTAAAAATAAAATTTAACTTTTATTTTTAAGTTTTTTAAATCTAATTATTTTTAAAAAATTGAATAAAAAAAATTAAAAAAAGCCATGTGGAAAATGAAAAATTATTTAAAATTCCACGTCCGCACCACGTCAGCATTTTCTGTTAAAAAAGTCAACGACGTTAACTTTAGGATTCGATTGAAACAATTTGACAAGTTTTATGACTTAAATGTACATTTTGCAAGTTTTAGGACTCAATTGTATTTTCGTAACAAGTGTTAGGACTTTTTTAGCATTTATCCCCAAAGTTATCCTTATTTACTCATCGTGTGAGCCCTTAAGGTAATTTATGATTTACCTTATTTTGTGTTCTATGTTACTTTGACTATATTTTCGAAGTAAAGATCGATGTTGTTACTTTAACATGTTACCAGCGGTCATGAATAGATATGGTTTTATGTGACGTGTCTAGGAAATTAGTTGCTTTGAAATGGAGGGAGATATGAGTGCAAAGGAAAACTATTGTTATTTTATATCTATCACATGTATTTATTGGTTGATCAATTATATCGTCTTATGTGGTTGCAAATATAATTGTAAATACATGGTGTTTTGAAAATAGTCAAGTATAGTCTTTAAGGGATAGGTATACTTGAATTAAAGTAACAAAATATATTTGGGGTACTGTGAGACATCGATTGTTTATTTCTTTTTTGGGGTTGTAGCCATTATGCTATCCCTAATAGATGCATAATTTGAGCTCTTAAGTGTAGATGTACTCATTGGTCATATGGCTTACTTGCTAGTATGAATTATTTTGCAAAGTTGATGAATGTTGAATGCCTTATATTCTTGATAGAGCGTTATCAAGCCCATCATGTCCGAGTGGGAGATGTTGTACTGAATTAGTACGTCCATGATGGGGTGTGATGAGAACACACTGTTTTACCTTGATACGCTTACGATGGAAATACACCATTTGAAGGGGTGTGATGGAGTCATATAAAAGACTCCAGAAGACAACCGTTGGCAAGGGTGGCAGAACGTACGCTTAGAGAGAAATAGTTTTTCTTTCTCTCCCCTTTCCATCAAAAAGAAAAAATAAAAAAAGCGTTATATTTCTTCTTTACGAGAACAAGTGGCATTTACGTTGTGGAAATAAGATGTTTTCCTCGTGATTACATTCAGACCAACGTGAGGTAATTTTGTTCGTGATTAATCCGTAATTCAACGTTCATTCTGGGGTTAATTGTTGTTTGCGTATCAAATAAAGGTAAGTTGTTTTCCGCCAACTTGAATTCCAACATAAAATTAAACTTGTACAAAAAAACTAGACTCTTCATGTGAAGCATATTTCAAAATGCATTGCTCATGCTAGAAAACCTGTTCAAACAAAATGTCTTACATAATCCAATTTGTCCGCTATGCTTACAAGCCTGGGAAACAATTGAACACCTTTTTCTGCTATGTTGCTCGACAAAAGCAAGGTTAGACCCATGATTGGAGATCAAGTTCTCTCATAAGAAGTGAATTCAACCTATGTCCTAGAAGTTCCCAGCACATGATCCAAGGGTAATCCATAGTTTTGTCATGACGCGGCCCCTAAATTAGACCACACGAACCGGATCTTGAAGAAAATCTTGTTGATGTTCCCTCCCGCCCTTACAACACTTCAATTGGATTGGAAGACCATACTTTGATGATGCATCATGAAAATCTTGCAAATCGAATCGGATCTCTGTGTATCCACTTGCTGATTACCTAATTCTGACCATAATCGATTCAACCCAGGATCATAACCAGATTTCCCAACAGTCAATGTCCTTTTCCTATTATGCATAAACTTCAATTTGGATGCTACAAGGTATTGCCCCAGAGCCAGGTCCGTCAGATCACGATCAAACGCTCGAGCAGTGTTTGAATTAGTCTACGTGTATTAAAGGAAGAATCCAGGGTTCTTGTCGAGGAATCTTCGGAGAGCTTATAAAGCCAAGTCGCATTTTGTTGCCAAACGTTTTAAATTTGCAAAAAGAAAGTCAAAGTCGTGAATCTGAAAAAGGAGGACGGCTATTCATTGAGCCACTCCAATGAACTCCCGTTGCGTGTCTTTGATCTAAGGCAAAAATCCTTAAAAATAGATACAGCGATGATCCTCTCGAGTCGGACATCGTTTTCCTAACCAAACGTAAAGATTTGCTCTGCACTCCGAGATCTTTGCCCTCATTTTCATGCAGCTCATCTTTTTAGAATTGGGTTAGTAAAATAAAGGATCTTCTTTAGATTGGAAGAGTCTTTTGGCCACTAACACGTTATTCCTGGTCAAAGCAAAGTTTTAATTGAAGAAGACGAGTTAGCAGTAGTTAGAACTTTTCCAAGTACATGCATAGAAACTTGACCACCCTAAGTTCTAGGGTTTGCCCAGACTAAAGTATTTGAATGACCGATTTGGAGTAATAGAATTTAGAAAAAATACAAGCTACAACAAACATAAAGTAAAGATCATACATCTGTTCGGAATATTGAGTACTTCAAGGAAAGACAATCAACATAATTTTTTTGGTCTGTAATCCTCATTTACATAAAATATAAGTCTTAATTCGTGTTTGCTGCTTAAACGTCAATGATTTTAATAGAAATACTGCACATCCCTTTGGGTCCGTCCATGGATGCATTAGTTGCATAATAAATAATAGACTTGGTCGACTACAATCGAATGTTCATTAGGTTCACGTTTTAAATAAAATTATTACAATTCAGACTAAAAAAAGAAAGCAATTAGGACACTATGGAACCGTGGTGTGCACCACTAGAGTTGAGCCGACCAACTAGATAACCATCTCGATGAAATATTCTTACATGATTTAGGTGCACCAGAGCCTAGCTCACACGCACCGTTGGATGGGACGAGTTCATACAGTAGAATCATGGGAGATTGGCTCCACCTAGACTTTGAAGAAAATCACAGGAACTAAGAAAGCAATGATAAAAAGTAAATTTCTCAAGAAAAGAATGTTTTTCACTAAAAGCCATAAAACACACTTTGCTTCTACAGTACATACTGTTATTTATATTAAGAAGACAACCAAATTTCCTCTATATTTTGAATGTCTAATCTTATGGATTGACTAGGTCAATTAACCGACAATAAGAATAATTAGAATCAAATCATATTTTCTACTCTAATCTAATCTTTCGATGATTCACTAATAATATTATTAACCTTATCAACGTCCCTCAAACTGAGATTACGGGAAAAATAGTCCCAGTTTGTATTGTAACCTACAATGATCAAAGCATGGTAAGAGTTTGCATGGTAAGACTTTTGTAAATATGTCAACAATTTGATGAGTAGCAGGAAAATAGCAGGCTTCAAGAAACTTGAGAGTGACTTTCTCTCGAAAGAAATGAAAATTGATCTCCACGTACTTTGTCCTTGCATTAAGGATTGGATTTGCTGTTAATGAAATGGCCTAGTGATTATCACTGTAAAGCAAAGTCAGACCTATGAGGAAAATACCCAAATCTCTCAATACAAAAGAGACCCATGTAAGATTCACCGTGGCAGAAACTAAGGCCCTATATTCAGCCTCCATTGATGATCTTGACACTGTCACCTGCTGTTTTGCAGACTATGAAATTATATTTGATCCCAAGAAAGTGCAAAACCTGATCGTTGACCTCCAAGTCTCAAAAACAGTTAGCCCAATCAGAGTCTAGATAAATCAGAGTCTAGATAACTGTATAAGTTCAGTGTGTTATTAGAATAAAGATAAAGCCCGGTTGTTGAGTTCTTTCCACATACTGCAAAGCCAAGTCGCTGAGTTCCTTTCAATAATATTATCAACCCTATCAAACTTTACTCACACTAAAATTGAAGTCCTTGATGCTTGGCACGATCACTTAAACTTAATTTTAAAAGTTTAACCTCTCTTTGGGTGTGATTTTTATAAAGCGGAATATAAAGTTGTGGAATTTTCTTTATATTTCATTGAACAATACGTTAGCCTATTTATAAGCTTTATGGAATGTTTATCTAAAGTAATAGAATATTACAATGGAAATTACAATCATTCAGAATCAGACAGATATTCAGAATTAGACAATATATGTCTAATAGGGTGTTTGATTCAAGGAGCATAGGATCCTCCAATTGACTTTTCCTGTTGTGAATGAATGTTTCTACAAAATGTGTTTCCATAACGTTGATGATGTACATGTACATATCAATGACTGACTTGTTTATTTCTGTTTTATAATGATTAATTGATTCTTATAAACAAAACCCAAAAAGTAAATGGTATTCTAGGGTTCAAAAGTTCCTGCTTCGGCAACCCATTCTAGAAGATAGAAAAAAAGAGAGAAAAAGAAATAGAATCAATTCACCGACTACGTGATTGGAATCTCCATAAATCAAGCTTGATTAACATCCCTTTGAAGTCAAGGAACGTACTCAGGTCTGCAAGAAAGATAAAAAAGTTTCCTATAGATGGCCATGAAGGACACTAACGCTTCCAAAATTAAGGGCCTTGCTAGGTTTCAAAGTGTATTTATTGGGTTACCTAATTTCTTACAGAGAAATAATATCGAAGTCAAATCTGACAGAAATTGAAGAAATGGCAGAAAAATGGAGAGTGTTTGGGAGAAATTGTAATCTGTATTTTGTGTATATTCATGTGCAGGAGCACTGTTTTATATATGTTACAAAAGAAAGATAGGAAAGAGAATATACACGATTATATCATGACTACATTCCCACTTTACCAAGCTAATCACAAATTAACTGAATCAATTAATTGGCTATAATCAATATGGAATTGATATCTGCCATCATTTTTGCAACAAAATCGCTGACTAAAGATATGGATATATCTGCAAATCAAAGCCGAGAACCCTAACAAATAGTTTCTTACACGTCGCGTATGGTACTTTCTTTTCCAAGATGACGTGGCTTCGCCATAGTCTCCCTGTACGCGTGTTTATATATGAGACCCTTGAGGGCTCTCCCTCTCAACTTCGCCACAAACACCAACGCACACAAACTTGCCCACCATTTTTCATCCCTTCAACATCAGAATAGCACAAAACCATCCAATGGTCTCACATTGCATGACGATAACACTCATCTTGATGAGCACACTGGTGTGCCAATCCAAGCTTTTGAACGATTCACTATACCGTGAGGTCCTTTCTCTCCCCATCGCCAGCGACCTCCACATTGACCCCGAATCCATCGCTGAGGCCTCTGTTGACTTTGGCCTCATTGTTCGAGAAATTCCTGCAGTCGTCCTTCGCCCATCTCACCCCGAAGACATCGCGGTTCTCGTGGCGTTCGCGAACAGTAAATCCTCTATTCCTTTCACTATCTCAGCCAGAGGATGTGGCCACTCCGTCCGGGGACAAGCTATGGCTCGTGATGGGGTCGTTGTGGACATGACGTCTCTTGGTAACAAGACCACCGTGTCGTGGAGCCAGTCGCTTGGCCACTATGCCGACGTCGGAGGCCAGCAACTTTGGATCGATGTGCTGGAGGAGACGCTAAAACATGGTGTTGCCCCGGTTTCGTGGACAGATTATTTGTACCTGACTGTGGGTGGTACGCTCTCTAATGCAGGCATTAGCGGGGAAACATTTCGATATGGTCCTCAGATCAGCAATGTCTACGAAATGGATGTCATCACTGGTATGGATGGAATCACTCTCCTCTTCCGTATTTTGATCAGAAACTAATTGAAATAGGGTTATGATGCCAATGAGCCTATCATCTCGGTAGATAACGATCTGCGAAACGATTCGTGATTAGAAAACAACAAAAGCAGATTTGTAAAATGAAGTCAATGAATTAATCATTCGTTTCATGCCTCCAAAAGTTGTTTTGATAAATTTATGTCTACTTTAATATCGAGGCTCAACGCATGCAATTTGCGAATTCGCTCTTCTAATCTTTTTTTCTTTCTGTCTAAAAGCTATGTACTTTGAATGTTATATCAAGAAGTTGACTTTTCGTATATTTTATCTCGTGTTCGTGTTAACTACCGAAGATACCCGGAGGTTGACGTCAACCGGCCAAAAACTAATTAGGTTGACCTAATAAGTCAACGAGGTTAAAATAGCAATACGTCCGGATATTGAAGAGCGGCCATTGCGTTTTTTATTTTTAATCTATTTGACAAAAAAAAATTGATAGACTTCGAACTCTAGCCGACTACCAAATTTTCTAGTTGATGAAGGTATCTACACCTGGGAAAAGACAACGGTGTCCCTAGGGAAAAAGTATCTTTATATGTACGATTTATGTTGCTGTCGTACCGGACTACCATTAAAAACAAAAAATTAATATATGTACTATATTTTGGTGCATACGATTCTTTCTCGTTTTAAGTATCATATTACAAACCATATATTTCATTTTTTCATAATTTCGTAATTGTTGACAAGAGAATTTTTTTTGTTCTTTTTTGTGGTAGGAACTGGGCACTTTTTTACTTGCTCTCCCCACAAAAATCCGGAGTTATTTTACTCCGTCCTTGGTGGTCTTGGTCAATTTGGCATAATAACCAGAGCAAGGATCGCATTGGGTCAAGCTCCAAAGAGAGTATGTAGCGCACTGGACTCAATCATTATTTTCTGCTGAGATTTCACTATTCTTGTTCCATAAAGATCGAGAACAATCCTTTTTTGAGATTGAATGTCCAAGTCTCTTAATGTATTAGAACTCACAAGTTTTTTAAAAAAAAGACAGATACATGACAACCCATGTTTTAAAATGAACTAGCCATGAGCTGGCTTGCCTTTTTATAAGTTGCAATTGCCCTTGAAACCTAGAAGTCAGCTTACACGTTTATATAGGGTATTCCTTCAGTTGGTTGACAGAGAAGATCCACAAGCTAATAAATACATTTGTATTGACCTTATAGGCTAAGTGGGTGCGAATGCTATACAGTGATTTTTCAGCTTTTACAACGGACCAAGAACGGTTGATATCGCCCCATGGAAGGGACCAAGATGAAGCATTGGACTACGTAGAAGGTCAGGTTTTCATGCGCCGAAATTCAGACAGTTGGATATCTTTCTTCTCTCTTTCGGACCGCCCGCGGCTGATGTCCCTATTAACCGAACACGAGCTCCTCTACTGCATCGAAGTAGCCAAGTTCTACGATGAACGCACTCGAAGTACAGTAGACAAGGTATTTGTTGATCTGTATCGAACTATTTTTGAGGGGAAAAAAATCCTAGGTCATATTTTGAACTAATTGTGCTTATTGTCAGTTTGGGGTTTGGGAGTACCTCTCTCTCTCTCTCTCTCTCTCTCTCTATTGCGCGCGCACGTGCACACACACTAATATAGTATAGTTGTATTTTTCCATATCTACCTCCCACTAGCTTCTGCTCAGCTCCATAAGAAACATCCCATCTCTTTTCTTTTAACTTAGTTCACTGTTATCTCGTTAATATTAGGACCTGAAGATGATATTGAAAGATTTGAGCCATGTCCCTGAGTTCCTGTTCCAAAAAGATGTCGGCTACGTAGATTTCTTGAATAGAGTGCGAGCAGAAGAGCTGACGCTCCGAAAACTGGGGCTCTGGAACGTTCCTCATCCGTGGCTTAACCTATTTGTGCCCAAATCTCGCATTGCCGATTTCAACACAGGCGTTTTCAAGAACATTGTTCTCAGAAAGAACATAACAACCGGACCTGTTCTCATTTACCCTATGAACAATGACAAGTATGTTTTCTTGCGAGCCATCAATATCATTTAGGACATATATTTCGTTGGTTGTCACTAAAGGTTAATGAGTTTTGGTCATTAAACTTTGATTTTAATCAAGTTATTCACCAAATGTTCAAATTCTTGCAACCGATGCACTTTGATCAAAACTAGACTGATTTCTCCACAAAATTGTTGACGTGTTGCCGACACGGCAATATGTGACATCCAGAAAATTGGCCATCTATCCACCACGTCATTAGTTCTTATGAAAATTGGTCAAATCTGGCAAGTGCCTCAAATGTAAAAACTTGGAAGTTATAGTCGATTGAATGACTAAAATCAAATCTAAGTGGCTTGACTATAAACTCTATTATATAAACTTAACTCCTTTATCATATTTTGATCTATTTTGCAGATGGGATGATAGAATGTCTGCTGTCATACCAGATGAAGATGTCTTTTATACGGTTGGATTCTTGCTTTCAAGTGGGTTTAAAGACTGGCAAGAGTTCGACCTTCAAAATAAGGAGGTGCTCCTTTTTTGTGAAGATAATGGTATAAAGGTCAAGCGGTACCTTCCAAATTACAGCAGCGAAAGAGAGTGGATGCAACATTTTGGTCCCAAATGGAAGGCATTTCAAGAGAGCAAAGCTCAGTTCGATCCAAAAATGTTGTTGTCTCCTGGGCAGAGGATCTTCAACCAAAACTAAGGCATGGATTCAAAGATTGACGGGGTTTATGGTTCAGTAGGTTTTCTAGTCACACAATTAATAATGTTTATATGAATCATGAATGTTTACTTAGCTTCTGATAATTTCATATGTAACTATCTAATCATATTGCATTAAGTTTCATTATGTAAAAAACTCTATGGATCAGATTAAATGATCCCAATATGCAGAATAAACGGTCCCACTTCCGCCATATGAAGTGTAATGCATTAAACATATTATTTGTGTTTTTATCTCTTTCGACAGGACGATCATCAAAACCTTATCTCCGTACATTTCGGATAGCATTGAAGTCAACAAAAGCATGGTAATGTTTGATACCAAATAAATTAATTGAAAAAAAATCAAGTAGGTAGATTAAAAGATCATCAAAAGATGCAAGCTAGCAGTGACAGAGAGAGAAATCTAATTTTGTTGAACGGAGAGAGAAGGGGAGGGGAAGGTGAAATTTTTCAAAGCATTTGAGTTGAAAATTTAACTTGAGGGGACCATAGCATATTTATAGTCTATTAGAATAGGGCCATTTACCATAAATCATTATTAATATACTGGCCTACATTGACCGTCTAATCAAATTATTAAACCAAGATAACTAAACTCAATATAATCTGATATGATAATCATGTTTAGGCTATCATACATTGTCTCACATATTTCACTGATTAAAATATTATGCAAGCAATGCTAGTCCATACTATACGAATTTCCAAAAGTTATGACCTGGGTTTGAGGTTGCGTTTGATTAGTCGACAAGAATATGAGTGACCTTTTCCTCTTTCCTTTCTATTTCTTGATTGTATATGCTAGACAAGTCTATCGTTGTTCATGTTGTTTTTACCAAGAGAACTCTGTGTCTGGTTTCGAAATTTTTCCTGGCCATGCTTTTGTGTAGAGATTGTGTGAATCATACCTTGGACATCTTATTGGGAATTCCTAGCCTAGATGGAGGTCTTTATATAGAGTATTTACAACCACAACGATTGAAAAATATTAGGATTCAGATGATCAAAGACAGTTTGCAAGCATTTAGGTCTGACAAGAATATTCCTCAAATAATCCGATTTATGACGCAAAGTTCTGCCTTTTGGGTTCACTTCTTAAGTACAAATTTCTCTCAAACAATCTGGTTTATGATTGCATCTAAATCTGTTATTATTGTCTTGCGCTGTACTTAATCAAGTGGATGGTGAAGGGAATAACGATTATTATCTAAAGCTGTTCTCATTTTCTGTTTGGATGAGACACCAGATTTTTACCTAGAGGACTACATTTTTATTTCAAAAAGTAAACTGGAGCAATTATTAGTTAAGTTCAGTCAAACGGAAGGGACAAGGGGGTGATTTCATCCACAATTGCTTCCGAAGAAGTATAGCCAGCCTTCATGGCTAGTAGAAAAGTAAATGCGTCCCTCGTTCAACATGTACACTTGATGGAAAGGCAATAATTTCCAGAAATATTCAGCCAATTCTTTCCAAGAGGGAAGAGGTGTGACCCTCACTCAATGCAAGGGAAATGGGGGTGAATTGTGCACTCACTGTTATTTATATTTTAGTGATCCCACATTTATACCCAAATTTTCTCCTAAAGGTTTAACTATTCGATACGTGTTTTCCACGCTTTCGTGCTTTTCGCTGACAACCATTCGCCTTGATGGGAGACGATGTATAAATAGGACGTACGTTCATTTCTGATCGGCGATCATCAGGTGCCTAACACAAAATCCTCACATTTAGAATACACCATCGGTACGTGAGGAGATTTGGTTAGTAGAGTGCGCCTATTGCTTTTTGATTTTCGGAGATTCGACGAACGTGAATGCAAACAATGGCTGGAGGTTTGTCTATAAACGATCTTGGCTTCCGCATATGAATAAATTTATGTCTTACATTTGGTATCAGAGCATGTCAATAGCCTCTGCCTTGTTTTGTTAAATTTTGGTGTATTTTCGGTGTGTTTTCGTTGAATTTTCGGCCATTTATGTACATGAACAGTAACTCGGATTTTGAGGCCGAGAGAGAAACTCAACGATTCCGGGCAAAATCCGCGCTACCCACCCCTTGATTTCGGACCCATTCGGTCGCACCGCCATAAGGAACGTTAGCCATGAGTTTTTCCGGTATATCGGAGTTTGCCGGAGGCTAATCAGGCGGTGGAAGTCGTGGTGGTTGAGGATTTGCGTTTGTGGAGTTTTTCGTTTGTTTTTGGGGCCAATTTTTGCTCATTTTCGCCGAATCTTGGACCCATGTGGTCGTGCCGACGTTCTCTTCAAAACCCATGAATTATTTCGGTCTTAGATGTGCTGCCGGAGAAGAAACGGAGAAGAAATGGCGAAAAACCGGCGGAGAAGCCTCTGTTCGCGCGAGGGAGAAGGCGCGTGGGCTCCACGCGCGCGCTGCAGTTGCAGGCGCGTGGACCCACGCTCCACGCGCCCATACGCGCGCGCAACCGCTGCGCGCGTGGGATCCACGCGCGCGGCAGTTGCCGGGCGCGTGCAACGCACGCGCCCGCGCGCTGAACGGCGCGCGTGCGGGGCACGCGCCCCGCGCGGGTTCTGGCGCGTGCCGAGCACGCGCCCGTGCGCGTCCCGCGGTTCCTTTTTCACTTTTGCCCCAATTTTTAAAATTTTTTGCAATCATACCCTTGGCCAATTTATTTATTTACTGTTCTGCCCTTGATGTATTTATTTATTATATCATTTCATGCACTATTATGAATATTTTATGCATGAAATTAAATGTCCAATGGTCCATATATTTAATTAATTAGGAGTGGCCACAGCATCTTTAATTAATTAAATTATATATTAAAAGCCTCCTGGATCATATTTAGAAATGGACATTGATTGTAATTAATTATATTAATATGATGAATTTTATCCCACATGAATTTTCATTATATTAATATGATTAATTGGGATGAAATATCATATTATTTTTCTTAATTTACCCACAGGGATTAAGAAAATGCATATAATATGGTAGTTTCTTCATGATGTAATTATGAATCTATTTAAATTAAAAACTTAGCCCACAGGTAGTTTTTATGTTATGTGATTCATATTGTGACATGTTTACATTGGTAAAACATGATTTATTTATATTTGCCTCAAATTTTGTGACATAAGCATGATTATTTGATATGCGCTTTCGCAACTCCGTGAATTTCTCTGAATTTAAGTTTGATGTTCCCATCGAATGGTGAGAACTATAAAATTTGGAAGGAGTAAGTTCTTCTTCAATTGGGGTGGATGGACATTGACTATGCTATAAGGAAAGACGAACCACCCGCTCCTACGATTTGAGCACTCCAAATGAGATAGCTCTTTATAACCAATGGGAGCGGTCCAACCGCGTTTGTGCCATGTTTATAAGAGCTAAGATATCTCTAAGTATTCGTGGTTCAGTTGCTCAGCATAACAATGCTAAGGCTTTATTGGAGGCTATAGATGCGCAGCTTGAAAGTTCGAGAAGGCGCATGCCATGACCCCGATTATGAAGTTTTCATCATTGAAGCTCACTAGTGTTAGAGGTGTGCGTGAGCATATCATGCAAATGAGGAACATTGCAGCTCGGCTTAAGAACCTTGAGGTTGAGATATCTGAATCATTCCTTGTGTATTATATTCTGAACACTCTCCCACATCGCATGCACCTTTCAAGATCTCTTATAACACACATAAGAATAAATGGTCTATTAATGAACTCATGACCATGTGTGTTCAAGAGCAAGAAAGACTGGTTATGGAATTGGGAGAAAGTGCTCATTTGGCAACACAAGGAAAGAATAAGGGCTATGGCAAGCATAAGGGAAAAGGTAAAATACCTCCCCAAGCTGACATTAAGAAAGAATCCAAATGCTTCTTTTGTAAACAGAAGGGGCATATAAGAAAGGATTGTGTCAAATTTAAGGCCTGGCTCGAGAAGAAAGGTAATCCAATCTCTTGTGTTTGTTATGAATCTAATATGACTGATGTAAGTCACAACACTTGGTGGATTGATTCTGGATCTACAATCCATATTTCGAATTCCTTGCGGGGTTTTCAAAACCACCGGAAGCCGTGGGAAGTGAACAAAGCATCTATTCAGGGAAACAAGATGCGTTCGCATGTGGAAGCTATTGGGACATATAGACTAGTTCTCAATAGTGGTTTTGTTTTAGATTTGGAAAAGACCTTTTATGTTCCTAGTTTTTCTAGAAACTTAATTTCAGTTTCAAGACTTGTACCTTTGGGATACTTTTTTAACTTTTCAGATTCGAACTTCTGTTTATCATTTAAATATGAAATTGTTGGGAGTGGTATTTTGTCTGATGGTCTTTTTCGAATTAATTTACAAGACAATGCCTATTATGATGCGATGCATGTTCATGATAAAGCTGGTATGAAACGATGTGTTGTGAAAGAACATTCTTCTATGTTGTGGCACCGGAGATTGGGACATATCTCCATAGAAAGAATTAAGCGATTAGTAAATGATGGAGTACTCGATACTTTAGATTTTACTGATTGTGATACTTGTGTGGACTGCATAAAGGGAAAGCAGACTAACAAATCAAAGAAATGTGCCAAGAGGAGTACAGAAATATTAGAAATCATACATATAGATATTTGTAGTCCGGATATGGACTCATGTGGTCAGAAATACTTCATCTCCTTTATAGATGATTATTCACGTTATATGTATCTCTACTTGATTCATAATAAATATGAAGCATTAGATGCCTTTAAAATATTTAAGACGGAAGTAGAGAAACAATGCAATAAGCAAATTAAGATCGTGAGATCGATAGAGGTGGAGAATTCTATGGTAGATACACCGAAGATGGACAAGCACTGGTCCATTTGCAAGATTTCTTCAAGAGCATGGGATAGTTGCCCAATATACTATGCCTGGTTCTCCGGACCAAAATGGCATAGCGGAAAGAAGAAATCGGACCTTATTAGACATGGTGCGTAGTATGCTTAGTAGCTCCAAACTTCCTAAATTCTTATGGACTGAAGCACTTAAGACGGCAGTGTACATATTAAACCGAGTTCCGACCAAGGCTGTCCCAAAGACACCTTTTGAGTTATTTAAAGGTTGGAAACCGAGTTTGCATCATGTGCGCGTTTGGGGATGCCCGTCTGAAGTAAGAATTTATAATCCACAAGAAAAGAAGTTGGACCCAAGGACCATAAGTGGGTATTTCATTGGATATGCCGAAAGGTCCAAGGGATACAGGTTTTATTGTCCATCTCATACCACTAGGATTGTGGAATCAAGAAATGCTAAATTTCTTGAAAATGACTTGATCGGGGGAGCGATCGACCAATGGATCATGTTCCTAAGGAAGATCATTCAGACACTCAACTTTCCACCTCAAGTTTAAGATTGGTTGTTGCTCATAATGCCCCTTCAGTTCAGCCGGCTATTGAACAACCAATTGTTGAAGTTCCACAACCTCGATATTGATCCAGAGATCCAGCTTGTTCAGCAATTACCGTAAACTGTTGAACAACCGGTTGAGCAACATGCTCCTCAAGAGAATGTTGATCCAACATTGAGAAGATCTACTAGAACAAGGAAATCGGCTATTCCTAGTGATTATATTGTGTATTTACAAGAGTCTGACTACAATATTGGAGTTGAGAATGATCCTGAAACGTTTTCACAAGCCATGGATAGTGATAAATCCAATTTGTGGTACAATGCCATGAAGGAAGAGATGAGTTCTATGGCATCTAACAAAGTCTGGGATTTGGTTGAGTTACCTGATAGTGCGAAGGCTATTGGTTGTAAATGGGTCTTCAAAACTAAGAAAGATTCATTGGGTAACATTGAAAGATATAAAGCTAGACTTGTTGCCAAAGGATTCACTCAAAAGGAAGGAATCGATTATACTGAGACTTTTTCTCCTGTATCTAAGAAAGATTCTCTTCGTATTGTTTTGGCATTGGTTGCCCATTTTGATATGGAATTACATCGATGGATGTGAAAACGGCGTTCCTCAATGGAGAACTAGAGGAGGAGGTTTACATGAAACAACCTGAAGGATTCTCCTCTAGTAAAGGTGAGCATTTGGTGTGCAAGCTTAAGAAATCTATATATGGCTTGAAACAAGCATCCCGCCAATGGTACTTAAGGTTTCATGATGTTATCTCTTCATTTGGTTTTATAGAGAATGTCATGGATCAATGTATATACCAAAAGGTTAGTGGGAGCAAAATTTGTTTCCTTGTGCTGTATGTGGATGATATACTACTTGCAACCAATGATAAGGGGTTGCTACATGAGGTGAAACAATTCCTCTCTAGGAGTTTTGACATGAAGGATATGGGTGAGGCATCTTATGTCATTGGCATTAAGATCCATAGAGATAGATATCGATGAATTTTAGGACTATCTCAAGAAACCTATATCAATAAGGTCCTAGAGAGATTTCGGATGAAAGATTGTTCACCAAGTATAGCACCCATTGTGAAGGGTGACAGTTCAATTTGAACCAATGCCCGAAGAACGATCTAGAAAGGGAACAAATGTGCAACATTCCATATGCTTCTGCTGTTGGAAGCTTGATGTATGCTCAGGTTTGCACTCGACCTGACATTGCTTTTGCTGTTGGAATGTTGGGAAGATATCAGAGTAATCCAGGTTTAGACCACTGGAGAGCTGCAAAGAAAGTGTTGAGATACCTTCAAGGTACCAAAGACTATATGCTTATGTATAGACGGACTGACAACCTGGAAGTGATCGATTATTCGGATGCGGACTTCGCGGGTTGCATTGATTCACGAAAATCAACATCTGGATACATTTCATGTTAGCTGGCGGAGCCGTGTCATGGAGAAGTGCCAAGCAGACTTTGACTGCTACTTCCACTATGGAGGCTGAGTTCGTATCTTGTTTTGAGGCTACCTCGCATGGTGTATGGTTGAAGAGTTTCATTGATGGGCTTAGAATTGTTGATTCTATTTCTAGGTCATCAAGAATATATTGTGACAATTCAGCTGCAGTTTTTATGGCTAAAAATGCCAAAAGTGGCAGTCGAAGTAAGCATATCGACATTAAGTATTTAGCCATAAGGGAGCGTGTTAAGGAGAATAAAGTGGTCATTGAACACGTTAGCACTGAATTGATGATAACTGATCCTTTAACTAAAGGCATGCCACCGATGAAGTATAAGGATCATGTAACTAGTATGGGAATAGGTCCCATTATGTGATTTGTCGACATATGAACAATTTTTGTTGTATGGAACTCTTATTCAGTTGTAATGTTGATTCTCAATTTTTGTGTACACATTTTGTTGTTTATGAGAATAACATTTATCCTTGATTCTGGAATAAACATGAGGTTTATTCATTAAGATATGTTGTCACATATAGGCTGATATTAAAGAAATAAGATGCATTGTGATACATAGAAGGTATTACTCACTCTTAGAAGACATGTCGCCATGATCCATGTGTTTTGTTTCTTTTCTTTAAGCATAAAGTTTTCGTGGAATTAGTTGAATGATTCGTATAATGAAAATGATGGGATCAAGTGGGAGAATGTTATTTATATTTTAGTGATCCCACATTTATACCCAAATTTTCTCCTAAAGGTTACGACTATTCGACATGAAGTTTTCCACGCTTCGTGCCTTTTCGTTGACAACCATTCGTCTTGATGGGAGACGATGTATAAATATGGACGTACGTTCATTTCTGACGGGTGATCAAGGTCTAACACAAAATCCTCACATTTAGAATACACCATCAGTACGTGAGGAAATTTGGTTAGTAGAGTGCGCCTATTGCTTTCTTGATTTTCAGGAGATTCGACGAACGTGAATGCAAACAATGGCTGGAGGTTTGTCTATAAACGATCTTGGCTTCCGCATATGAATAAATTTATGTCTTACACTCACAACATTCACTTTACAACAGACATCATCATACTCTCAAGCTCTCTCTCTCTCTCTCTCAGCTCCCTCCTTCAGTTTTTCCTTGGTGTGCTCTCTTCTTCCGTTGGCAGCTAGCATTCACCGCCCTCATCGAGGTGTCATTTGGTGGTTGATCACTGGTGAGTCCCTACCCAAGTGCACGCCTCAACAACCACTCATCCGACGTCATAGCCTCATCGGTTACCCCGTCGTGACCCACTCGGCTATGTCTATGCTTGATGTCGTTGGTATCCTAACTAAACTAAGGTAAGATTGAATGCATCATCGGATCTATGAGTCAAAAGATGGTACTCTTTATTATATTGCACATGCATTCCATATAATAATACTATATTCTTGAACGATCCATTTCCCTAAGCAAGCATACTTTTCCAGGTCAGCCTAGTAAATTTAGAATTTTACTTTTGAAGCAAATTTTGCTATATGTCCTCAAACACGTCAAGTAATGGACTGCTTCTTACTATACATATCAATTCATTGAAATGAATCCGCCAAAATGAAGTAATTTTTTTAAAAATAAATTTAGCAAAGAATATATTATGCCTTCTTCAAACTACTGGTCAGTATGAAATTTAGTATTGTCAAAAAATTAAAGACACATTTAGAAATTATTGTGCAAATTCCCATTGTATTGATCATTTAAAAGTATTAGTAATGTGCAATGTGCACTCGAAACAAACTCTTTCCATTAAAGCAAAGTGAGGAGGAAACAAGAGATTTTCCGTACTAAGCTTTGACAATCCAACCTAAGTCTCCAATCAAGAAGGGTGCGCTAGCGCAGAGGCCTTCACCCCCTAATGCCTTTTTTTTCCCCTTAATTATTAAATATATATAATTTTTATGTTTTCACAAAATCCTAATTCCTAATTCTCTTGCTTTATCTCGCTCTTGGGCGCCCCCTTGCACAATCTTCTCAACTCTCTTGCCTCGTCTCGCTCTCGGTCAATGCTGGCACTCTATCGCGGAATCATTGTCACGGTCTTGCCTCCGGCTCTCTTTCGCAATCACGGCCTTGCCTCCCTCTTTGAATCCTTCACCTCTCTTGTCTCATCTCTCTCGCGACTTGCTCTCCCAATCTCTATTGACTCTCGCAGCTTGCTCTCGGCGCTCGCAATTTGCATCCTCGCTCACGAGTCACAACACTTGTTGCTATTCTCGCAGTCTCACTTGCTCATAATGCTCATCGCTCCCTCTCCATAAGTTCAAAATCGTAATTCCCATTTGCCCCTTTTCTAGTTTCTTCACTCAAGTCTCATGGCTCTCTTTCTTACCTTGCTCTCACAATTGCAACCTCATTGGCCGCTCACGACGCTTGTTGTGACTTTCACAGCCTCAATCGCTCATGACACTTATTGCTTTCTCTCATGTAAGTCCTCAATCCCTCTCCGACTAGAGTGGTCTACTTTGTCACAAAATTTTGTAGTAATTGTTGTGTTAGGTAGAACGGTTTCATGGATCTACCTGGAAATTGAATTGAATAAGTGGTCTGATTCATGGGTGGTTTTGGGAATCAATAGGCCTCATTGGCCTATGGCAGGGCTCAAGCATGCTTGTGATAGGTCGCTGGCTAGCGATTGATTGAGGAAGAAGAAGAATAAAAAAGAAAAAGGAAAACATTAAAAAATGATTTTAAAAATAAAATAATAAAACATTATTAAACGAGTACATGATGGAAAAGATTTTCTATCCTAGATGGCCAAAAATATTTATTAGTTTATTTTCAGATTTTAACTGTACACTAGAAAATAATGTTATTTTCCTAGAAAATGGTTTCCTAAAAGACATTTTTCAGAAACGCCACATTTTCTACGAAATGGAATGAGCTTAAGTATCAAATTACTCACTATATATTTTGTCACACCCCAAACCCCGAGACACATGAACAACCCGCCATGGTCATGTAAATGCGACATTCCCAAGTAGTGTCGCCAACCCCATTTCATATTATTATGCGCATGCAAAACGTGCTAAGAAAACTCCTGACAAAAACATACGGGATAGGACAACAGGAAAATCAATTCAAAATCAAACCAACATACTTTCATACATCATCATTCCAGAGTTTACATACACCAACAAAATCCAGAGACTATATGCACCAAAAATGGGTTAGAGTTTATGTGCATCAAAAAGGGTCAGTCTACGCAACATGGATCGGTCCACCAAAAAGATGAACAATCCTATAACTACTAATCGGACTCGTTCGTCGATTCCACATCTTCCACATCTGATTGCATTGGGTCTGGAGACGATGGGTTGTCCACCCTACCATCAGGAAGGTCAGCTACACCCTCACCCAGAATAGCATCCATCACAGCTAGTGGAATATCAAAACTGTCGAGTGGACCAATCTTAAAGCCATTGGCCCCAAAACGGAACCAAGCCCTATACTTATGGGGTTTCCTAACATCCTCGGTCTCCTAAATCCATACGGTAGTCTTGATCAGCTCGTAGACCCAATGGCCCCCAGGATCAGGGAAGTTGTGCACTTGTTCGATGATCTGCATTGGGATGCCATTATTCTCCGGGGGTCCCGCCATCTACGGTCCTGTAATATTTTCCCCAAACCGGGATGTGACATTATCTCAACAAGTTTACCCCTCCTAAACCCCTATTAGAAAGAAAATACGCCCCGAGTGGTCTAGCTACATAGCACATAAGACTTATCTTGCCTTCTTGCCTTCCTATAGGTTAGTACAATTTATATCACTCAAGCACAAGTAATAATAAGAATGTAAACCATTGGAACACAATCAATTTCACTTAATTTCACAATCATAGCAAGCATTCCAAATCATCATTATCCACTGCCACACAAAGGCATAGCCTACTCGCAGCTTCGACTATCTACTGACATATAGCCAGGCATCACCTCCCCACCTTGGAGCGTGGCTTCGTTAGTACATCGACATCCCGAAGGAGCATGCATCCAGTTGGCCTAGCCTTTACTGCGACCCGAGCCACGTTACTCTATTGATGGCATTTATAGAAGAATAAATGTCCAATTGGTCTAGCCACTACTACGACCGAGTCTTTCAACCAGCACACGACAATTCAAAATTGATCCTTGGATACTTTACATTTCACTCACATATTAACCATTTAAAATTCGATTTCGGTGTCAAACCTGACACTTGGGAATTTTTGAATAAAATCCCTATTTTTCACAATCAACACTCAATTTGTAATATTCACTCATTAAATTCAAATTCTAAACACACAAAGAGCGATCGGCACAAAATTCTGAGCAATTAGGGTCAAAAATAATTTTTTTGAGTTTTTTAATAAATAATAATATTTTAATGATTTTCGGAATATAACATATTATTAAATAATCCAATAATTTCGAAACATTTATTTAAATCATAAATAAATTCATTTAAGTCACATCAAGGCTTATATTAAAATAAACCTACTTAACCTTTAAACTAAACATACTTTATCTTAATTAATCACCTTAATCTAATTCACATCTAATAAACTAATCTAACAACCTAATCTCAATCAACCTAAGCTAAACACACTTAAGGCATCATTAACCCACTAATCAAGGTTTAGTGAGCTAAACTCACCGAAATCATTTTCTAATGAGTCTCCGGCGAAGAGCACGACAACACCAACGACAAATCGAGCTTGGAGGAAGGCGGCATAATGGCGGTTGGACGGGCGGAGGAACGGTATAGGAGGACCGGTGCTAGCTCGAGCAACAATCGGCGGTGGCTCCGGCGGTCTTGCTAGCTCCGACGGTGGCTAGCGAACGGCGAGCAGCTGCTGGCGAGGAGGGATGACGACGCTGGAGTTCGGGCGGAGGCGGAGCAGCAAGACGCGAGCGAGACGGCGACGGTGCGAGCTCCGGCGAACGGCGAGCGATGAGGAACCCGGGTGAAGGCGGCTGGCTGAGCAAGCAACCACGCGGGCAAAATGGGGCGGACGAAGGGGAGCGGTCTGGTTTTGCTTCAACTTTTTCCCTCTCTCTCTCTTCCAAGTTCAAATGGAGAAGATGATGAGAATAAGGGGGAAGTGACATCCCACATTTCCAAGAGCCCATCTTACCTCCCCCATGACATCACTTGTGATGTCACCATCCATTAACTCCAACCTTCCACAACTTTAGTCCAATAGGTTCAATTTGATTTTCCGCCAGGGTCCAATTCTTGTACATTCAATTTCTTCAATTCCCATCGATTCTCTTCCAATTGAGTCAAAATTAAAGTCCATAAATTAATCCAATGTTCCTAATAAGATTTGTGACACACCATGACTCCCAATCTCAGAATTCGATCTCAATTTCACGGTTAATTTCACATTGGCACGATACTAGCGCATCCTGATCTACCGGGTAGCTTTTAGAAATTTTTATGCATTTGACCTATGGTTGATCAATTCAAGCCACAATGTACATCTTTGACACATTAGCAATTTTCGGTTGTTGAGATAATCTTAAGATTTCAAATACGGGCACAAGGTACCCAATTGATAGCAAAGTCGGTCCAATGCCGATCGACAAGAATTGTGCAATTTGGTGGAATCACCCACACCTGATCACATGTCTCTGTCGAGCCGACCTATCTCCGATCTTTAATCAATTTTTATTTGTGCCGTAATGACCCTTGCAGATTATCTCGGTCGAAAGGTTGCTTCTTGATCAAATTCTCGAGTCTGATGCATTAGAATCTCTTAACGGCTTCACCTGATAGACTAGTTTTCATATGATTGGCTGACTCAAGGAAATGAATTATATGCGTGCCAACAAAATGCTCATCTCAATTTATTGAAATTAGAATTGGAAAATCGGGATGTCACATATTTAATTTCTTCATAATTTCCTGGTTGTTGACTAGAGAATTTCCTGTTCTTTTTATGGTAGGAGCTGGGCATTTTTTGACTTGCTCTCCCCATAAAAATCCAGAATTATTTTATTCGGTCCTTGCTGGTCTTGGTCAATTTGGCATAATAACCAGAGAAAGGATTGCACGTTGTCCAGCTACGAAGAGAGTATGTGGCACACTAGACTCAATCATCAATGCCTCATAAGATTTCACTATTCTTATTTTATAAGATCGACATAATCACATTTCTTTTTTGAGATTGAACATCCGTCTATTAATGTATTGGAACTCCCGAAACCCTAAACTAATACACTTGTAACAAATTTACTCCAAATTAATTTCTTAACTATCAAAAACCTCAAAACAGTAGACCCGTGACAAATCTATCATTTGTCAGTTTCCACTAAATTTTATCATTAAATTACCGAGTTGAATAACATGTTATAATTGAAGGGTGTACTACTTTAGGGTTTTACCCTCCATTTGTCACAGGCGAACAATTTATGGTTTTTCGTGATATTAATCCAATTTCATGAAAGCTAACGGAAGGTAACTTTGTCATATGTGTATAATTTTAGGATTTTTTGTTGTCAAAAAATTACTTTAGTATGCTCTAGTTTGCGTATTTGTAGGTTAAAATTGACTCTATCTATGCCATTGAACATGAACCTAGAAGTCAGCTTATACGTTTCTATAGGGTATTCTTTCAGTTGGTTGACAGAGAAGATCCACAAGCTAATAAATGTATTTGTATTGAATCCTTTGTAGGCTAAGTGGGTGAGAATGCTATACAGTGATTTTTTTAGCTTTTACGATGGACCAAGAATGGTTAATATCACGCCACGAAGGGACCAAGATGAAGCGTTGGACTACGTAGAAGGTCAGCTTTTCATGCGCCGAAATTAAGACGGTTGGATATCTTTCTTCTTTCTCTCTTGGACTACCCGTGGCTGATGTCCCTAGTGATCAAAAAGTAGCCAAGTGATGAACGCACTCAAAGTACAATAGACAAGGTATTTGTAGATCTACATCGAACTAACTTTGAGGGAAAAAAATCATAGGTCATATTTTGAACAAATTGTGCTTATGTTGGACTAGGGTTTTGGAATACCTCTCTCTCTCTGTCGCGCACGCGCACACTAATATAGTATAGTCATATTTTACCATATAGACCTTCCATTAGCTTCTGCTCAGCTTTATAAGAAACATCTCATCTCTTTTCTTTTAACTTAGTTCACTGTTGTCTCGTTAATATTAAGACCTGGAGATGATACGGAAAAATTTGAGCCATGGCCCCGAGTTCTTGTCCTAGAAGGATGTCGGCTATGTAGAATTCTTAAATAGAGTGCAAGTAGAAGAGCTGATGCTCTGAGAATAGGGGCTCTAGAACGTTCCTTATCCGTGACTCAACCTATTTGTGCCCAAATCTGGCATTGCCGATTTCAACATGGGTGTTTTTAAGAACACTATTCTCAGAAACAACATAACAACCGGACTTGTCCTCATTTATCCTAATGAACAATGACAAGTATGTTTTCTTGCTGGCCACTACTTTCATTTAGGGCATATGTTTCGTTGGTTGTCACTAAAGGTTAATAAGTTACGGTCACTGAACTTTGATTAAACATTCGATTTCTTGCAACTGATGCACTTTGATCAAAACTAGACTGATTTCTTGATGAAATCGTTGACATGTTGCCAACATGGCAATGATGTGACATCCATAAAATTGCACACCTAGGGTGCGCATGATAATTATTTTATTTATGTTCCAGAACTATTTTTTCTATTTAAGACTTGTTTTTGGAACATAAATTCGTTTGGTAAAACTATTTC
The DNA here is from genome assembly GCA_017140255.1 of Eucalyptus paniculata subsp. matutina. Lineage (NCBI taxonomy): Eukaryota > Viridiplantae > Streptophyta > Magnoliopsida > Myrtales > Myrtaceae > Eucalyptus > Eucalyptus paniculata. The sequence continues at coordinate 35,079,727 of CM029442.1, read as the reverse complement.
ATTTTTCAATTTTTAGAATAGTGTCGCGACCCAATTTTTTGGGTTCACCACCTAAAACTAGGTTAATGGATTACTAAGTCTTTAAGCTTAGCTAGAGCTCTCCCGAGCTCATACCAATTCGCAACTTAGGTTTGAATTCTTAACATGCAAACGATTTTCAATCAGGAGTCGCCACTAATCTATTTTGGTGGGTCAATTAGAAACCCAAGTAAAGTAACGGGAGATTTACTTTACTCATACGAACAAGAGATTTATAAGTTCGGGGACTTGGTTACACTAGACTATCCTAGTGCCCTTTCGGTACCATTTCTTTCATTTTCAAAAAAAATGTTTGGCAATTGAATTGATTTTAATTTAACTTCCTAACATATGAGGTGATCATACATGTGCGCATACCACCAATTTAACACTCAAGAAAGCAATTAAATATTGCAAAACATACCTAGAAGCAACGAAAGCATCTGCATTTTTAAATCAGAATTCACATCAGCAACCCTAGATATGATTTCTAATTAACATGCAATTTCAATTTTTGTTTTCACTTTATTTAATGAAAATCATGCGATACATGCTAATAACCCAATATGACATGGCAGCACGACCTAAACTATATGACATGAAGAAATGCAATAATTAAATGCAATCTAAATGACCTAATTCTAATGACATGCAATGCGATGCAATGACATACAAAATTATTTAAACTAAAATGACACGCAACATACAATTTAGTATGCGGGTTATATGTCATGCGACATTTATTAAATGACTTAGTCTAATGACGAGGAAGTTCTAATTAAATAAAACTAATAAAAACTAAATGACGTGCATTTGATATTTCTATGCAAAAATGATCTAGCTAGATTAAAATTCTATCTAATTTAAACTAAGGATCAAGTCACATTAAATCCTAATTTAAATTAAGATATTATCTTAATCTAACTTGCAATTTATCTAATATGCAATGACGTGCAAAGAATGCCATAATTCAACATGATATATGCATGATGATTTTTTTGTGTTTTTATATTAATTTCGAAATTAAAATTTCACATGCAAATTCAAATAATGATAAAACTAACAACCTAAATGAATGCAATTTTTTTTGTTTTTAATTTTCCTAAATTCGAAATAAAATCCCTATTCTAGATATGCAAGATAACAAGAAATATTCCAAAACAAACTGAATCCTAATTCAAATATTTTTTGGATTTTTTAGTGATTCTCCAAAACAAGCAATTATCAACTAAACATTAAATCTAAACAATCAAGATATTCAATCAAATAAAGGATTAAAATAATCGAAAAAATAACATGTTGTCTCACAGGTCAAATTAACGATTATCCTAACCCTAATTATCATGACAAAGAGTTCAAAATAATTAAAAATCTGATCCGAATTCTTACGGATCAAATTAATAATTATATTGATTCAACACATAAAATACTATCAACAAATCCCAAAAATTAATATAATTAAAAAAATGATCCGATATCTTACGGATCAAATTAGTAATTACAATAATTATGGGGAAGACCCTGCAGATAATGCCTACAGAATTCATGAAATGAAGATTACTTCAAATTTTCATAATAACAACTAAACTTAAAAGAAATAAATAATATAAAGTAAATAGAAAAAGAAAATAAAACTACATAATTTCCTTTTTCTTTTCTTTTTCTTTTTCTTTTTGTTTTTCTTTTCCAGGCATAGCTTGTGGATCTCCAAGGGGAATTGACGAATCGGCTCAGCAAAGGAGGCTCTGGCCAAGGCGAACTGGTGACGGCACAGGAGCGGATCTAGGGAAGCTTGGGTCTGGACGGGTAGGGCCGGCGTTGAGTGGATCGGCGTCAGTGCTCGGCGGTGCGGGTGGGGTAGGCTTGGGCGTTGCGGGTCACAATGGGCTGCAACAGAGAGCAGATCGGCTCGATGGTACGGCTAATTTGGGGCTCCGGTGAAGGTAAACCTGCAACAAAACAGGAGATCGCTCGGGCAGTAGCTGATGGTGCACTGAGGACAGCAGCAGACTCAGATCAGGGGTAGCGGCTCATCGCTTGGGCGGCAGGTCATTGCGGATCGACATGGTAGGGCGGCGGTGCGAGCTCGCGGGCAAGGGAACCCTGGCAGTGGAGTCGCGAACAGTAAGCAGGTCACAGCTCGGCGAAACTTCGGGTCGAGAATCTCGGCGGTGCGGCGAGCGGACCCACAGACGTCAGCGACAGGGCTGGGTTGTAGATCGTAGTGGTGCAACGTGCGGGTGCGGCGACGGTTGTGGTGAGGGGTAGCCCCGGTGCTGCAGTGACGATGATGGACGCGAGGGGCACGACGCGATAGTGGAGGCAAGTAGTGGAGATGTTATGCGGGGGACAGTCATGGTAGCGGAGCTTCAGCGTCGGCGGGGCAAAGGTTCGGAGGTGGAGCGGCGGAAAGCTGGCACGAGTCGCTGGCAAGGCAGGGCCGGCGGTGGCGAGCACCAGGGACGTTGCTGCTCGAAGGTTGGCGAGGGGCACACCGAAGAGGAGAAACAGTAGATTTTGTTTTTTGTTTTTCCTTTTTTTTTTCTCTGCTATCCTCTCTCTTTGTTCACACGTCCTCTCACCGGTCTGTAGTTGTCAGGAAAAAGAAAAAAGAAAAAAGCTTTCTCTTTGCTGAAAATGGACAAGGAAGAAAATTTCTCTCCTTTTTACTTCGACTCCCCCCAGGGAAACCCTAGAAAAAGCCCCCCTATTTATAGAGAGAAAACCCCAATTTGTTCTACGTACGAAGATTTGCGTATATTGACCTAATCGCTAAGGATCATCCTTCGAAATAGAGAGATGTGCTCAACAAGAAAATAACCCCCGAATTCTTTATGAAGATTTTTTAAAGATAATTCACTTAACTTTTGATATGAATTCGTTATCCGAAAATCCTTCAAAATCTCATTCCTCCACAAAATATTTTTTAACAATCTTTTTTAAGAGATAAGTTAAATATCATTGTTACCCTAATAAAAATAAAAATAAAATAAAAAAATAAAACATAAAAATAGTTAAAATTTAAGTGTCAACAAATAGATTTTTACTCTAGAAATAGGTTTGGAAGAGAAATTAAAAGTGATTTTTTTTCTTTTTTTTCTAGAATAAAAATAAGAAATAAAAACTCTTTTAATCATTTGTCCTTGCAACAAGTTAGCCGCCCATATGCCAGTGCCAGCTATCGTCCACCGTCCATTGTAGCCCCCCTTGACCATTGATCGTTGGCTGCTGACTGCTAGTCACTAGCCATCACTTGAGAGGAGAAATTTTGTGTAGTTATTAGACGAATTTTTATTGTAGGAATAGAAATTTTGTATCGTTGTCAAACTTGTATTTTTGCTTAGAAACTTGTCTAAGAGTAGAAATAGAGAAATCTTTTAATCAATTTTTTTTCCATAATGGTTATTCTTCGCACCACTATCCACCACATCATTAGCTCTTACGAAAATCAGTCAAATCCGGCAAATGCATCAAATGCAAAAACTTGGAAGTTATAGTCCATTGAATGGTTAAAATCAAATCTAGTGGCTTGATTATAAACTCTATTATATGAACTTAACCACTTTATCATATTTTGATCTATTTTGCAGATGGGATGATAGAATGTCTGCTGTCATACCAGATGAAGATGTCTTTTATATGGTTGGATTCTTGCATTCGAATGAGTTTGAAGACCGGCAAGAGTTTGACCTTCAAAATAAGGAGATGCTTCTCTTTTGTGAAGATAATGGTATTAAGGTCAAGCAATACCTTCCGAATTCAACACCGAAAGAGCATGGATGCAACATTTTGGTCCCAAATGGAGGGCATTTCAAGAGAGCAAACCTCAGTTATATCCAAAAATGTCGTTGTCTCTTGAGCAGAATATCTTTAACGACAACTAAGGCATGGATTCAAAGATTGATGGGGGTTTATGGTTCAGTATGATTTCTGCGCACACAACTGATCATGTTTATATGAATCATGAATGTTTGCTTAGCTTATCATTATTTCATATGTAACTGTCTTATCATATCGCGTTAAGTTTCATTATGTGAAAAACTCTATGGATTGGATTAAATGATCCCATTATGCAGAATGAATAGTCCCACTTCCGTTATAAGATGAGTAATGCATTAAACATAGTATTTGTGTTTTTGTTTCTTTCGACATGACGATCATTGAAACCTTATCTCCGTACATTTTGGATAGCATAAGGTTGTAGTTAACAAAAGCACGGCAATGTTTGATTATAAAAAAATTCATTGACAAAAAAAGAAGAAGGAAAACTCAAGAAGGTAGGTTAAAAGATCATCAAAAGATGCAAGCTAGCAGCGACGAAGAGAGAAATTTGGAGAGCGGAATTTTTCAAAGCATTTGAGTTGAGAATTTAACTTGATGGGACCATAGCCTATATATAGAGTTTGTTATAATAGGCCCATCTGCCATAAATCATTAATAATACATTGTCCTACACTGACCATGTTGGGAATATCGGATTCCCTAAAATGGATTGGACACAAAATCGTACCCCTAAAACGAATGCGGAAGACGAGCTCAGGAAGAACATGTATCACCGATCCTAAAGCACACCACGGAATCGAGCGTACCTTGTTAGCCACAGATTAAACACCAATGCTGAAGTTCGAGGAAGAACTTGATCCCGGTCTACCAAGAGGTGTACTGTTAGTTCAAGGGGGAGAAACTTACGTGTCTGCTGAAGCGGCGGCTTGCTGGTCTAGTCTGTCACCCATCATCTCAAGCATCTGCATGATTCCAACAAACCTCGGATCCTCAGGGGCTACTGCATCCTCTGGAGGTGATGCTACACCACTCGCACTGGCCTCAGCCTGCGCTCTTCCCAAGACACCTTGGGCACCGACTCTCATCAACGGCCCACCCCGAAACACGGGGCCTACTACTCTCTTCCTAGTAGCTCTCAGCACTCGGTCACTCATGCTACAGGCTCAATATAGATGCCTATTTGCAAATTCCAATATAACATTAGAATCTAAGTGACCTCACAACAAGTTAAACAAACAACTAACAATCACTTGCATCAGTATAATAAAAGCCTTTCCCACCGACTATCCCATAACTCCCACGCACCTTATCACTCCATACATGAACCATGCTCTGATACCACTTAAATGGGGTTGTCATGCCCCGAATCTCGAGACATGTGAACAACCCGCCATGGTCATGTAAATACGACATCCCCAAATAGTGTCGCCGACCCCAATATTTATGATTATTATGCGTAAGCAGAATGTGCCAAGAAACCCTTGACAAAAATGTACGGGATAGGACGGTAGGAAAATCAATTCAAAATCAAACAAACATACTTTGATACATCATTATCAATCCAGAGTTTACATACACCAACATGATCCAAAGACTATATGCACCAAAAATGGGTCAGAGTTTATGTGCATCAAAAAGGGGTTAGCCTACACAGCATGAATCGGTTCGCAAAAAAGAAGAAGAGAAAGTAACAAGTCCTAGGACTACTGGTCGGCCCCGTTCGACGATCCCACATCCTCAGGATCTATCACCCAAGAGGCCGGGGGCGAAGGGTTGATTACTCCACCGTCGGGAAGATCCGTCACGCCTTCACCCAAAATGGCGTTCATCACCGCCAACGGAATATCCATGCTATCCAAGGGGCCAACCCTAACGCCATCTACTCCTGAATGAAACCAAGCCCTAAACATATACGGTACTCTGTCATGCACAGTCACTTGGACCCAGATAAGAGTCCTAACCAATTGATAGACCCAAGGACTCCCAGGGTTAGGAGCACTCTCTATCGTCTGGTCAATCTCTATCGGTAGGCCACTCATCTTCGGGGGTACCACCATCTACGGTCCTGTAATATTTTCCCCAAACCGGGATGAGACTTTGTCTCAGCAAATTCACCCCTCCTAAACCCTTATCAGAAAGAAAATACGCCCCAGAGTGGTCTAGCCACACAGCACATAAGACTTACCTCGCCTTCTTGCCTCCCTGCAGATCAATACAATTCATATCACTCAATCACAGGTAATAATAAGCATGTAAACCATCGGAACACAATCAATTTTCACTTAATTTCGCAATCACAGCAAGCGTTTCAAATCATCATTAATTAGTGCCACACAAGGGCATATCATACTCGTAGTTCGGCTATCTACTAACATATAGCCAAGCATCGCCTCCTCACCTTGGAGCGCGGCTTCGTCAGTACATTGATGGCGTTCTCGAAGGAGCATGGGCCCATAATCAATTGTGACCCGCATCCATTGTATGGGGCATCCCATATAGGGGCAATTCCAGCTCAATAGCTCAATACAATTCATCATAATTATCACGCAGCAACTCATAATCAACTCAAGGCTTTTTGCACATCACTCACATACCTCAATTACAATATTAATCCTTAAAATTCCAATTTCGATGTCAAACCCGACATTTGAGATTTTCTAAGTAAAATCCATATTTTCCACAATCAACGCTCAATTTGTATTAACCATTCATCAATTTCAAATTCTAACCATACTTCGCAGCGATTGGCACGAAATTCTGAGCAATTAGGATCAAAAATAATTTTTCGAGTTTTTTTTATTATAAATTATATTTTAATGATTTTCGAAATATGATATATTATTAAATAATCCAAAAATTTCGAAACATTTATTTAAATCATAAATAAATTCCTTTAAGTCACATCAATGCTTATTTTAAAATAAATCTACTTAACCCTCAAACTAAGCATGCTTTACTTTAATTAAACAACTTAATCTAATCCACATCTAAATAAACTAATCTAACAACATAATCTCAATCAACCTAAGCTAAACACACTTAAGGCATGATTAACCCACTAATCGAGGTTTAGTGAGCTAAACTCACCGGAATCGCTTTCCGACGAGTCTCCGGCGAAGAGCACGACGACACCGACAACAAACCTACACGGATCAACACCAAATGAGAACTAATAAGGGACCAAATCGAGCTTGGAAGGGGCTGGTCTTGCTGGATTTTCCAGCAACTAATTGAGCTTGGAGGGAGACGGCACGGCGGCTGAACGGGCGGAGGAAGACCGGCGGAGGCAGCTAGGGCTCGGACGGCAGCTAACGGCGACGGATGGCGGTGATGGAGGCTTCGGTGACGACGAGTACCTGCTGGCTTGGAGAGACGACAATGCGAGAGGCTCGGCGGACGGAGACAAGGCAGCTCGCACACGGGATGGCGTGCGGTCCAGCGTGGACGAGTGGCGACAGCAAGCTCCGGCGGCGAACGACGAGCGGCGTCGATCGAGCGAGCGCAGGCGAACGAGCAGCTTGGTTGGTTGTCGCACGGTTCCAGCTCCTCCCTCTCTCTCTTCCAAGCTCAAATGGAGAAGATGATGGGGACAAGGGAGAAGTGACACCCCACATTTCCAAGGGCTCATCCTCACCTTCCACTTGTCACCACATTAGCCAATCTTGCCTCCTCCATGACATCACTTGTGATGTCACCATCTACTAACTCCAACCTTCCACAACTTTAGTCCAATAGGTTCAATTTCATTTTCCGCCGGGGTCCAAATTCTTGTACATCCAATTACCTCAATTCCCATCAATTCTCTTCCAATTGAGTCCAAATTAAAGTCTATAAATTAATCCAATGTTCCTAATAAGATTTGCGACATCTAATGACTTCCAATTTCAGAATTCGATCTCAATTTCACGGTTAATTTCACTTTGGCACAATACAAACACATCCTAATCTACCGAGCGGCTTTTAGAAATTTTTGTGCATTTGACTTGCGGTTGATCAATTCAAGCTACAATGTACATCTTTGACACATTGGCAACTTTCGGTTGTTGGGGTAATCTCAAGGTTTCAAATACAGGCATTGGGGTACCCAATCGTTAGAAAAGTCGGTTCAGTGTCGATCGGCAAGAATTGTGCGATCTGGTGGAATCACCCACACCTGATCACATGCCTCTGTCGAGCCAACCTATATCAGCTCTCTAATTGATTTTTATTTGTGCCGGAATGACCCTTGCAGATTATCTCGGTCGCAAGGTCGCTTCCTGATCAAATTCTCGAGTTTTATGCATTAGAATTTCTTAACAGCTTCACTGGATAGACTAGTTTTCACATGAGTGCCCGAGTCAAGGAAATAAACTATATGCGTGTCAACGAAATACCCGTCTAAATTTATTGAAATTAGAATTGGAAAATTTGGGATGTCACCAAAAGCCTCTAGTCGAGATCTAATATAACTTTGTCACTGATCTCGGCAACTGCAATGACTAAATACTATACTGACCTTGGCCTATGACTTTTCTTTCCCTGACTTCATCTCAGCAATTGAAATTTTGCACTCTCTGTTATGCACTACTTAAGAAAGAACTATCTAAAAGCTCCACCAACTTGGAACATCTTATCTATATTTGAAATACAATTCATCCCCGGCACTCCATGCAGATGATTTATGTGATATACACACATTTTAGTGTACCTATTCTAATTGAGATCTTTTCGTGCTGTACTAAGGTGAGTTGACTCTGTTCATTTGTTGACCACCACTCCATAAGGAATCAATACTCTTCCCAACTCCTTGATAACTTGTCATAACATTCCATCATACTATACTTCCATTCCCACACGGGATTCTCTCAAGTGCTTGAAAAAGCTTTCCTAGCTTGCATTATCAAATTCTCACTTACTGATACATCCAACACTTACAACTTGTTAGGCAATATCCATCTTCATGCCGATCTACCCATCCCGATGATGTAGATTCTAACTCACCTTCGTACTGTCTGGACAACGCTGAAGTTGCTATGATGAGCTTCCCATAAGATCTCTTCGTTAATCTCTGTATCATCAATTACACACAATCATCCTTAGAACCTTAGCATCCTATCTTTAAAAATCTGAAAATCAACATCTCTCTCATCTGCATTCTCTTATAGAATCTTCTAAATTTCTGAATCTGTCCATAGAAGCGTTTCGATTTTGATTTGTACTCTCGGCTCAATTCTGAGGGTGGTCATAAGATTTAAAAGGTGGCCTACTATAGATTTGAAAAACGAATTTTGAACTTTCTTAAATAAGATACAATCCTTGAGTACCAACTATGTAACTAAGGACTCTTGACTCAGTGCATCTGCGACTTTGCTCACCTTTCCAAAGTGATACAAAATATCATAGTCATAATCCTTAATGAGTTCCATCCAGCGACGCTATCTCATATTCAACTCCTGAGGTCTTAACTGATGGGATAAATATGCAACAACCCTATCATGCTGTATCAACACACAACCTAATCCTTTAAACGACGCATCATCATAGATCTCAAATCCTACTAGACCAAATGGAATAGTAAGCACATGTGCAGTAGTTAGCTTCTGCTTAAGCTCTTAGAAACTACTCTCACACTTATCCAACCACACAAACTTTTATTCCTTCTTTAGTAGTTTGGTTAACACCGATGCTAACACTGAAAACCCTTCTATGAACTATCTGTAATACTTTACTAAACCCAGAAAATTTTGATCTCTGTCACTACAGCCAATCTCGGCCAACTGATCATTACTTCAATCTTGGACAAGGTCTACGAACATTCCTTCTCCGAAATCACCTGACTTAGGGACGCAACACGAGTCATCCAAAACTCGCATCTACTAAGCTTATTGTAAAATCCAAAAGCACTCAAGGCCTGAAGTACCATCCCCAAATGTCTCTTGTGCTCCTTAGCACTCTCTGAACACACTAGGATAACTTTAATGAACACGATCACAACTGATTCAAGTACCCTTAAACATTTTGCTCATTAGACCCAAACAAATAGCTATGGTGTCCATCAAACCACACGGTATTACAATGAACTCATAACTGCCATATCAAGTGCAAGATGCTAACTTCGGTTTGTCTTTCTTCCTAATCCTCAATTGATGATACCCTAACCTCAAGTTGATCTTGAAGAATATCAATGTACAAATGCAACGAACCAACTTCCTTCCCGAACAGGGCGGTGCTCCTTAAGATGATGCATTGAGACATATGAATCCCTTATCTAACAATTCTTATATATGCACCTTCTGTTCGTTTAGCTCTGACAACACCATTTGGTAAGGAGCCCTAGAGACTGGCTCTGTTCCGGATGCTAACTCAATCACGAACTCTATTTCTCTTTCTGACAGCAGACTTAGCAATTCTTCCTGACACACCTTAGAAAACTTATGTACCATGGCTAAGTTTCTCATATCTGGCTTCTCAACTGACGCATCTATTACAGTTGCCATGTAGATTTGGTAACTAACAACCAAAATCGGGTCATCTTCAATGATGAATAACAAGGATTGAAGTTCCTCTTCAACTTTCAGTGATTCAAAACTTTCACACACTAAGTGAACAAGCTTAATTATATTACTACCACGATTTAAAACAACAGAAAGCTCCTTGAGCCAAACCTTTTTATAAATGACTTTCAAGTCATATTTAAGCAAATCCTTTCAAGTACCACTATAGTCAGAGATTCACATTTCTATTACCTTATTACCACAACGAAAACCCTACAACCCTCATTGAAAATTCTGTTGCATTACTCCGATAAAATTTCCTCAAGAACATTTTCCCCTTGATCGATGCATGGTCGACCCATTCATGCTCTTCTAGCCATCCTAGTGGCGTCCTATATGCAGTAATAGTACTTATGCTCTCATGGACTTACGCAGATAATTCATAACCCAATGGCCGTGCTAGCCATATTCAAATTCTACTCCCTTTTTACTCTAACACTGGGCTAACTCATGTCTCCTTTCCATAAACTCGGCACACGATTAGTGAGTCCTCTACCTCCCATCAAGTGACATCCTGCACCCTTTCTTGCACTAGGGTCCATTCCAAGTACCCCACTAAACATCTTGAAGCATGCTTCCTCTATTCTTTCCTATCAACGGCGGTGACAGAAAAGCTGTGATTCCATTTGTTTATACGGACAATCTTTGATCAAATGACTGTACTGGCGACCCTTGTAACAAGTCATTTCTGTCTTACAACACTAAACAGATCCATGTCTTTCCTTACAGACACGACACACATCGATTGAGTTGAGTATGGCTTTCCAATTCTACTCTTCCGGTTGGGTGAAATAAGGCACATTTCTTCTGACATCGGCCTTTCTCCCCAATCGATTTCCATCTCTATCTAAACTTAACCTTGACTTAGATACGGTGGCTTGATCCTCGATCACAACTCTAGATTGGGCCTCAACAGGCGTTGCAACAATAATTGTCACAACACTGGCAACAGTAGAAACAACGGCAATAGCGGCAGCTCAATCCTAATCTTAATGACCCAAAATGCTTCCCAAAGACTCTAGCGCCTGAATGATCCCGACGAACCTAGGATCATTCGATGCTATTACTCTCTCAATATTGACTTGCGACGGTACTCTCACACTCGCACTGGTCTAAGCCTACGCTTTACCTCGGTACCAACTCTTGTCAGCGTCCTACCCTGAGACATAGGTTCTACCGACCTCCTCCAAGGAGTTCTCCACTCCTAGTCACTCATCCTACATGCTCTTTATAAACGCCTGTTTTCCGATTCCAACATCAAGTTAGAATTTGAGTGACCCCACAAACACACTATCAAACAGCTATCAACCACATGCATCGGCATAATAAAAAGCCTTTCCTACTAACTATCCCATGACTCATCGCACCTTATTACTCCATACATAGACCATGCTCTAATACCACTTAAACGGGGATGTCACGCCCCGAACCCCGAACGCGTGCACATCCCACAACGGTCGATCAAATATGTGACATCCCAAGATATGTCGTCGACCCATTCATTTTATTATGCATGCAAAAGTGAAACAAATCCCCTAACAACACTTAACTTGAGATAGAAAAACAGGCAATCAATCATAATACCAAACACTCATTTACAACACAAAGGGTTTAAATACAACACTGGTCTGTCTACAAAATAGGCCAGCTTGACAAAAGGGGAATTATCTTAAAACCAACTAGTAGGACACGTTCTCCAATCCTTATGACTTCACCTCTGCAACTCCTCAAGGCCAACCTAAGCTATCTAGCCGCTCTGTCCACTAGGGACCTGAAATTGTAATCCCCAAGCCGGGATGAGACAATGTCTCAGCAAGTTCAAGCCCCTAAACCCCTATTAGAAAGAAAATACGCGCAAGGGTGGCCTAGCCACATCACACAGAGAACTTACCTCGCCTCAATTCCTTCCTACAGGTTAGCACAATTTGTATCACACAATCTCAGGTAGTCATAATAATTCAAACAATTGGAACGCCATCACTTTCATACGTTGACGGCATTCCCGAAGGACCATCGTCTCCCCCCTTGGAGCACGGCTTTGTCACTATGTCGACGGCATTCCTGAAGGAGCATCGATCCAATCGGCCCAGCCTCTTCTGCGACCGGTATCCACCGTGTGGGCATCCCATATAGGGGTAAGTCCGGCTCAACAGCCCAGGACAATTCCTCTTAATTATCACAAAGCCAAATCATACTCGGCCCCATGACACTTTGCATTTCACTCAATACTTTCACTTAAAATAGTGATCCCGGCCATTTTTCTTCATATTAAAAATATTCTAGAAATTACTCACGTGTATGGGGGCATGCTAATTTCGAACCAGAAAGCCAATATCTCACTTTTTCAAACCCCACTACTTAATATAATCATTAAAATCCAATTTTTACATCAAAACTCGACAATTGGGTTTTTATGAATAAAATCTCTATTTATCACAATCAACACTCAATTTGCCACATCCATTCATCAAATTCAAATTCTAAATGCATAGCAGCGATCGACATGAAATTCTGAGAAAATAAGGTCCAAAATAATTTTCAGAATTTATTAAATAATTAAATTTATTCCGAAAATTAATTAAATAATGGAGAAGGAGTGCCGACGGGAGAGAGAGAGATGGAGGAGAGAGAAGGAGAGAGGGAGAGATGGGATCATTTCTTTTTCTTTTTCTTTTTCTTTAATCCACAAAAATGGCCCACCATGACCTCATGTGACATCACTTCTCACTCACCCAAGTCTTCCACCACAATCTTCCCAATAAGTCCAATTTCAATTTCTGCCGGAGCATAATTTCTTGTACATTAATTCTTCAATTCAATTCAATTCTCTTCCAATTGAGTCCAATTGAAGTCCATAAAATTAATCTTATGTCACCACACTTCAATTCACATCTTCACTTGTCCATAGAACCAACTTAAGTCCCAAAAGCGCGACCAATGCGGGCCTACTAATTTCTTGAGTCAAATTAACCATTTTTTGATTTAATTATTGAAAAACTATGATTGCATGAAAAATCTTCCAAAGATGAGTCAATGATCCTAAAATGATTTGTGACACACCATAACTTCCAATTTCTGAATTCGATCTCAATTTCATGGTTAATTTCACTTTGGCACGATACTAGCGCGCTCCTAATCTACCGAGCAGCTTTTAGAAATTTTAATGCATTTGACCTGTGCTTGATCAATTCAAGTCACAATTTATATCTTTGAAACATTGGCGACTTTCAATTGTCTGGGGCAATTTCAAGGTTTCAAATACGAACATAGGGTACCCAATCGACAGAAAAGTCGGTCCAGTGCCAATTGACAAGAATTATGTGATCTGGTGGAATCACCCACACCTGATCACATGCCTCTGTCGAGTCAACCTATCTCTGATCTTTAATCGATTTTTAATTGTGCCGCAATGACCCTTGCGGATTAATTCGGTCAAAGATCGCCTCCTGGTCAAATTCTCGAGTCTGATGCATTAGAATTTCTTAACGGCTTCACCCGATAGATTAGTTTTCACATGAGTGGCCGACTCAAGGAAATGAATTATATACGTGCCAAGGAAATACCCGTCTCAATTTATTGAAAATATAATTGGAAAATCGGGATGTCACATAGCTTGTAGTGACATGCCTCTAACGCTGTTTGCAAGCTGCTGTTGACAATGGTCTCTATAGATCAGAGCCAACATGGCCATAAGAAGTTTCTATTGCAATGTGTTATCCAACAAGCAATCCCAAATCTTACTCAGATTTGCTTGAAAGAATTGACTCAAGAATTCATTATGTTGCATTTGATGAGAAGCTCTGATCCATTTCCCTTCCAAATCCAAAGTGAGACCTTTGGCAAATTTGCCTTGCTCACAACTAGTCCACCACGTTGGTGAACTAGTCCACGCAACTTACAAACCTCAGGCACGACAGTATACTCGCCTTGGGAAATTCCTACTCCATCTTGCCTTCATCGTGCTTGAGCCTCCCTTTGCTCTCCAGCCAATTCTCGACCTCCTCTTCCTTGTCTTCCATAGCAAAGACTCTTCATGCTCGACCATTTGATTCATGTTGATCTTCCAGCTCACCAACTCTCCAATCTAATCTTGAGGGTCCACATCTTCCTGTCAAGGCAAGCATAGGCATGAGCCATTTGGACCACACTCATGCAACCAATGACCATTTCGAAGACACCTTTCAAGTGTTCCATTAATTCCTAGCAATTGGAACAAGTCCCTAATTCCATAAGATGATTAAGTATTCGCTTCACATAGGATCGGATGCGAACATAATGAGTGAAAAGTGTTTTGGTTATGGGTTAGTCAATGCACAACACTAGATTGTCGCACGATATGTGGTAATATGTACATGGACGCTGAGTGGCTAATGGATGACTGCAAATCTTGCTCTATAGGTAGTTTTAGCAGTTTAGAGGGCACCAAATTTGATGAGCACATCTTTATTTTCATGACAGACTTGGATATCCACTTTAGTTCCCTTTCCACTTGAACCCATTTGTTGACTTGAAAGTTTCTGAGTGGATACTTGTCAAATTGTTAGCTAATTTTCTCATGTTCTTGTTTCCTCGTGTACTGTAAGTTTGTAGTAAATTACACTAAAACATGGCATGATCACATTCTTAGGCCTTTTCATTGATCAGTAACAACATTTTGCATTGGGGTTATTTCTGACAAACTTGTCACATTTGGCAAATTTTCGGGATTACTATTTAATGTGAGTTACATCTGTGCATACTGTATGTAGCTATGTACTTTTATTGTATATGGAATAGAGTAGTGGACACTTAGAGAGACCAGACCCATGCACAATCTCTGTGAAGACATCGAGACCGACATCCTCTTCAGGATTTCGATGAGGTCTTTGATCCGGTTCAAGTGCATTCATAAGCGTGATCAAAAAGGTCCCAATTCATTAAGATCCACCTCCATAGGGATCTAGCTTCTCCATCCCGCAAAGTCCTCATCACCATTAACCCGCCTCAGCTCGGAGACTGTGAAGCGCTCAAATCACCCAACAGTGTGAGCAAAGGTACATCAACCACCCACCTTCGATTCCCTACGTAAGAGACCAAAGATTCGAGGTATCATTTCGAGATTGTTGAGTCTTGTAAAGGGGTTGTTCTGCTTAGATGCCGATCAAGAAGTCATTGTCCTAGGGAACCCATCGACCAGCAAGTCTATAGAGATCCCAAAAAGTCCACAAAGATCCCAAATCCCTGGTCCCTCGGTGAATTTTACTATAAGGTGTCATACAAGTGCTCAATATTTGTGATTTAGGAGTAGTCACATCATCTAAATTTGCAAAAGGATATGGCTTGAGTAGTAGTGATATTTCATGTAAAGTAATTCCCTGGATGATTACATGAGGTCAAATGGCATATTGTAATGTTGAGAAAAGTGTCCAAAAAAGTCAAAAACCTTTTATATTTGTGCCAATTTAGTCATAAACCTTTTTATGTTGTACCAATTCAGTCCTTTCCATGCTGACTGGATGTCGGCCAGCTGACGTAGCCTTATCGGTGCTGATGTGGACAACTTTTAGTAATATTTTAATATATTTTTTTCTTTTTTTCTTTTTTTTTCTTTTCCTCTTCTTCCTCCAGCCGGTCGCCGGACCTTGGCGAGGCCAGAGGTGACGATCGGTGAGGTCGAGGTCGAGGTCGACCATGCCAGCCACCTCACCAGTGGCCGCCCTGGATGCTTAGGCGGCGAGGCTCGCTCTTGTCGAATCTGGTGAGGGTCGAGCCTCGCCCATAGGGGTGAGTAGCGGTCTAGGGTCAACCCTGGACCGACCCTGGACCGGCCCAACCCTACCAGTCCTGGTCCGGTTCCCAAGGGGACTGAGTTGGTCCTTGGTCCTGAAATTCTATGACCAACATTGTTCAAGTTGGTCCTCGATCCTAAGAGTTTTGGGTCGGTCCAACCCCCGTGTACCAATTATATTATATTATATTATATTATATTATTTATAATTCTTTTATATATTCTAACCTAAGTAAAATGTCTGTTATATTATATTATATTGAGATGTTTTATCAATAGCACTAATAGTAATTTCAATTTAAAACTTTTGTTGAGTATTAATTATGTCTCGTTTGTTTTGTTTTCAGGGTTTAGAAGTTCAAGTGAATTAACAAGATGTGAAGTTATATATTCATGGTTTATTTTAAGCATTTTGAACTTTTTTTATGGTTTAATTATATTTTACTAATGAATTTTAGATGTACTTTGCTTTTCAATTTGTGTCAAATGGTAGAAGTTTTTGAAGAGTAGAATAGTACTGCAGTTGCTATGGTGATTTGCTAGTCAAGTGATGTGAAGCTCATTTTTAGGTTGAGTGGACTCTACATGATCAAATGCTAGTCAAGTGGTGTGAAGCTCATTTTTTGATTGAGTAGACTCTACATGGTCAAATGTAGGAAAACGCTTTTGCATATGGTGTTATGTATATTAAAGATAGATGATTACAAGAACTTTCCATCTTGTCCCATATCTCGATGAGCGGTTAGCAAGTATGAATTTCAATTATTGTGTCATCTTAAATTTGCTAAATATGTATTGATATTTAGTTGCACAATGTCGCATTGTCGATGGATGTGTAATTTGAATTTGTAGGCCTACTTTTTTAGGGAGTATAAAAAATAAGACAAAAAAAATTATCGATAAGTCCTGGGTTGATCCTGGAACCGGACCGAATCCATTGGGTTGATCTGGTCCTTGGTCCCAGGCTCAATAGGGTCGGTCCTCAGTCCTAAAAATTGAGGACCGACACTGTACGGGTTGGTCCTAGGGTTAGGGGGTGGCCCGGACCAACCCGGACCATCCTCACCCCTACTCGCCCATGGCTCGAGGTTTGGCGAGGATAGTAAGGCGGCAACGTTGGGGGGTGGGGTGGAGGCGACTGCAGGAAGTGACGTTTATGACAAGACAATGACGGTGAGTCCTTCGTCCTCTAGATCTAACCCTTTCATTTCTCTCTCGAGGTTCGCTCGCCCTCGCCGTCCATGGGTGAGGCTCGATGCTTGCTAGATCCGGTGAGGGCGAGTCTCGCTGCTTGCTAGATCCAGTGAGGGCGAGTCTCGCTGCCCAGGCCTCAAGGGCAGCCTCACATCGTCTGGGCAGGGCTCTCCCTTGCTAGATCTAGCGAGGTCAAGCCCTAACGGCCATGGGCGAGGGTGAGCCTCATCGCCTAGCGCGAGGCCGCCCTCGCAACCAATGGCAAGGTGGCCGGTGAGGTCGAGGTTTGGCCGGTTGTCGAGGTCTAGCGACCGGATGGAGGAAGAAGAGGAGAAGAAAAAAAAGAAAAAAAAAAAAATTATTAAAAGTTGTCCACGTCAGCGTCGATGAGGTCACATCAGTTGGCCGGCCTCCGGTTAGCAAAATCCAACCAAAATTGGTTAGAAAGGATTTAATTGGCACAATGTAAAAAGGTTTAGGACTTAATTGGCACCAAAAAAATGTTTAGAACTAAATTGAAATAAATGCAAAAGGTTTATGACTTTTTTGGCACTTTTCCTTGTAATGTTGCATTTGACCCCCTAGGGAGGTGATGATCTTCTATAAGTTAATTGGAATTAAACGGTAATCTGTGATTTAATTTTCTTACGCCCACAGGTATGGAAAGTTATTTTTGGTTCTCATAATTACTGGTTTTGTTAAGTAAACTCTAATGTAAACTCTATGCATGAAGCACCTCTACCCACAAGAAGGTTTTGATTTACATTACTATGGATTTTTTCTTTTTTTTCTATCATAAAGTTGATTACTTTCTCGATTTTACATATATTCCTAACTACTATCGTTGATTTTCCTGTCTTGGAGCGGTGATAATTTTTTCAATCAGAAAGTACAAGTTCTTTAGGATCTTGACTATGTGGAACTCGACTGGCGCTCCGTATGGATATACCGCCAATGTTAATTCTCTCATACTAATTACTGGGGATGTGCAGCGGAATTCTAACATGTATTCATTTAAGGAAATTGTCAAGGGAAAGTTCGAGTTGGAGCTACCGACGTATCCAATTGCATCATATCAGTAAAAAAAACTTAGCTTAATGAGATATGAGCTGAACAAGATTTATCGAGTGCATTTAGTTCAAGTTTTTGAAGGGCTTTGAGCCTTTAAATTATCTCAAGAAAAAGTTAGGGCATTCTATAAAGTTCTCTCTTTTTTCTTTTTTCTTTTTTGTGCAGAGCATGGATTATAAGTAATCAATCCCAAGGTAGGAGAGGACTTGCTTTTGGAATGCTATCATGGGGTTTAACGATATTTCTCTTCTGACCTTGCCCTCGCTGATAATTGCGAATTCCACTATTGCCTCTTAAAACTATGTTCGTCTTCTTTTTTTCATACACTCTTTGTGCTCCATGGTTGCCGAGGTCGCTGAGTTCAATGTCACCAGTCATCGAGGTCGAGGTCGCTGAGGTCAAGATCGCGCAAGTCGAGGGTTGCCGAGGTCAGGCCCAAGTTGAGGGTCGTTGTGGATTAAGGATCGTTGTGAACTGAGGTCAAGGTCGAGGGGCGAGCGACCTAGTTCTGGCCCTTCTGCAGTAGTCGTCGAGGCCTAACGACCTCCTTCGACAAAGATCTGGCCCTTGCACAACTTCACCTTCAGTTCGCATTCAGGAGGTCCACCACCGTCATCAATTGCACCGAGATTGGCAACGTTTTCGTCGACGAGGACTCCGTCTTGTCCTTTATGTTCAACATTTTATATGTTATCGTGCATAAGTAAGTGTAAGTCATATCAATGCAGAGTCTTACTAATAACTAGTATGTTACAAACTTTCATGAAACTTAGCACTACGATTGTTTCCCATTGCTCGAGCAAGTCCTTGAAGAAAATATGGAGCATCGCCATGCGCCACGATCCATCGCTACACCATCTATCGCACCTCCAACAGTCATAAACATCTTTTTGTATGCACACGCATGCTCCATGAACGGCCGCCCAAGGCGAGCTTCTTTAATAATTATTGTTCAAGTTAATCCCCAAGTACCAAAGTCTGAAAACACAAGATCCAAAGATAATCTAAAGTTCTATCGTCATGTATTATAATCTAAAATTCTATCGTCACATATCCCTTAATTTAAAATCATGAACTAGATCTTCTTGAAGAAATCTTATTGATGTTCCTTTTGTATGTGCTTGTGCACGGACTCGATGAAAGGTCGCCTAAGGCAAGCTTCTTTATCAATTGATGTTCAAGTTACTCCCTTAGTGTAGAAGTCCAAAAACACAAGATCCAAGGATAATCTAAAGTTTTGTCATCACATATTATAATCTAAAGTTCTGTCGTCACGTATCCTTTAATTTAAAATCAAGAACTAGATCTTGAAGAAATCTTACTGATTTTCCCTTTGTATGTGCATGTGCATGCGCTCAATGAAAGGCCGCCTAAGCAAGCTTCTTTATTTATTGATGTTCAAGTTACTCCCTTAGTATAGATACAAGCAAAATCTTAAGTTTTGCCATCACCTGGCCCTTAAATCAGAATCGTGAATTGGATATTCTTGGAGGAAATCTTGTTGATGGTCCCTCCCACCATTACGACGCTTCAATTTGTAAGACCATGCTTTAATGGATGATGTATCATAGAAAATCTTGAAACTCCCGAATCAAATCTCCTGTGTATCTTCTTGATGGTTACTATTGTGACGTTGATCGATCCAGCCCAAGATCGTTAGCAGATTTTTCACGTATAATTTTTTTTTCTATGATGCATAATTCAGACAATGGTTGAAGTAGTCTACTGTATTGAAGGAAGAATCTAGGGCTCCTGTCGAGGGATCTTCGGAGAGCCTATAGAGTTATAAACCCAGGTCACCCGATGTTACCAAACGTCTTTGATTCGCAAGCGAAAAGTCAAAGTCGTGAATTTAGAAGAGAAGCACGCGCATTCATCGAACAAATCCCATGCACCCTCGTTGCGTATCTTTGATCTTTGACAAGAATCCATAATGATAAATACAGCGATGACACTCGAAATCCAACGTCGTTGTCCCAATAAAACCTCAATATTTGCTCTGCGATCAAAGATTTTCACCCTCATTTTCATGCAACTCAACTTCCTCATAGATTTGGGTTATAAATATGAACAACCCTCTTCAGAGTGGAAAAGTTTTCAGGCCACTAACATGTTATTCGAGGTTGGTGGGAAGTTTTAACTTTAGAAGACGAGCCAGTAGTTGTTAGAACTTTTTTAAGTACACATAGAGAAACTTGACCCCGCTAGTTTTTAGGGTTTGGCTTCACTAATATATTTGAACGACACATTTGGACTAATAAAAATTCATTAGAAAAATAATCCAAGATACAACAAAAATAAATTAAGTATCGATTGTATTTTAGGGTTTGGCTGCCGGCAAGCCAGTCCATAGATGCCATAGTTGCATCTTAAACAATATACACTCGATCGACTCCATATGGATGCTGTGCATATTCATGTTTTAAATTAAACTATTATGATTCATGCTAAAACAAAATAAACAATTACAACATTACTAGATGGTAGTGAGGGTCGAGTTGAACTGTCTAAGTAAGCTACCATCTCAACAAGGCATTCTTACGTGATCCAGATACATATTTGCCCAACTCACATGCACCGTTGGATGAGATGAGTCCATACACCAAAACCATGAAAGACTTGATCCATTTGGACTTCACTCGGTTCAAAATTGAAGGCCTCCATACTTGGCTCGATACACATAAGCTTGATTTTAAAGCTTGAACTCTCTTTTGATGTTTGATTAAAGGAGTTTAAAGGCCTCCAACTAAGATTTCGTGTTGCGAATGGAGATTTCTGCAAAGCGTGTTTCCTTAACATTAGATGATATATCAGTAAATGAACCTGTATAATTTTTAATATGCATGTACAAATTTTTATGTCAGTGCTTGACTTGTTTCTTTAAAGTAGTGTAAAGATTGAGCAATTCTTATAAATATAACTCCAAAGAGTACATAGTTTTCTTGGGTTCACCATTTTCTTGCTTCGGCAGCTCATTCTATAATCGGTTCACCGGCAATGCGATAATGGGATCTCTATGAATCAAGCACAATTAATATCCTAAAGATATATTTTAACATCCCTTTGAACTTCGGGAACGTACTTAGGTTTGCAAGAAAGATAAAGTCTAGGATGACCAAGCTAAGCCAAAGAAAAAGAAGTTCCCTACAGATGGCTTTGAAGGACCTCAGGGCTTCTGAAAGTAAGGGCCTTTCATGGGTTCACAATTTACTTATCGCGGTACACGTCTTACTGGTAATCCAATTAAGAATATACAGAGGAATCAAATGAAGTCAAATAACTGATTAACGATATCAAAATCTCATCAAATCAAAGCCAAGAACCCCAAAAATCATTTTCTTGCGAGTTGCGTATAAGACTTTTTCCTTTCCAAGAGGGCATGGCATGGCATTGCAATAGTGTCCGTCCGCGTGTTTATAAATGAGACCCTTGGGAGCTCTCTCCCTCAACTCCACCACAAACACCGAAACACACCAACTTGGTCATCATCTCTTTGTTCCTCCAACGTTAAAATGGCGCAAAACCATCAGATGGCCTCGCGTTGCATGCTGCTCTCATCCAACCGTTTGACTAATTCACTATACCACAAGCTCCTTTCTCTCCCCATAGCCGACAAACTCCACGTTGACCCCGAATCTATCAGTGAGGCCTCTGTCGACTTTGGCCTCATCGTCCGAGAAAGTCCTGCAGCCGTCCTTCGCCCATCTCACCCCAAAGACATCGCGATTCTCGTGGCATTCGCATACAGTAAATCCTCTATTCCTTTCACTATCTCAGCCAGAGGATGTGGCCACTCCGTCCGGGGACAAGCTATGGCTCGTGATGGGGTCGTTGTGGACATGACGTCTCTTGGTAACAAGACCACCGTATCGTGGAGCCAGTCTCTCGGCCACTATGCTGATGTCGGAGGCCAGCAACTTTGGATCGATGTGCTGGAGGAGACGCTAAAACATGGCGTTGCCCCAGTTTCGTGGACAGATTATTTGTACCTAACTGTGGGTGGTACGCTCTCTAATGCAGGCATTAGCGGGGAAACATTTCGATATGGTCCTCAGATCAGCAATGTCTACGAAATGGATGTCATTACTGGTATGGATGGAATCACTCTCCTCTTCCGTATTTTGATCAGAAACTAATTGAACTAGGGTTATGATGTTAATGAGCCTATCATCTCGGTAGATAAAGGTCTGCAAAACAAGTCATGGTTAATAAACAACAGAAGCAGTTTTGTTAAATGAAGTCAATGAATTAATCATTCGTTTCATGTCTCCAACAGTTGTTTTATTAATTTATGTCTATTTTAATATTGAGGCTCAACTCGTGCAATTAGAGAATTCGCTCTTCTGATCTTTCCTTCTTTCTGTCTAAAAACTATGTCCGTCCGTCCACCCGAGGGTTTCCCTCTGGACCTTTCACTTCCCTACACCACGCCCCCATGTTTCAAGGGGGAAGGCGTCGTGATCTTTCCCCGTTTGTGGACTTTCTGTCTAAAAACTATGTACTTGGAGTGTTATATCAAGAAGTTGACTTTTACTGTATTTTAACTCATGTTATCTACCGAAGATACCTGGAAGTTAACATCAACCGGCCAAAAACTAATTGGGTTGGCCGGATAAGTCAACGGGGTTAAAGTAATACGTCCAGATTAATCTCTGAAGAACGGCCATTGCGTTTTTTTTTTTTCCTAATCTATTGGACAAAAAAAAAAAAAAAGAAAAAAGATAGACTTCGAACTCTAGCCAACTACCAAATTTTTAGTTGATGCATGTACCTACACATGGAAAAAGACAGTGATGTCCTCAGGGAAAAAGCACCTCATATGTACTATATATGATGCCTTCGTATCGGACTACCATTTAAAACAAAAATTAATGTGTTACAATAGAGTAAGGAATTTAATATTACGTTTCAAAATATAGAGACCGGAATAAGTGACGACTATATTTTGATGACTTTGTTTTGGTGCATAAGATTCTTCCTCGTTCAAAGCATCGAATTACACACCATATATATCATTTTTCATAATTGCTTGATTGTTGACGAGAGAATTTTTTTGTTCTTTCTTTTGGTAGGAACCGGGCACTTTTTGACTTGCTCTCGCCACGAAAATCCTGAGTTATTTCATTCTGTCCTGGGTGGTCTCGGTCAATTTGGCATAATAACCAGAGCAAGGATTGCACTTGGTCCAGCTCCAAAGAGAGTATGTAGCACACTAGACTCAATCATCATTGCTTTTTTGAGATTTCACTGTTCTTATTCTTTAGGATTGAGACAATCACATTTCTTTTTTGAGACTGAATGTCCGATTCTCTCGATGTATTGGAACTCGCAAGGAGAAAAAATTACAGTTACATGACAGCCTGTAAATGAACCGGCTATGCTTTAGTTTGCTTTTTTATAAGTTGTAATTGACTCTCTATCTATGACATTGAACATGAAACTAGAAGTCAGCTTATACGTTTCTATAGGGTATTCTTTCAGTTGGTTGACATAGAAGATTGGCAAGCTAATAAATGTATTTGTATTGAATCCCTTGTAGGCTAAGTGGGTGAAAATGTTATACAGTGATTTTTCAGCTTTTACGACGGACCAAGAACGGTTGATATCGCGCCATAGAAGGGACCAAGATGAAGTGCTGGACTACGTAGAAGGTCAGCTTTTCATGCGCCGAAATTCAGATAGCTGGATATCTTTCTTCTCTTTTTTGGACCACCCGCGGCTGATGTCCCTAGTGACCGAACACGAGCTTCTCTACTGCATTGAAGTAGCCAAGTTCTATGATGAATGCACTCAAAGTACAGTAGACAAGGTACTTGTTGATCTATATCGAACTATCTTTGAGGGAAAAAATTCTAGGTCATATTTTGAACTAATTTTGCTTGTGTCGGACTAGCGTTTTGGAGTACCTACCTCTCTGTCTCTCTCACACACGCAAAGATATTATAGTTGTATTTTACCACATCGACCTTTCCATGAGCTTCTACTCAGCCCCATAAGAAACATTTCACTCCTTTCTTTTAAGTTAGTTCACTGTTATCTCATTAATATTAGGACCTGGAGAAGATATTGAAAGATTTGAGCCATGGCCCCGAGTTCCTGTACCAGAAGGATGTCGGCTACGTAGATTTCTTGAATAGAGTGCGAGTTGAAGAGCTGGTGCTCCGAGAACAGGGGCTCTGGAACGCTCCTCACCCCTGGCTCAACCTATTCGTGCCCAAATCTCGCATTGCCGATTTCAACACGGGTGTTTTCAAGAACATTGTTCTCAAAAAGAACATAACAACTGGACTTGTCCTCATTTACCCTATGAACAATGACAAGTATGTGCTCTTGCTAGCCGCCACTTTCATTTAGGGCATATATTTCGCTGGTTGTCACTAAAGGCTATTGAGTTACGGTCACTGAACTTCGAATTTAATCAAGTTATTCACTCAACGTACGATTTCTTACAACTGATGCACTGTGATCAAAACCAGACTGATTTCTCGACGAAATTGTTGATGTGTTGCCAACATGACAATGACGTGACTTTCAGAAAATTGGCCACCTATCCGTCACGTCATTAATTCTTACAAAAATTTGTCAAATCCGACAAGTGCATCAAATGCAAAAGTTTGGAAATTATGAGTCCATTGAATGATTAAAATCAAATTTTAAGTGGCTTGAGTATAAACTCTATTATATGAACTAACACCCTTTATCAAATTTTGATCTTTTTTTGTAGATGGGATGAAAGAATGTCTGCTGTCATACCAGATGAAGATGTCTTTTATACGGTTGGATTCTTGCTTTCAAGTGGGTTTGAAGACTGGCAAGAGTTCGACCTTCAAAATAAGGAGGTGCTCCATTTTTGTGAAGATAACGGTATCAAGCAATACATTCCAAATTACAGTACCGAAAGCGATTGGATTCAACATTTTGGTCCCAAATGGAGGGCATTTGAAGAGAACAAAGCTCAGTTTGATCCAAAAATAATGTTGTCTCCTGGGCAGAATATCTTCAACCACAACCAAGGCATGAATTCAAAGATTGATGGGGTTTAGGGTTCAGTAGGATGTCTACTCACACAACTGATTATGTTTATATGAATCATGAATGTTTCCTTAGCTTGTGATAATTTCATATGTAACCGTCTCATTATATTGTGTTAAGTTTCATTATGTGAAAAACTCTATGGATTAGAATAAATGATCCCAATATGTAGAATAAACAGTCCCCCTTCCACTATAAGAAGTGTAATGCATTCATTAAACATAGTATATGTGTTTTTGTTTCTTTCAACATTGATGATCATCAAAACCTTATATGCTTACATTTCGAATAGCATAAGGTTGAAATCAACAAAAGAATGGCAATGTTTGATACCAAATAAATTCATTGAATAAAAAAACTCAAGAAAATAGATTAAAAGATCATTAAAAGATGCAAGCTAGCAGTGATGGAGAAAGAAATTTTATTTTGGTGAACCGGGGGGGGATTTTCAAAGCATTCGAGTCCAGAATTTAACCAAAGGGGCCATAACCTATTTCTAGAGTCTATTATAATAGGCTTATTCACCACAAATCATTATACATATAATGGCTGGCCTACACCGATTGTCTTATCAAATTATTAAACCAAAATTGTGCAGAACACATGTATCAACCACAATATCAAAGACGGAAAATTTTGAGGATAATCGAGGGAAATAAAGTAAAAAAATTTGCAAATAAAATTAATATTTCTTTACTTTAATATATGATTAGTGCTTGCTCATATTACAACAAGCAATTAGGTAAAATAAAAAATAAAAGGGATGTGGGTAGTTTTATCTTTTAGTAAAACTGGAAAAAAAAAAAAGAGAAGAAATAAAAAAGGTAAGAAATAATATTAAATCAAGAGTGGAATCTATAAGGGATAATGTAGTCAATTCAATGTATAAAGGGTGTTTGGAGCCAATAAGGAGGGTGGCAATAGTGCGAGCTGTTAAAATATCATGTGAGCACTACTAACTCATATTATAAGAATTTCCATAGGTTATATGACCCAAGGTTGAGGCCATGACAAGAATACATCAGTTTGAGTGACCTTATCCTCTTTCCTTTCTATTTCTTGGCAAAGTCTATCTTTGTTAACGTCGATTTTACCAAGAGAAAGATTATTTTATTTTTTAAGGGAGGTTGGCCCATGTGACCGGTGTTTTAGATTTTCCTTGCCACGTTTTGAGTAGAGATGGTGTGAAATATCTCAAACATCTTATCAGGAATTCCTAACCTAGACGAAGGTCTATACATAACCATCACTATTGAAAATGTTAGGATCAACATAGGATCCACAAGATCAAGAGATTGACCCGGTTTGTGAGCATTTAGGTCTGCCAAAAATGTTCATATATTCCTCCAATAATCCATTTTATGATGCAAGCTTTTGCTTTGTGGGTTCACTTTCTAAGTATAAATTTCTCTTAAGTAATCTAAGTTATGATTACATTTAAAGTTGTTCTTATTATCTTGGGTTGTACTTCGTCAAATGGATGGTGAAGGGAACAACAATTGCCATTTGAAGCTGTTCTCATTTCATGGTTGGGTGACTCAGTGTTGACACCCGATCTTGCCTAGATGCTATATTAATATTTCATGAAGTAAACTAAGAGCAGTCATTAGGTAAGTTCAGCCAAACAGAAGGGACAGAGAGGTGATTTCATCCATAATTGTTTCTAGAAGGGGTATTGCTAGCAATTCAAGGTTGTTAGGGAAATCTCTTATGATGTTTTGAAGATGAAAAAATAAATCAAAGGCTACTAATGTGTTTATTGGTTGAGTAATAGACTATGCAGATGATATAACATGTAAATGATATTATCAAAGTCTATACTTGGAAGAACCAGAAGACTGAATGTAACACATGTCCAAAGTCTATTCTGAAGATTTCCAAACTTCCGTGTCAAAGTCCGAAGACTGCCAGACTTTAGTGTCAAAGTTTGTTCTACATCAGAAGTCTGCCAACTCTGACAAATTCCAAACTGAACGCGAATGAAGAACCAGAAGACATACTCTATGCTGAAGCTGAAACATAAGACAGACTTTATGTTGAAGCTGAACTTATTCAGACTGTGTTCAAACCTTAAAGCTAAACCTATTCAGAAGCAGAATATGTTCAGACCCAGATTGTAAAGTCTATTGTACTCAGACTCGGATTGTAAAATCTATCACACTCAGACTTTACATCTAGATTCGACATAACTTAATACGAGCCCAATCATACAACGGCTAGTGATTTGGTTTGGATTCTACATCAAGATTGATTTGATTGACTCAATCTAATTGATTGACAATTGGATCTTGAAGATAAGAACTTTCTATACGAATAAGCTTTACTTATGGAAACTAAGATTCTGTTTGTATGGGCGATTGGAATCAATTTGTGATTCTACTTTTGTCACTCAATGGCTACCAAATCTTCTAGATACAAATCTATCCAACGGGTAAATTGGAAGACGATCCTCGAGATACTGTCCAATGGCTAGTTTTGGAAGTGGATGAGTATTTAAGGAAATCAAGGACCGATGAGCAAGTAAGAGACGGAGCATAGAATTTATAATTCCAAAATTTGAGCAACCTTCGATCATACATTTGTCTTTTGTGAGCTTAAACGTTTGTGATCGTGAGAGAAATACCAAAAGAATGACTTAGTGAGATAGTGTGATCTACTACTAAGTGTTTGCACTCAAAGTTGTAATCTCTTGTTGATTGCAAGGTGGAATCCAGCAAGAAGGCTGTTAGCGTGGGAGAGTGGATGTAGGCTTGGATTAAGACGAACCACTATAAACCTTGTGTTCTTATTCTCTTCCTTGAATATCTTTATTTTGTGTGTAGTTTTATTTAACTGCTAAAGTTTGATTCGCTCAAAGTCTGCTGCTCTTCAAACTTAGTTTCAAAAGTCTACTGTTATTCAGACTCAGGTTAAAAGTAAAGGTTTTCACTGCATTTTGCTAAATTTTTTTTTACACCTATTCACCCCCCTCTAGGTGTTTATACTAGCATTTTCAAAGGTTAGTAGAGAAGTAACTACGTCCCTCAGTCAAGGCAATAATTTCAATAATTATTCAACTAATTCTTTCCAAGAGGGGAGAGGGGTGAACCTCACCCATAATGCAAGGAAATGGGGTGAATTTTGCAGTCACAACATTCAACTCACAACAAAAATCATCATACTTAGCCAATTCTTTTCAAGAGTGGATAGATGTGAACCTCACCCCCAATGCAAGGGAAATGAGGTGAAATTGTGCAATCACAACATTCATCTCACAACATCATCATATTCTCTCTCTCTCTCTCTCTCTCTCTCTCTCTCTCTCTCTCTTTCCAATTTTTCATTGGTGTGCTCTATTCTTCCATCAACAGCTAGCATCCACCCCCCTCATCAAGGTGTCCTTTGGTGGCTAATCAGCTGTGAGTCGCCTCATAGGTTGCCCCGTCATGACTTACTCAGCTATGTTCCACCATTTGATGTCCTTGGTATCCTAACTAAACTTAGATAAGATTGATGTGGTAATTAAGTCCTAACAGAAGTAAGATTATCTTAGTGGGCGATCAAATGCATATTATGTAGTCGTCACGCCTTTTGTTATTCATGTTTTTTCTAGGTTAACCTTTTATCTTTGGATCCGTGAGTCAAAAGATAGGACCCTTTATTATATTGCTCATGCATTCCACATAGTAATGCTACTTTCTTAAATGATCCACCTACCCAAGCAAGCACACTTTTCCACATCGGTCTACTACATTTAGAATTTTACTTTTGAAGCAAATTCTGCTATATGTCCTCAAACACCTCAAGTAATGGACTGCTTCTTACTACACATTAATTCATTGAAATGAATCCACCAAAATATAGTAATTTTTTTTATACATTTAGCAAAGAATATATTATGCCTTCTTCTATTGGTCAATATGAAATTTGGTATTATCGAAAAACAAAAAATACATTTAGAAATTATCCTATAAATTCCTAATCCATACACCTTAAAGTATTAGTTACGTCCAATGCGCATTTCAAACAATTTTTTTGCAATTAAAGCAAATGATGGGGAAATCAAAAGACTTTCCTATTTAGCCATGACAATCCAACCAAAGTCTTCCTTCCAATCAACAACAGATGGAAGGGTGAGCTAGCAGGGCCTTTGCCCCCTAATGCCTTTCTTTCTTTTATCATATATATACTTTTTATCAAGAAATTTTATATAGAAGTCCCCTTTAAGTTAGGTATCTCAAAAAAAATATATATATATCTTTCCCTCATATGAGATGTTCTACATCCACCTCTGGTTCCAATTACGGGTGAGCAAAAGAATCTAGAACCGGCTGTTTCCCGATTCCAATAAATTGAAATTGGTGAGTAATGATGCAAATCTCAGTTCCATATGAGGAACCACCCACCCAAATTACCTAGACTGGACCAGTATATATTTTTTGAATTTTTATGTTTTCACAAAATCCTAATTCCTAATCCCCTTACTTTATCTCACTCTTGGACGCCTCCTTGCACAAATCTCTTAACCGTCTCGTCTCGTCTCGCTCTCGGTCTCACTTGCAGCACTCTATAGCGTCATCATAGTCACGATCTCACCTTCGGCCCTCCCTCGCAATCACAGCCTCGCCTCCCTCTTCAAGTCCCTCACCTCTCTTGCTTTATCTCTCACATGACTTGCTCTCTCAATCTCTATTGACTTTGGCAGGCTGCTCACAACACTCGTAGGTCGCATCCTCACTCAGGAGTCACAACACTCGTTGCTATTCTCGCAACCTCACTCACTCAAGATGCTCGTCTTTCCCTATCTTGAGAGTTCAAAATCCTAATTCCCATTTGTTCCCTTTCCAGTTTCTTCACTCAAGTCTCAAGCCTCTCTCTTACAGCTCACTTGCTACTCACAATGCTTGTTGTGACTTAGCATCGCTTGCTCACGGTGCTTGTCACTCCTCTCCTATAAGTCCTCAGTCCTTCTTCAGCTAGAGTGCTCTACTTTGTGGCATAATTCTGTAGTCATTTTCGTGTTATACAAATTGGTTCCTAGACCCACCTGGGGATCGGACCACTCCAATTTGAGGGTGGGTGTTTCCCATCCTAGAACTAATTACCCCTCATTCTAATCTCTAATTTGTTAGTCAAAATATTTGTACAAACAAATAATGACATTTCTTATTTCGGCACAATTTTCCCAAATAATACCGTTAGCATTAATTTCTTGAAATCAGATGCATAATTTATTCATTAGCTGGCAACTTTTTGAAGGAAATGTTGACCAACGTATCTTAAGGAGTATTTCAGTGGCTTCCACCATGACCCCTATCGGGCCAAATGTGCTATTAAAGTGGACTTTCGGAAAGCGTATGACACGGTGAGATGGGATTTCATTTAAGTATGCATGCAGGCTTTCGGTTTCCCTCAGAGTTTTATTGATCGAATTATGGTTTGCATAAAAACCCCTAAATTTTCCATATCCTTGAATGGTGACCTCCATGGCTTTTTCGCAAGTGGGAGAGGTATTCGTCAAGGAGATCCAATGTCGCCTTATATATTTACCTTAGTAATGGAAGTTCTTACCGGTTTGTTGGATATCCAAACCAGCCACCCCTCGTTTCGGTTTTTTTGGCGGTGTAAATCTTCCAGGCTTTCCCATCTATTTTTTGCCGATGATGTGCTCTTATTCTCGGAAGCAAGCACTGCCTCTGTGGAACTGTTGAAGGCTGGGATTGACTCCTTTTCTAATTGGAGCGGTTTAGCGCCGAACGTGAGCAAGAGTGAGGTATATCTATCCGGTGGATCGCCTACTTTGCACAATGACATCTTGAACAAGCTAGGTTTCCAGGTTGGTACCCTTCCCTTTCGGTATCTTGGAGTCCCTGTTATTTCCTCGAGATTAGCAAAGGCGGATTGTGTGGCTTTGGTAAATACAATTACAGCTCGACTCCAATCTTGGACGCACAGATTTTTTTCTCCATTACCCCTAGTTCCAATCTCCAATTTGTCATTCAAAATATGTGCACAAACAAATAATGAAGAACTTCCCCAAATAATGCAATTAGCATTAATTTCTTGCGGGTACATAATTTATATATTAGCTGGCAATTTTTGAAGGAAATACTGACCAACATATATCGGGAAGTAACTGGATAATCAGGATTTAAAGAAGTTGCTTAGGTATGCAAATCAAAATAAATATCATCCTTAAAGAACGAGGACAAACAAGTCGGAATATTAGTCGCGATTGGCAATTGATGAGGATAGACAAGTCAGATCAGAGATATATATTAGAACAATTGTCAAAGTTGGTCCTTGTGTCAAGCAAGCATCTTCAAGTAGGTTTAACATGAAAATTGCAAATATAACTTAATCTTCTTATACTTATATGCTAATATCTTATTATTTGAAGTGTCAATGTCAAAGGATTTTCTTAAAATTTGAGATGGAGCATCAAGAGTCTTTTAACCGAAAATTGTTAATGTGAATATTGCTCATTGTACATGGCATGGCTAGCTAACATAAGTAATTTCAATAATATTCTAATTTTTTTATCTTTTATTTTCTTTATTCCTTCCCTTCTTCCTCTAGTCAATCACCGAGCCACAATGATGGCCAACAACTAGCTAGAGGTGAGGGCCGGTAAGCATCGGCGTCCCTGGTGAGGCTCAAACTTACCAACACTCACCAAATATGGCGAAGTTGTCACTAGTAATGCTCATCCTCATCCTCATTGGCCACTAGCAAGGTCAACCTTACTAGCTCGATGACGACGAGCCTGGCCTACCCCTAGTGAGGCTTGACTCACCATCACTAAGTGAGGTTGGTCTTACTAGTGGTTGAACGAGGTTGACATTGCCTTGCAATGACAAGGTCAAGTCTCACCAAGAGCAAGCAAGACTTACTCTCGCCAGTGGTGGGTGGGGCAAACTTCACCAAAGATCAACAGAATTGACCTTGTTGGCCCTTGCTCATAGCTAGTCATTGAGACTCGGCAATTGACTAGAGGAAGAAGGGAAGAAAAAAATATAAAAGAAAAGAAAAAAGAAAAAGAAAATAAATAATAACTAAATATTATAAAATATTAAAATATTTTTAAACTTTGTTTACACCAATGTTGTCTGTGTCACGTAAGACGGCTTGCATCTACATTGGCGATTTCCAATCAAAATTGGTTAGATGGATTCACTTGGCAAAACGTGAAAATGTTTAAAACTCAATTTGCACAATTAAAAGTTTTAGGACTAAATTAGCAATAATGCAATAATTTTTAAAAAAAAAAAATGGACAATTTTCCCTATCATTATTCACAAGATCAACTCTTCAAATGTTTTATGATGACTATTTCCAACAAATATGATAAATAAACTATATCTACCAAACCAACTGTGACTCTTCTTTTCACATATCTTTCAATGACACACCTAGAAGAAAACAAAGCCTCATGACTTTGAGATGTTTATAACTACTTAAGGGGGCCTAGGTGATTCAGAAGAAACACATTGAAAAAGTTGATGAAGATCCTACCCTAAGTCACAAAATCTTCAACTTATTGTTTATGTTTCTATTTTTTCTATAGACTGTCTTAATTACGTCGAAAGGAGAGAGTAACTATTCAAAGAAAGGAGGTAGTTGATGAGGTTGACACTTGGTCGGGCGTGGGAATATGATTGGATAGGCTTTTATAGAACAAACTGAAAATCAGAAAGGAAGGTTGGAGTATAAGAACTTACAGTGTTGAAATCAAGATTAAATAAAAGGAATGATAAGGAACATACTTTCAAAACCCTACCACGCAATTCACTAAGTCTTGCAATATCTTACATTTGCAAGGGATGGTGTGGACCCATTACAAACCCTACGGTAAAATTCTATTTTACTTGATTTTCCCTCCAAAAAGTTAGGTAATTTTCATGAAAGGACCATATTTTCCTCCATCCCTAATTGAAAGATATTTCTTTTAAACAACACTTTAATTGGTGGATCGTAGGTCATCAACGTCACCACCGTGCAAATCTAACTAATTTTACACGAAAGTAGTGTTCATATTTGTGACTCTCCAATTAAAGGACAATTCGCTCCAGCCTCCATGATCTTTCATTAATATGGGCCAAACTAATCATTAAGTTTATTTAGATTCCAAATATCATACAATTTCAGCCAAATTAAAAGCCCAATAGCCCATTTGTTCTGAGCTCTACTTTTGGACCCCTTTAAAGGCATCTTAGACCGGGTCAACCTAGCCCAAAAGATGCTAACAAATTTGAAGGTCGTCTTTCTAAACAGAAATTGTTAAGTTGTAATTATGAGTTACTTTTTGTTGTTAACTTATTTTCCTGAATGAAACAAGTAGCCAAAGCTAGGAAAATCTATTCCATATGGTTTATGTTCTACAAAACAAATTGAGTGGACTAACCATTTTTATGCCATAAAAAAAAAAAAAAAAAAACAAAACAAAACAAAACAAGGTGTAGCTTTTTTTGCAGAAGTTCAGCTATGAAAAAGGTTGTTGCAGCTTCAAAATATTCTCAATAGCTACAATACTTCCAAGATTATCATCCAACATATATATTATAGCATTTTGTAACATAATTATTACAGCACAACACAGTTAAGCCATAGCTCACGGCCATACCAAATGGGCTCTAAATCACATTTTGCAACCCTTCCAAAGAAACAAGGGTTTGAATGCTTTGGTCTCTTTCCTTCCTTAAAAACATATCCAAGGGCAAATGTTAGTTTACTAGAAGAGAAAAATTATTAATAAAGGGTTTTTGTCTAGAAATGTAGAGGTTAGTGTAAGAAGTGTGAATGTCAAAAGTGGGTGAACTAAGCACACATGAAATGCAAATGTAGCGGCTGGCTCGCATGACTCGAAATGTGCATGCAATTGAGATGGCAAAGGCTAAATCTGAGATGCCCACACTATTTTACTACACTGAATAAACCTAGATATGATCCGGAGATTTATAAGCACAATAAGATGCAAACAACATTCTATCACCGTTTTATATATCCGTTCTAGGCTTGTTCACCTCACTAAGTCCATCTAACTATTCACTTGACTTTGTACCTCCAAACCATCACGAACATCCCCATCCTTCTCCGCTTGTTCACCCTTAATTAAGGTCCTTCTAAAAGTTCGCCTTATTAGAAGATCCTTTCAACTCATATACATTTTCATCGCCCAATATCTTATTTGCCTTAGATATCGCCAAAGCTCTCTAAACAGTTATAGAGCACTCCTCATATCAAAATCTCTAGTGATGTTTGTAACACCATCTGCATAATCATAGTAAACATTATACTAAGATAGTATGGACATCATCCAAATCACTTGGAGATGTTTCTCTAACAAATATAATTCGGAGATTTCTAAGTACCATAAGATGCAACCAATGTTCTATCCAAGACCTTCTTATGGCAACCAAGGGCTGTGGATGTGACACACCTTTAACGCTGTTTGCAAGCTATTGCCAACAATGGTTACTATAGATTAGAACTAACACGGCCATAAGAAATTTCTATTGTAGTGCCCTATCTACCAAACAAACCAAAATATTACTTAGATTTGCTTGAAAGAATTAACTCAAGAGTTCATCCACATCCAAAGTGAGACCTTTGGCAAATCTGCCTTACCCATAGAACTAGTCCACTGTGTTGGCAAGCTTGTCCATGCAGCTTACGATCCTTAGGTGTCATAGCACACTTGCTTTGGGAAATTCTCGCTCCATCTTGCCTATGTCGTGCTTGAGCCTCCTTATGCTCTCCAATTAATTCTCCACCCCACTTCCTTGTCTTCCCTAGCAAAGACTCTTCATGCTCAAGCACCTGATTCATGTCGGCCTCCCGACTCACCAACTCTCCAATCTAATATTGAGAGTCTGCATTTTCCTATCTAGGCAAGTCCCTAACTCTAGAAGATGATTAAGTATTCACTTCGACTAGGATTGAATGTGAACATAATGTGTGAGAAGTGTTTTCTCACTTTGGCAATAGAAGAAACACTTGATTAAATAATGTAATGTTTAGTAGATTAGGTGAGAATAATTTGATTATTTGTGAGTTAATGTATAATCACTTGATCGTTGCATGGTATGTACTAATATGTACATGTCGCGAGCCAACCCCACGAGAGAGAGAGAGAGAGAGAGAGAGAGAGAGAGTTAGGTTTAGGGGTATTTCCTGAAGGATAGTGTTATGGCCCATTATTTAAATGCAAACTCTCCTAAGCCCATACCTTACACAAAATCAGACATTCAAATTTTAAATCAATTAAGCTTATGCAATTTTTGACTAAAAAGTTGTCAACAACCTTCTCAATAGGCTAGAAACCAAATAAGATACAGAAGAATGTCTTACTATTTACGTAATCAAAGATTCTAGACTCAGATACATGATTATATTAATCCTAAGGTTAAAGCTCTTTCAATAGCTAAATTTATCATATGTTAATTAACGCCATAGCAACCTATCAAAAAAGAATCTAAGATTCGTCCCAACCATTTTAAGAAAAGGCACAATCAATTATAATCATGAAAGAAAGCACACAAGTATCCTAATATTGTCCTTAAAAATGAAAACAAGCCAATGCAAAACAAAAAAAAAAACCCCTATTATAAAGCCCTAAAGGCTTATCCAATTAAGGGTTTTCTAATTTAATTTTTAAAAAATTTTGACAATTTTTTAAAATCTAATTTTTTTTATTGATTATCAAATTTTCTAAAAGTAATTATTATTTCCTAAATTTTTAAAACTTTTGCATCATTTCCCAAATTTTTAATTTGATTTTTGATTTTTGGATTAATTTTTAATCCGAAAATGGGCTCGTCCTTGAGGTCCATCACCGTCATCAATTGCACCGAGATTGGCAACGTTTTCGTCGATGAGGACTACGTCTTGTCCTTTATGTTCAACATTTTATGTGTTATCGTGCATAATAGTAAATGATAGTGAGTCATATGAATGCAGAGTCTTATTAATAACTAGTATGTTACAAACTTTTAGCACTATAATTGTCTCCCATTGCTCGAGCAAGTCCTTGAAGAAAACATGGATCATCACTGTGCACCACGATCCATCGTTACACAAT
Organism: Eucalyptus paniculata subsp. matutina; assembly: GCA_017140255.1. Classification (NCBI taxonomy): domain Eukaryota; kingdom Viridiplantae; phylum Streptophyta; class Magnoliopsida; order Myrtales; family Myrtaceae; genus Eucalyptus; species Eucalyptus paniculata. The sequence goes on along the minus strand of CM029442.1, from coordinate 35,043,270 downwards.
CTATCCCAATCACGCCTCCAATAGTCATAAACGTCTCTCTCTCTCTCTTTGTATGCGCGTGCATGCTTGATGAATGGTCGTCCAAGGCTAGCGTCTTTAATAATTATTGCTCTAGTTAATCCCTAAGTACAGAAGTCCGAAAACACATGATTCAAGGATAATCTAAAGTTTTTTCGTCACATATCCCTTAATTTAGAATCGTGAATAGATCTTCTTGAAGAAATCTTATTGATGTTCCCTTTGTATGTGCGTGTGCATGCGTTCGATGAAAGGTCACCTAAGGCAAGCTTCTTTATCAATTGTTGTTCAAGTTACTCCCTTAGTACAGAAGTCTGAAAACACGTGATCTAAGGATAATCTTAGGTTTTGTCATCACCTGCCCCTTAAATCAGAATTTATGGACTAGATCTTCTTGGAGAAAATCTTGTTGATGTTCCCCCCACCATTAGGACACTTCAAATTGTAAGACCATTCTTGCAACACCCGAATAAAATCTCCTGTGTATCTTCTTGATGGTTACCTAATTGTGACCTTGATCGATTCAACCCAAGATCGTTAGCAGATTTTTCACGAATAATTTATTTTTTCTACGATGAATAATTCAGACAACGGTTGAATAGTCTACTGTATTGATAGAAGAATCTGGGGCTCTCGTCCAGGAGTCTTCGGAGAACCTATAAAGTTATAAACCCAGGTCGCACGATGTTGCCAAACGTTTTTGATTCGCAATCGAAAAGTAAAAGTCGTGAATTTACAAGAGAAGGACGGGCATTCATCGAACAAATCCCATGCAGTCTCCTTGCGTATCTTTGATCTTTGACGAGAATCCATAATGATAAGTACAGCGATGACCCTCTCGAATTCGACGTCATTTTCCTAACCAAACCTCAAGATTTGCTCTGCAATCAAAGATCTTCACCCCCATTATCATGCAACTCAACTTGCTTCTAGATTTGGGTTATAAATATGAACAACCCTCTTCAGAGTGGAAAAGTCTTCAGGCCACTTGACGTGTTATTCGAGGTTGATGGGAAGTTTTAAGCCAGTAGTTGTTAGAACTTTTCTAAGTACACATAGAGAAACTTGACCCCGCTAGTGTTTAGGGTTTGGCTTCACTAAAATATCAGAACGACACATTTGGACTAATAAAAATTTATTAAAAGAATCTAAGATACAATAAAAATATATTAAGTATCAATAGTATTTTAGGGTTTGGGCACCGGCAAGCCGGTCCATAGATGCAATAGTTGCTTGTTAAACAATAGAGTCGATTGACTTCATACGGACTAGGAAGTACCGATATTTTGCGGCAACTTTCGTGTCGTGTTGGACACTCCAACACATGTTTAATGCTCTCCAACACTCAAGTCTAAAATTCTAACATGCGGACAACACGTATCAAAAAGTTTAACATATTCTCAACTTTCTCGACATTCTCCAACACTTGAGTCTGGAATTCCAACATGCGAGTTCGGAATTCCGATATACTTGGGTCAATTTTCAAAAATTTTATAAATGAAGGGCCAAAATGTAAATATGGAAAAAATAAAATAATAAAAATGAGAAATACGAAAAGAAGAAAAATCTACACTTTATTGTTTTTTTACTTTCACTTCTCGTGACACACAATTCACACCCCAACTTCTCTTCGGCAAATTTTGACACACTAGTCCAAAATCTAGATTGCTTGTTTGCTTTTTCCTTAAAGTTTTATGAATTAATGGAATTGAGTTGAATTTGTAAAATTGAAACAATAAATGATATTACTAAATTGTGGATTAATGTTTTTAGTGTAAATTCATTGTAGGCTCCTTTTTTAAAATTATTTATTTATTTATAAATTTGAATTAGATGATCATAATAATGATAATTTATCAATTTTTATATATTTAATATATAACATGTTACAATATGCCGAATTCTCTATTTTTTGAGATATAACATGTTGACATATCATGTCGTATTGTATCACATGTTGCATATTGGTGTTAGTGCTACTTAGCACACAAATGCTGTGTATATTCATGTTTTGATTAAACTATTACAGTTCAACCAAAAAAAAAAAAAAAACAAAAAAGTTAACAATTACAATGTTACAGAATGGTAGTGGCGTCCATTCGAGTTGAGCTGTCTAAGTAAGCTACCATCTCGACGAGCCATTCTTGCATGATCCAGACATATATTAGCCCAATTCATATATACCGTTAGATGAGGTGAGTCCATACACCAAAATCATGAAAGACTTGCTACATGTGGACTTCACTCGGATCAAAATTGAAGGCCTCAATACTTGAATCGATACACATTTTAAAGCTTGAACTCCCCCTGGATGTTTGATTCAAGGAGTTTGAAAGCCTCCAACTGAGATTTTGTGTTGCGAATGAAGGTTTCTGCAAAGTGTGTTTCCATAATATTAGATGATATACCGACACATGACTCTCTATAATTTTTTATATACATATACATTTTTTAGGTCAGTGCTTGACTTGTCTCTTTATGGTATTGTAAAGATTAGGCGATTCTTATAAATATACTCCATATAGTACACAGTTTTCTAGGTTTCACATTGTTCTTGCTTCGACAGCTCAGTCTACAATCGATTCACCGACTATGTGATAATGGGATCTCTGTGAATCAGGCACAATTAATATCCTAAAGATATATTTTAACATCCCTTTGAACTGAAGGAACGTACTGAGGTTTGCAAGAAAGATAAAGTCCAGAATGACCAGGCTGCGCCAGAGTAAGAAGTTCCCTACAGATGGCTTTGAAGGACATCAAGGCTTCAGAAGGCAACGACCTTTTGTAAGGTTCAAAATGTACTTACTGCAGTACACATCTTACTGGTAACCCAATTCAAAAGATACGGAGAAATCAAATGAAAGTCAAAAGTCAAATCACTGACTAAAGATATCAAAATCTCCGCAAATCAAAGCCAAGAACCCTACAAATCATTTTCCTGCGAGCTGCGTATAGTACTTTTCCTTTTCCAAGAGGGCATGGCTTCGCAATAGTGTCCCTGTCCGCGTGTTTATATATGAGACCCTTGGGAGCTCTCCCTCTCAACTCCACCCCAAACTTTAACACACACCAACTTGCCCATCATCTCTTTGTTCCTCCATCGTTAAAATGGCACAAAACCATCTGATGGCCTCACGTTGCATGATTATATTACTCATCATGATGAGCTTACTACTCTCAATGGTATGCCAATCCAAGCCTTTGACCGATTCACTATACCACAAGCTCCTTTCTCTCCCCATAGCCGACATCCTCCACGTTGACTCTGAATCCACTCGCGCAGCTTCCATCGACTTTGGCCTCATCGTCCGAGAAATTCCAGCAGCCGTCCTTCGCCCATCTTGCCCCAAGGACATTGTGACTCTTGTGGCATTTGCATACAATGAATCCTCTCTTCCTTTCACTATCTCAGCCAGAGGATGCAGCCACTCTATCCAGGGACAAGCTACGGCTCCCAATGGGGTCGTTGTGGACATGATGTCTCTTGGAAACAAGCGGCGTGGGACCACCGTGTTGTGGAGCTGGTCGCTCGGCCACTATGCTGATGTCGGCGGCCAGCAACTTTGGATCGATGTGTTGGAGGAGACGCTGAAACACGGTGTTGCACCGGTATCGTGGACAGATTATCTGTACCTAACTGTGGGCGGTACGCTCTCTAATGCTGGCATTAGCGGGGAAACGTTTCGATATGGTCCTCAGATCAGCAATGTCTACGAAATGGATGTTATTACTGGTATATCACACTCACCCTCGGCTTCCATATATTGACTAGGAACTAATTAAACTAGTTATATTTCGTTTACATCTTTTCATTTAATTGAGAACATTCAATGAGCCTATCATCACGGTAGACAACAATCGACTGGAAGTCTCATATTGGGCTCATTATAAGAAAACGAGAGAATCAGATTCTACAGTAAATAAAATTAGGCATACACTATAAGTTATCTAATTAACATGAGTTAAATTTAACATTAACGCTCAACACATGCATTCGGGGATTAACTCTTTTAATTTTTTTTTTATTTTAACATTCTGTCTTTTGTTTTTAAAAGCTATGTACTTTGAGTCTTTTATCGAGAAGTTGAGATTTACTATGATTTACTATATTTATCCCGAAGACTGGAAATGGAAAGATTAGGTGGAACGGAGAAGTCAACTGGGTTAATGTAATACGTCCAGATTAATCTCCAAGGAACGAGGATTTTGTTTATTCTTTGATCTATTCGACAAAAACAGCTAGACTGCGAACTCTCGCCAGCTACCAATTTTTCTAGTTTATGCATGAACGTATACATGGAAAAAGACAATGATTTCCTCTGCGAAAACAAATCTTATTTATGCTATTTATGTTGTTGCCATAGCGTACTCCTAATACTTATCCAAAAAAAAAAGAAAGAAATTGTTTTTGTGTTAACATATGAACAAGGAATTTGATTTTAAGTTTCCAAATATGTTGACTAGGAAAATATATGACTATTTTCTGATGCACAAGATACTTTCTTGTTCTAAAGTATTAAATTACGAACCATATATATTTCATTTCCTTATATTTTCTTGCTTGTTCACTAGAGAATTTTCTTTCTTCCTTTTTCATTTATTTTTTGTAGGAACTGGGACTTTTTGACTTGCTCCCCTGACAAAAATCCGGAGTTATTTTATTCTGTCCTGGGCGGTCTCGGTCAATTTGGCATAATAACCAGAGCAAGGATTGCTCTGGGTCAAGCTCCAAAGAGAGTACGTAACTGGACTCAATCATCATTATATGGTCCGAATTCACCATACTTGTTCTTTAGGATTGAGACAATCACAATTTATTTATTTTTTATGGGATTGAGTGTCTCAGTCTCTTGATGTATCAGAACTCACGAGAGAAAAAGACATACTTGAAACCACATGTTTTTATATGACAGCGGAAGCACCAAATTTCCTTTTGCAAGCGGCAATTGACTCTATCTTTCACATTGACCATAAACCTACAAGTCAGCTTATCCGTTCTTTTAGTTGGTTGATAGAGAAGATTTACAAGGTAGTGAATGTAATTTTATTCGAATCCAATGCAGGTTAAGTGGGTGAGAATGCTATATAGTGATTTTTCAGATTTTACAACAGACCAAGAAAGTTTGATTTCACACCATGGAAGAGACCAAGATGAAGCATTGGATTATGTAGAAGGTTCGCTTCTCATGCACCGAAATTTAGACAGTTGGACATCTTTCTTTTCCCTCTCGGATCGCCAGCGGTTGATGTCCCTCGTGACCGAGCATGAGCTCCTGTACTGTATCGAAGTAGCCAAGTTCTACGATGGACGCACCCAAACTACAGTGGACAAGGTAAGTGTTGATCGATGTCAAACTATCTTCGAGAAAAGAAAGAAAAGGAAAATACTAGCTCATCTTTTGATTATTTGTGCTTGCGCTGGGCTAGGGTTTTGGAGTACCTCTCTCTCCTCTCCCTCCAAGAAACATCGTATCTCTTTTCTTTTAACTTAGTTCACTGTTATCTTGTCAAAATTAGGCCCTGGAGATAATATTGAAAGATTTGAGCCATGTCCCCGAGTTCATGTTCGAGAAAGATGTTGCCTATGTAGATTTCTTGAATAGAGTACGAGTTGAAGAGCTGAAGCTCCGACGACAGGGGCTTTGGAACGTTCCCCACCCGTGGCTTAACCTATTTGTGCCCAAATCTCGCATCGCTGATTTCAACACGGGTGTTTTCAAGAACATTGTTCTTAAAAAGAACATAACAACCGGACTTGTCCTCATTTACCCTATGAACAATGACAAGTATGTTTTCTTGCTAGCCAACACTTTCATTTACGGCATATATTTTGTTGGTTGTCACTAAAGGTTAATGAATGATGATCACTAAACTTTGATTTCAATCAAGTTAATAAAGTAAACGTTTAATTTCTTGCAACTGATGCACTTTGATCAAAACCAGACTAATTTATTGACGAATTTTTGACGTGTTGCCGACGTGGCAATGGCATGAGATCCAGTAAATTGGTCAGCTGTCCACCATGTCTCTAGTTCGTCAGGAAATCAGTCAAATCCAGCAAGTGCATAAAATGCAAAAACTTGGAAGTTTTAGTTCATTGAATGATTAAAATCAAATCTAAGGGGCTTGCTTATAAACTTCACTAAACCTTGGCGACCATATATTGAATTTAACCCCTTTATTATATATTGATCTGTTTTGCAGATGGGATGATAGGATGTCTGCTGTTATACCGGATGAAGATGTCTTTTATACGGTTGGATTCCTGCATTCGAGTGGGTTTGAAGACTGGCAAGAGTTCGACCTTCAAAATAAGGAGGTGCTCCTTTTCTGTGAAAATAATGGTATTAAGGTCAAGCAATACCTTCCAAATTACAACACCAAAAGAGAGTGGATGGAACATTTTGGTTCGAAATGGAGGACTTTTCAAGAGAGCAAAGCTCAGTTCGATCCAAAAATGTTGTTGTCTCCTGGGCAGAGGATCTTCAACCACAACTAAGGCATGGATTCAAAGATGATGGGGTTTAGGGGTTTCAGTAGGTTTTCCACGCATGCACTTAATTATGTTTCCATGAATCATGAATGCTTACTTAGCTTGTCATAAATTAAGATGTATCCGTCTAGTCACATTGTGTTCGGGAGTTATTATGTGAAATATGAACTACATGGATTGGAATATGTGATCTAAATATGCAGAATAGATAGTTGCATGACAAGTAAAGAGTGTGATGCATTGCACATAAAATAAGTACATATAATTCCATGGTGTAAAATAAAGTTAATATTAGGGGTGATTAGTTCCTGGTTCGGTCTGGTTCCACTTAGGAACGGGGAATCGGACTGGGAGAACCAATTCCCAATTTTCGCGACCGGGAACTTGACCGGAACGATTGAACCAACTTAGGATTGAGAACAAACTAGACCGACCGAACCAACTTAGGACTGGGAACAGGATTGGACCAACTAGTCCAGTCCATTCCGACCGTGCGAGGGCCGTTGACCCTCGTTGGATTTGGGTGAGGGCTCGTGGGCCCTCGCCGCCGGTCGGCCGGGGTTGTCGGCCCCTGGCTAGGGTCCGGCGACCCAGCCGACCCTCCCCCTCTGTCGTCGGCCCTTCCAATGGCGGCGAGGGCTCAGCCCTTACCCCCCCCCCCCCCACCTTTTATTTATTTATTTTAATGTTTTAAATAAATTTAGTTTTAAATTTATTTTTATTAATTTTTATATTAATTTTTTTACCACGTCGCATCAAAATGGCATCGTTTTGCACTTCCTTCGCTGGAAAATCACCATGTTGGCATTTTGACTGGAGTGGCACTTAAGTGATTTATTTTGCTCCAATTTTGGCACTTAAATGTTACTTTCCTAACTTTTGGCATTTAAGTGTCTCTCCATGCTAAGTTTTGGCACTTGAGTGTATTTTGTCCCTTTTAAATCCTACCATGTGATTCACTAAGTCTGGCAATATCTCACATTTGCAAAGGACAACGTGACCCATTAAAAACCCTAGGGTAAAATTCTATTTTACTTGACTTTCCCTCAAAAAAGTTAAGTATTTTTCATGAAAGGACCATGTTTTCCTCCATCCCTAATTGAAAGAGATTTCTTCTAAACAACACTTTAATTGATGGATCGTAGGTCATCAATGTCACCAACATGCAAATCTAACCAATTTTACAAGAAAGTAGTGTTCGTATTTGTGACTCACCAGTTAAAGGCCAATTCGCTCTAGCCTCCATGTTCTTTCATTAATATGGGCCAAACTAATCATCAAGTTTATTGAGATTCAAAATATCATACAATTTTAGCCAGATTAGAAGCCCAATAGCCCATTCATTCTGAGCTCTACTTCTGGACCCCTTTGAAGGTGTCTCAGACTAGGTCGGCCTAGCCCAAAAGATGCTAACAAGTTTGAAGGCCGTCTTTCTAAACATAAATTTTTAAGTTGTAATCATGAGTTATTTTTTGTTGTTAACTTATTTTCCTAAACGATACAAGTAGCCAAAGCTAGGGAAATCTATTCCTTATGGTTTATATTCTACAAAACAAATGGAGTGGACTAATCATTTTTACGCTATTAAAAAAATGAGGTGTAGCTTTTTGGCAGTAGTTTAGCTGTGAAAAAGGTTGCTATAGCTTCAAAATATTCTTGATAGCTACAATACTTCCAAGATTATCATTCAACGTATATCTTATAGCATTTTGTAACATAGTTATTACAGCACAACACAATTAAGCCATAGCTCATGGCCATACCAAATGGGCTCTAAATCACATTTTGCAACCCTTCCAAAGAAACAATGGTTCGAATGCTTTGGTTTCTTTTCTTCCTTAAAAACATATCAAAAGGCAAAGATTAGTTCACTAGAAGGGAAAACGTATTACTAAAGGGCTTTTGTCTAGAAATGTAGATGTTAGTGCTAGAAGTGTGAATGTCAAAAGTGGGTGAACTAGCATGACTTGAAATGTGTATGCCATTGAGATGGCAAGGGCTAAATCCAAGATGCCTACACCATTTTACTACACTAAATAAACCTAGATTTGATCTGGAGATTTATAAGCACAATAAGATGCCAACACCATTCTAGCACCGTTTTCTATCCATTCTAGGTTTGTTCACCTCACTAAATCCATCCAACTATTCACCTGATCTTTGTACCTCCAAACCATCATGAACATCCCTGTCCTTCTCCACATGTTCATCCTTAATCAAGGTCCTTCTAGATGTTCACATTGTCTAAAGATTCTTTCAACTCGTATACATTTTCATCGTCCATTACCTTGTTCACCTTAGATATTGGCAAAGCTCTCTTAATAGTTATAGAGCAATCCTCATATCAGAATCTCTGGTGCTGTTTGTAATACCATTTGCATGCATCATAGTATTATACTAATAATAGTTTGGATATCATCTAAATCACTTGGAGATGTTTCTCTAACAAATATAATATGGAGATTTCTAAGCACGATAAAATGTGACCAATGTTCTATCCAAGACCTTCTTATGGTAACCAAGGGCTGTGGATGTGACACACCTTTAACGCTGTCTACAAGCTATTGCCAACAATGGTCACTATATATCAGAACCACACAGCCATAAGAAATTTCTATTGTAGTGCCCTATATGCTAAACAATCCCAAATCTTATTTGAATTCGCTTGAAAGAACTAACTCAAGAGTTCATCTAGTGGCATTTGATCAAAAGCTCCAATTTGTTCTACTTCCACATCTTGAGACCTTTGGCAAATCTGCCTTACCCATATAACTAGTCCAGTGTGTTGGTGAGCTTGTCCATGCAGCTTCCGATCCTTAGGCGTCATAGCACACTTGCCTTTTGTGAGTATCGTAGACACATTCCGTCGAACTTCTGGTGGGCATCGACTGGAGAGCAAATGATAACTCGACTGGACATCAAAACGCGATTGAGACGGATATAGACAACCAAGCAGTGTCCAGAGGCAACAAAATGCAGCACAGCTGTGGTTGGGATTTGAGCGAACTGAAGAACTGTGAGCCTTGGCACCGATGAAAGGAGCGCCGGGAAATGGGGTCTCGAGCACGGCCAAGCTTCTCTCGCGCTCTCTACCGGATCTCCTTTCTCGAGCTGCTCTCCCTCTCTGTTTTCAACCGAATAAAGTAAACCCTCACCGTCTCCCTCTCTCTTCAGCTCTCTCTCTCTCTCGGATCTCTAGTCTCTTGCCGAAGAACCTCGCCGAAATCCTCCGAGCACCAGCGTCCTTCTCTCCTCCTTGCGTCACCCGCCCTTCTCTCGTGCTGGTTCTTATCGAAGAAAGGCTGGAGGCGGGGTTGGACTCTTGCCTTATTTTCTTGGTCTCTGGTGGGCTCAAGAACATAATAGAAATGGGCCCAAAAGAGAAACCAAAAGATGGGTCAGATGAATGAAGGGGCTGACCGAAAATTTATCGAAAGAGTGAGCCGGACATGCCGGCCCGCTCGTGTTCATTTTTTCCTCATTTTTTTTAATTAAACCTTTGCTATGTCTCTTATTTATATCTTCTTTTTCTATTTTTTTTTCATATTTTTATATTTTGCAAAAAATGGATTCTTGAACAGTTGACAAAAATTCAGGTGTCAAATAGTACATGGACATTGAGTGGCTGATGGAAGGCTGCAAATCTTGCTCTATAGGCAATTTCAGCAGTTTAGAGGGCACCAAATTTGGTCACCACATCTTTATATTCATGACTTAGACTTGCATATCCACTTCAGTTACCTTTCCACTTGAACACATTCGTTAGCTTGAAAGTTTCTGATTGGATACTCGTTAACTTGTTAGCTAATTTTCTCATATTCTTGTTTCCCCATCTACTGTAAATTTGTCGTAAATTACACTGAAGTATGGCCTGATCACCTTCTTAGGCCTTTTTCATTGATTAGTAACAACATTCTACATTGGGTTATTTCTAACAGACTTGTTACATTTGGCAAATTTTCGGGATTACTATTTGATGTGAGTTATATCGGTGCGTATTGTACGTAACTTTGTACTTTTATTGCATATAGAACAGAATAGAGGACACTCGGAGAGACGAGAGCCTTGCACGATCTCAGCAAAGACATCTAGACCGACATCCTATCTAGGCCTCCGGTGAGGTCTTTGATCCGGTTCAAGTGCATCCGTGAGAGTTGTCACGAGCCCCCAATTCATAGAGGCCCACCTCCATAGGGATTCGGCTCGGCTTCTCCTTCTCTCACAGTCCTCATCACCACCAACCCACCTTAGTTTGGGGACTGTGAAGCGCTCGAATCACCCAATAGTGCGAACAAAGGTACATCGGTCACCCACCTTCGATTCCCTACGTGAGATGTCAGGCTATTGTTCTCTTGTTTTGTTCCCTAAAACTTATGGAGTAAGACATGGGTTTCTCAATAAGATAAATACCAAAGATTCGAGATATCATATCGAGATTGTCGGGTCTTGTAGGGGGTTGGCCTGCTTAGATGCTGATCCTCAAGTCAATGTCCTGGGGAACCCATCGACCAGAAAGTCTGTATAGATCCCAAATCCCTGGTCTCTCGGTGAATTCTACAATAAGATGTCATACAAATTTTCAATATTTGTGATTTCAGAGTAGCCACATCATCCAAATTTGCGAAAGGATTGGGTAGCAGTGATATTTGATGTAACGTACCTCCTGAGATGATTACATAAGGTCAAATGGCATATTGTAATGTTGCATTTGACCCCATGGGGAGGTGATGATCTTTTATAAGTTAATTGGAATTAAATGGTAATCTGAGATTTAATTTTCTTATGCCCACAGGTATGGAAAGTTTTTTTGGTTCTTATAATTACTGGTTTTGTTAAGTAAACTCTAATGTAAATTCTGCGCATGAAGCACCTCTACCCCCAAGTAGGTTTTAATTTACATTAGTACGGATTTGGGGGGGGGGGAGGGATCAGATGCATTGCTATGGATTATTTGATCATAAAGTTGATGGTTTTCTTGGTTTTACATATATTCCTAGTACTACTACTATTATTGATTTTCCTGTCTTGGAGCGGTGATAATTTTTCAATCAGAAAGGAAAGGTTCTTTAGGATCTTGAGTATGTGAACCTTGACTGGCGCTCCATGTGGATATACTGCCGATGTTGATTCTTTCATACTAATTATGGGGATGTGCAGTAGAAATCCATTTTATATATTCTAAGGAAATCATCGAGGGAGAGGTCTACTTGGAACTAATCACGTATTTGATTGCATCATCTTCACTCAAAAAACTTGATGTAACGAGATATGAACTGAATATGATATATAAAGTAAGTTTGGTTCAATTTTTACTAGGTACTTTAAGTCACTAAAATCTTTAAGGAAAAGTTAGGCATATAGAATTTTTTTTTGGGTAGAGCATTGAGTGAAAGTCATCAATCCCAAGGTAGGAGGGGATATGCTTTTGGAATGTTATTGTGGGGTTTATTAGGGGTGGCAAATGGGTGGGGTGGGTTGGGTATGGGTCAGGTCGAAAATGGATCGACCCATATTTGACCTATTTAACCCGTTTTGACCCATATTTCAGTAGTGTAAATCCAGTGACCCATACCCGACCAGACTCGTACCCGACTTATATCCAACCCGATTCATATTGCTAAAACCTATTAATATTCTAAGAAAACCCACTTCTACTATATTTTAATTGGATTAAAATTTCAAATTAAATTAAAAATAGTAAATTTAAATAAAATAAAAAGTTCAAAAAACCTATAAATTGAAATATTTAAAAACATTAGACTATGCACATGCTTCTCTTGTTTGAAGTAAACATATCATTGAATAACTAAAAACTGTAACATGAATAAATTTTAACTAAACCTAAAAAGCTCATTTTTATGATTTTTTTAATAAAAAAAAGTGTTGTTAAAATATTTTTATGCAATACAATTTTTTTAAAAATTTTTATGCAATATAAATTTAATGGAAATTTTTTATAATTCTTTATAAAATATTTTTTTAAATAACATTTTTAAATTTTAAATATAATTTTTTAATTATTTTTATTTTGTAAAAATATAATTTTTATACTTTTTATTTTAAAAAATATAATTTTTATACTTTTTATTTTAAAAAATATAATTTTTATAATTTTTATTTTTAAAATATAATTTTTAATTTTTAATAATTATCTTTCTTTTTTTTCTTTTTCTTTTCTCTTTTTTCTTCTTCTTCGCTTCTTGTCGTCGGCCACGACGACAGCCGAGGACCAGCCACAAGCAAGATCGAGCTCACCGACATTAGGTGAGGCTCGATCTTGCCAATTCGGCGAGGCCGAGGCCTCGCCCGACGCCGGCGAGCTTGAGTCTCGCTAAATCCAATGAGGCTTAAGCCTTGCCAGTCGTCGGTGAGTCTTGAGCCTCGCTTGGCCTATCATCGGCCGTCGCCCCGCTAGCCATCGGCTAAGGAAGGAAGAAAAAGAAAGAAAAAGAAAAAGAAAAAGAAAAAAAGAAAAGAAAAAAGTTAAAATGTGAAAAATAATTATAATTTCAAGTTTTTATTAAAAAAACATTTTTATAAAGTTAAAAAAGGTCATGGTTTAAACTTTAAAGTGAGTTTCCTAATAACTCATTTAAACCCCTTTTTTTGTGTTTTATTTTCTCGACTCCTTTCTAACATATATTTAACTTTCACTTAACCCATTTTTGACTTATATTTAACTTTCACTTGACTCATGTTTGATCCATATTTAACTTTCACTTGACCCATATATGACCCATTTAACTAAAATTGGGTTATAATATGAGTTTATGACCCATTTTGCCAGCTCTAGGTTTGATGATATTTCTCTCCTAATCTTGTCCTCTCGCTGATACTTGCATATTTCACTACTACCTCGAGCTCGAGCTCGTCGATCTCAAGCTCGCGCTCTGCACTCTCGCTTATCATTTTCTTTATTTATTTTACCCTACAATTATACATTGCTCAATCAAAGGGCTATACATGCTTTGCTTCTTTTTTCTTTTGTTTATTGGAACACAAAAAAGCAGGAGGTCTACCACCGCCTGCAGTGGCCTAGTTGGATAAGAGTCCCCATGAAGTCTACCTAGGACGAAGGGGTTCAAATCTCGCGGGACGCACAGGATCTTAAGCGCAACGTCAGGGTGGTGGTTCCTCCACTAGCGTCGCCCCAGGGTTTACTCGCTGGCTGCCGGCTGTACGAGGTTCCCTGGGCATTAAAAAAAAAATGCAGGAGGCCTTAAAGATTCTCATTAGGGTTGTACATGTTTTGCTTCTTTTTAAAATCCATACCAACATTTTTTAGAGTAGATGAGCGTTTTGTGATAATGAAGAAACAAAGATATGAAGCAAATTTGCCCAGATTTAAAGGCAAGTTTATATTTGATGGATTTATAGGTTAGTAAGTAATGCATGCCTAAGTGATGAAATCTTAAAAAATATTTTCCGTTAGAAAATATTTTTCTTACCAAACACTGTAAAATATTTTCTAAAACATTTTCAGATTTTAGCTGAACGTTATAAAATATTGTCATTTTCTTGAAAAATGACTTCTGCGAAAATATTTTCCAGAAATGACATATTTTCCATGAAACGAACGGACCCTGAATCTCTAACTACCAGCGATGGGTGTCCAGCCCTCGTCGGCCCTCACCAACGGCTAGCGCTCACCAGCCCTTCCCAAGTTCAATGGTCTTGAGAAGAAGACGAACATGGGACAAAGAAGATGATGAATAGTGCAACCATCGTCCCAAAAAAATAAAATAAGAAACAAGACAACTAAAAAGAAATTTTTTAAAAGAAATGGACAAAAATGCCATTGATCAAGCCACCGGAATATGAATTGGAAATGCATTTGTTCATAGGCCAGCGAGTGAGGTCCTTTTTTTAGACTAAATGATCACTTTGGGTCCTTATTTGAGATAGCCTTCACTCTAGGTCCTCTTTTGAGAAAAGAAAAGCACTTTGGGTCATTATTTGGGATTTTCCTTTTATTTTATCTCGTTTTATTTCTACATATATAGAATTAGGAAGCAAAAAAAAAAAAAAATTACAGAAGAAACCATTTTAGGCTCAATTCATAAGTATGAAGCTCAATTCCTCAAACCCAACACTAAATGACTAGGGTCAGCCCAAAGCTACGACCTAGAAGACTAGGCCTGGCCCAAAGCCAAGTTCAACAAGCGGAACCTGAACTAAATGAATAATCAGAGCAAGCCCAAGTTTACTAAAGAGGAACAAACCAGAGGTCCACACCAATTTCCTCTTCCTCACCTATTCGTCCAGGTAGTCATTTACTTCCATCGGCCAAAACTGCCAAAGCCTAGATCACTACCAAGTGAACTCCAAGTTAAACGTCACGGTCCATTGCATCCCTCCTCGAACCCTCTACCATCAATCACCTTCAATTGTTAAACATCACCGTCAACCACCATGACAACACAGAACCGCCATCACAGCAAACACAGTAGCAACTGGGAAACAAACATGGAAGACAACTCATAGAATCAGTTTGGAGGATTAAAACTGAAATCTTTCTCATCAATCAATGGAAAACGCTTTCCAAGAAAACAAACATGGTTATGAGTGTTCAAAGTAATCCAGGATCGGAGTGGACCATACGCTAACTTGGTTTGGAAATGGTGTTTGCGTATGTAAAAGGAAAAATGAAATCGATATCCACATTAACACCCACGCGCAAACATGCTAGGAATCGTGAATCTAACACCAGATTGACAAACAGAGAATCGACATCGATGCGCTCTCACTTGGAGCAAAAATAGTGACCAGCCCTATGTCAGCGTCTTTAACGCATTTTAGCAAACAGTTTGTGCGCAACAAGAGATTCGACCGTACCCACGAAAAATCGAAATCGTTATGGTCTAAATTTATGCTATGCCGCAACGTTGTTATATCTGAAATCTATTCTTTTTGTTGCTAACCAGATGGAATAATTGACCTTTAAAATCTCATCGAAAATGATTTGAAGATGAAAAAATAAATTATTTCTCAAAAATATCTCTCTCTACGGCAAAAATCAGGACGCCACTGCATGAAATATTTGGAGTCATACAAGATCAGAGGGGAACTTTATAGTTCATGGTATAATAAAAGAGATTAACCATTTACGAAGTAAAGCCACAACATAATGAAAACCCTCCACATCTAGGAGTCAACAATGTTCCCAATAGGAGTGAAAATGTTTTTTTCGCTCTTATTACATGTTTTTCGTTAATTTTGATATTAATAAAAGCTGAAGCAAATCACCACGAACTTCAACATCATTTAGGTGGAAGTCTAAAAAAATGCATACAAGCACAAGTCGGTGAGACGCAAAAAGAGGCAATGATAATTATGGCATTTTCAAATTGTGGTTAATCATTGTAAAAAGAAATTTCCCATTAAAGGTACATAAGACGTTACCACCTTTTCTACTTGATATTGATTTTTGTCAATACGAGGAAATTCTTAAAAAGGTCAATGTAATTACAGACTATCATAGTATGGCTTGAAAATTAAATTTCATATCTAGGATAGAAAGGAGAATCAAAAGTTTAATACGGTACATAAAAAGCATGAGGGATATGGGAATATATCACATAATTGGTAGTAAGAATCCACCTCCATTTAAAACTCTCGCATGATTGGTAGTGAAAATCCATTTCCATTTAAAGCTCTCAATCTCAGATACTCCTTTTAAGGAAATATATCAACTAAATTGTCAATGAGATCATCATAGTTAATTAAGGAACCAAATTGAGAATATGCAAAAGTTTGTTGAGCTTTCAAATCTAGTACTATAAATACTGCCTAGCCACTCCTATGACAAAACACGACCAACACATAAAGATCAATACCTCATACATTCTCATTTGGATAGCGGTCCAAATGACGAAGATGATGTCTGGGGACAAGCTCTAGCTTGTCTCTCCCTCCAGATCGCCCATCCTAGCATTTCAATTGCCATGGATGTAAATTGTTCGTCAAGTGTTGCCTACCATAGCCATGTAGCATAATCATGTACTCTAGTGGAACTTGACTAAGGTTCGAACTACTAAAGCCAACTTTTTAAGTAGAAGATGTCCCATAGGGTTCAAATTAGGTTGTTGACATTTAGTGTGCTTCATTTGGACGATTATCCTTTCACAGAGCACACCATCTTTGTTAGGAACACATAATTGTAATATACGATCTTATCCTTTTTCTTAAGAGCTTTTATGGTATTGTGAGCAACATATCGCCATATATATGTAGATATTTTTACTTTTTTCATACTCTGACAATGAAAGTTACATTTACAGGTCTCTACAGTCAAAGATGATGAGAATAACATAAATTCTTCCTTTAGGATGCTAAATCTCAACCATGCGGTAGAATCTTTTCTCCGCACGAAGTAGTTTTTACCCAAATTGGGTTCCACTGGAGGACTTGAATGGCCAACATGGACACGGATTTATTTTTGCGGCAATTGAATGACGGATCAGCGTTCAGAAGGGAGTGGCAAGCTAGAGGTCTTTATCATTGATGGGCCGCTATTTAAAGGAGAATTTATGAGATATGTGCCAAAAATGTAATATCTTATATCTTTGTGTGTTTATCATATTTCGTCATCAGACCGACGAGTGTCATATTTATAGTATTAGACTTAAAAACTCAACAAAAGTTTGTGTTTCCTCACTGTGGTTCCTTAATTGTCTACGTTAATCTCATTGCATATTTAGTCGATAAATTTCCTTGAAAAAGAGTATTTGAGATCGAGAGCTTTAAATTGACATGGATTTTATCTATGAATTATGTGATGCATTCCCATGTCCCGCATCTTCTTGATGTCAAAAGAATATCGCATTGCATTAAAGTATGGATTCTCATTTCTATACTAGATATGAACTTTTGCCATATTATTATAGTATCTAATGACATAGACCTTACTTTTTCTACTTCACTTGGTACCTGATTATTTGAAATCCATTCCTTCAATAGAAAACATCGAACATGTTTCCAAGATGATCTTATCCCTTTGATACCACCAAGTGAAAGATATGATTATTTTGACCAATATATCTAATATTGCAGGAAAAAAATGTTCAAAAAGTTTTAAATCTTTTAATTGCATCATTTAAGTTATAAGCATTCTTACATTATAATAATTAAGTCAATTAAGTCAATTTTTTTTCCTGGAAATGACTAACGTGAATACCAACCATCTTACGTGAAATGATTGGAATAAACACAGACAATGGAGGGCCATTGACCACCGAGTTAGGGGTAGCGACCCGGCCAACCACTAGATGAGGCCTTGTGGGCCCTCACTGGCCACGTGCCCTCACCAACCGTGGAGAGGGTCATGACCCTCACCTAGCTTTGAATGAGAAGCCCTCATCGAACACCACTGGACGAGGGTCATAGCCTTCACTTATAGTTGGGCAAGGGCCGCAACCTTTGCATAATGGCCGGTGAGGACTTGTTACCCTTGTGCAAGGGCTCTCAGCTCTTGTTGGCCACGTGCATGACCAACAAGCCCTTGCCCAGTGGCCGATGGCTTCCTACTAGCCCTTAACAATTTTTTTTTTAAAGAAAAAAAGTAAAAAGAAATTGAAAGAAAAGAAAAGAAAAATATTTAAAATTTTAAAAAAAGTTAAAATATTACTAAAAATTATTCATGTCAGTTTTAGCTATGGCATGTGGCATAGCAACATTTTAGCTATGGCATGTGGCACAAAGTAGCAACATTCACGTCAATCATTTTAGTCAAAATTAGTTAGATAGACCAATTGACAAAATGTAAAAATATTTAGAACTCAATTGATATAATTAAAATATTTAAAAGTGAATTGATAAAAGTGTAATAGGTTTAGGGCTTTTTGGACAAGGGTTCCAATATTTTCACAGGCGTTCTCTGTCTCTCTCTCCTCTCCCTCCCCCTCCCCCTCACTCCTCGGCCTTGCCTCCATCGTGCCGCCGCTCTACCCGGTCATATCCGACAAGTCTAAAGATAGGCTCCACATGAGACTCTGCCACGCCAACGAGCCCCCTTAGCCTCTCTCTTCTACCTCCCACGTCCCGCATTGCTCACGGCTTGGGTCTACAGGCTAGCCTCTGCGCGAAGTTGACAGCAGCCTTGGACTTCAAAAAGCCACCTATATCTTTCACTGACCCAATCAACCTCGGATCGACCTCTATCCAGTCAGGCTACCCTAGATTTGAGATTATAGCTTGGGTCTAGTGCGGCCGAGTTTGATACTTGAGGCTCATGCTCAATTTCAAGGCTCAACTCTCAGCTTGGCTTGGGATCACACTCATCGTTGTCACCATTTTGTCCTCATCGACGAAGCGGCGATGAGAAGCAAAGTGTGCGTGTAAGGGAAGAAAGATGACAGATACAGAGATGGAGAGATTGACTTATCGTTGGGTTGAGCTGGGGAGCTGGAGGAAGAGAGAGGGTGACAGTACGTAACGGTGCTGTCCTTGGTGGACCGCCTAACCATGCCACTCGAGTAATAATCATTTTACATTATGTTCACTAAAAACTATGTTTTCATGAAAAGTTTTTAAGTTAATGTCCTATGCAAAAAGCCTATAAACATTTTGGGCTAAACCCGCCCAAACGCACCCTAACAGACTTTTAACAACGACAAAGCCAACCAACATGGACAAAACCACTGAACATTGCTGCGAACATCATCCTACCACGTCCATCCACCATCTTCAATGCCACCACCCTCAGCCCCCTTTCCCTCCTTCCATCCTTCTCTCTCTTTTTGAGATCGTAAACGTCATGGGGACCTTTTGATTCTTTAAGGACCCAAGAGCTATTATTTTGTAATATTATCCACTTTGGGCCTTCAGCCCTCACAGTTTTAAAACGTGTTACACATAATAGAGAATCTAAGTCTTATCAACTAGCCCAGAACTTCTCCCTAGGCGATGTGAGATTGGAGACATACACTTAACCTTGTCGTTATACTATTGAGGGGCTATGGCCCCATACTCTTTTAGCCCAATATTGTCTACTTTGAGCCTTCGGCTCTTACGACTTTAAAATGTGTTATATAGATTAGAGAATTCAAATCTTATCAACTAACCCAGGACTCCTCCTTATGCAATGTGCAACAAGCGACATGCACGTAGCCTTGCATGCATACTACTGAGGTGTTGTACTAGACCATCCCTCCATACTTCCCAGGTTTGGGTCTTCATAGATTCAAGGTCCCCAACAATTAGGAATTTTCTAGCGGAGAGTTTTTTTGGGCGGTTGGAGAACTTAAAATTATAGTTAAGGTTGTCCTTTTAAAGAAAAATGATAATTATCCAAATAATTTTTATTATTAAGTCAAATTCAAATTCTAATATGAAAACTCAGAATGTGAAGTCCTCATATTAGAAACAGAGGTGAATAAATTGATATCAAGATGAAAAATGATAATTCTTTTTTATATTGGGCTAAAAGAGTATCTTTTTCTTTCCGCAAGACTGGATCAAAGTGAAAGGATGGAATAAGCCCATTGGTATAAGTCTTGTCTATAATTTTATGATTCGTTTGGCAATCAAAATAAAATTTCTTATATCTTGTATTTGATGTATATTCAAGACAAAATAAAGTCGAATATAAGGAGGATATAAATTGGATAAAATTATCTCATATGAGAGATTGGATAAAGGTGGATATAATTTTTTTTTTGGTAAAAGGTAATAATATAAAGAGAAAAGGTCAAAAGTACAAAAAACACAGCACCAAAAACTTACACTTAAGATGAATAAACATAATGAGTGGAAGTATGCCATGCTGCAAAACACAAGGCAATGCCTAAAAGAAGGCAAACAGCAAACTATAAATGCACGGCATGAACAACTAGCAAAGAAACAAACACCTCAGCGTAGGAGGAGAGACATCGACTCTAGAGCACTAGAGCACTAGCAATTCCTTGAAGCGTCGATTAAAACCAGGGTCGATTACAGGTCTCCCGAGAAGATAATGGGATCGATGCCCCAACTCCTTTGCAACCTTCTGTTTCTGAAGCTATCCTCAACGTTTTTGAAGATGTTAGCTCTATCCCTAACCACCTTAAGAAGATGGTTCTTCATAGCCGAGACGGTAAGGGGTTGTTCTCTGAATATGATGCTATTCCTATATTTCCAAATAATGTGACAAAGAGCCCCAAGGGAAAAGCGAGCAATGCATTTAGAGAAGTCCTAACCCTTCAAGAAAGAGGTGGCCCACCGGAGATTCTCTCCCCAAGACCTGTTCCGCCAAAGTAGATTGCATCTCCCACCCAAAAGAAAGCAACACTGGCCGTGACAGAGCAATAAAAAAAACAAATGATTTATGGAATCAGACAATCGATTGCAGAACACACAGGATCCCCTCTCTATTCTACCATGAGTCAATAATAGAGATTGTGCGGGCAATCTGCGCTTGGTCATAAGCCAAAGGTTAAGCCGATAGAATGTCAAATATCTATAATAGAAAAGTTATTTTTCTTGTATAACAAACTTCTTAAATTAACAAAATTAAAATTATATATTAATATAAATAATCTAATATAAGAAATTCAAAATAACAAAAAACAACAATCTAGTTAATTTAATTTAATTTTATTTTCATTTATATATTCAAAATTTTTAATATAATTTCAATATATAACATATTTTAGGTATTTTAGATATATTAGTACAATTTACTATTTAATAATTTTATTAGAGAATGATGGAAAGGGAAGAAAGAAATAAAAAACTAATTAATTAAAAAAAGAAAGGAAAATAAAATAAAAATAAACTAGGCAAGAGTATTGCGAGAGATTTTTTTACCTTTTTTGGTTCATTTATTCTAATATATCATTTATATTAGGGGTGATCGGTTCCCGGTCTAATTCAATTCCACCTAAGAACCGAGAATCAGACCAAGAGAATCAGTTCCCAATATTTGGGATCGGAACCGAACCGGACTAACTAGTTCGGTCACATGCCATTGAACCGATTACCTAGCAAAAAAATTAAAAAAATTAAGAAAAATACAAGAATCGTTACTATTTTTAAGTTTTATTACTATTTTTAAGAAATTAAAAAAAAAAGGTTAGTCTGGTCCGATCCGATTATCCCCTCCCCGCGGGAATCGAGAACCAAACCAACAATCACCGGTTTCATTTTTATGGAACTGGGAACTAGACTGATCCCTCGAGGAACCAAACCAAACCAGCCGATTCGATCTGGTATGGGCGGTTCTCGATTTGGGTGGTTCTGTGTGCTCATCCCTAATTTATATCAAACAATGTACATAATATTATGTGATTATATCTAACTTTATTATTGCAATAATCAAATAGTGAATAGAATATAGCAAAATCCTAAATTTTATATCCTATCTTAGATAGTCCTATTCTGGTTAGAAATCCGGATAACCAAACATAGCCTTAAAAATAAACTTGTCCATATATCCTTCTATTCCATCCTTTTAGATCTTGCTATTATCTCAACTGTTACACTCGTTTTACCTAACCTTCATCTTGATCATGATGATTGCTAGTATAGAAAAACAATGCAAGTTTCTTCTATTTTGACTTCACCATTTAATGCGGATTAGTTATTTTTCAACATGACTTTACCCAAATATTTAAGCATATATAAGAGCCAAGTTTGGCATTAACCCCTATCAAGTCAACAAATTTTTAACCGCATTAAGCCATGTCAGGTAATTGCTAATGGCTTTATCGACAAGACAGCAAATTTCGTCACTGAACGAATGAGAGATGACCCAGACGGACTTTTCAAAAAGGACAAGAACTTCTTTGATAAAAAAAATTAAGGACGGTCTTGATCTTTTAAGCTAAAGAATTGGAACGAACAGCCACATTTCACCTTCACAGTCATTATCATTACCACCTATAATTATGTCCTCTCTTAGTTGTCCAATTTCCAATCATGACCTAAGCTTCTTGGCAATTCCCACGGTTTGCTTCAATTGTGCTATCTGTGTAGTTTATCCCTTTAAGAGATGATTGACCCAGCCACCTTCCTTCAACATAAAACTTTTTTGGAGACGACTTTTGGGTAGCCCGAAAGGCTGCCATTAGTTTATGGATAGGATTGGAGTGGAGGAGCACGAGACAGATCGTTCTATCTACTTGAATTTGTGGACTTTGCAGTGACCTATTTCGACCCTTGTACCTCTGCCTTCTTTTATGAAAATAGTGTTTTTGTTGTTTAATTCAAAAAACTTTGGTATCAATTTCAAGAAATTGTACGAGAGTCCAGATGATAGGCACGGTGGACAAGACAAAATGTATCATACACTATTTTCATCATATATGTTCAACTATTCCTGTGGGAGTTGACTCTTTTGAGAGGAAAGTCAATTAATCTCCTCACAAATCTTTACATGAATTACTATCATTCACTAATTTTAGAGCTTTCCTTTTGCAAAATGGACAAAAAATTCATCAGCATGAGCCATTTCCAAATGCAGCCATAGTGAAAGTAATGCCCACAATCCAACTTTCCAAGCTTCATCTTCATCAGTGGAAGTCATCCAGCAATAGTTTTAGCAAAATACAAAGTATAATTTAGTTGCAACATGATTCAACTTCAACATTAGGTTCTGCCCAAGTCAAGGATTGTTACCATTGCGACCTAAGGTTTGTGGAAATGACTTTTGCACTCGATCCTATGGAAACATCTCCAATTTGTTCTTCCAAGTAGAGCAATTCCTAATGAGAAAACATAGGAGAACTCGATTGGGCTATATGGCTTCCAACTATTAATTCCCGCCGATCGAATTACTTCTGTGGCAACTAGAATGTTGGGATGGCAATCAGAAGGGAGAGGCAAGCTATAGTTTGTCCCAAGATATGGTCTTCGTCTCTATGGGCCATTGTTCACAGGAGAATGCATGAAGTATGCTCTGTAAGATGTAATATTATTGTATCTTTATGTGCTTATCATGTTTCGTCATAGGAACGATGAGGTTGTATTTATAGTGTTAGACTTGAAAGCTAAATAAATGTTTGCACTTCTCAATTTGGTTCCTTAATTAACTATGATGATCTCCTTGGAAATCTAGTAGATATTTTTCCTTGTAAAGTTGTATTTGAGACAGAGAGCTTTAAATCTAGATGTGTTTTTACTACCAATTATATGATGCATTTCCATATCATTCACGCTCCCAATGTCAATAGATCACTCCATTCTATTAAACTTTTGATTCTCATTCCTATACTGGATATGAACTATAATAGTGAAGCCAAACTACGATAATATGTGATTATACATAGCTTTTTAAGGAATTTTATCATATATATAAAAATCCATGTCAAGTAAAAAGGAAATTTCCCATTAAATGGAGATAAGGTATTACCTTTTCCTACCTAGCACGGATTTTCATAGACACAATGAAATTCTTCAAAAGGTCTATGCTATTACATAAACATTATTGGATTTAAGATACCATACACGCTACTCATGACCTTTTCGTGGGATATACGACTAATACTTTATCATATATTCTCTTTTGCCAATTCTAGATAGGTTTGCTTTGAAAACAACATACTCGCAGCAATACAACTGATAACATATCTTTGTGCATTCATTTTTCTTCACCAGGCTAATTGGGTAAGTTCCAAATTCTATCCATTTTCCAAATTATCTATATAAACTTATATGATTATATATTAATTATTTTACTAATCAAGTGCTAGCCCAATCTGGTAATTAACTATTTTAAGGGAACTTGAATTCCATTTTTGAATTTTCCTGTTGTTGTCATTTATTTAATTATTACATTACAATTCTTTCCTTTAAGCCTTTGTCACATTCCAAAGAGTAAAACAACGATATAATAATTAGGAAATACAGTTTTGTAGAGTTGATTTTTTTCCCCCAAAATCCTTTTGACTAGTAATTGAATTTGGCATCTGGTAACATGTTACCCATCTCTACCTCTCTTTGGATATATGTATACATGTGCGCATTAGTTTCTCTACTATAAATAATTTTTGGAATTGGAATTAAGAGATGTTCGTATCTATAAGCACCTTTGTACCTTCAAAGACCCTTGAAAAAACAGTTTTGGTGTTTGGTAACATAATCTCAAATGCCCTTAGGCAAATAGTCAAAGCAAGGCTATATCCGCTAAGTCCAATGATAAACTCCACATGAGACCCTACCACGCCAAGGCACCCCCTTAGCCTCTGTCTTCTACCTTCTATGTCACCCATTGCTCACGACTTGAGTCTGCAAGCCCGCCTCCGCCCAGAGTTGACAACAGCCCTGGACTTCGAAAAGCCACTTACGGCTTTCACCGACCCAATCAACCATGTATTGACCTTGGGATCATGCTCGTCGTTTTCACCATTTTGTCTTCATTGACAATAGCGGCGATGAGAAGCAAAGGGTGAGTAGAGAGGAAGAAAGGTGACTGATGTAGAGATAGAGAGAATGACTCATCGCTAGGTTGAGCTGTGGAGCTAAGGGTAGAGAGAGGGTGTGGCGTTGTCCTTGGCGGACCGCCTTAGCTTTCATTACAACGTTAGCACCGCACCGCCTGAATAATAATTATTTTACAATGTATTTACCAAACGCCATTTGTTTTCATGAAAACCTTTTGAGTTAATGTTCTCAGAAAAAATGCAAAGCCTCTTGGCTAAATCTTCCCCAAACGCACCTCAAAAGCCTTTGAGCATCGACAAAGCCACCCAACATCGCTGGCGAACATCCTCCTACTACCTCTAGTCACCATCTTCAGCACCACCACACTTTAGCCCCATTACCCCTCTCTCTTTCTCTCTCTGAGATCGCAGACGTCATGGGTACCCTGATTCAAGGTCCCCAACAGTCGTCCTCTTCGAACAAAGGGAGATGAGTGGGGGCTCAGCATTGTCACTGACGAAGGCAATTGGTAACAAGAGGAGCATAGCCTACGGCGCGGGCGGCTGGTACGATAATGACGGTGGTGCAAGAGAGTGAAGACTAATGCTACCGATGGTGGTTGACGGTTAATGATTATTCTAGTGGGGAGATTTTTTGGGTGGTTGGAGAACATAGACTTACAGTAAAAGTGTTTTATTCTTGAAAGGAAACTGATCATTTGTGCAAGTAATTTTTAGTATTAAGTCGAATTCTGTATCTAATATGAAAACTCAAAATGTGAAGTCCTGATATTAGAAATTGAGGTGATAAATTGATATTAAGATGAAAAATGAACATGATTTCTCTGCATTTTAGGCTAAAAATGTTGGCTAAAGGAGTTCCTTATTTCTTTCCACAAGACTAATCAAAGTGAAAGGACAGAACAAGCCCATCGGTACAAGTCCGGTATGTAATCTTGGAGATAAACCTATCCATGTATCCTTCCATTCGATCCTTTCAAGTCTTGATATCATCTCAACAATTACACTTGTTTCACTCAATCTTCATCTTAATCCTGATGATTGCACGTACAAAAAACCAATGCTAGTTTTTTTCTATTTTGACTTCTCTATTTAATGCGGATTGGTTATACGTTAGCACGAGTTTACCATTATATTTACACATATATAAGAGCTAAGTTCGGCCTTAACCCCTATTAAGTTAATAAATTTTTCACCGGATTAAATCATGTCAGCAAATTTCTAGTGGCATATCACCATGACAGCAAATTTCGTCACTAAATCGATGAGAGATGACCTTGACACACTTTTCTCATGACATCCTAAATTTCCAGTTCTATTTTCAATTGAATGAATCAGGCTTTTCATCGACGCGCCTATAGTTCTATTCTCTGAGCTGATCACTCACGAGATAACTAGTCTATCCAAGGAAGCCTTTAAGGAATTTAAACACAATGGACTTGAGAATTCGACTAGAAATTGACCGCTCAACCATGCTAATTTGGTAGGGTCATCACAGCACTGTTAAAATCGATCAGAGACCGGAGATAAGTTGATTGATAGAGGTATGTGATTAGTGTGTGGGTGATTTCACCTAATTACAAAATTTCTATCGAACAACACTAGATCGATTATTCTGTCATTTTTATACCCTGTGTCCGCATTTGAAATCTCGAGATTTTCACGACAACCGATAGTCGCCAATGTGTCGAAGATGTACAATGTGGCTCGAAAATGATTGACCATGAGTCAATTGTATCAAAAATTCCTAAAAGTTACCCGGTAGGTTAGGTCACACTAAAATCGAGCCAAATTGAAATTAACAGCGAATTTGAACTTGATTTGTTCTATCATGTTACGATTTATTTTAGGACTTTTGACTCATCCTCCGAAGATTTATCTGCAAACCGAGATTTTCGGTGAAAATTTAATATAGGACCATTTTTTATCAGAAAAATCAGAAGACTATTTTTTATCGCGTTTTTGGGATGTGAGTTGGTTCTATTGACAAGGAAAAATTTCAATTTGGTCGAGGACACCTTGGTGGAATCTATAGGTATCGAATTGAATCCAATTAAAAAGAAATTTGGTTCAATTTGGGGAAAATGGCACCAAATTCATAGGTCATGGTCCCCCTCAACATTTGGACCATTTGGCAAGTATATTGGGGAATTTTTGGAGTGGATAAGGGCTGCTGGTCATAACTGAGGAGGTGGGACATGTTGGATGAGCTCAAAGGAGACAAGTATGTCTTCTAGAAGGCTTGGTGGCCCCTTCTCTTTAGCAGCTGGCTTCATCCTCTTCAGCAGACCACCTTTCTCCATTAGAAGTGTTTTTGAGCTCCAAAAATTGTAGATAAGCTAGCAAAGTTTCCCCCCTAGCCCGTCACAAGTCCCTCGAGCCACCGAAGCCACCGCACATCGCTCGTCCACCTGCTCATCCGCACGTGTCACTCCGCCCCTATCACCCCCAGCTGCTCGTTCTGCCTCCAGCTTGCTGTCCCGCAAGCCCAACTCATGTTTGAGCCTCCTCTGCTATTACTTTGGTTGCCGTCGTCTTTGTCCCACTGTCGGAAACCTCTGCTTGCCCACCTAGCCGCTCGCCTGGCCTATTTTGGCCTCAATCGTCGCCTGTAGAAGCTTCGTCCAGCAGCAAGCAGAACCAAGCAGCCCAGCTCAATCGTGAGCTTCAAGGCTTGTTTCGGATCTTTTTAGAGCTCCGCTTGGCTTCGCCACCAGGAGGTTTGTCGCCCGTCTCCACTATGCCATCGCCGTGAACTCATCGGATCGCAAAACCAGTGAGTTTACTTGCTAAACTCTACTTATTTAGTTAATTATGCTTAAAGGATGATTAGTTTAGCCTAATTAAGGTTTATGTGGTTAGTTAGAATGGATTGGCGATTTAATTATCCATTTATGCATATTAGGTGGTTAGATTAGATAAATTAAGGGTTGTACTATATATCTAGATAGGTTCGGAAATTTTCTTAGCCCATTTGGGCAGTTAATTAAGCATTTCCGGCCTAAGTTGTTATTAGTGCATTTAAATTGAATTATTTAATTAATTTTAGTAATTATTAATTATTTAATATTTTCTAAAAATTATATCGGGATAAGAATTTCGTGCTTATTGCAATGGTATGGTTAATTTTTGCAATTGAGTGTTAAATTGTGCAAATTGAGTGATGATTGTAATTTTGAATATTTAATTCAAAATTTGGAAATTTTGAATTAATATTCAAAATTTGGAAATTTTTGTAATCGTTTAAAAATTACCGGATGTCGGGTTTAGACGCTGAAAATGGTTTAAATACTGTATCAAAAAGTGGGATTTAAAAAGGAAATGTATCGGCTTTTTCGGGTTCAATTTGACCGTGTACCCACACATGACTATTTTACCGTGTATTTTTAATACGAAGAAGATAGACCAGGTTCACCATTTTAATTGAGACATTTGAGTGCAATGCATGGTGTCCTAGGTCGAGATTGAATGGTCGTGTGTTGGTTAAGAGAACCCATCTTGAGCTGTTGAGCTGAACGTGCCCCTATATGGGATGCCCTACCAATGGATGTCAATCGTAGTAGATTTTGGACCGAAGCTCATTTATGGAATGCCATTGACATATTGACGTTGCCGTGCTCGATGGGATGAGATGATGCCTGGCTACGCTAGAAGACTGCCGAATTTCAAGTAGGCCGTGCCCGTGTGTGGCCGTGATCAACAATTGGAACGCATGCTGAGTGAGATTAACACGCCGGATTATGGGGCAAAATTGTGTGGCACGTAATGAGACGTGTCATAATGATTTGGCCTTATAATCGAGACCCTTTTTGTGTTGAGATGAAAGTGTTGGTGTTACAATTGTTTGAGCATGAATATTGTTATGTCTGTGTTATGAACTGTGCTAACATGCAGGAAGAATCTAAGATAAGGTAAGTTTTTGTGATTATGTGGCTAAGTAGTTAGGACGCCCGTATGCATATTACCCTCCTAATCAGGGTTTAGAGTGTGAACTCGTTGAGATTTATATTTCACTCCGTCATAGGCTTTAACTTTTCAAGGCCATAGGATGGAGGACCTGGAGTCAAGCTGAGGGTATCTAAAGTGTAGATCAGTTAGGACAGTTTTTTTTATAGAACTAGTCTTTTGTAGGCTTTTGGTTATTGACTTCTGTATATGACTGAGTGTGTATATAAAATCATGTTTTGGCTGTGAATCTGTTTTCCTGCTTTTCTATCTCATGGTATTGATGTTAGGGGATTAGAAATTCGCTTCCGCATATGCAATAAAATGAATGGGTCGGCAATGCGTCTTGGGAAGTCACAAGTTTATTGACCACTGAGGGATGGGCACGCGCTCAAGGATTGGGGCGTGACATTTCTAAAAGCAAAAGAACAGTTTAAAAAAAATTAAGGATAGTTTTGATTTTTTAAGCTAAATAATTGGAATGAACAACCATATTTCACCTTCACTGTAATTATTATTTCTAATCATGATCTGAGCTTCTTGGTAATACCCATAGTTTGCTTCAATTGCGCTATCTGTTTAGTTTATCTGTTTAAGAGATGATTGACCCAATCACCTTCCTTCAACGTAAAAATTTTTAAGACAACTTTTGAGTAGCCCGGAAGGCTACCAGTTGTTATGTCTACTTGAATTTATGGATTTTGCAGTGACCTATTTGTACCTTTGTAGCTTTGCCTTCTTTTATAAAAATATGCTGCGTTTGGCAATCGGAATAAAATTTGAGATATGATATAATTTATCCCATCCTGCATTTGCTACTCACTCAAGATAGGATAAAGTCAAATATAAATGGGATATAGGCGGGATAAAATTATCCCATGGATGAAGTGGGATAAGGGTAAATAAGATTTCTAATATTCATAATAGAAAAGTTATTTTTCTCGAATAACAAACTTATTAAATTAACACAATTGAAATTATATTTCAATATAAATAATATTTGAATTCTAATTTAAGAAATTAAAAATCAAAAATCAAATTTTATTTTTAATTAATCTTATTTTAATTTATATATTCAACTTTAATTCTATTTTATAATAAACATTCAACCTATAAATTAAATATTTATATTTATTTGATATTTTAGGTATGTTAGTACATTTTACTATTTGATAAAATTTTATTAAAGAATGATGAAAGGGGAAAAAAAGAAATAATAAAGAAAATAATATAAAAAAGAGGAAAAATAAAATAAAAATAAATTAAAGAATAGTGTTACGAGAGATTTTCACCATCTCCATTTATGAACATTTATGCTCATTTACAATGATATGCTGTTTATATAAATGAATAAATAAAAATGTATATGATATGATGTGAATATATCCGAGTTTAATACTGTGACTTACCAAATAATTAACAATATATGAAAAAAATCCCTAAATTTCATATACTATCATATCTAGTCCTATCTTGATTAGTAATCCGGACGACCAAACGTAACCATAGTGTTTTCGTTGTTTAATTTGAAATACATTGGCATTAATTACAAGAAGCGGTACGAGAGTCAAGATGATAGGCATGAAAGACGACGAAATGCATCATACATTATTTTCATCATATATGTTCAACTATTCTTGTGGGAGTTGACTCCTTTGTGAGGAATGTCAATCAATCTCCTCACAAATCTTTACATGAATCACTATCATTCACTAATTTTATAGCTTTCCTTTTGCAAAATGGACAACAATTCGTTAGCATGAGCCATTTCCAAATGCATCCATAGTGAAAGTAATGCCCACAATCCAACTTTCCAAGCTTCATCTTCATCGGTGGAAGTGAACCTACAATAGTTTTAGCAAAATACAAAGTACAATTTATTTACAACATGATTCAACTTCAACATTAGATTCTGCCGAAGTCAAATAATTGTTACCATTGTGACCTAAGGTTTGTGGAAATGACTTCTGCACTCAATCCTATGGAAACATCTCCAACTTGTTCTTCAAGGTAGAGCAGTTCCTAATGAGAAAACATAGGCGAACTCGATTGGGTTATATGGCTTCCAACTGTTAATTCCCGCAGATCAAATTACTTCTGCGGCAACTGGAATGTTGGGATGACAATCAGAAGGGAGAGGCAAGCTACAGTTTGTCCCAAGATATGGTCTTCGTCTCTATAGGCCATTGTTCAAAAGAGAATGCATGAGGTAAGCTATGTAAGATGTAATATTATTGTATCTTATGTTTCGTCATAGGAACGGTGAGGTTGTACTTATAGTATTAGACTTGAAAGCTAAATAAATTTGTGCATATTCTCAATTTGGTTCCTTAGTTAACTATGATAATCTCCTTGGAAACCGAGTAGATATATTTCCTCATAAAGGAATATTTGAGATAGAGAGCTTTAAATCAAGAAGGATTTTTACTACCAATTATGTGATGCATTTCCATATGATTCATGCTCCTAATGTCAATGGATCACT
The DNA here is from genome assembly GCA_017140255.1 of Eucalyptus paniculata subsp. matutina. NCBI lineage: Eukaryota > Viridiplantae > Streptophyta > Magnoliopsida > Myrtales > Myrtaceae > Eucalyptus > Eucalyptus paniculata. The sequence continues at coordinate 35,011,970 of CM029442.1, read as the reverse complement.
ACATCCTATTAAAATTTTGATTCTCATTCCTATACCAGATATGAACTTTAATAGTTGATCCAAATTACGATAAAACGTGATCATATATAACTTTTTAGGAATTTTATCATATATAAAAATCCGTGTCAAGCAAAAACGAAATTTCCCATTAAATGGAGATAAGATATTACCTTTTCCTACATAACATGGATTCTCATAGACACAATGAAATTCTTCAAATGGTCTATGCTATTACATCCACATTTTTGGATTTAAGATACCATACACATTACTTATAACCTTTACGTGGGAAATACAATTGATATTCTAGCATATATTCTCTTTGCCAATTCTAAATAGATCTGCTTTGAAAATAACTTACTCACAGCAATACAGCTTACAACATATCTTCGTGCATACATTTTTCTTCATCAAGGCTAACTAGGTAAGTTCTGTATTTTATCCATTTTCCAAATTATCTATATAAATTTATATGATTATATATTAGTTATATGACTAATCGAGTGCTAGCCGAATCTGGTTATGAACTATTTTAAGGGAACTTGAATTTCATTTTTGGATTTTCCTTTTGTTGTCATTTATTTAATTATTACATTAGAATTCTTTCCTTAACACCTTTGTCACATTTTAAAGAGTAAAACAACAATATAATAATTAGGAAATATCGTTTTGCAGAGTTGTTTTTCTTTTTTCCATAATCCTTTTGAATATTAATTGAATTTGGCATCTAGTAACATGTTACCCATCTCTATCTCTCTTTGGAAATATGTATGCGTGTGTGCGTTAGTTTCTCTACTATAAATAAGTTTTTGAATTGGAATTAAGAGAAGTTCGTATCTATAAACACCCTCTGGACCTTGAAAGACCACTGAAAAAACAGTTTCGGTGTTTGGTAACATAATCTCAAATGTCCTTGGGCAAATGGTCAAAGCAAGGCTCTATCTGCCAAGTCCAATGATAAACTCCACGTGAGACTCTGCCACGCCAATGAGCCCCCTTAGCCTGTGTCTTCTACCTCCTATGTCACCCATTGCTCACGGCTCGAGTCTGCGAGCTCACCCCCGCCCAAAGTTGACGATGGGCCTGGACTTTGAAAAGCCACTTACGGCTTTCACAAATCCAATCAACCATGTATCCACCTTGGGATCACGCTCGTCATTTTCACAGTTTTGTCTTTGTTGGCAGCGGCGATGAGAAGCAAAGGGTGAGTAGAGAGGAAGAAAGACGACATATGTAGACATGAAAAGATCGACTCATCATTGGGTTGAGCTGTTGAGCTAGGGAAAGAGAGAGGGTGATAGTAAGTACGCAGTGCTGCAGTCCTTGGTGGACCGCCTAAACTTTCACTACGATATCAGCACTGCGTACCAAGCACTATCTAATTTCGTGAAAACCTTTTGAGTAAATGTCCTCTGTAAAAATACAAAGCCTTTGGGCTAAATTCGCCCCAAACGCACCCCAAAAGCCTTTGAGCATCGACAAAACCACCCAACACCGCTGGCAAACATCATCCTACCTCCTCCGACCCGAATCCTCGGCACCACCACTCATAGCCCCATTTCTCTCTCTCTCTCTCTCTCTCTCTCTCTCTCTCTCTCTCTCTCTCTCTCTCTCTGTGTATGCGCATGCATGCTTGATCAACGGTCGCCCATGGTTAGCATCTTTAATAATTATTGCTCTAGTTAATCCCTAAGTACAGAAGTCCGAAAACACATGATTCAAGGATAATCTAAAGTCTTTTCATCACGTATCCCTTAATTTAGAATCATGAATAGATCTTGAAGAAATCTTATTGATGTTCCCTTTGTATGTGCGTGTGCATGCGTTCGATCAAAGGTCACCTAAGGCAAGCTGTCGCAGCCCTTCTTGAATTTTTTTGAAGGTGAATTATTCGAAAGGGCTAATGGATTACTAAGTCCGAAAACTTGGCACAGACCCTCCCAAGTCCTACCAATCGCGACTTGATAGAAATTAACTCATTTAAACATGCAATTTCAATTCAATTTGGAGCCGCCACTAATCAATTAGGGTTTGATTAGAAACCCAAATAAAGTATGGGAGAAAACTTTATTTTTACGAACCAGAGATTCAATAAATCCGGGGACATGATTACGCTAGATTAGTCTAACGCCCTTTCGGTACCTTTTATTTTAATTTCAAAAATATTTAGCAAACAATGTTAATTAATTTTAACCTAAACTACTACCATGCAAATGGTGGTCATGCGAGTGCACAATCAATAAAATAACATTCAATAAATAAATAAATAAATGCGAATAAAATGCATGTTCTAAACATGATTTCTAAATGATAGGACGCCTACTTTTTTTTTTTTAAAAAAAATATTAATTATATGCAATCTTAATCTAAATTTAATATGCATGGATTTATTTTAATGACATGCGAGATGCAATTCATATGATATGACTTAAACTTATCACTATATGTATGCAATCTAATTTATATAATCCTAAATATGCATATGCTACATGATATGGGATGAATGACGTGGTAATTCTATATGCATGCTCTTTTATGATTTTTTTATGACTGTTTTTATTACACATGTGCAACCTACACTAATAATGATGACATAAAATGAGATTAATTATGAACTAACTTATTAGCTAACTAAACGGCTTTTGTGTTTTCTTTCTTTCTTTTTTTTTTATTTATTTATAAAAATGACAATAATTCTTATTAAAGAAATCGACATAATGATGCAATGTTAAAAAAAAACTACATGATGGGAATATTAAAACATTAATCTATGATCCACTAACTAGAGTGCAACATGTGGTGTGATTTATATGACCTAAATAACATTTTTATTCTCTTTTTTGTTTTATTAAAGAAAAATTAACCTAATCTTATATGAATCTAAAAAAAATAAAATGCATTGCTTTAAACATGAAATGTTTATGGACCTAAGTACTTAAATTCAAGATATAACACATGATATGATATGCGATGTGCAAATAACATACCGAAATATGTCCTATTAAAAAATTCATCAATATAAATCAATGACATTATTTCAATGATGCAAAGCAATTCATGAATTTGTCATAAAAAAGTCGAAATAATCAAAAATCTAACCCGACGTCTCGCGGCTCAATATTTTTGATTATCATGATTTAATATGACAAATTTTCCAATTGGATAATAAATCAAAACAAATCAAGTTAGAATAAAAATAATAAGTAAATAAAATAAAAAAAACTATGAAACCAAATACCTAAAAATTTACCTAGTCTAACTCACGGTAGACTTGAAGAAATGGCGAGGATTTAGTAATGGTTGAACTGCGATGGTGGCTCGCCAAGGGTGAAGGGTCCCGGTGACCGGAGCCGGGGTGGTCGTCGGAGAGCACGTGGAGCCGGCGATCGGGGCCGCGAGGAACAAACGTGGAAGGCCGGGTCCGAGATCGCTGCGAGAGGCAGGTCGCGCGGCGGAACAGAGCGGCGGTGCTGGTGCAAGTTGGCCGCGGAGCGCTCGTGGGTCCGAACGGTGGCGCGGCGCAGCGTCGGGTTCGGTGGTGCTCGGCGACGGCAAGGGGGTGAGCAGCAACGACGGCGTCAACGGGCTTCGGTGAACCGCTGGTGTTGCGACCGCGGCGGGAGTGTGGCTGTGCGGATTGAGTGGCACTCCGGCGCGGCTCGGGTAGCAACCGAACGGGTTCGGAGCTTCGGAGAGGCGCAATGTGGGCGGCGAAGAGATCGGGCGACGGGAGCCCGGAACAGGAGCGGGGGCAACCACGGCTTCGCCGGTCTCGTGGGTTGCAAGTGAGGCGAGCGGGGACGTCGTTTGCTGGTCTTCAGCTCCGACAGCGTCGGCACGTCGGGCGCCGGGTTGAGTGGGCGTGAAACATAAGCGAACCGGTGGCCGAGGAGGAGCGGGCCGGCGGTGCGCGGATCGCCGGCCGTCGGAGGCAGCAGCGGAGGCGTCGGCACGTGGATGCGGTGGCGCGGCTGGGTGAACGCGATGGCGCAAGTGCGGGCACGGTGGTGCACCGGTGAGGAGGAGCCGTCGGTCTGCGGGCAGCAAGTTCCGGCGAGCGCGGGGGAAAAGGATGAACAAGAAACGTCCAATCCCCCGCCGATTAAACTTTTGCTTCTGCTTTTCCCTTTTTTTTTTTTTAATTTTTACTCTCTCTCCTCCTACCCATCTCTTCGTACACTCTCTCTCTCTCTCCCCCGCTCTCTTTTCCCTCCGACTTCTTTTCTCTCTCTCACATCACTTCCCCTCTGACTTTTCCTTCAGCATTTTCTTCAAAGGCATGAACGAAAAAGCCATGAAAAACTTTCCATTCTTTTCACTTCTTTCGAACCCCGAGAAGGCCCCTTTTCTCACTTTTGCTCTGAATTTTTTTCGATTTTTTTTCCCCTCCGCTTGGTTCCGAAGCCTCGCATTTTATAGTGAAAGTGCTCAAAGTTGTTGAAGATTTGCAAATATTCGCTCAACCATCCAACAGTAAAAAAGGCTCCAAAATCAAACGGTTAATTTTTTAAAAAATTTTGAAATGAGAATATATTTTCAACAACAAAAATTTTCAAAAAATCGAATTTTATTTAATTTTTTTTTTTTTTAAATATTAGGTGTCAACAGCTGCCCCTCTTTGAAGGGAAGCTCGTAGAGGTTTCCTTCAAAGATAAATGACACCTAAATTTAAACCATGCAAAATAAATATGCAAATGCTAATTGTAATGACCTTTTAAAAAAAAAATGGACTCAAATAAATGCAATGTCATGCAATAAAGAATGCCATGTAAATGCAATGATTTGGTCAAAAACATATATTTCAATATGTTTATGCTCAATGAAATGCAAATGCAAAATGAATGCAAAATGAATATGGAATGTATATGCAAATGTTAATGACCTCTTTTTCAAATAAATTTAATTCTTTTTGAAATGCAAAGTCATGCAATAATGCAATGTAAATGCAATGATTTTATCGAGAGCATATATTTCTATGTCTCCATGCTTAATGAAATGAAATGCAAAGAAGAACACGTACCTGTCATACTTATCTGGAGATTCAGAAAAGTATTATTCGGTGTGAAATGATTCTTATAAGACCTGACCAACATCTGGAAATCTCTTCAGATAATTGAAAGGCTCAAAGTCTTTAGACATCTGGAACTCTCATTAGATCCCAAGCACCCGGAATAACCCACCTTCAAGAAGGATAGAGTAGTTCTAGGCAGTCGGTGTTACATGTCTAGGACCCGTACCATTCTACGGTTGCCTAAAATAGTAACATAACTTTACAAAGAAACTGCTTTCCTAGGACCCGTACCATTCTACGGTCGCCAGTATGACAGTGTTTGGTTGTGTCTAGGACCCGTACCATTCTACAGTCGCCTAAACGGGGATTTACCTTCCAGGACCCATACTATTCTACGGTCGCCTAAATAGGAAAATAGGTTTTGTCTAGGACCCGTACCATTCTACGGTCGCCTAAACGAGATTCACTTTCTAGGACCCGTACCATTCTACGGTCGCCCAAATAGGGAAAAGGTATTGTCGAGGACCCGCACCATTCTACGGTCGCCTTGACGGAAAATTGATTTTTCAGGACTCGTACCATTCTACGGTCGCCTGAATGGGGAAACTGCTTTTCCAGGACCCGTACCATTCTACGGTCGCCTAAATCAAACTGAATCTGAAGAAAAATCTTTGGGGGATTTGGGACTCTCATCAAATCCCAAGCACCTGGAAATTCTAAACATCTGGAAATCACATCAGACGCTTGAAAAGACAAATACTTGAAAGTCACATCAAGCATTTAAAGGTTCAAATATCTCGAGTTCAGACTAGACATTTGAAAATATTTTACTAAACATCTGGAAATCACATTAGATGTTCGAAAAGACAAATGCTTGGAAGTCACATCAAGCATTTAAGGGTTCAAATATCTGGGGTTCACACTAGACATTTGAAAATATTTTACAAATGGGTACTTGGAATTCTCATCAAGCACCAAGATGACTGAACAAACTCAGGGTTTCAAAGACAATTTTTTTGGTCTTTGAGGAAAAATTCATTTCATTCAATGAAGGTCCATGCATGATGGCTTTTTCAAACTTCCACCAGGAAAAATTATCAAGACAACTTTCACTAAGCTGTGAATCTCTTGAACATGCTAAATGAGACACATTTGGTGTGAAAAAGGCTTTTTCACTTGCTCTCATTTAGGAGGGGTTATTTGTCCTGACCATTGATGCGAGAATATATCACTCAATCTTATCATCATCTTGTTGACAAGAGTTCGAACTTTCTTGCAATCAGTACGACCTTACCAATCTGAGAGGTCTTTGACAAGGATTGTAATGTGGGTTTGGTCATTGGCTTAGCAAAAGAGACTCTTTGAGTCAAGGCTATTGAAAGAACCATCCTGTAATCATCTCCGGGTTTACAAGTCAAGAACCCTGCAAAATGAGAAAGAAATAATCTTGCTCGCACTTCTTCGAGCAATGCTTAAAACATATGAATTCCTATGTTAATTCAAGTGCCTTAATCTGAAGAGACTTTGTAAGGGACATAACATAGGCTGGGCTCATGGGTTGAGAAACGAAAGAATTGTTAGGCTCAAAGATGTGTGTAATGGGTAAGAGTTGGTGATCATCTTGACATTACCACCAGTTTTCTTCGCCACGGATCGTCTTCTTGACAAATTTCTTTATTGGCTTAAGAGTTTATCACTGATGCCAATAATTATTCAACTGGAGATCTTTTCTCAACATTTTTTTTCTTTTAAAATTATTTTCTTTGATGATGGGCATCGATCAGGCACACTGCTTTTTCATGCCCCCCAATTCATCAGTCATTTCTCTTTTCTTTTCATGGGCATTGGCCTTGCTTTTACCAGGCACACTGCTTTTTCATGCCCCTTAGTTCTATTTTGATTTTAGTTCTTGCACAATGCGTGTTTCAAGTATATTTTAAATGACACTCAAACCTTCAAAGGTCTTCATCTATCTCTTGCCTTGCCCCAGTGTGGGGATGATCACCAACTGGGTTTAAAGAAATGAAATTGCAGGCTCAAGTGGGCTATGCAAAGGATATAAGTGTGTAGGATAGTGAAAGAAACGCTCTTCGTCATCCTAAGGCACTTAAACTACCACATGAATTTAATGTAATAGCATGACTCGAAGATTGATGCAAGTGAGAGCAAGAATATTTCCATTCATTTCACTCTCCTTCAATGTCAACTTACCTCCATTTGCCCCGATGTGGGGTGGTCCTTGACAGGGGTAGTATGAAAGAAATTCTTCAAGTATTTGGGCTCAAAAGGGTTAAGCAATGGTTTATCTATAGTGTTTGGGACAGACAAATGAACTGCCTCTCGTCATTTCAGCTGCCGTACTTCTTGCAAGAAAACTCTTCACCTTGAAACACAAAACGTTTCCATACTCACCTCACAATGTGTAAACAAGGGACTGTGTATGGGGTAAGGCTTGCCTTTCACACCTCATTTAGCATCATTTAACATGTTCAAGTAACTCAACATCCTTCACTAAATTATCCATTTTGATAAATTTCAAGTGGAATTGATGAATTGTTCAATATGATGTGAAAGCATTCTATAATGATAAAAATGTCATGCTCTATTCTAGCACATCAAATCATAAAGTCAAAGCTGTTAAATGTCTGTGTCTTGCCTCTCTTTGCAAGAGAGCTCGTAGAGGTTCCTTAAATATGCGCAGGGCTGCACCTGAAACATAAAGCAAATAATTAAATGAAACAAACAGAGTAAATTGGATGCATGCTGGAAAATTATTTTATTTTGAATTTTTTTTAAAGGAACATGAAGAAGCCCAGCCTTCAGAATTAGCTCCTTGCCGTTTTCTTTTGGTAGGATTTCATCACAGGGCTAGTTTGGTGTACTTCAACATGCCCTTAAAACAATGAAAATCTTCATGTATTTTATTGGATGAAAAGCAAATTACATTATTGAAATGAGGGAAATTCTAGAATTGAAAATGCAAATATGCAAATATGGAAAGCAATAAAGACTCCTGCGCAGAGGAGTGTGCAAATAATTAAAATTTTCCTACTCTCGAACTTTGTTGATGGCAAACACTAAATTATCTTCAGACAACTCAGTCATTCCTTCAAGTGCGTCATCAGAGCTCTCAATCTTTGGAGGTGCGGGATCATCTATGCCACCCCATCCATCTGGGATGATATCCCGTGGGTCGAAATAGAAGCTGAGAGGAGCCGAATACTTTACAAAGTAATCGAATTTGCCACTTGGTTGCCCCAGGGTGTCCATCACTTCTGCTTCCTCATGCATCATCTGAAACATGGTGGGCTCAGTATCAAAACTGAAAATGGCATTCACAGCTTCTGGGTGGTCAGGGAGTGGGTTATTCTGGATGTTCGGCTGTGCATCGCGGAATGAGACCACCTTGGCATCCAAAAGATTTTGGATTTTGTGTTGCAGCGTATAGCAATCGTCAACAGAATGCCCTACCTCCCCCATATGATAAGCACATGTCTTGGAAGAATCATAGTTGGGAAAACGCTCAGGATTAGGTCGCTTAGGCTCTTTAGCGAGTAATCATTTCTTCTGAAGGGTTGGCAAGATCTTTGACAATGGCTTAGGAAGAGGCGTAAATTGACGCCTGGAAGAGTTCTTCTGTTGGCCAAAGAATGGTCGTGCTCCTCCTTGATGGGTGTTCGAGGTAGGGCGAGGTGGTTGCACATAAGTTGCATTAACCTCTGCTACAAGTTCCTTATCCTTCTTGGTTGAGACTCTCCCATATGAGCTGGTTTGATCAGACGCCCATCCATCACGCAATGCTACTTCAATTCGCTCGCCAACAGGGATTAGCTGATTGAATGACTCGGTAGTCGATCCTAGCATTCGATTTCGATACTCAGGCATGAGTGTCTTCATGAACAAATCCATCAGCTCCTTTTCTGTTGGCTCTGGAGTTATTTGAGCGGCTACAGTCCTCCATCTCGTGACATATGCCTTGAAAGATTCTGTCCTCTTCTTCTCAATGCGAAGTAAATCTTCTCGAGATGGAGTGACATCAATGTTATACTTATATTGCTTGAAGAAGGCATTTGTCAAATCCTCCCAAGTCTCCAGCAGATTAATCTTTTTCATGATGTACCATTGCAGCGACGGTCCTGTCAGGCTTGCTTGAAATTGTTGGATCATCAATGGGATGTTATCAACATATTGGGTCATCCTGACCACATAAGTCTGCAGATGGATCTTTGGGCAAGAGGTGTCATCATACTTTTCAAAATCTGGCATTTTGAACTTCTTTGGCATCTTGATCTTTGCATAATGAGACAGATCAGTTGGGTCTTGGATAAACGAACCTTGCAGCTGCTTGAGTTTCTCCTCGACTTTCGCCAAGCTTTTTTCCTGCTCAGTTTTTGGTACAGCTGAAGGTATCACTTGTACCTCATCATCAACAACAATTTGAGGCTCAGCAGTAATTTTAACCCTAGAGGCATCATCAGAGGATGATGGACCAACTGTGGATGTATTCTTGCCTTTATCCCTCGAATCAGCCATGGGAGCATGTTGTGGTAACACCACTTCAACTTGCGGAGCTGGTGGGATAGTATTTGCTTGGAGAGAGTCGATTTGCTTAGAGAGCCGCTCCAGAACATTCAAGACTTGCTTCATCTCCGATTCAAGGGCAGCAACGCGAGCTTGTTCAGCAACGTGCGTTTGTTCGGTATTATCAGCCATTGTTGCTCTAGAACGAGTACGAATTGGCGATCTTAAGTGAGCCGTGTTGTCACCTATCAATGTAAAATAATACAGTAAGTATCATAACAAATGAGATTGGTCTATGACAACGGTCAATCGCTTATTTTATTAAGTGAAATCAAATTCCAAAGACATCAACTTAAAATGTTAAAATAACTCCCTAGGAAATTAAATTCCTAAAACATCAATCTAAGAAATTGAAATAACATCATAAAGCCAGAATTAAACTCATAAATCTAGCGACTCTTTTCTATATACAATTGGGAGATCACAGTCTTTCGAAGCTTCTTGTTCTGTCGAACCAACTCAGAAATACGAGCTTCTTTCCTTTCCACCGTTTCTTCAAGATTTTCAATTTGTGCTTTACGAGTGGACTTCATGGTCACTTTAGGTATCACGGGAAGTAGAGCTTGAGGGATCTCATGATGATGGATATAATAATCCGAGGCATGAAAAATCCTCTCATTTCCTTTCAATCTTCTAGGCACCACTATCTTTTCCGGATGGCATTCCTTCCATGCATTTTCAAGATGCTCAATCTCATCGAGGTATTTGTGATCCTTGCGCACGAAGCGGGCTTGAAACAGATCCACTTGAAGAGGAGGTGGGATATCTTGGAGCACTCGATACTGGCGGGCCACTCTATAAGGATAGTAAGATGTTGCACCAGTAATTCCCATAAGTGGAATCGGATTATTTGTCTTGTGAGAGAAACGAGCTATGCTAACATGGAACCATTTAGCATACCATAAAAAGCCCTTGAGATATGGATCTTTAAGAAAAGTCACCCAATCGGAAAATGATTTTCCGGTATATTTTTTTTCTAAGATTGAAAATCTTTTTATTGGGTGATCAATTTCACCTCGACGCATAAAATGACCAAACTCCTTCATGTGAGAAAGAAACCAAATTTGTAAAAGCTCAGGAGAGGCATTCATGATTTTTTCTCCATTTTGTTTAAAACGGTTGAGGGACAAAAATGTCTCAGCCAAAATCATGTTTATAAAGTTCATGCCAGCGCATGCTTGTCTGACCACCCATACAATCGAGGGATCAATAGCATTTTTTCGATGAGGAAATATTATAAGTCCAAAGAATGCTAAGATGAATATCCTACCCTTTTGGCGCATTGAAGACTGATTTAAAAACTGATTAGCCAAAAAGGAGAAAGGGCATGCATTACAATTAGCTTTCAAAACTTTCTTAACTTCATCAGTTTTAATTCTTAGAAATTAAGATAAAATTGATGTGGGTTCCATACCAAGAGGTGGCCTAACAAGTTCAATCTCAAGGGGCATTCCTATGATGATGCTATACTCTTCCAGTGTTGGAGTTAGCTCATTCTTACCAAAAATAAATGTAGCCGTCTCGGGACACCAAAAGTGCGATATAGCTTGCAAAACACCACTATGGACTCCAATATCCAAAAGGGGGATGAGCCGTCCCAGTATCGACTCCACATAATCTTGACCTTCTTTACTTAAATTGTTCCACCACCCTCTGAGCTCAATCTTGGGAGTTGGAATGAATTGAACATCGGATCTCCCCATTGCATATAAAATAAGACCGACGACGAAACCTATTGTCATGGACCAACGAAATTGCAATAAATAAATTGCGAAGAATTTAAATAACTTACTTTCACTGGAAATAGATGACAATCACATAGACACACGCATGAAAAGTGAGGCTCGATTTCTGTCTAGACGGCTTAACAAAGTGGAGCTAAGAGGATGATCTCGACCGGCGCCTCGCATTAACGTGTCGTCCTCCTAACCCGGCCGTCGAATGGAATGTCTAATATCACGCAGTCTCGCGGATATGGACAAACACATTCGACACCATGAAAAACTTTCGGGGAAGAGAAGGTCAACCTCTATATAGCAGTCTCACTTTAGAGGAAGTATCATTCTCAACACCATCCTAAGAATCCTATTGCAGCCCAGGTCCGGCAGCAGGTTATGTGTGCAATAGTGTAGTGCTAAAAATAAAACATGCACAACAGTTTAATTGCAAACAACACTTCTATAATTTAAATTCAACCATTCATCCTTAACTCCAACCTGCAAAACAAGGGTTAGCAAAGACTACTCCCCTTATACCTCCCATTTGCAAAAACATTTAACACTTTAATCAGGGACATATCTGGTATCCATGCTGCCAAACAAAATATTTTTTTAAAAAAATGAAACAGGCCTATGTCCACTATGAGTTTTAACTCTGTCCCCAGCGGAGTCGCCAAGCTGTCGCGGCCCTTCCTGAATTTTTTTGAAGGTGAATTATTCGAAAGGGCTAATGGATTACTAAGTCCGAAAACTTGGCACAGACCCTCCCAAGTCCTACCAATCGCGACTTGATAGAAATTAACTCATTTAAACATGCAATTTCAATTCAATTTGGAGCCGCCACTAATCAATTAGGTTTGATTAGAAACCCAAATAAAGTATGGGAGAAAACTTTATTTTTACGAACCAGAGATTCAATAAATCCGGGGACATGATTACGCTAGATTAGTCTAACGCCTTTCGGTACCTTTTATTTTAATTTCAAAAATATTTAGCAAACAATGTTAATTAATTTTAACCTAAACTACTAACATGCAAATGGTGGTCATGCGAGTGCACAATCAATAAAATAACATTCAATAAATAAATAAATAAATGCTAATAAAATGCATGTTCTAAACATGATTTCTAAATGATAGGACGCCTACTTTTTTTTTTTTTAAAAAATATTAATTATATGCAATCTTAATCTAAGTTTAATATGCATGGATTTATTTTAATGACATGCGAGATGCAATTCATATGATATGACTTAAACTTATCACTATATGTATGCAATCTAATTTATATAATCCTAAATATGCATATGCTACATGATATGGGATGAATGACGTGGTAATTCTATATGCATGCTCTTTTTATGATTTTTTTTATGATTGTTTTTATTACACATATGCAACCTACACTAATAATGATGACATAAAATGAGATTAATTATGAACTAACTTATTAGCTAACTAAACGGCTTTTGTGTTTTCTTTCTTTCTTTTTTATTTATTTATAAAAATGACAATAATTCTTATTAAAGAAATCGACATAATGATGCAATGTTAAAAAAAAACTACATGATGGGAATATTAAAACATTAATCTATGATCCACTAACTAGAGTGCAACATGTGGTGTGATTTATATGACCTAAATAACATTTTTTATTCTCTTTTTTGTTTTATTAAAGAAAAATTAACCTAATCTTATATGAATCTAAAAATGCATTGCTTTAAACATGAAATGTTTATGGACCTAAGTACTTAAATTCAAGATATAACACATGATATGATATGCGATGTGCAAATAACATACCGAAATATGTCCTATTAAAAAATTCATCAATATAAATCAATGACATTATTTCAATGATGCAAAGCAATTCATGAATTTGTCATAAAAATCGAAATAATCAAAAATCTAACCCGATCGCCTCGCTGGCTCAATATTTTTGATTATCATGATTTAATATGACAAATTTTCCAATTGGATAATAAATCAAAACAAATCAAGTTAGAATAAAAATAATAAGTAAATAAAATAAAAAAACTATGAAACCAAATACCTAAAAATTTACCTAGTCTAACTCACGGTAGACTTGAAGAAATGGCGAGGATTTAGTAATGGTTGAACTGCGATGGTGGCTCGCCAAGGGTGAAGGGTCCTGGTGACCGGAGCTGGGGTGGTCGTCGGAGAGCACGTGGAGCCGGCGATCGGGGGCCGCGAGGAACAAACGTGGAAGGCCGGGGTCTGAGCGCTGCAGAGGCAGGTCGCGCGGCGGAACAGGAGCGGCGGTGCTGGTGCAGTTGGCCGCGGAGCGCTTCGTGGGTCCGAACGGTGGCGCGGCGCAGGCGTCGGGTTCTGGTGGTGCTCAGCGACGGCAAGGGGGTGAGCAGCAACGACGGCGTCAACGGGCTTCAGTGAACTGCTGGTGTTGCGATCTGCAGCAGCAGGGAGTGTGGCTGTGCGGATTGAGTGGCACTCCGGCGCGGCTCGGGTAGCAACTGAACGGGTTCGGAGCTTCGGAGAGGCGCAATGTGGGCGGCGAAGAGATCGGGCGACAGGGAGCCCGGAACAGAGCAGGGGCAACCGCGGCTTCGCTGGTCTCGTGGGTTGCAAGTGAGGCGAGCAGGGACGTCGTTTGCTGGTCTTCAGCTCCGGACAGCGTCGGCACGTCGGGCGCTGGGTTGAGTGGGCAGTGAAACATAAGCAGAACCGGTGGCTGAGGAGGAGCAGGGCCGGCGGTGCAGAGCTTCGGCCGTCGGAGGCAGCAGGCGGAGGCGTCGGCACAGGGATGCGGTGGCGCGGCTGGGTGAACGCGATGGCGCAAGTGCGGGCACGGTGGTGCACCGGTGAGGAGGAGCCGTCGGTCTGCGGGCAGCAAGTTCCGGCGAGCGCAGGGGGAAAAGGATGAACAGTAAACGTCCAATCCCCCCTGCCGATTAAACTTTTGCTTCTGCTTTTCCCTTTTTTTTTTTAATTTTTACTCTCTCTCCTCCTACCCATCTCTTCGTACACTCTCTCTCTCTCTCTCCCTGCTCTCTTTTCCCTCTGACTTCTTTTCTCTCTCTCTCACATCACTTCCCCTCTGACTTTTCCTTCAGCATTTTCTTCAAAGGCATGAACGAAAAAGCCATGAAAAACTTTCCATTCTTTTCACTTCTTTCGAACCCCGAGAAGGCCCCTTTTCTCACTTTTGCTCTGAATTTTTTTCGATTTTTTTTCCCCTCCGCTCGGTTCCGAAGCCTCGCATTTTATAGTGAAAGTGCTCAAAGTTGTTGAAGATTTGCAAATATTCGCTCAACCATCCAACAGTAAAAAGGCTCCAAAAATCAAACGGTTAATTTTTTTTTAAAAAAAATTTTGAAATGAGAATATATTTTCAACAACAAAAATTTTCAAAAAATCGAATTTTATTTAATTTATTTTTTTTTAAAATATTAGGTGTCAACAGGCAAGCTTCTTTATCAATTGTTGTTCAAGTTACTCCCGTATTACAGAAGTCAAAAAGCACATGATCTAAGGATTATCTTAGGTTTTGTCATCACCTGGCCCTTAAATCAGAATCATGAACTAGATCTTCTTGGAGAAAATCTTGTTGATGTTCCCCCCCACCATTAGGACACTTCAATTTGTAAGACCATTCTTTGATGGATAATGTATCATAGAAAATCTTGCAACACCCAAATAAAATCTCCTGTGTATCTTCTTGATGGTTACCTAATTGTGACCTTGATCGATTCAACCCAAGATCGTTAGCAGATTTTCACGAATAATTTATTTTTTCTACGATGAATAATTTATACAACGGTTGAATAGTCTACTGTATTGATGGAAGAATCTGGGGCTCTCGTCGAGGAGTCTTCGGAGAACCTATAAAGTTATAAACCCAGGTCGCACGATGTTGCCAAACGTTTTTTGATTCGCAATCGAAAAGTAAAAGTCGTGAATTTACAAGAGAAGGACGGGCATTTATCGAACAAATCACATGCAGTCTCCTTGCGTATCTTTGATCTTTGACGAGAATCCATAATGATAAATACAGCGATGACCTTCTCGAATTCGACGTAATTTTCCTAACCAAACCTCAAGATTTGCTCTGCAATCAAAGATCTTCACCCCCATTATCATGCAACTCAACTTCATCCTAGATTTGGGCTATAAATATGAACAATCCTCTTCAGAGTGGAAAAGTCTTTAGGCCACTGACATTTTATTTATGGCTGATGCGAAGTTTCAACTTTAGAAGACAAGCCAGTAGTAGTTAGAACTTTTCTAAGTACACATAGGGGAACTTGTCCCTTCTAGTTTTTAGGGTTTGGCTTCACTAAAATATTTGAATGACACATTTGGACAAATAAAAATTTATTAAAAGAATCCAAGATACAATAAAAATAAATTAAGTATCAATAGTATTTTAGGGTTTGGCCATCAGAAGCCGGTCCATAGATGCAATAGTTGCATGTTAAACAATAGAGTCGATCGACTTCATAGGGACTAAGAAGTACCGATATTTTCTAGTAATTTTTGTGTCGTGTTGGACACTCTAACACATGTTTAACGCTCTCCAACACTCAAGTCTGAAATTCCAACATATAGTCAACAAGTGTCAAAAAGTCTAACACATGGTCAACTCTCTTAACACTCTCCAACATTTGAGTCTGGAATTCCAACATGTGAGTTTTGAATTTTGACACGTACGGATCAATTTTAAAAAATTTCATAAATGAAGGGTTAAAATGAAAATATGGAAAAAATAAAATAATAAAAATGAAAAATAAGAAAAGAAGAAAAATCTAGACTTTTTTGTTTTTGTTTTTTGTTTTTACTCTTACTTCTTGTGACACACAATTCACTCCCCAACTTCTTTGGTGTAAAATAAGGTTGATATTAGGGGTGATCGGTTCCTGATTCTGTCCAGTTCCTCCTAGGAACTAGGAATTAGACTAGGAAAACCGGTTCCCAATTTTTGGGACTGGGAACTTGACCAGACCAACCGGACCAACTTAGGACCGAGAACAAACCAAACCGACTGAACCAACTTAAAACTAGGAACAAGACTAGACCGACCCGTCCGGTCCCATGAAGCCGATTACTTAGCCAAAAAATTAAAAAATTAAGAAAAATACAAGAATTGTTACTATTTAAAGTTTTATTGCTATTTTTAAGAAATTAATATATATTTTTAAAAAAGGTTGGTCCGGTTACCCCGAAACCGGGAACTGAACCGACAATCACCGGTTCCATTTTTATGGAACTAGGAACCGGACCAAATCAGCTCAACTAGTCCAAGCTAGTCCAGTACAGGGCGGTTCCAATCTGGGGGGTCTGGCGTGCTCATTCTAGTTATCAATAAAACATGGCAACATTTGACACCAGGCAACTACATTGTTCGTAACGATGTTGCAAATTTAGTAAGTTAACAAGATCCATTACCCATGGTCTGCACGAATTTGTTTCCCTCTCATTATTTTTATATATTTTAGGAATTTTGTGAGAATTGATTGCCGTTGAAAGTTTTTCTTAATCCATGAGGTGGCGTCAGCTACGTTGTGCGCCCAAGAGAATTTGATGTTTCAAATGCATCGATTGTTCTCTTGGTGCTTGTCATTAACACTGTCGGAATTGAATTATTGCTTATATATATAGAACTTTCTGTAGAATCTCTATGTACTCGTAGCATTGTTCAAAAGATCTGCTCTTGAAAAGTTTTATAAAAAAATTCAAGTAAGGAATTAAAGTGCTATCATCTTTAAAAAAAAAATAAAAGCTTGGAGTAAACCTTATTTTAAATAAGGGCGTAAAGTGTTTAAGTCGATCTCAAATAAAGCCTGACCTCACTAGCTGGTGAGCATGTGATATTTCCGACAATCAGAGCATGGGCATTTTTGTCCAAATATTTTGAATAACAGATAGCCAAAACTCTAAAATTAAAAATCGCAAATTTAGTGTTCTCTTCTCCAATCCATGTTCTCGTCTTCAATCCGACATTCTGAACCAAACTTTAAAAAAAAAGACAAAAAAAAAAAAAAAAAAAAAACAAACAAACAAAGTGTTGCATGAGGAAGGACTGACGGAAGGTGACGGTGGCCACCGGGCGGTGGTTCTCTCATGCACACATTTGAGAACTCCAGGCTGTAATCACTTGAAAGAAATTAATAATACTAATAATAATAATAATGATGATGATGATGATGATGATGATGATGATGATGATGATGATGATGATGATGATGATGATGATCAATAATAATAATAATAATAATAATAATAATAATAAACAAAAGAGGGAAGAGCCAATAGTCGGAGCAACATACGTGACTTTGGAGAGCTCAAAGTCGTGGTTTGTTTTCTTCTCATCTTGGCCAGATTTGATAAAGCAAGCCAGCAAACCTGTGGCGTTGGAAGAAGAGAACGTCGCGACAACCTCAACGTCCATCAACTCATGCCGTGGTAACTCGTTGCTCCTACCGTCAAAGTTCGCTTTTTTGGCATCACCGTGAGTCCCTCCCGTAACCGTTCCGTGCTTTCCCGGTATTGCTTTGCCATCGTTGCGGACGTTTGTCTAAAATTAGATAATCATTCAAACCATATTCAATTCGGATATATTGATTTCCTAATTTAGATTATTCAATTCCAACATTGGTTTGGAGTGAAATTTTAGGCATACCCCGATTAGGAGAAATTCCATGTTGAAAATCTCAATAATTACGGATTTGAGTTGCGAGAGATTAGATCGGATTTTTATTATTATTTTGATTTCCTGTTTTGACTTCACTGAGTATCTGATTATGTGGCTTATTATATTGCTTGTCTTCAATTCAAGAAACTTTCCTATTTTGAAAAACAAAAAGAATTGCATTGTATGTTAAGATATATTGCATTCATATTAGTTTCCTAGTTTAAAATTGCTCATTTTAGAACCATATATTTAATTAGAAAATTACCTAATTCAAAATAAGATTTGATATCAATTATTTCCTAAGATTGAATTAAGTAATCATATATTTTAATTTTAAAAGAAAACCACAAAATAGCATAAATATGTCATTTAGAATTTGTAGCATCAATATCATGTCACCACTTGCCATGTCGTCATTGTAATGTGGTCATCATTGCCACGTCCTTTGTTGCCATGTAATAATTTCCACGTTATTATATTTCCATGTCATTTAATGATTGCATGTTGTATGTCACGTCAAATTAGGTCATATAGTTATAATTTGGGATTAAATTTTTTTTTATGCATTGCATATAGTTTAGTTTTCGTAAACAAGAAAAACACAAAAAGAATTAGCTAGAATTGTATAATCATTTAGAAATCATATTTTGGTTAGACATGCATTTTTTCTAATGAAAATATTTGGGTGTGATCATAATAAATTTATGTTTTGCTTTACATTGAGGTTAGTTCTAATTCTAGCACTTTATTTACCCATTGCTTTGATTTATTGAATGTTAAATTTTTTATTGCGGACCTGCATCACATCTCATGTTAGTGGCTTGGCTTAAAATTGACTGAGACCACTTGCAAAATAGTTTTCAAATAAAGAAAAAAGGTACCAAAAGGGTGTTAATTTATTTAGTTTAATCAACTCCTCGTATCCATAAATCCTTGGTTTATAGGAGCAAAGTGCTCTTCCACACTTTGCTTAGGTGTCTAATCGACTTATCAATAACTGATTAATGGTGACTCCTGAATAAATTGATTTGGATGTTAAGTTAATTAAATTATAAAATGTGAAAGTTGCAATTGGTATGGACTTGGAAGAGTCCACACATTGTTTTTATCTATTTTGACAAGATATGGTGAGATGTTCTACCCATGGATACTAGTCACATTATTCTTAGCTGATCTTGACAATTTAATAGAAGGACTATTGTCATGTCAACCATTATACATATTTTTTGAGTATGGAAGAAAGAAAATTATTTAGGTGCCTAGTAAGGAACCCTCTACGACCCCTTTGGTTGGAAATTTCTAATCCTCTACTTTACTCACGATGAAAGATGTAAAGGGTGCCATGAAGCGAGTTAGAATTGTGTACATTTTGCTTAACAAAAACTGTGTGGAGAATGTAATTGTATTTGCCATACTCCATCAAGCTCAGCCTCTTGTGGAAGAGTTCAAAGATGTCTTTCCATTGGATTTACCACCTAGTCTTCCTCCCATGAGAGACATTCCATATCAAAGTGACTTCATGCTTGGTGCTTCACTACCTAATTTAGCTCATTACTGAATGAGTCCAACAAAACATGAAGAATTACAGCAACAAGTAATAAAACTCTTGAGTTAGGATTTTATAAGGGAGAGCCTCAGCCCATGTGCCATTCCAGCCCTCTTAGTGCCTAAGAAAAATGACATTTGGAGAATGTGTGTTGATAGTGGGGCGATCAACATGATCACCATCAAAAACAGGTTTCCTATTCCCTGTCTTCATGATCTTTTGGATAAAACCATTTTTTCAAAGCTAGATGTAAAGAGTGGATATCATCAAATTAGAATCAAGCCTTGAGATGAATGGAAGACCACATTCAAAGATGAACTGTTTGAGTGGCTGTTCATGTCATTCAGATTGTCTAATGAACCATCCACATTCATGAGGTTCATGACCTAAGTTTTGAAGCAATTTCTTGGGAAATTCATTGTGGTTTATTTTGATGAAATTTTGATTTTTAGTAAGTCTACAAATGAGCACTTGTAGTATTTTCAAGAAGTGTTACGAGTGTTAAGGCAATAATGTTTGTATGTAGCCCCTCGACAAGTACTATCTCATGGTGCCACATATCCTATTATTGGGATTTCATATCTCTAAAGAAGGAATTTTAGTCGATGATGCTAAGATCTAGGTTATTGAAGAATGGCCAACTCTAGCAAATGTGTATTAAGTTCGAAATTTTCATGATCTAACTTCTTTCTACCGATGGTTCATTGCGCAGTTTAAGACTGTGAAACTTGTTTAAGCCAAATATTTTCAGCCCCATCTGAAACATGATGTATACCGCCAAAGTGATGAGGTGTAAATGTTGCCATGTAGGAAAGGGACAAGCTACCAATGCTGGCCTTTGTTTGCTCTTTTGATATCACAGGTCCCTTGGGAGGATATCTCTATGGACTTTTATCCTTGGACTATTGCATAAACTCGAGGGTATGGATTCAATCTTTTGTGATTGTTGATAAGTTTTCAAAGATGGAACACTTTATTATCTATCACAAAGATATAGATGCCTCATGGATTGTTGAGTTATTCTTCAAAGAAATCTATAAGTTGCATGACCATCCTAAGACTATTACTTCCGATAAGGACACCAAGTTTCAGTCACTTTTGGTGGCAACTACAAAAGAATATTGGCACTAAGCTACAATAAAAATATTGTGTTTCACCCCAAATGGATAGACAAACTAAAGTTATCAATTAGTCCTTGGGATATTTGTTGAGAACTTTGATTAATGGTAACCCCCCTTTCTTGGGAGACATGGTTGTCACTTGGAGAATTTGCATATAATTGTTCGGTGAACAGTACCACTGGATAATGTCACTTTGTGATCATGTATGGATGTCAATTGAAGATTTCTCTTGATCTTACACCCATTTCTTTTGCTGAAAAGCCAATCGGAAAGGTGGATGATATTGTTTCTTGAACGGGGATAGTTCATAAAGAAGTGCACCAAGTGTGCCAAAGGTTGGAGAGCAAAGATGAGTACTATAAAGAGGATGTCCATAAGCAATGACATGAAATTATCTTTGAACTTGGAGATTTTGTTTGGGTTTATTTGCCATTGGAGTCTCATCCCATTGGAAGTTACAAAAGGTTAGTGATTGAAATCTTGATCCACTTGAAGTTCTTGAGCATCAATCCTAATGCTTATTGACTAAAGTTTCATTCTCATATAAAGATAAATAATGTGTTCAATGTTCAGCATTTAACGCCTTATGTGAGTGATTCTTCCAATAATGGTGATTCCCGAATTCTTCTAAAGAAAGGGAATGATGCATCCCATATTCAAGACCAACATGCTCAGCCAAGGAGATCAACCCGCATTCAAGCTCGATGAACCTCTCATTGGTAAGCTTTCATTGGCAAGAGTTTCATCTTTGACTTTGTCATATAAACTTTGTCATCTCCCATGCATTGGAAGCTTGCAACAAGAAATTTTGGGATGGCCAAAGCATTGGAAATGTTGTAATTTAATAACTCCTAGTTTCTACATGCTTAAATAATTTCTAATTTCTAGATTTGGCTTTATTTTTTTTCCTTTTTTTTTTTTTTTCTTTGAAAGGCCATCAAGTTTCTGTGGAAAGGGGTCAAATTTGATTAATGAAACTTGCTTATTGTAATTCCCATGACTCTCAAAAGTTCATATCCCTTGAAAACGTAGAAGAGTTTTCACTCCATCTTTGAAGAGTCAAAGCTTCTTATTAAATTATATGTACTTGAAGAGTTGTAGCCATCAATCTATAAGGATTAATGCCATTTCAAGTTCCTTGGGGCCTATAAGAGTAACCACCAAAGTTTCTATCCTTTTTCTCATTATGTCCACTCACGTACATCAATTTCCTCCCCAATTTCAGCCTTCTTAAAGTGCTCATCTAAGAAACTCGAAATAGAAAAGTTATAGATTCAAGAGTTTTCATACATTTGGCTTTAGAGCTAAGTCATTTCAATCTATATCGAGAAAGTTACAACTATTTTCTCTAATTAGTGCAAAACTAAAAATTTTGCCATTTTTATGATGAAGTTTTCATGTGCGTAAGTCACTCTCCTAATTCTATTGCTTGAGAATTAAGCATTGGACTACATCATAGCCATTGAAAGTATGGTAAATTTAAAGAAGTCCACAGATGAAATAATTTTTTAAATGAAGGTAGTGACAATAAAGTAACTTAATTAGTTTTTAATGCAAACTTTCTTTCCATGGAGTTAATAAACAAGCTTATTAATTTTATGGAGATTATGATACTCCAAAAATATTTACTTCTTCAATAAGTATAGGGCGGCGCTATTTTCACCACCATTTGGCTAAGACACTCCTTTTCTCCATTTAATTTACCGAAATATCCTTCTCTCCCTCTTCAAATAATTGTTTCTTTTTTATCAGGTTAACCCACAAAACACTTTTATTTTTATCATCTCTCTCATCAATTTCACAATATAAATGTTCCATTACACCCAACAAAATATCATTTCATCATGCATCTTATTGTAACATTGCCTAGAAAATGTTGTTGATTAATTTGTGGGATTATATTTTCAATTTTCTATTTATGACAACTTATGAACACACAATTAATTTCCTATTTCTATTAAATGGTATAAACAAAAATTTATTTCAAAGTCGACAGTTAAAATTCATATCTAACAAAAAATAAGCACATGAAGGGGAAAAAGAATCTTCTTGCTAAGTTATTAATTTTGATTTTATATTAAATCTCATCGAGTGTATTTAAACTTTAAAATATGATAAAAATATTCCTCTGAAAAATCTGGTATGAGTTTGAAAGTGAAGAATGCATAAATAAAATTTTGACCCCAACTTGCAATCAAATTAAAATGTTAAAGGCTCAAAAGAAAGAACAAACCAACGATATTTAACTTTAAAAACCTACAAACTTATTCCGGAAAAACATTCATAATGTCAAAATCAACTAGATAGTTAGTTTAAATTTTAATTTTCAACTTTAAAATAAAGTTTCCCTCATACTCTTTGATAAAAAAAAAAAAAAAAAAGGCAATTGATTGTGTATTCATAAGATGTTATAACTAGAAATTTCTAATCGTCTATGTAACTTTTGTGATTTAAATATGAGATCATAAATTAAATTTAATGACATTGTGTAGGCAAAATGATAATATGATACATGGAAAGATGTTATCTTTTTTAGTGTAATTTGATATTTATATTGTGAAATTGATAAATGGAGAGATGATAAAAATAAAGGTAGTTTTGTTGGTTAGTATGATGAAAAAGAAATGTAATTTGAAGAGAGAGGGGTATTTTGCTAAGTTCAATGGAAAAAAAAAAAAAAAAAAATGAATGCTTTAGCCAATATGGGATTGGAAATAACGCTACCCTAAATATAATCATAATCGTAAAAAAAGTATTACTCTAAATTTTGCATGTCCTGATATAAGTAATTAAAATGATAGGTAGAACTTCTATGTTCAACATTTACATATTGCTGTGTATAATAGTAAGTAAATGTAAGCAATGTGAATGCGAGTCTTTATAATCACTAGTGTGTTACCAACTTTCATGAAACTTAGCACTATAATTGTCTCCCACTGCTTGAGCAACTCCTTGGAGAAAATTTGAAGCCATTGCTACATGCCATGATCCATCGCTATACCATCTATCCGAATTGTGCATCCAATAGTCATAACCATCTCTCTCTTTGTATGTGCGCACACACGAGCTGGATGAAAGGTCGCCTAAGGTGAGCTTCTTTACTAATTGATGTTCAAGTTACTCCCCAAGTACAGAAGTCCGAAAAAACATGATCCACAGATAATCTTAAGTTTTGTCATCATGTGGCCCTTAAATCAGAATCATGAACTAGATCTTGAAGAAGATCTTGTTGATGTTCCCTCCCACCACTAGGATACTTCAATTTGTAAGACCACGCTTTGATGGATGATGCATCATAGAAAATCTTGCAACACCCGAATCAAATCTCCTGTGTATCTCCTTGATGGTTACCTAATTCTGACCTTGATCGATCAAACCCAAGATCATTAGCAGATTTTTCAAGTATAATTTCTTTTTTCTATGATGCATAATTCAGGCAATAGTTGAAATAGTCTACTGTATTGAAGGAAGAATCTGGGGCTCCTGTTGAGGGATCTCGGGAGAGCCTATAGATTTATAACCCAGGTCGCACGATGTTGCCAAACGTTTAAAGTCAAAGTCGTGAATTTACAAGAGGACAGGCATTCATCGTGGGCCCTCGTGGCGTATCTTTGATCTTTGACAAGAATCCATAATGATAAATACAGCGATGACCCTAGCGAAATCGGACGTCGTTTTCTCAACCAAACCTCAAGATTTGCTCTGCGATCAAAGATTTTCACCCTCATTTCATGCAAATCAACTTCCTTCCTCCTAGATTTGGCCTATGAAAATGAGCAACCCTCTTCAATGTGGAAAAAGTCTTTAGGCCATTGACATATTAATTGTGGTCGACGCTAAGTTTTTAACTTCAAGTAACAGTTAGAACTTTTCTAAGTATAGAAACTTGACTCCACTAGTTTTTAGGGTTTGTCCAAACTAAAATATTTGAACGACACATTTGGACTAATAAAATTTATAATTAAAATCCAAGATACAACAAAATTATAGTGAATATCATTAATTTGTTTTCGGAATATTTGTATTTTTTCGGTTCGGGATAGTAGACTTGATCGATTACATACAGATGTTGTGTATATTCATGTTTTAAATAAAACTATTGCAAGTCTTACCCAATCCAGATGCATATGAGCCTTGGTGAGTCCATACACCAAAACATTAAAAACCTGCTCCATCTAGACTTCACTCAGATCAAAATTGATGGCCAATACTTGGCTTCATCCAGTGAAGCTTGATTTTAAAGCTTGAGTTCTCTTTAGATGTTTGATTCAAGAAGTGTAAAAGCCTCAAACTGAGGTTTCGTGTTGCAAACGAAGGTTTCTGCAAAGTGTGTTTCCATAACATTAGATGATATATCAGTACATCAACCTCTATATTTTCCATATACATGTACATATTTTATGTCAGTGTTTGACTCATTTCTTCATAGTATTATAAAGATTAAACGATTCTTTAAAAACTCAGGAGGGTTACACGGTTTTTTAGGGTTCGCTTTTTCTGGCTTCGGCAGCTCAGTCTAGAAGATAGAAAAAAAAATCGAATAAAATCCATTCGCTGACTATGTGATAATAAAATATTTATGAATTTAATATCCCCCTTTGAACTCAAGGAACAACATACTCAGTCTGCAAGAAAGATAAAAGAAGTTTCCTATTGATGGATATGCTTTACTGGTGATCCGATGGAGACAATACAGAGGATGAAAGTCAAATCACTGACTAACGATATCAAAATATCTGCAAATCAAAGCCAAGAACCCTAACAATTGTCTTCTTACAAGTTGCATAGCTGGTGCTTTCTTTTCCAAGAGGGAACGGCTTTGCAATACTATCCCTCTAAGCGTGCTTATATATGAGACCCTAGTGAGCTCTCTCTCTATCAACTCCTCCACTTGCTCGTCATCTCTTTGTTCCTTCAACCTTAAAGTTGGCAGAAAACCATCCAATGGCCTCACGTTGCATGATAGTAAAACTCAGAATTACGAGCGCATTGCTCTCAATGGCACGCCAATGCAAGCTTTTGACCAATTCACTATACCACAAGCTCCTTTCTCTCCCCACCGGCAACAACCTTCACGTCAACCCCAGAACCATCTGTGCGGCCTCCGTTGACTTCAGCCTCATCCCCCGAGAAATTCCCACAGGCATCCTTCGCCCTTCTCGCCCTGAATCCTCTGTTCCCTTCACTATCTCAGCCAGAAGATGCGGCCACTCCATCTGGGGACAAGCTATGGCTAGCGATGGGCTCGTTGTGGACATGACGTCTCTTGGTCACAAGTGGCACGACACCATTGTGTTGTGGAGCCGGATGCTTGGCCACTATGCCAATGTCAGCGGCCAACAATTATGGATCGATGCGTGGGAGAAACACGGTGTTGCACCAGTTTCGTGGACAGATAATTTGTACCTAACTGTGGGTGGTACGCTCTCTAGTGCAGGCATTAGCGGGGCAACGTTTCGATATGGCCCTCAGATCAGCAATGTCTACGAAATGGATGTTATTACTGGTATAACACATTCACCCTCTGCTTCCATATATTGATAACTAATTAAACCAAGTATTTTACGTCTGAAGTTTTTACAGTTAATTGAGAACATTCAATGAGCCTATTGTCTCGATCTGCTGGAAGTCATCGGATTGGGAATATTACAAGAAAACAACATACTCAGATTTGTTATATACAGTAAATAAAAACAGATACACTATAAGTTAAATTTAACATGAACACTCAACACATGCATTTTAACATTCTATATTTTGTATTTTATATTTTCATGTTTTATTTTAATATTCTATCTTTTATATTTTATATTTTCATGTTTTATTTTAACATTCTATTTTTTATTTTTAATACTTTGAGTCTTTTATCAAGAAGTTGGGATTTATTATAGCAGTTGAAAACTTGAAATAGAAAGATTAGGTTGACCGGATAAGCCAACTGGTTAAAGTAATAGGTCCAATTAAATTCAGAGAACGAGGAATTTGTTTATTCATTGATCTATTTAAAAAAATAAAATAAAATAAAATAAATGATAGACTTCGAACTCTAGCCAACAACCAATTTTCTAGTTTATGCATGGTAGGTACGCGTGGAAAAAGACAACGCAGTCCTCAGCGAAAAAGTCTCTTATATGCGCTATATATGTTGTTGTGGTAGCGGACTAACATTACTTATCCAAAAAAAGGAAAAAAATTCCAAGGAAAATTATCTAAAAAATCCTAAACTTATTACATTTTTATCAATTCAATCATAAACCTTTCAATTTTACTAATTGAGTCTCAAATATTTTCATATTTGTCAATTGATTCTATCTAGTCAATTTTATGAGAAAATTAATTGATGTGAATATCGGCCATCATACGTGACACAACTAGCTCCGATGTGAATAATTTTCATAATATTTTTTTTTTTTTCTTTTTTTCCTTTACCTTCTTCCTCTAGGTCATTGGGGGAGCTCAATCTTGTCAATGACCAGTTAGAGGAAGAAGAGACATAAAATAAAATAATAAAAAAAGAAACGAAAAGGAGTAGAAAAATGAAAATTAACTGAAAAATATTAATATCTTATTAAAAATTTTATGCATCAGCATTGACTGTGTTATGTAAAATTGTTAGTGTCTGCATTAGCAATTTTTCGATCAAAATTTGCTAGATAAACTCACTAGCAAAATGTCAGAAGATTTAGGACTAAATTGGTAAACTTGAAAGATTTACAATTGAATTTGCAAAAGCACAATAAATTTATAATTTTTTGAATAATTTTCCCAATGATTTCATATTACAATATAAACAAGAAATTTGATTTTAAGTTTTGAAATATATAGACTTGGATAATTGATGACTGTGTTTTGATGCGTAAGATTCTTTCTCCTTCTGAAGTATTAAATTACGCACCACATACATGTACATGTTGATTTCATTTCCTCTATTTCCTTACTTGTTGATGAGAGATTTTTTTTTTCCCGTCTTTTTTTTATAGGAAATGGGGACTTTTTGACTTGCTTTCCCCATAAAAATCCCAAGTTGGTTTATTCCGCCCTGGGTGGTTCTGGTCAATTTCGCATAACAACCAGAGCAAGGATTGCATTGGGTCAAGCTTCAAAGAGGGTACGTAGCGCACTATCTGATCAGATTTCACCATCTTAGAATTTAGACAATAGATTTTTTTTTTGTGTTAATATCTTGAAAACTTCAGACTAGTACATTTTATAATAAATTTATCTCAAACTAATTTTTTAATCATAAAAAACTCCTAAACCGGTACACATGCGCTCAAATTGGTGCGCTCAAATTGGTACGCTTATAACAACTTTATCCCAAATTAATTTGTTTGACCATTAAAAACTCAATATTGGTACATTTATGATAAATATACCCTCTTTTAAATTGGATTAATACCTTAAAAAACACAAAATCAGTACAACTGTGACAAACAAAGAATAAAATCTAAACTAGTACATTGATCAACTGTCACATGTCATCAAACTCAATAATTTGACGATAAAATTTAACGGCAATTAACAAACGGTAAATCTGTCATAAATATACCATTTTATGGTGAATTTGTCAAATGTGTACCAATTTGGAGTTTTTTTGTAGTAAAAAAATTAGTTTAAGATAAACTTGTCACAAATATATTATTTTTAGGTTTTTCAAGGTGTTAACCCTTTTTTTTTATGAGATTGAATGTCCAAGTCTCATGATAAATTGGACCTCACAAAAGAAAGTAGACATACTTGATACCACATGTTTTTATAGGAAATTTTCCAAAAAGGTCATTAACATATTATATTTATATCAATCCAATCCTAAACTTTTTTTTAATAATCAATTGAATCATAAACCTTTTGTATTTATACCAATTCAATCCATCTAGGCAATTTAGTGAAAATTGCTAACATGAACATTGATTGTTCTACACAACACAATTGGATTTTTTTTTTTTAAACATAGCTAGAGTTGATCTTCACAATTTTTAATAACATTTTAATATTTTTAAAGTTTTTTTATATTTTTTTTTCTTTTATTTTATTTTCTTTCTCTTTTTTTTTTTTTTTCCCCTTCCTTATTCCTCCAGCCTATTGCCAAACCTTGGCGACTAGCTAGCGGCGAGGTTGACCTCACTAGCCTCTAGCAAAGCTAACCCCAATGGGCCATAGGTGAGGGTCAACCTTGGCGTCACTAGGGCATCGATACCGGTGAGGCCAACCTTGGGGTGAGGCTCTAATGATTGGTACCCTTGGACTGACCTTTGACAACTAGGTTGATTTGTTGCTCCCATGGCTGCTATTGTTGCAACTCTGTTCATCACTCACCTAAATGAGCTACTGTACGGCAACAATCATAGAGGCTAGACAGTGAGGGTGACAATTGAACTTGCCAAATCTAGTGAAGTTGAGCCTCATTGAGCCACTAGCGAGGCGGTGATGTCAACCTCACCAACCCTCACTAGCGAGGCGGTGATGTCGACCTCACCAACCCTCACCTTTGGCTAGTCACCGAGGTCCGGCAATTGGCTAGAGGAGGAAGAAAGAGAAGAAAAAAAACGGAAAAAGAAAAAAAATTCTAGATTAAATATTAAAATGTTATTAAAAATTGTCTATGTTAGCACTTACTATGCCACCTAAGATAGTCCATGTCCATATTAGCAATTTTTTTTTAATCAAAATTAACCAAATAGACTGAGTTGGCTCAATCGCAAAAAGTTTAGGACTCAATGGATAAAAAAAAAGTTTATGACTCAATTGATATAATTACAATAAGTTTAGGACTTTTTAGTAATTCTTTCTATTTTTAAATGATAGCGGAAGCTCTTTTTTTCCTTTTGTAAATTGCAATTGACTCTTATCTTTCAAATTGAACAAAAACCTACAAGTGAGCAGCTTATACGTATATATTGGGTATTCTTGTAGTTGTTTGATAGAGAAGATTAACAAGGTAGTAAATGTATTTTCATTTGAATCCAATACAGGCTAAGTGGGTGAGACTGCTATATAGTGATTTTTTAGCTTTCACGAAAGACCAAGAACGTCTAATTTCACACCTTGAATCGGACCAAGATGAAGCATTGGACTATGTAGAAGGTTTGCTTCTCATGCACCAAAATTCAAACAGTTGGATGTCTTTCTTCTCTTTCTCGGACCATCAGCGGCTGATGTCTCTCGTGACCAAAAACGAACTCCTCTACTGTATCGAAGTAGCCAAGTACTACGATGGACGCACCCGGAGCACAGTGGACAAGGTAAGTATTGGTCGTTATCGAACTATCTTTGAAAAAGAAAGAAAAGAGAAATCCTAGCTTATGTTCTGATTTTCTGGTGGTTGCGTTGGGCTAGGGTTTTGCAGTACCCCCCTCACTCTAGGAAACATCTTATCTTTTGACTTAGTTCGCCGTTATCTTGTTAACATTAGGAATTGGAGATAATATTGAAAGATTTGAGCCACGTCCCCAAGTTCATGTTCAAGAAAGATGTCGCCTACGGAGATTTCGTGAATCGGGTACAAGTTAAAGAGATGAAGCTCCAGGGACAGGGGCTATGGAACGTTCCTCAGCCATGGTTCAACCTATTTGTGCCTAAATCTTGCATTGCCGATTTCAACCTTGGCGTTTTCAAGAATATTGTTCTCAGAAAGAACATAACAACCGGACTTATCCTCATTTACCCTACGAACAAAAATAAGTAGGTTTTCTAGTGCATTAAATGCAAAAACTTGTAAGTTATAGTGCATTGAATGATAAATTATAAACTCTATTATATGAATTTAACCCCTTTATTAAATTTTGATCTATTTTGCAGATGGGGTGACAGAACGTCTACTGTCATACCAAATGAAGATGTCTTTTATAAGGTTGGATTCTTGCATTCAAGTGGGTTTGGAGACTGGCAAGAGTTTGACCTTCAAAATAAGGAGGTGCTCCGTTATTGTGAAGATAATGGTATTAAGGTCAAGCAATACCCCCGGATTATAGCACCGAAAGAGAGTGGATGCAACAATTTGGCCCGAAATGGAGTACTTTTCAAGAGAGCAAAGCTCTGTTCAATCTAAAAATGTTGTCGTCGCCTGGGCCATGAATGTTCAATCACAACTAAGGCATATATTCAGGATCGATGGCTTTTAGGGTTCAGTAGGTTTTTTACATATGCACTTAACTATGTTTACATGAATTAAGAATGCTTACTTAGCTTGTTGAAATTTCCGATATATCCATTTAATCACATAGTGTTAAGAGTTTCATTATGTGAAATATGGACTACATGGATCGGAATAGATTATCTGAATATGCAAAATAAATAGTCGCACCCTGCTGTAATAAGTGTAATGAATTAAACATATAATAAGTATATTTGATTCTTTCCACATCTCGACAATCATCAAACTTGATCTCTATAAATTTTGTGTAAAATAAGGTTGATATCAACAGATTATGGCAATGTTTGACACCAAGCAAATACATTCTTCGCAACCATTAATACATATTTAATAAGTTAATCAGTTCTATTACCAATGGTTTGCCTGATTTTGTTTTCCTCTTATTATTTTATTCATTTAGGAAAAAATTTAACATTAAATTTAGGGGAAATTATTTCCAGTCAAAGTTTTTCTTGATCCATGAGTTGGCGTAGGCTACATTGTGCATCTAAGAATTTAATTATAAAGGATGAGTCTTTGTTGACTCGTAAATTTTCATAATCAAATTGATTATTTTCATATAATCTGCCAGCTCCAAGCATAAAGGTGCATTCTTATTAAAGGTATCCTACTGTATCTTACTAGGATGTTGAAATTCAAGTTACATGTATCATTAAACATATAGCGTACCCTTAAAACACCATATGAAGCATTATCGCATTGTAGGAATGGGTGACAATGCGCTCACTAGAGTTTCCAAAATTTGCGTCATTTTATTGACCCTAGTCCAATCACTAGGTTAAGTTTCCACCCCAGAGCCTCTTTATTGGGTTAAGTGTGACATCCTAGATTTTCAGTCATGTTTTCTATTGAAGGCATTTCATCGACGCGCCTATAAGGACTATTCTCAGAGCTAATCACTCTCAAGATAACTAGTCTATTCAGGGAAGTTATTAAGGAATTTTAATGCAATACTCTTAAGAATTTGACCAGGAATCAACTTTTTAACCATGCTAATCTTTATACTTTAGAGGCCATCACAGCACAATATAAAATCAAATTGAGATCAGAGATAGGTCAACTCGACTGAGATGTGTGGCTTATCGTGGGTGACACCACTAAGTTAGAAAATTCTTGTCGGCTGGCCCTATATTGATTCTTCTGTCGATTTAGTACTCTGTGTCCGTATTTGAATCCTTAATATTTTCACGACAACCGAGAGTCACCAATGCATCGAGTGGGTTCATTGTGGCTAAAAAAAAATTGGCCACGGGTCATTTACACTAAAAATTTCTAAAAACTACTCAATAGCCTAAGTCACACTAAAACGTGCCAAATGGAAATTAACCGCAAATTCGAGTCCAATTTCAAAAATTGAAGATTCTGTCATGTCACAATAAATTCTACGAACATAGACTCATCTTTTAAGAAATTTTCAGTGAGTTACAAGATTTTTACGGAAAATCGTTGCGGACGATTTGGAAAACAAACGAAAATTCGAATTGGCAACTTTGAATGAATTTTTGGCATTTGATGTGAGTACATTGGTGAATGGAAGTTGTTTGGACTTTTTTTTAATTCAAATTGGAGCTCAACCGGATTTGTTTATTTAGAAAATCGGATTCCAAGAAAAATGAATTAAAATTTGGAATCAAAGGAAATTGCCATTTTTGTTGTCCAAGATTTGTTGTTTGAGGAAAATTGGGTGCAAGAAAGCAAGTGAGGATCAAGTACTTTAGCATCGGAATTTTTGGGGATTAAATTGGACTAAAAAAAGCTAGTAGGACAAGGATTTTTAGATTATAGAAAATTCTTTTAGTTTTCTTTATTTTTTTCCTATTTCATTTTCCCCCTAGCCACCCACGTTCCCCTTTTCTCTCTCTCTCTCTCTCTCTCTCTCCTCCATGCAAAACCCCCTCCCCATGCCAACGTCCCCTTTTTCCCTTTTCCTCTCTATCGTGTTCCACTTTGCTCTCAATTTCATTGACTACAAATGTCAATCTTATCTCTTCTTTTTCCCTTTAATTTGCTACTCGTTCATTTCCTTCTTGGCCGATGCACTTCAACCCCTTGACCTCTCTCTTTTTTCTCTTGGTTCTGCATGCCGCAAGTTGCTTGATCATTCTTTTTTTTTCTTTTGTTAATTTCTCAACTAAGCAACGTCAGCCCACCACCTCGCCAGACTCCTTGGTCGCGACACCAACAACTCGACCTGCAAGCTCAGCCGTGCAGCACCAAAACCAGCAGCTTGATGAGTTTTACAAGCCCATTTTCGGGCCCGATTTGTGCCATGTTGCTGTTGTCGCTTTAGAGAGGATTGAGCCTCGTCACATCCCTGTCAAATTGAACCGAGCGGTTCATTAAATGAGTGAGTTTTGCTCATTAATCCTCACTTAGTATGCTAATGATGCTTAGGGGTTGTTTAGATTTAATTAAGTACAATTAGGTTGATTGAATATATTAGAATAATTAAATTGGAGACTTACTGATACATGTTAGGCAAATGGTTAGTGTATTTAGCAAATAGACACGCTCTATTATTTATTGAACGAATTTCAATAATTTTCTAAATCCGTTTTAGCATTCAATTAGGCATTACGGGCTTAAATTGGATTTATTGTATTTATTTAATAATTTCAGTAATTATTTAATTAATCAATTATTTTATGCTAATTATGGTGGTGCAACCCGTTTATTTAATTGAGCTTTAAATTAAGCTAAAATGATTTAATTGTATTTTTATGATTTTATTGCTAAATTAATTATTTCAATAATTGATTGGAAATTAACCGAGCGTCGATTTACAACACCAAAAATATGTAATAGGCTATTAAAAATGGTGGGAATTGTGGAATGCAAAATCATTATATTTTGGCTAAGGCCGACAGTGTACCCACACACGGCTATTTTTATCGAGTATGATAAAAACGATGAATTGACTATATAGTTTGAGTGGTATACTATATCGATTTACGGACGATATATCAGCTTTGGGTAAGCAATATACCTTATTATTAGATTTGGGTGAGCATTTATTATCAACTTTGGGCGAGCATATATAATATACTATGATGGCCTCAGGGCCTTAATCTATCAACTTTGGGGCGAGCATATATATATTATACTATATTATCAATTTTGGGCGAGTTATACTATATATTTTTAGCTTTGGGTAAATAGTCACAGAATAAGGTCAGACTTTGTAGATAGTATTAAATGTACCAACCAGGAAAAGGTCGTGATGACATGTAATCGACTAAGTCGATTGATCGATAATTCGATCTATTTCGGTGATATGATGTGATCATGTATATTTAATATATATATTGACTTGTATGAAGAAATTGAGGCCAAGGTAAGTCATCTGACTCATGTTGTGCTTAGGTAGCCTCTAGAGTGTATTGGCTTCCTAATCGGGTCTTAGGAAGTAGAACTCGTTGAGATATTGTCTCACTAGTTACTGTATAACTATTTGTCGCGACCAATTTTTCGGGGTTTGGACCACCTAGGGTTTGGCTAATGGATTGCTAAGCCTAGACTTAACTCGGGCTCTCCCAAGCCCATACCAATTCGCGACTTAGGTTTGAATTGTTAACATGCAATTAAATTTTAACTAGGAGTCGCCATTAATCTATTTTTGGTGAGTCGATTAGAAACCCTAGTAAAGTAACGGGAGATTTACTTTACTCCTATGAACCAGAGACTAAGGGTACGGGACTTTGTTACGTTAGATTT
Organism: Eucalyptus paniculata subsp. matutina; assembly: GCA_017140255.1. Classification (NCBI taxonomy): domain Eukaryota; kingdom Viridiplantae; phylum Streptophyta; class Magnoliopsida; order Myrtales; family Myrtaceae; genus Eucalyptus; species Eucalyptus paniculata. Next base: position 34,977,457 of record CM029442.1, on the reverse strand, counting down.
CTCTAACGCCCTTTCGGTACCTTTCTTTTTATTTTGAAAAATGTTTGGCAAGCAATTTGGATTGATTTTACTCTATTTCCCTAACATGTGAGGTGTTCATGCAGGTGCGCAAACCACCAATTTAACACCCAAGAAAGCAATTAAATGATGTAGAACTTACCTCAAAGCAACGAAAGCATCTGCAGTGTTAAATTAAAATCCACATCAACAATCCTAGATATGGTTTTTAATTAACACGCATTTTTTTTTCACTTATTAAATGAAAATATAGTCAATATGCAATGCTATTAATTTAACATGAAATGATATAGCATGGCAACATAACCTAAACTATATGACATAAATAAGCATGCAGTCTATTATAAAGAAATGTAATAATTAAATATGCAATTTAAATTTACTCAAATGACTTAATTCTAATGACGCGATCGACAATGCAATGCAATGATGTACAAAATTATTTCAATTAAATGAGCTATATGTCACGCGACATTTATTAAATGACCTAATCTGATGACGGTCAATTTCTGATTAGAAATGAACCTAACAATAATCACTAAAATGACATGCATTTCATGAATCTAATTCTATATGACATGCAAATGACATTTTTTATTTTTAAAAATGCAATCTATCCTAGAAATTGCAACTAATTTATCCTAAGACAAATTTTATGAAATTTGAAATGATCTAGCTAGATTAAGATTCTATCTAATTTAAACTAGGGATTAAGTCATATTAAATCCTAATTTAAACTAAGACATTATCTAAATCTAAAATGCAATTTATCTAAAAAAGATTATCTAAATTTAAAATGAAACATGCAATTCTAATCTAATATGCACAATGATTTTTTGTGTTTTTCTTTAAGAAATTCGAAATTAAAACTAACACATAATGCAATTCAAATAAAAACTAACAACCTAAATGAATGCACTTTCTTTTTCGGATTTTTTTATTTTAAAATTCATAATAAGATTGCAATCCTAATATGCAAGATAACAACAAACCTAATCCTAATTAAGATTTTTTTGATTTTTTATTTTACGAAGATAAGATCTGACTCAACCAACTTGACGATAGCAAATCAAACAAAAGATAAGATTGATATCCAAAAATTGACGAACCATATCTCGCGCATGAGATCGAGTTAGCCAATTTTAAATTAAATCGAGAATCGAATCTCGGGCTTGAAATTGGATTGTCGAATTTTGTAAGGGATTGCGAGTCGAATTTCGGGCGCAAAAATCGGACTGTCAATCCCTAGCTTGAGGGACTTTTCATGTCGGAATCTCAACCATTCATTCAGGAATAATCCTACTAAAAACCAAAGTAAATAAATGAAAATAACATAAAGTAAAAAAAAAACTACCTAATTGATTTTCCTTTTTTTCTTTTGTTTTTCTGTTTTCTTTTTCCCTTCCCAAGCACGGATTACTTGTGGCAGGTCACCTTCGGCAACTGGCGTTGGTCCGGCGGGGCAGCTCTAGCGAAGGGAAGGCACGGTTGGTCGCGGGTCAGGCGAGACAGGGACGGCACGGGAACAGCAGTAGCAATCGTTGGGGGAGGCTCGGAGCCGACGCGGTGCAGGCGGTGGGCAGATCTGGCTCGGTTTTTTCGGCTCCGAACAGCAGGTGGATCGCAATTCAGGCGAGGCTGGAAACAGCACGGGAGCAGCAGCAGCAATCGTCGGGGGAGGCTCGGACTTGACTACAGCGGGCTTTGGGTGCGGCTGCAGAGGTGTAGTGACTGGTGCAGCGGCGGCTTCGAGCAGCAGGGGACGCTGGGGCGGCTTCGCAGGTAGCGGTGCGGCGTCACGGCAAGGCTTGGCGCGGCTGGGTTGCAGATCTGGTGCAGCAAATCGGCAGTGGCGGAGGAAGAGGAGCGGTGGTGCGCCGACGAAAGGATCGGTGCGTGTGCAGCATCGGTAGCGATTCGAGGAAGAAGAAGACATTTTTTCCTTTTTTTGTTTCTGTTTTTGTTTTGCTTTTTCTTTTCCTTTTTCCTACTAATCTCTGCTTCTCCCCTGCACGTCTTTCTCTCTGATCTCCTTTTGCACCTTTTGACTTTTCTCCTCCCAATGAAATGAAACCCCCACGGCAAAAGTAAAATCTTCACTTTTTGGTGTTTTCTTTTTCCACCTTTTTTCCTCTTTTTCTTTCAACCCAAAAGAAGCTCAGAAAAAGCCCCCCTTTTATAGAGCAAGAACAAATCAATCTGTTCTACCAATGAAGATTTCATGTATTGACTCAGCGATTGAAGATAATCCGAAATTTTTTGTGAAGATTTTCCAGATAAAGCTCCATTAACCAACTCTAAAATCTTTCAAAATCTCTATCCGCAACAATATATTTTAGAATATTCCTTATCCTCCTTAATATTCCCAATGATTTTACCACCAAAAGATTAAAGATAAGATTGCAATATGATTTTTTTAAATGTCAAAAATCACCATAATATTGCATCAAATCTCAATTTCCCACGAGATAATTAATTAAAAAGCAACGGGCTTGGGCTAATTTGTTCCTTTCGTGGGCTTAATCCAACTAATTTGAACCCATCCGCACCAGTAATAAAAATGCACCTAAATCTATATGCTACGCGATAAATGACTAAACGGACCGTCAAAATCTAGGTGTCAACACTATTTTTAAATCCTTAGATGACGTTGGTGAAGGACCAGAGGCCTGAAGAGTAGAAGGTGAAGCCTGAAAATTGATAGTCTTGTCTGACTAGTTAGTCATAGGGCAATCCTCTTTTAATAAAAATTGATTCGTTTCTGCAGATGTCTAATGAATCGATGGTTTAAAACTTGACTTAACAATTTTCCTTGTATATATTTGCACTATGATTTGCAATGTATATAAGTGTGGTTGCTTTTAAAGTGTGAAAATTTGGAGTCATACTTTCCTATCCCATTGTATTATTATTTGGAAATTGTTTATATGCTTCTGCTTGCGTACCAAAATGAAATGGTTGGTGATACATCATGGGATGTCGCTATAAATTAACCAAAGTGAGGAATGAGTGCGTGCCCGAAGATCAGGGCATGACAGTAAGGCTCTTAACCCCATTACTCTTCATGCGCAATTTACATACTCTCTCGACAAAATTTTTGTCAGCAAATCCGTAATATTTTCTTTGGACTTCATGAAGTCCAAAGGAAATGTTTTATTTGAGAGCAACTTATTATGCCTATGACGGATATGTCTAGACTTACCATTCTATGTTCCAACTAAGTTTGTTTTGGAGGAGGAATCGTCAATTTGGCTAAGCCCCTCCACACTTTCAAAAAAATTATAGGATGACAACCTTTCATTCCATAACTCATATAGAGTCTTATTTGTCTTCTTATGAGGTACTTTATTAAGAATGAAGTTTGTAACTAAAACTGTCTTCCTCCACAAGTTTTGAGGTAAACCCAAAATCAAGAACATGGCATTAGTCTTCTCCTTTAGAGTTCTGTTCTTCCATTTAGCAACTCCATTTTGCTACGAGTGTAATGTGTAGCTGTTTGAAGAATTATCCCCAAGCTAGCACATAACTTCGTTAAGTTGGAAGAACAATATTTTACTCCTCTATCAAACCTAAGCATTTTGATTCATCTATCAAGTTGATTCTCAACCTCATTTTTATACTTGATTAATATTTTTATAGCCTCATCTTTGCTAGTTAAAGATAAACATAGCAAAATCGAGTACAATCATCTATAAAAGTGATGAAATACTTCTTTACACATCTATTTTCTACAAACTTTAAATCACATAGATCATTATAGATTAATTTGTAGAGGTTCACTCATTCTTTAAATGGATTTGAAAGATTTCTTAGCAAAATTTGGCCAAACACAGGTCTAGCACTTGTAATAGGGATCCAACTCAAACTTTGAAATTAGACCGCAAGTTTACTAATTTCTTCATTGTACCATAATTTGCATGTCTCAATTTATCATGCCAAAGATAAGGAGACGCAACAATGTAAACTAAAGGCTTCTCTTTATTATTAGCTTTTAAGTACAAAAATTTTGAGTTCACATCAATGATAGTCACATTGGCTTTCAATAGGTCATTATACAAGTATCATTTCCCTACATACATCATTCCTTTGGAAGGTACAAACCTGATAAATTCAATACAATTTTGAAACCCTTCTTGACAAATATTGGGCTTGAAATGAGATTCTTCCAATCTCTAATATATGCAACACGTATAGCAATGTGATTCCTTGCAAAAGGTGAAATTGAGGATCACCTTTCTTCTCCCAACAATATTTGCTAATGTAGAGTTAGCCACATAGAGCTTCCCTTCTTTCTCAGGCTTCTTGTAAGACAAGAACATGTGTTTATCTACACAAATGTATTTGTGGCACTTGTGTCCAATCACTAATAAGTATTGTTCAACACCAAGGATATCTCAAACATCACTACAACAATCAATCTTTCAACATCTTTCTGCTACCATTGAAGTCTACACTAAATTTCTTAAATTTCCCATTCAATGTTATTGGAGGTAGTACCATCAAATAAGGCAAAGCCTATTGAATCATCCCTCCAAAAATTTGACTATATGCCAATTGGCCTATACTATTTTGAAAAACAGTCTTGAGTAAATCAATCAAGCGACTTGTACTATACCACCATAAATAGTTTCAGCTTGAAGACTTATAGCATTTGTTGCCACAACACTAGGCCACGAGATTTGAACCTCACTACTCCAAACAACCCAAGGAAAATCTCCAGAAACATTCCAACATCATTAGTTACTTGATTGTTATTAACCATCTTGATTTTCTAATAAACTCAACAAATAATGAGAACAATAAATGTCTTAAGATTGTTGAAAATTATAGAGAAGAAGAAAAGAAGAAACATTTTGGTGGAAGAATACGTGAAATTGTTTGTTGTAACTAGAAAATTAATTTAAGAAAGTAATAACAACATAAATAAGAATTGGATGTGAGATACAACTGATGATTAGTTCCTGCTTACAATGTTAAACAATTTCACGAATTTCCCTCCCAAGATACAACATCTCAAACATGTTAGTATCAGCATTATATAAATAGGATTTTGTTGAACGCTTCATGAAACTGCAACACTTACAGAATCTTGGCGAGAAGATATGTAAGTGTTTTTGCTTTTTCTTGGAATGAAGAGTTTGAAGTCTATTTATAGAATTTTAGAATTCATGTATAGAAGCGGTACATGAACCATTAATATAGAGACAAGAATCTACAAGATCATTGAATTAAATGGATACAAAAATCCAAGAAATACATGAATCATGAATTAAGTAAATAGAAAAATCCAAGAGGTACATGAACTCGAGAGATACACAAATTAATGAGATACATATATGAAAACAACATATCTCATTTTGCTTACTCTCGCTAATCCATTAACCCACCATATATACAACACTTTCTTCTATTTGCTGATTTGATGTAAAGAATTTTATTGTCATGCCCCGAACCCTGAGCGCGTACCCATCCCTACCTAGTCGATAATAATTTGCGACTTCCTAAAACGAGTTGCCGACCCTTTCCATTTTATTCCACATGCGGAAGTGAAAAGAAATCCCTTGATAGTAATCATCTCAGAATAGAAAAGCAGGATACAAATTCACAGAACAAACATGTTTTTATATTCACATAATGTCAAGTACAAGATCTATGACCAAAAGGACACAAAAACCAACTTTCCAAAAAGAGATGGTCCTAGCTGACCTACACTTCACATCACCTCCTCTCGGCTCCCAATCCTCCACTCGACGACCCTGAAAATGTTGTCCCACAACGGGATGAGATATCATCTCAGCGAGTCTAAGCTCTAAACCCCATTTAGCAGGGAAATATGCCCAGAATTGTCCTAATCACACAATCTCATAATCAATGAGACTTACCCCATCTCAGATTCATCCTGCAGATCAATGCAATTTATCTCATAGACAACATGAGAGCATGAACAATAAATAAGCTCCAATAACTGAAACGCCACACTTATTTAATAATTCGTTCCTAGTTTTGATCTCGGCATATAGCACGGCATACTCTCCATTCGTTGGTCTTCTGGCATTGCCAAGCATCGTCTCACCCCATTGAGCACGGCAGTCTCTTTATCAAACGGCTTTCTCGAAAGAGCATAGGGTCCAGATTCTACTGCGACCGACTTACCATTGTCCAGGGGGTATCCCGAATAGGGATAATGTCTAGCTTAACAACCCGGGACGATTTCTCTTAACCATCACACGATCACTCAAATATGGCCCAAGGCACCATGCATTGTACTCAAATGTTTCAATTAAAATTGTGAGCCTGGCATTTTTTCTCGTATTAGAAATTCACATGAAATTACTCATGTGTGGGTACACGGTCAACTTGACCCAAAAAAATTGATATTCTTCATTTTTGAAATCCCACTATTTCATATAGTACTAAAAATTATTTTCGGTGCCAAAACTCAACACTTGGGATTTTCTCGATAAATATTGGAAATTCACAATTTTTCGAATTAACTACCAAAAATCCAATTTCTCAATTTGCATAATTTAACACTCAATTGCAGAATTTAACCACACCATTGCAATCATCACGAAATTCTGGTCACCGACTATCTCGGCCTAATTTCTAGAAAAATAATTAATAATTAATTAGTTCAATTTAATTTCTAAAAATACTAACCTAGGCCAACATTATTAAATTAAATACCAATACGGACTCGGAAAATTCCCGAACCCTTCTAGATAAACAGTACAATTTATTTAAGCCTTTGCTAAACCATGCTAACCACCTAACATGCTCAATTAAATAATTAAATTTCCAATTTAATCTTATTAACCACCTAATTCCTAATAAAATAAAGCTAAAGACCCCTTAAACGTCATTAACCTACTAAGCAGAGTTTAGAGTATAAACTCACCGGTCAATTACGAAAACTGGTTCACAACAACGATGGTGGCCGAAATCTAAATTTTCGGTGGTGTCGGCGAACACTCAGGCTGGGCTTAAAACAGCTTAACAAATCTCAATCCAATCTACTATTTGCTTTTGAATTGGACTAGGCCTAAAGCAGGCTGGCTTCGCAGGCTTCTAATTCTACTAGGCTTCTAAAAGGCGTGGGCTTGCTGCTAGGCCAAGACTTGGGCTGTTGGACTTATTTAATGGGCTGAGTAATTGCTTCACTTGGCTGGACTGCTACAAATTTTCATGGGCTTCCAATGGCCCAACTGCTGGGCTCACTCAGACTAAGATGGACCGCAATCTGGGCTGACGTCATGTAGGCTAAAGACGCACGAACATGCTGGGCCAAATTCACTGGAGGTGCTACTTTGATTGATCGATGCTGGACGAAGGAGCAGCGAACAACGGAGATGCCAGGGACGCGTGGGTTGCAGCTGTCAATTAGGGGTGTTTCGGTCTTCGTGGATAGCTGCTTCGTTGGAGTCTTCAAGCAGCAAAGATGAAGCTGCTTGCGGTCGTTGGGCAGACAACCAGGAGACACACGGCAGAGGAGATAAGCCGAAGTGGAGAGAGGGCGAACTGCTTCGGCTTTGCTGGATTATTCGATAAGGAGTAGGGACGAAGAGGGAACAATGGTGGAGCAGCGAGCATGGAGTCAACAAAACCGCCTGGGAGCTTGCTACGTCGACTGAAGCTTTGGTGGATGGGAAAATAGAAGGTGGTGCTTCAATTTTGCTTAAGGGAAAGAGGAACAAATGAAAGAAATGATGGGCAGGAATTGAAGAAGAACAAAATGAAAAATGGAGAAGCAGGGGTCCTCGGTCCTCGGCTGTTTTAGGGGGAAGGCTCGCACACGAAAGTGGAAAGGAAACAGCTAGCAAACATGAGGAGATTGGAGAGAGAGAGACCAAAAGTCCACATGATTATCCAAAGACTTAAATGCTTAGTTCCACCTTTGGTGTTCAAGCCTATCTCAAAGTCCCTTAATACTTTCCAGCTTTATATTCCACAAATTACCCCAATTTGAAGCCAAAAAAATCCAACCCCTTCCATAGCTCCGAATTTCCACAACTCCGGGTTCAATTCTTTCCGAAATTCTTCAATTCAACGTCCAATTTGAATGAACAAAAAGCTTGTAGAATTTTTGCAAGTGCCCCTCGTCAAATAGCTCGGCTTGCAAGTCAAAAATTTCTTCAATTTGGCCAATCAGAATTTCCGTTAATTTTCCGTGGCGTCCGAAATAATTTTCCATAAAAATCTCGAAATCTCTAAAAATTTCTCGGGGGATGAGTCGATGTTTCTAAAATAGCTCATGACATGACAGAGCTTCCAATTTCCGAAATCGAACTCGAATCGGCGGTTAATTTTACTCTGACACGATTTTAGCGTGACCTAGGCTACCAGGTAGTTTTCAAAACTTTTTAGGACAAATGACCCGTGGTCGATGTTTTTCGAGTGATAATAAACCCACTCGACACAATGGTGACTCTCGATTGTTGTGAAAATATCGAGCATCCAAATACGGACATAGGGTACTAAAACGACAATAAAATCAAACTAGTATCGATTGACGAGAATTTTTCAATTTAATGGAGTCATCCACAATCGGCCACACATCTCAGTCGAGCCGACCTATCTCTGATCTCAAATCAATTTTATACTGTGCCGTAATGGCCTCTAAAGATAAGCATGGTCGAGAAATCAATTCTTGGTCGAATTCTCAATTCTATTTGCCTTAAAATCTCTTATTGACTTCCCCATATGATCTAATTATCTCATCAATGGTCAACTCCGAGAAAAATACTATAATCGTGTCAATGAAAAGCCCAACTTATCCGATCGAAATCAGGACTTGAAAATCAGGATGTCACATTTATCATATCTAGATTTGAAAATTTTAAGAAAGTCCGAGTATTTCAATCCTCTTTTGAAAAGGCTTGGCAAATCCATTATTAATGAACAACACTATCAATGTCATTTAACCCTTTATAGTATTGGTTATCTGCATTTGTTACTATGTCATCATCAATGACCACTCCTGTAGACGTGAACACCCAATATCTCCCTTCAATTCCTTCTTCACCGAGAACCATGTCCCACAATACTGCACGTGTAGCATCGCTCTAACATGCATGGCTCGACAAGTTGATGAACCTAGCAAGCATGCCATGGTGGCTTTGTACAAGTGGAGTAGCTCGTTTCTTTTGACAAGGTATTAGGGCTGCTTCCTCAAAGCCATAATTCTAGTTTTGAATCACCACTAAAATCGAGCCTAGGTGGCTCAATGCCATCAGTTCATACTAGATCAGGCATCACAAGTGACTTGGATAAGTACGGAAGAAATGAAGGAAGAACACGGAAGAAGATAAATAGAAAAAAAAAGAATGAAAACAAAAGAATTGCCTCGCAACAAAAATGCCCCAACATAGTTTAGAAAGTGGCATGTAAGATGTATGTGCTCACTAGGCCCTTGTCTGAGACTAATTTGACCACTTCAAGCATTTATTTGAGACAAGATTCATTTCGTATCCTTTTTTAAAGAAAATGGTTCCACTTCAAGATCTTATTTGAAATTTCCCTATTTTTAATTGCATTTATATATTAGGAATATCTTCATGTGATATTAATAAGCCCATATAATTTGCAATTTGATTGGACTAGAGTTAGTGGACTTAAGCAGCGAGGTTTAAAGCTTAATTAAATTGGAGAATGAGCCCATAAGAGTATAAAATTTGAACTAGCCTACATGACCAAAATTTATATATAAGGAGTGTCAAGTTGAACTAATTAATTTACTAAAAGTGAAGCTTGAAAGATTATTTAGCTTGTATTATCAAAATTTCAACTATACAAAAATAATGAAGAATTTGTGTCATATTGAATATCATTGATACACTTTTGATTGAAATTAGGAAATAAACATCGAAGAATGGCCTAAGCTAAGCCTACATAAAGGGGGACTTCATAATAGAAAGGGGGAATGAACACAATATAAAGTTATAAGAGCAATAGAGAGAGATTAAAACACATGAGCTCCTGCAGCTTCCAGGCCCACCATGCCACTACCCTCTCACCATCATTCTCGTTGTTTCCATCCTCACTCCAATGTTACTGCTCCTTTGATTTTGTGATCTGTCACAGCTTGGTCTTTCAATAGTTCAACTCAACAATAGCTTGGTCTCTTGGTACTTTTGCCTGGCAATAGCTCAAATTCTTGGCAACATCCCAATAAGTCCTTGTGCCAGCATCAAATGAAGATATGATGAAAGTAGTAGGCCTTTGATACTAAGCAAGAAAAGGAGGAAGGCCCAAATATTTGAGTGCTAGATGTCACGCCCTAAACCCTAGGCATGCAACAATCCTTCCTCGGTTGATAGAAAGCAATGTCCTAAGACTCATTGCCGACCCTTCATTTATAATCTTTCATTATATGCAAGCACTACAGTCACATAGATCCAGCAGACTCAAACCCCGTCGATTCGTAGTCGGAGCCAAACGAATTGATCAGTGGTGAAGCGGGGCCAGGATTCTCCACTGCACTGTCAAGAGGGTCTAGCTCCATGTGATCCCAGTCAGTGTCCTCGGGGCCCTTACCGAGAGGCCCGTCAAAACCTCTCAAGGGACTGATCAGCAAATCGTCATCCCGAATGAATCACACCAGGAACTTGCCTTGGTTCCTCATTCACCAAGATGGTAGAGAGATACTTCTCGTACAAATGCACCCGACCTAGGAAGTGGTGGTGCGTCACGACAGTATCCTAGTCCTTAAGGATACTGAACCTCATTAGCGAAAACGTCATCCTAAGGACCTGAAAGTGGTTATACAATAACCAATGAGATAAAAATCTCAACGAGTCCTCCCCTAAGCCCCTAGTTAGAACACTAACTCAACTTGAGGTATCTCTCCAAAACAACCCCACAACTAACCAACATATAACAATAGCCAAGGTCAACCACTAACCACATAATCAGTTCACATGCAACCTTATCCAATATGTCATACCTTGCACGTTACATCTCAACACAATACACATAATGCACATGGCCATTAGATGATGCAAATCATTGATCACATACGAGTCGCATCACAACGATCTCACATAGCCATTGCCACACCATGCATGTCATCGATTCATGTGTGCATACCATAAACAATGTGCTCAACTCATGCATAGACAAAACCAATGATGTCATGATTCTCATACACTCTTGCACATTAGTGCACCACATAGCACATATTGATCAATCACATGGGTTCCCATTATAAGGTAAAATCATTCTGACACGTCCCATACTGTTCCACACAATTTTATCTCATAATAAGGCCCAACCATCTCAATTACTTGTGCATGAGCCAATTGTCACGGCCCACTGGCCACGCCCAATTCCCAATTGGCGATGTCCAACTCCCTAATCGGCAATTATATGGACTCCCATTGAGCATCCGATATAAATCGGGCATCGTCCCACCCCATCGAGCACAATATCATCTAGAACTCTCACCTAGATGGCATTCTCGAAGGAGCATAGGCCCGACCTTTACCGCGACTCCGCATCCGAACCCCGCCAGGCATCTGAGAGACTTGGGCATCGTCCTCAAACTCTCATTGAGTGACAGTTTCCACTTAGTGTTCACACAAACATACTACCACAACTCACTATCACTTTTGAGTATTAGTCAATGCACACGTGCTTGCATATATAACCCTAAATCATTTTCCCATAAACGCGATCTATTTCTAATGTCCCTCGGACAATTCTTTTGTCCTCTTTTTTTGTGAAAACCATACAATTTATGCAAATGTCCATGCATTTACACACTCAATTCACCTCATAAGATCAAAACACATGAAATTAAACAATTTTTTACTCTCTAATGAACAGTGCACGTGAATAGTACTCTGTGAACAGTAACTTGTGAACAGTGTGCGTGAACTGTAAAATTCCAAAATTAAATAATTAATAAATTAAATCCAAGAATCATTAAAAACATTAATTAAAGCAAACAATCAATCAATTAAGGCTGAACATGCCTAATAACACATAAACCACAATTAAGCAATATTAAGCAAGATTAACCTAAACTAATCTTAACCATCTATCTAATTACCTATCTTAGGGCTAATATAACTTAATTAAATCTCATGAACTAGAATTAACACTAATTAAACCAATCCTAAACAAGTTTTAGGCACTAATCGGTAGATTAGGAGCTAAACTCACCCATTAAGCGGGCAAGACACGGACACAATGGTGGCGACGAAGGTGACACACGGAAACCTCAACCATAATGATCCAAGGCAGTCCCAAGCTTAAAATAGCAACCAAAACACTGCCTCTCACTACAACTCTAGAAACTAGACTACAAAGATAGGAAAGGAGCTGAATGGCTTGGTCGGAGCTCTGGTAAGGGTTGGCTGGCGGCCGGTGGCACCTAGGGGTTGAGGGGGACTTGCTGGTGGCTAGGCTAAGTGAAGGCTTGGTTGAAATGGGAAGAAAACGGCTAAAACAAGCGAAACAGGCAGAGCAGTACTGGTCCAGGCGGTTCTGTGAGCAACGGCTTCTAGCTGGCCGGCAAGTCAGCCGGCGGCTTAAACTAGCAAACAGCCAACTCCAGGCGTACGATTTGGGTGTCCTGAGCACAATGGTGGCTGGCACGGGCGCTAATTCACATGAGAAGGCAACAATTAACTCCTATTTTTGGAGGAAGGTCAACGGGAGATGCAAGAGAAAAAAGGAGAAAATAGGGGAGAGAAAGCTGCAAATTTACTTCAACTGAAGAGGAGAGAGAGTGAAGTGAGGGTAGAAAGCCAAGCCTCATTAAGGCTCTTCAATACATGCTCTAACTCCCCATGCAAGTGACCTCATCTTCTCTCTCTTCTTTTGTCCTTATCCACATAATCTAGGGCAAAATGGTCATTTCCACCTTGCACAATTTCCCAATCTACCATTGGGCTGAAAATGAAAAGTAGGCTTAAGAAACGGGCTAGGAAATGAATAGGAATGGGCTTGGGAATTGATTGGGCTCAAAATGGTTTAAGGTTAGATAATGGACTTGGAAGATAAAATGGTGGGTTGGGCCCAATGGGCTCACTTGCTTGCCTTAGGCCTACCATGGTGGCTGTCCCACCTTGGGCCTAAGGCCCACACTGGCTTTGCTCGGCCCACGTCCTCACAAACTTACTTCTTTGGTCCGTAAATCCCTTTTTCAATTACCCGGCTTGATTAGCACTGTTGACTGTCAAAGTAGCAACATCCGAAAGCCAGTCCCGGACATTCTCGATAATTCGAAGTCCAACCTTGGGTTCTCATGCCATGTCCATTTTGCCCTTATGCCATTTTTGGTACAACTTAAACTAACAGACAGCTTTGAAGATTCACGCATAACTGACTCATGCCAAATCACGTTCAAGACATCTCAATACATGGACTTTCTTGACTATATGAAATTGTGGATGATAGATTCTTATTTTAAAGTACACGATTACCGAAAATCGACCTAGGGTCGTTCGTGGGCTTGATAATAGTAAACGGAATCACCTGTCGTTACATTATGTTCTGTCCACGAATCGACTTCTAATCGTCCTTGAAATCGACCTGCCTATCTACAGGATCATCCTCACACAAGTTTCACAGTCCAGTCATTTTCCCAAGTCAAGTTCTTTAGTTGTACAAGTTCTATCCTCATTAGCTTTTTCCCTCAAGGTCAATATCTCAAGAGTGATCAATTCCGAGTGAGATCAATCAACAATGCATTGACGAAATTCAAATTCATTCATCCCTCAGAGGGCTCGAATTTCAGGATGTCATACTAGAATTTTATGACTTTTAAGCATCCTGTCACATTGCTACACAGAATAAATAGAAACAACTTTGAAGGAAAAAATACAACATTATGACTAATATAGGGTAAGGACCTTAATGGAATTACAAAAGCTAAAACAACTTGCAAGTATGACCTAGAGGGGGTAAATAGGTGATTCTATAAAATCTTGATAATTTAAAGCAGAATAGAAAGAGTCAATATCAAAGTATGTATAAGGATTAGATTTTGGAACAAAGTTTAGAATCATTTGTGCAGTAGAACAAACTTTAGAAGTACCCTTCGAGTGTGCAGTGATAATAATAATAATAATGATGATGATGATGATCATCATCATCATCATCATCATCATCATAATAATAATAATAATAATAATAATAATAATAATAATAAGAGTTTAGAGATAAGCAAAATTGCACACAAGTTTATAGTAGTTCGGCTTGGATTTAAGTTTACATCCACTCTTTTATGTTAATAGTCTATTGACTAGATTTTACGAGATGATCAACAAGAGATTACAATATTGAGTGTTAGCACTCAGTGTATGATAGATCACACTATCTCACTCAGTCACTCCTATATTTTTCTCATGATTAAAAATTTTAATCTCACAAATAACAAGTGTATAATTGAAGTATACTTAGAGTTGGAATTCTAGATTCTAGGCCTCGTCTCTTACTTGCTCATTGGCACCTTTGACTCTTCATATATTCTTCCACTTCCAAACTAGTTGTTGGACAATCTCCTAAGGATCATCTTCCAATATACTCGTTGGATAGATCTGTATCAAAAGATAAAGTGTTTGTTGAGTAATAAGAACCAAATCTCATCTTGATTCTAGTTGCTCATACAACTAGAGTCTTGGTTTCTATAAGTAGAGCTCCTCTGTTTAGAATAAACTTGTCTCAAGATTGATTTCCCAATTGAATAGATTGAGTCAATCAAATCTTTCAAGGTGTGAAATCCAAACTAGATCACTAGCCATTATGGAATTTGAATCGGTCATATTCTAGACTTGCTTCACTCTAAACTTTGCAATGTATTGAACTTTGCTACATCAGGATGGGAATAAGAATAATTCTCTCGGTCTTTATCTTCAATATAAAGTCTAAAGTTGAGTTTAAGTATGTTCCGTTTGAATTAGACTTTACAAACAATAATTGAATATGAGCTAGATCAAGATGACTTCATTCCATATTATTTTCCTAGATCTATTAGGAGTTTTCCCAATTATCAGACTTACTAAGATCAATTGGATAGTTTTGTCAATTTCAAAATCTATTAGGAGTCTTCCCAACAAAAGCTACTCAACCAAAGACAACTAAACTCATTATTTTTAGCAGAAGAGAGAGAATCATGCCCTAAGATTACATGCGGCAAGTTGTTGCTCCAAAATTCTCAAAATCCTCTATGTTTTTCTTTCTCTTCCTTCACAGCACCATGACTAGCAAATGTTTATTTTTCTGTATTTTTTATGCAAGTGTAGGGTGATTAAGTGTGATTTGAGTGGACACGCGGACCTCTAGAGTGCCATAACTTGGCAAAAATGGACACTTAAGTGCCATAACTTACGAAAGGTACACTTAAGTATCAAAATCAGAGTAAAATGGATCACTTGAGTGCCAATCCGACCAAAATCCGGCCAAAATCTGGCAAAAACGCTGACGATTCAATTTTCCAGCGAAGCGAGTGTAAAACGGCGTTGTTTTGGTTCTGACGTGGTAAAAAAATTAATATAAAAATTAATTTAATTTAATTTAAAACTAAATTTATTTAAAACATTTACAAATAAAAGAATATTAAAAATTTTAAAAAAAAAATTTCAAAAAAAATAAGGAAGGCGGCCCCGTCCAACCCTCCCCCACCTTCCGGTGATGGCGGGGAGGCGACAACATCGAGGGCTCTACCCTCAACCGGTGGCTACCTTCCTCCTCCTCCTCCTCCTCTGTTTTTTTTTAAAAATAAATATAAATTATATTATTATTTTGTTTTAAATTTAATTTAATTAATTTGTATATTATATTAAAATTCAAATTATGCCAAAACAACGTCGTTTTGGCCAATTTAATGGCTTTATTCTGGCCAACACATGAAACAACGTCATTTTGGTGCTAACGTGGTAAAAAATTTAATATAAAAATTAATTAAATTAAATTTAAAACTAAATTTATTTATAAAATTTAAAAATAAAATTTACAAAATTTACAAAAAAAAAATTTTAAAAATTTAGAAAAGGAGGTGGCTGAGGGCTGAAATTTTTCGTAAATTTTAAATTTTGTAAATTTTCTAAATTTTTGTAAATTTTCTAAATTTTTTGAAATTTTTTTTTTGTAATTTTTTTTTAAATTTTGTAAATCTTTTAAATTTTTTGTAATTTTTGTAAATTTTTTGTAAATCTTTTAAATTTTTTGTAAATCTTTTAAGTTTTTTGTAACTTTTTAAAATTTTTTGTAATTCTTTTTAAAAATTTTAATTTTTTTATAGTTTTTAAATTTTTTAAATTTATTTTTTAAATATTTTAAATAAATTTATTTTTAAATAAATTTAATAATTTTTATATTATATTAAAATTTAAATTATACCAAAACGACGTCATTTTAGCTGATTTAAGAGTTCTATTTTGGCCAACACCTAAAACAACGTCATTTTAGGTGAATTTGAGTTGACTCAGCTCTCCAACGAGACACATTGGCGAGAAATATTAATATTTCAATGCCATGTATAATTTCCGACTAACTTCGCCGAAATGGCACTCAAGTATCCCACTTTTCTTAAAATGTGGCACTTAAGTATACATTTCGTAAGTTATGGCACTTAAGTGTCCATTTGTGCCAAGTTATGGCACTTAAAGTGTTCTTTTGCCGATTTGAGTGATAACAAGATTATGTATGATAAATGGAGAATAAATTATGATCACCACCTAGGCCTAAAGGAGGCACCACCAAATAAGGATGAAGATCGAAATTGACAAAGTTCATTACCCATGCTTAAAGAACAAGCCACCAACCAAGGATAAAGAATTTTAGAATAGGAGAAGCTTACCACTAAGGCCTAAAGGAAAACCAGCATTAGCCAAAAATAAAAGGCTTATTGGTTCATTATCAAGGAAGAATATGCTTTTCAGGGATAAAGAACCAAGATAATCACTCACACGGAGGACAATCTCATAGAGAAATGATTAGGTTATAGTTCTTAATCAACTATAAGAATAACAATCTATTCAGAACTACAAAAAACCAAATAATAAATGGGTCCACTCATTCAAGAATCAACAAGCTATTTTTCTCATAATAGCCCAAAAACTGTTATGCTGGCAAAGCATAATCTTATATATCCATCATATTCAAGTCTTGTCTTTACAAATGAGGTTACATCTCTAGGCATCCTTCTTTTTTGACGCGATCAAGGACAACACAAAATTTTAGATGTAATGCCCAAAAGGCAAGCCAGCCCTTAATTAGGCGTGGACTCTTCTAAGCCTTTATCTCACACAATGTTGGTATTCATTTTAAGTTTGGTTTAGCCCATGGCATTTTATGTGAAACAAGAATCCCCATTAGCCAATGTGTATTAATCAAAACTGATATGCATAATTGAAAGAGATTTGGAAGTCAAAATAGAAAAATATGGAGCTCCTATATATTGGATGTATATTAATGAAGAATACATTAGCTTATTTATAAGCTTTATGAAATTACTTTCTAAGGAAATCAAATTAGATATGCTTAATCGAATAAAGAATAAAAAAAAATGTGGAATTTCTTACATTTCGAATAGAACATGGTGAAATTTCTGTATATTATAATGTATATTAATAAAAAAAAATACATCAGCCTACTTATAAGTTTTATGAGAGTACTATTTAAAAAAATCAAATCAGACCTACATAATGAAAAGAGATATGGCAATTCAAAATAAAAAATGGTATATATTTTGAATTATGCTAATAGAGAAATATAATCAAAAGAAATATGGAAAGATCAAAATAAAAAATTATGAAATTTCAGTATATCTCGAATGTATACAGAAATATGAGAAGCTTACCACCAAGGCCTAAAAGAAATTAATTTCTTTATATTTTGATATAATCAATCGTGGAATTCTGTATTTTGATGTATATTAATAAAGAATATGGCTATCTTTTTATAGGCTTTATGAGATTGCTATTTAAATTTCTGAAATCAAATTAGGTATGCATAATCAAAAGAAATATGAAAAGACCATAACAAAAATTATGAAATTTCTATATATTTCGATATATATTGATAAACATTACACCTATCTATAGGCTTTATGAGATTACTATTTTAAACAAAATAAATCAGATATGCATACTGAAAATAGATATAAAAGTTGGAAATGTCATAAATATCTCTAGAAAATCATACATATTGCTAACAGCAATAGTCATGCATGTGTCTATATGAGACCCTTGTGAGCTGTCCCTCTCAACTCCACAGCAAACACCAACACACACCAACTTGTTCGACATCTCTTTGTTTCTCAAACGTTAGAATGGCACAAAACCATCCACTGGCCTCACCTTCAACCAATTCACTACACCACAAGCTCCTTTCTCTCCCCATCGCTGACAAGCTCCACTTCGACCCCGAATCCATCAGCGCAGCCTCCGTCGACTATGGGTTTATTGTCCAAGAAATACCTGCAGCCGTCCTCCGCCCATCTTGCCTCGAGGACATCGCAACTTTAGTGGCATTCAGGTACAATGAATCCTCTATTCCATTCACTATCTCAGCTAGAGGACGCGGCCACTCTGTTCGGGGACAGGCTATGGCTCGTGATGGGGTCGTGGTGGACATGACCTCTCTCGGTAACAAGGGGCATGGGACCACCGTGTCATACAGCCAGTCACTCGGCCACTACGCTGATGTCGGCGGCCACGAAATTTGGTTCAACGTGTTGGAGCACACGCTGAAACACGGTCTTGCGCCGGTTACGTTGACGGATTACCAGTATGCAACTGTGGGCGGTACGCTCTCTAATGCTGGCATTGGCGGGGAAGCGTTTCGAAATGGTCCTCAGATCACCAATGTCCATGAATTGGACGTTATTACTGGTATATCACGCGAATCCTCAGCTTCCAAGTAAACTAAGGATTTGATGTCATTTTTGGTAGATAACAATCTGCGAGATGTCACCGCGGCAAATACACATGGGAAAAGAAAACGATGACTTCAGCGAAAATGCATTTTATATGTGCCATTTAGTATTTATGCTGTTGTTGCAGCGAGCTACCAGTACTAATAGACAGAAAAATCTTTCTACGCACCATATAATATATTTCTTATATGTATATGTATATATGTGTGTTTCATTAAATGAGAAATTTTTTTTTTTCATTTTTTGGGTAGGTACTGGGGACTTTTTGACTTGCTCCCCCCACAAAAATCCGGACTTATTTTACTCGGTCCTTGGTGGTCTTGGCCAATTTGGTATAATAACCAGAGCAAGGATTGCACTGCGTCCAGCTCCAAAGAGAGTACGTAGCACACCAGACTTAAGTCATCGATTTTTATTTTTATTTTTATGATATTGAATGTTATCAGACATCACAACTAATATCCTGTGTTCTCATCTGACGATTATGCCATAATTATCCTTTCGTGTGTTGCAATTTGGCTCTTGTCTATTGCATGTGAACATAAACCTACAAGTCAGCTTATATGTTTACATTGCTTATTCTTTGAGTTGGTTGATAGAGAAGATCTACAAGGTAAGAAATGTGTAATCATTTTAATCCCCCTCTAGGCAAAGTGGGTGAGAATGCTATACAGCGATTTCTCAGCTTTTACGACGGACCAAGAACGTTTGATATCGCGCCATCAAAGGGACCAAGATGAAGCATTGGACTTTGTAGAAGGTAGCCTTATCATGCACCGAAATATGGACAGTTGGATATCTTCCTTCCCTCTCTCGGACCACCCGCGGCTGATGTCCCTCCTGACCGAACACAAGCTCCTCTACTGTATTAAAGCGGCCAAGTATTACGATGAGCAGACCGAGAGTACAGTAGAAAAGGTACATGTTCGTTGATATCGAACTCTACATGTTTGTTGGTATCGAACTGTCTTTGAAAAGAGAAAGGAAAGAGAAATCCTAGCTTATGTTTTAAATTATTTGTGCCCCGTAAGAAACATCTTAAATCTCTTTTCTTTTGACTTAGTTCGGTGTTATCTTATCAACATTAGGACCTGGAGATCATATTGAAAGATTTGAATTATGTCCCCGAGTTCAAGTTTGAGAAAGATGTCGCCTTCATAGATTTCTTGAATAGAATGCGAGTTGCAGAGCTTCAGCTCCGAGAACAAGGGCTTTGGAACATTCCTCATCCGTGGCTCGACCTATTTGTGCCCAAATCTCGCATGGCCGATATCAACACAGGCATCTTCAAGGACATTGCTCTCAAAAATAACATAACAACCGGATGTGTCCTCATTTACCCTATGAACAAGAACAAGTATGTTTTCCAGCTAGCCACCATTTTTCTTCAGGGCATATATTTCGTTAGCTGTAACTAAAGATAGATGAGTTTTGATCACTTAACTTTGATTTTAATCAAACTAAATACAATAAACATTTGATTTCTTCCAACCAATGCTCTTTGACAAAATCCAGGCTCATTTCGCCACGAAATGTCAACGTGTTGCCATCGTGGCAATGGCCTGAGATCTAGTAAATTGGTCACATGTACACCACATCATGCTTTCATCGGAAAATAAATCAAATCTGTCAAGTGCATGAAATGAAAAAACTTGGAAGTTATAGTGCAATGAATGATTAAAATCAATATTAAGGTGACTTGGTTATAAATTCAACTAAACCTTATTGACCATTAAGCCTGTTATTTAATTTTGATTATTGATCTTTTGCAGATGGGATGATAGAATGTCTGCTGTTACGCCAGATGAAGATATCTTTTATTCGGTCGAATTCTTGCACACAAGTGGGTTTGGAGACTGGCAAGAGTGTGAGCTTCAAAACAAGGAGATGCTCTCTTTTTTTAAAGATAATGGTATAAAGTTCAAGCGATACCTTCCAAATTATAGAACTGAAAGAGAGTGGATGGAACATTTTGGTCCCAAATGGAGGACTTTTCAAGAGAGCAAAGCTAAGTTCGATCCAAAACTGTTGCTGTCACCTGGGCAAAGGATCTTCAACCACTACTAAGGCATGGATTCAAGATCGATGGGGTTTTGGGTTTTAGTTGGTTTTCAACGCACCCACTTAATTATGTTTACATAAATCATGAATGTTTACTTAGTTTGTCATTATGACATCTTGGAATTTTTTTCATGTTTTCAATTGAATAAATCGGGCCTTTCATCGACGCGCCTATAGTGTTATTCTCAAAGCTGATCGCTCATGAGATAACTAGACTATTTGGGGAAGTCATTAAGTGATTTTAATGCAATAGACTTAGGAATTCGACCAGAAATCGACTACTCAACCGTGCTCATCTGCAGATATCATTACGGCACAGTTAAAAATCGATTAGAGATCAGGGATAGGTCGGTTCAACTGAGATATGTGGCTAAATGTGGTTTATTCAACTAAATTGCAAAATTCTCGTCAATCGGCACTAGACTGATTTTTCTGTTGTTTTTGTACCTTGTGTTCATATTTGAAATCTTGAGATGTTCACGATCACCGAGAGTCGCCAATGTGTCAAAAATGTTCATTGTGGCTCGAAGAAAATCGACCACGGGTCATTTGCACTAAAAATTTCTGAAAGCTACCCGGTAGGTTATGTCACATTAAAATTGTGTCAAATTGAAATTAATCGCGAATTTGAATCCGATTTCAGAAATTAAAAGTTCTGTCATGTCACAAGTCATTTTAGGAACATCGACTCACCCTCCAAAGATTTTTTTCTGCAAACCGAAATTTTGGCGGAAAAAGTCGATATATAGCTGTTTTCGATCGGGAAATTCCAATGACCGTTTTTTATCACTAAATTAGGATGTAAATAGGTTCTATTGGTGAGGAAAAATGTTAATTTGATCGAGGACTCGATGGTGGATTTTATAGGACTGAAATTTGGCTTCAATTGGAAGAGGATTGGTCCAATTTGGAGCAAGCCCAAATTCGTATCCCCCCATACCTTCAACATTTAGACCCTCTCATTAGCTTCCTAGGGAAGCTTGGTGCCTGGAAATTTGCTGAGGAAGCCAACCTTACATGGTGGGACCATTTCAAAGAGACAAATGGGATATGATTGAGCCAAGGTGGCCCCCTCCAATGCCAGCTGCCTCTCTCCTCCTTCTCTTCCCTATCCGGTTGATCCTCCCTCCATTCCAGTAGCTTGAAGTCTTCAAAAATCCCAAAGAACCGAACCAGCAAGCCAACCAGATCTGTCCAACCGCCCCTGGCCGCCATCCGAGCAGCCGAAGCACGCCCGCTTGCCCGCACGCACGCTTCTCGTCCCGCTCGCGTCCAGCCGCCCGCTGCTAGTCCCGTGCTCGTCTCACCATCAACACGTCCGTGAGCCGCTATTCAAAGCCATTCGTCGCCGCCTGAAGCTATTGGAAGCCCGCTTGTCTCTGCCTAGGCCATTGCTACCATCCGCCTCCCTCGCCGTTTCAGCTCAAGCTAGCCAAGCCAAGCAGTCCTTCAATTCAAGGACAAAACTAAAAAACCTAGTAAGCCCATGGACCTTCAAGGCCTGCTTTGGACCACTTCCGAACCTCAAAAGCCGTCCCCACTTTGGAGTTTTTGGCCTGTCTCCTCCTCGCCGTTGTCGTGGTTCAATCGGATCATTAATCAAGTGAGTTTACTCATTAATCATCGCTTAGGGAGCTAATGACGCTTGATGATTGGTTAGTTAAAAGGGATTAGTGATTTAGTTAATCGTTAATGCATGTTAAGTGGTTAGAGTAGTGTAATTAGCAACTAGATAAGTTGTAGTATTTATCTAGTGAGCTTTGAAAATTTTCCGAACCCGTCTCGATATTTAATTAGGCTTTTCCGCCTAAGCGTGCTTTATTGGTATTTATTAATTAATTTCCATAATTATTTAATTAATTTTTATTCTCCGAAAATTAGATCGGGATAGTCGGTGATCAGAATTTCGTGCTGATTTCAATGGTGTGATTGGTTCATTTATTTGACTGTTATTTTGTGCAATTTGAGTGTTGATTGAAATTTTTGGGTATTTATCCCAAAATTCTATATTTTCAATATTTAATTAGAAAATACCGAGCATGGGTTTACAGCGCCAAAAATGCGTTTATGAACTATTGAAATTAGTGGGATTTTCAAAAGGGAAAATATTGTATTTTCACTAAGGTTGACCGTGTACCCACACACGATATTTTTATCGGGAATGATAAAAATAGTGGCATTCACAAATTGTGAGAACAGTATACTATATCAGCCTATGGGTTTTAATATGTCAGCTTAATGCGAGCAGTATACTTTATCAGCTTAAAGTGAGTATCATAGGTATATTATGTTGGCCCGATGGCTTGATATGTCAGCTTAGCGAGAACAGTATACTGGTATACTATATCAGCCCAATGGCATTGATATATCAGCTTAGCGAAAGCAGTATACCTTAGCAGCTTCTAATGAGCATTATTAGTATACTATATCAGCCTAAGGGCTTTGATATATCAGCTTAACGAGAGCAGTATACTATTTATCAGCTTAGTGCGAGTTATACTATCTATTTTCAGCTTAGAGTGAGCAGTCTTTCATATGATCAAACTTTATAGATAGTATTGAATGGATTGATCAGGAGATGGTCTTGATGACATGGAATCGACTGGGTCAATTGATCGATGACTCGATTTGATATGATGATTTGATTTGTTGATGTGATTCAATGAATTTGTGAATTGTGCTGACTTGTAGAAAGGAACCGAGGCAAAGGTAAGTCCTCTAGCACGTTCTTGTGTTTAGGCAGCCCTTTGGGCGTATTTTCTTCCTAGTTGGGACTAAGGGGATGAACTTGTTGAGACGTCGTTTCACCCCGTTGTGGGATAACATTTTCAAATTCTTAGATGGCAGCCCCTCCTAAGCGTTTTGGCCGACCAAAGAAGGTCACTGAGTAGAAGAATTTTATCTCGCTACATGAGAACCCAAGAGGATGAGTCTATGAGTGGTGGTGAGGACCATGGTATGGGTTGATGAGGGCTTACCCCCATAAGGTACTCCATCAATACAGATCACGGTATCATCAAGAGCGAAATGGACAGAGAGAGGGTCCCATACCTAAGTCTGAGGTCCCTTTATATCAACTGGAGGTTGCTTTTAGTAAAGGCATGGCTGACCCTCTAGGTGGATCGGTGGTGGATCTGTATTTGTCAAACCCAGGGACCCTGGTGTATTCAGAGGAAGACTCGAATGCCTAAAATTTGTAGCCTCAACCCCCATGTTTTGTGCAAACCTTGTACATAGTCGGCTAGTAATGTATATGACATAGCTTGATATGTGTATGCAAGTGTGGTTTGGTTTTTCAAGAAAATTTGTGGCCCTACTTTTCTATCACATATTGTTGTTGTTTGGGATTTATTTATTCACTTATGCATGCACATTAAAATGAATGGGTCGGCGATGTGTCCTAAGACATCGCTATTTAATTGACCACTGAGGGATGGGCACGTGCTAGGAGGATCGAGACATGAGTCATTATTTCCAATGTATCTGTCCAATCACACCATGTTGAGGAGTTTCATCATGTGAAATATGAAGTATATGGATGGAACATACAATCTGCATATGTAGAATAAATAGTCGCAAGCCTCTGTAAGAAGTGCAATGCATTAAACATAGAAAGAGTATCTTTCGACATCTCGACAATCATCAAACCTTGTCTCTGTATGTTTCGAGTAAAAATTGGTTGATGTCAACAAAACATGGCATTATTTGACACCAAGCAAATACATTCTCGAGATGATTATACAAATTTAATAAGTTAACTGGCTCTTTGACCCATGGTTTGAATGAGTTTGTTTTCTTCTCATTATTTTTATTTATTTGCGAAAAAAATATAATATTAAACCTATGAGAAATTATTTTCAGTTAATGTTTCACTTGATCCATGAGAACTAGGAGTGATCGATTCCCAATCTGGTCTAGTTCCAAGGTAGATTCGAGAAGTGAGGACTAGACCTTTTGGTCCTAGGACAGGGAGTTGGACTGGACCATCAATTCCGATTTGGTCTGAACCAACGGAACCGACCATTTTTTTTTCTATCAAAGAGTGGTTGTGCTTCGAACTGGATCAATCCGATTAGGTTCCCAAGCGGTCTAATAGAATCGATAGCACATGTACCCACTTGCAAAAAAAGTCAAACTCCACTTGTTGGAGCATCAATCACACTTCATATATTTCATATTCAATCTTAGCCAAAAAGGTCATAAAGGTCATGCTTGGCTTGGATTTTATAGACAATCTCTCTTATGCTATCTGACTCTTGAAGGCTTGGAGTGTCTTATCTCTTGCAAGTCAAGGGAGAGAGGGGGGGAGGAGGATGAGCTTGAGGAATGAATGTGTGGCTCTTGAGGCTTCAAAGGGAGCATGATAACCATTTTGTTTCTCTATTTATCTATTTTTCTATTCCTCTGACTAGGTTTAGAATAGGAATCCATTTAGAGAGCGCATGACAAAATTTCTAGAAAAGAAATCAATTTTTAGCTAGAAATTGACGTCTCAATTTCTATCTAGAAATTCACGTCACGAGTTTCTGAGCAAAGAAATGCATTTGATAACAATTCAATTCTATTTTTGGAATAAAAATCTGTTTGATTACAAATAAAACTTCTATTTCTAGGAACGGCAACAGCTGACGTTCAGTGGTCGAAGTTCGACGTCTAGCAACCAACGTCTGACAATCGATAGTGAGCGACCGAAGTTCGGAGTTTGATGTCTAGCATCCAATGATCGACGTCTTGCGACTAATGTCCAGCATCCGACGTTTGGGGTCCGATGTCCAAGGTCCAATGTCTGGTGTCCGAAGACAATGGCCAGCAACGGGTGGCTAGCAACTGAAGTCTAGTGGCAGGCGGCAAATGACAAGCGGCCGACGTCCGGCAGCCGTTGGTGAGTGGCAGGCAATCGGCTACAGACATCCGATGGTTAGCAGTGGGCCTCTGGCATCCAACAGTTGGTGATGAGCAGCCAACGACCGACAGGCATCTACCGTCCGACGGCCTACAGTCCTCGACAGGTAGCCAGAGTTAGGTGGTCGGCAATCGACGTCCGATGCCAGGCGGCGAGCATCCGACATCCCACGGGCGGTAGGTGGGCAACATGTGATGACAAGAGTGAATGATTAAAAAAAAAATTGATTTCTCATTTCTGTTCTAGAAATTAAAAAGCTGAAAATTTTAGCTTTTGATTTCTACTCCAAATTTATTTCTAGAATACAAATCTATTTCAGAAATAGAAAAATGAAATTGCGTAACCAAACGGATTTATGTTTCAAACTATTCCAAGAAATAAAAAAATAAAGAAATAGAGAAACATAAATGTTGTCATATGCGCCCTCAATAACACAATTTTATTTTTCTATTTCTAAAATAGATTTCTACTCCAAAAATAAATTTGGACTAGAAATCAAAAGTTAAAATTTTTAACTTTTATATTTTTAGAACAAAAGTAAGAAATGAAAACTCTTATTATCGTTCACTCTCATCATCGCCCGCAGCCCACCCACTGCCTGTGGGACATCGAATGCCCGTTGTATTGAATGCCAGCCACTCGTCACTAGACACCACTTGCCCATCTCTCGCTACCAGATGCCACACGCCTCCCACCACCACTTTGGAGAGAGAAATTTTGTGTCGTTATCAAACAAATTTCGATTTCAAAAACATAAATTTTATAAGGTTATCAAATGTGTATTTTTGCTAAGAAACTTGAAGAGGGAATAGAAACAAAATCAAAATCAAAATCAATTTCTAGCCATAAATTGATCTTTGGAACATAATGGTTATTATGCACACCCTTAATCCTACATCGGGTGGAAGAATAAACTAAAAAGTATGCTTTCTCTTTTAGTAGCGAGGAACAAAAAGAGTTTTGGTAGTCTCTTGGCCACATGTGAGGTTGCTATCTCAATTGCAATGAGAAATGTCTTCAATCGAGGCACTTTTTTATTCCATAAAGAATTAGTTTAAATTTAATTTATATTTATGTGTTTAAGAAATAAAATTAAAAACTTAAAGATTAATAACCAGTCCGGTCTGGTTTGTCGATTCTATTCCCAACATTGGGAACCGGACCGAAAATCACCGGTTCCAATTTAATGGAACCAAGAACTGGACCGAAACCCCTTGGGATTGAATCAAACCAGCTAGTTCAATCCATTTCGAGTGGTTCCTTTTACTCACCCCTAATGAGGATACATGGGCTACCTTACATGCCATGTTGACATATAAATTTTGGTTATTTAATGTAATCATTAATTGCACAAAAAAGGTAAGGAAACCCCTAAATGAAAGATCATTTGCATTTGTATTTCATTTAGGTCATGCATCGTGGCACCTGCCAATCGCATGGCCTCTCCATGATGGACATCTCACATGCTGGGCACATGTCTTGGTCAAAATTCCGTGACATCACCAGGGTCATGCATCCTTAGGATAGGAACTCCACATGTTTGGTTATATCATGCTCACAATTAACACACGCCTATTTGAACTTGGATGAGGACTTCGGTCGAAATTTGAACGGAATGGTGAAGATTGAGCTTTAGTTTTTAGGAAAAGATGTGATCTTATTAAGAAAACTCTTAGTAAATTTTGAAGTTCTCAAAACTGTTCATGAGATTTTAGTCAATTTAATAATGGTCTTAAAGCATGTTGATCCAGGAAATCAATCCAGTACGAACTACAAAGTCTACTTCCAACGGAACAAGCTCAGATTTAAATCCAAATCTTATATTCAAGTTAAAAAAGACTGAGAGAATCACTCTTATTCCCATCCTCACGCGAGTTCAAAATGTAGTTAGTTCAAAACATGTCCATAGCAAGGCAAGTTCATAATGAAGACCAGAATGTGACAAGTTCAAAAAAACATCAGTCTGGATTATATGATGGTTAATGATATGGTTTGGATTCCTCACCAAAAAAGATTTGATTCACTCAATCTCATTTGATTGGCAAATCAATCTCGAGACAAGTTCTTTCTAAATGGAGAAAATCTATTGATGGAAACAAAGACACTGATTATATATGCGATCAGAATATGTGGAGATTCTATCTTTGTCACTCAACAGTCACTAAATCTTTTTAATATAGATCTTTCCAACGGGTAAATTGGAAGATAGTCTTCTGGAGATTGTCCAACGGCTAATTTGAAAGTGAAGAAGTATTTAAGGAGACCAAGGTGCCAAGAAGCATGTAAGAGACAAGATCAAGAATCTATAATTCCAAAGGTTGAGTGAACTTTGATCATACACTTATCTTTCTTGGGCTTAAAAGTTGGTGATCGTGAGAGAAGTATAGAAAATAATGTGATTTATCACTAAGTGCTTACACGCAATATTATAATCTCTTGTCGATTATATAGTGAAATTCAACCAATGGGTTGTCAGTGTGGGAGAATGGACATAGGCTTGATCTAAACTAAATCACTATAAATCTTGTTTATAATTTCTCTCATCCCTAAACTCTTATTGTTTATTCCTATAATCTACTTCACACTCGCTAGGTGCTTCTAAAGTCTGTTCTACCGCATAGATTCTAAACCTTGTTCTAGAATATGACCTCTATTCAGACTTTAATCTTGACTCATTCCATTTCGGTTTAAATTATCAAAATTTTATAGAATTACCTATTAAGCCCCTTTAGGTGATACTTACTAGTTATCTCAATCCTGAGGTTAGGAGTTTGCAAAACAAAGGTTGTTAGCAAATAAAAAAATCGGATTTTTTTGTAACAACTTCACGACCACATCTTTATTTTTCCAAAGTCGAGTGTTAGTGCTTATAAATACGGGAGTACTCATCACACAAGTGGAGGATGCAAGAGAGACAGAGAAGAGAAATGGCCTTTTTTCACGAGAAAGAGGAGAGAGAGGGATACAGTTCGCAAAAGGGGGAGATACACCAAGAGGATTCGTTAAAAAGGAGGGTTGCACACTAGGGCTATCAGAATCGAACAAAAAAACCAAACCGAAACTCAAACGGAACCGAAATTTCGTACATTTTCAATACAGATAACCAAAAAATAATTTTCTTTTTTCTGGTTCGGTTCGATTCGATTAACCGAGTCAAACCGAAATTCTCAACAAAACTTTAATGTCCAACTTAAAATCTCTCTTTTTTCCAATCTGGTTCGGTTCCAATAAGCAAGGCAAAAATAGGAAAATCAAAAAACCAAAAATCAAACCAAACCATTCTGAACAAGGCTTTCGGTTCGATTTTTTCAGTCCATGTCAGATTCGGTTCGGGTCAAATTCACACCCTATTATTCGGCTCAGTTTGGTTCAATTCAGTTTTCTTGAAATCCAAACCAAATCGAACTGTCAACGCCCCTATGAACACAATGCAAAAGGGGACGGCCATACATTGAGAGAGAGAGGACATTGTGAACACTTAGAAAGAGATGTGAAGATCCTATCACTCTCACCTGCAGCAGTGTGTCCCTGTTGCTGTGGCCGTGCAATTTCATCCCGCAGCTGAGATTGCGCCTCATTTTTTCGGTGTTCACTGTTCTAACCGAGCGAGCCCCGGACAATGACGTACTTGTTCACTGCTTCTGCGTCACCATCCCTGTTCACTGCGGCTGCGTCGCAGATGATTCTAGCATGGACCAGGATAATTTAGAATACTATCAGGGACTCTATTTCCAGGTAGAAAATTATAGCATGGAATGTGGGAATGAGGATAGTGATGAACTTATAGCAAATGCTCTTCAAGAGGAACTATCTCAGCTCGCTACTACAGAAACAGATCAATCTGTGCATGAAGAATCGGAACAGTTGCAATCATCTTTCTTCTTACCCGATTGGCCTGAACAATCTATTCAAAACTATGCTTCAGGTCTTTCTTAAGCATGAAAACAGCTTGAACCTTTGCGATACCATATTAAGGTATACACTTTTATGTTTCAAGTTGTCTGTTAACTAGTCGTCCATTGTGGGAAAGCAGAAGCTAGCTTACATTCCAGTTCATGTCCTACCCTGATGACGAAGGCAAAGCCACAGTTGATGATCATTGTCTGCTGCACTGGCCATATTTCTTAGAGCTGTCAGATGAGTATGCCTATGACGGCGAACTGGGAAGGAGGTTAAATCAAATGATTTGTGTTCCGGTGACTTTAGCATTCATCAAAGAAATGTTTAACCATCTTAAGTTGCCGCAACAGCTAGCCTTTTCTCGCCTTTCATTAATTGCAATTGCTATATTTCCTTTTTGCTTTCACGGTGTGAGCGATTTATCACCCTATCATCTAGGGAGAATGTTTAATCTTTTAAGAACCAATGGGAGTGAACCTCTTGTTTTGAGTAGTGGAATTTGGTATGCACACTGTTTCCAAGCGCAAGAGTTGTTAAATATCACTTATAAGAGTTCCTATTATGATGAATTGAAATGATCACAATGAGTTTTAATCTATGTCTCAATCTCCTAATGGACTATTAGAAAGCTCACTCTGTATTTGTCAAGCCGGCTTGATTCCTCTTTTTCTTCAAACCATTTTTCTATTTTTTTCCTCCTTCAATTAATGTTTTCTAACGACAGAATTGATCCTAAAACATTAGGATGGAAGATTGGTACGATGGGTAAAACGATGAAAGGTGATGTGAGCACATGAAAATATTTCTCAGACTCGAATGTAATCGATTCAACTCAGCGGGAGATTCTTTTAATTTCATATGCTCATGAAACCCATTACCTATTGACATTGTTATGTAGTCTTAGGTTTTTCTCGATTGGACCACGGCGGATCATTTAGACTAATGGGATCCTGGTTCTTTGCTGTTGTTCACGTTCAGTCAAATTACACCACAAATCTGGACGTAATTTCTTTGCAGCTGTTCTTGAGCTTTGTGCAGGTGCTGTCATTTGCGACAGCAAGCCATCTAATCAGATACCACAAGTATTCACGGTCATATTATTCTATTGACATCTAAATTTTAACTAAATACTAAATGTTAAATTATATAGAAAATTAGCGATGGACTCACGCACCTAACAGAAAAGGATTTTCACATCTCATAGGTATTAATATTATTTGCATCTACTAAGTTTTATTTTCGGTTCATTTTCCCTTATTTTACTGTATTTGGGAAAAATATAAAAGTTTAAAAAAATTATTAATTAATTTCATTAAAAAAAAAAAAAAGGGCTCGCGGGGGCTGCGCCAATTTTTTTATTTTTTTTCCCACGCACTGGCCTGGGCCCATTCCCCCTATTCTTTTTCTTAGCCCGGCCCCCTCTCCCTTGTCTTCTTCCTCCCTCCCTCCTCTGCAACCCACGCGCGCAGGACGCCTCGCCGAAGGAGACTAGCGTTAGCCGGCGACGGATGAGACAGCAGAGCAGAGGACTTCAATGCCCCGTAGGCCCGGCCAAGGTAGAGACCCCTACGCGGAGGTGACGGGCTCGAGGTGACCGCGGTTCGGTCGAGGGCGAGGCCGATCAGTGCGCCGAGGACCGGCGGCCGAGCCACCTCCGTCAACCGGCCTCCTCGGCCTATAAACAGGGCCTCTGGGGCGCAAGTTCAAGCAGAGCAAGAGAGCACCGGGAGGGGTGAGACGGAGAGAAAAATCTGGGGGATTTTGGGAGGAAAATCGGGAGAAAGAGGGGTTCAGTTCAAGAGGAATCGAGAGAGAAGGTGGAGAGTGAGCGAGCGAGATCACGTGCAACGCCTGTTGCTTGGCCCGACGCTGCTGCTATTAGTAGTATGCCCTAAATTAACTTATTAATAAAATAAAAAAAGGTAAAGCTTCATGCATGTGCACGAATTCGTGCACATGCATGAAGCGTAATGGTCAGCGGTTGCTGACCATTATGCACGAAGCATGGATGGTCAGCAACCGCTGACCATCATGCCAAGATCGTGCATGAGCGGTTGCTCATGCATGATGGTCGTGCATGAGCAACCGCTCATGCACGATCGTCCACTATGGACAATCAGCAACGGTTGCTGGTCATTTTTATTATAAAAATGAACGAGGGACGATAGTTAAAGAAGTTGTTGAAAAACAGAGAAAAGAGTCAGTGTGGTTTTGGTTAACCGTTGCTGGTCATTTTTATTATAAAAATGAACGAGGGACGATAGTTAAAGAAGTTGTTGAAAAACAGAGAAAAGAGTCAGTGTGGTTTTGGTTAACCGTTGCTGGTCATTTTTATTATAAAAATGAACGAGGGACGATAGTTAAAGAAGTTGTTGAAAAACAGAGAAAAGAGTCAGTGTGGTTTTGGTTTTGTTCAAGAGAAACACAAGCGAGAAATCAGTGATGCTTTGCTAAAAATATAAAGCAAAGTGTGTGCGTGTTCTTTTGTCTTTGAGGCGCTAGAAAGAAGAGCGTTATCTCGTTCGGGCTGTGACTATTATACATCAAGAATATGACGGATTCTTTCCACGTGATTGCTAGCACGATCGAAGTGGTGGATATCCGAAAGTTCTCTTTTCGTTCGACGTTCATTGTTGGTGTGTCTAAACTAGAGGTCCGATGCTTGTGGGACTCGTACTGTAGAACATCTTAACCGACTTGTTTCAAAGCGCGCTTCGAGAGGTATTTCGTTTAACTCCCTTTTGTGTTTAGATTTTTGATTAAAACGCACGAACAACGCCTTAGGAGAATCATGTGTAAAATATATTTTTGTTTCCGCTGCGTTTATTTCGTTAATTTTATTATACATGATTCATGAAACCCCAACAGTGGTATCAGAGCCAACCTTAGGCGTTTTCGTGCATTTAATTGATTTATAGTTCAAATATATTTTTGCATTATAATGGCCAATTTACTTTTGTTAAGAGAATTGGTTCTCTTGCTCTTATGTGGCCTATAGAAGTTGATTGATTTATATGATAAATTTAATCAACAAAGCAAAAATTAGAACTAAATCAATTTTGAATCAAAAATCCGCAACTTGTTATACTTGATGTTTATGTTTTGCAAATGATATGCAGAATTTTATGCATGCCTTCCAGAGCTTTAAATTTTGAATTTATGGCTCGTAAGGAATGGTGGTGATCATGGAAAAATCCCTAATTGTTGTGATTGTTGTATGGATGAATGTATGATGATTACAAGTATTCTTTTTTGGGGATGTAATTATTAAATGGAGGCTGTGTCCTTCCTTTTATATTTATTTTTATGAAATGTAATTTAGTATAGTTTAGTATTTCAATTGTTGATGTAAATACTACAAGAGAGGAGGAGCCATTGGAGGAGCCATTAAACCGGTGAGCTCTTTGGGCCCGGTCTTTGAAGAGTTCAAAAATTGAAGAAAAAGTGAAGAGCAGGTCCATATAATTAAAACATTAAAATGGCTAAATGGGTCTTTTTGGCTCGAGACCCATTGAACCATAATTCCATGATCACCACATAGGATAAATATTATGTGATATCTATTTATTTATTGTGTTTATGATATTGTGCATGTTAAACCGGTTAATGTGCAAAGTGAGACCGTTAATAATGACCCAAATCTCCTTACAAAGAACATTAAGTCGAAACGGGTTTCGAACTCGTGGCCTTCCATCGTCGTGGTTTGATCTAATATTATAGTGGTTAACTAACCGGTTATGGATACATAGGGGTTAATTACCATTTATAATATTGAAAAACTCCATTATGCATATGATGATGTGGGGTTGGAGCCAAATGATTTCTAATAACTGTCAGGTGAGGAAATCATTTGTGTTTTCAATACTTGCATGAGACGATGGGCTAGACTTAACTATGATCATGATGCCAATAACTATTAGGTGAGGCTTTCATGGTCTAGAGGCCAAAGTTATGATTGGGACTCGCATATGATGCGTTGAACAAGTTGGTTCACTGTGGCATCCCAAAATTCAAAGCCAAGCCATAAGGTGTGTTAAAGTCTTTAATTAGGTGGTAGAATTTCCATGGCTTATGTTTTAGCCATTAGTCTTTTAAATTTGATGATTTGTGCTTGTGATTGTGGAAATTTAAATTTAATAGATTAATAATCTATGCTTGGCCATAAGATTTATAAATTAAATTTCAATGAACAAAAATGCCCGAAGACTTTGGCTAAGATGAAAATTGGAATTCAAAAATATTTATAGAAGGAATTCAAAAAAAAAAAAAAAGAGAAAAAGGGGATTAAATTCGAATGGGCCTTGGACCCATTGGCCTAAAGCTTGGTGGGCCAAGCTAGTCGGCCCATTAGAGCCCAAAGGAGGCTGTCGACCAGCCCAAGGAGGAGTGGCCGGATGGCCCAAGCACAAGCCCAACTCCAAAGCCCATCTTCATGGATCAAGACAAGTGACAAGGAGAAGGCCATGCATTGGCCATGGTAGAGGCAAGGTAATCATGAGCTTTAGGGGAAATAAAAGGGGAGAAGAGAGAGAAGGTGGCCGGTTTTTGCTTGATTCGGCCGAGAGAGAGGGAGAGAGAGAGAGAGGAATCGCGAGAGAGAGGGAGAGACCGAGAGGGAGAGGAGGCGGAGCCGAGGAGGAGCCGCCGTGTCCCGCCGTCCGTTCGTTGTGTACGCCGCCGTACGCCATCGACCGTCCATCCTAGAGGCAAGTGGAGTCCTTTAACTTCTCTTGTTGTTTGTATTGTTGGTTGCATGTTAGATTTTAGGTACTTCAAGTGTGAAAAACCGAGGTAAGGGTTGGTTGTTTTCAAACCGTGTGATTGTTCTTGCTCGGTTGTAGGAGTCAGTAGCTTGTTTGAGCTTGCATGTGTGTTTGGAGTCCGATTTCGGCTTCGATGTCTTCACGTAAGTTGTAGCTAACGTCTTGTACTATAACATACTGAAATTTCGTGGAAAATGATGGAGATATGAGGGGCTAAAGTTCTATTATACGGAGACCCTAGATCTGTGAAGTTTTCACTGACTTCTTGTTGGATTCTTGTTTGCATGTTGATTTTTGTTGAAGATTTGACTTTTATGTCTTCATGAAAGTTGTAGGTAACACCTTAAACTACAACATACTCAAACTTGAAGCAAAAATAACAAGTATAGCTTGGTGAATCGGCTAGATCTTGGAAACGATGGTTCTGGTGAAGTATTCCGAGACACCCGAGACTTCATGGACTTAAATGGTGACCATAATTTGGTTATTTGACCTAGATCTCTTCATGAAACTTGTAAATGACACCTTGGTACATAACATACTCAAATTTCAGAGGAAACCAAAGAGAATAGATGGGTGAAATCTTAATATTTCGGAGATGTGTATTCTGGACGACGCGGTAGTGGTTTCAGAGGTTTCGTGGGGTTGTATAAATTAATATAAAAATAATTTGGCTTAGAGTTCTTCATGAAAAATGCACGAAAATGTCTTGGCTATCACCCTGTAAAATTTCGTAACTTTTGGAGGCCATATGAGTATTTTAATCGAATTTATTTGGAAACTGTGCAATTCTGGTCATTATCCAAATATCATGTGCTATTTTATGGAAATTGTGAAATTATGTGAAATCCAATTTGGCCATGAATTTCGTATGAAATTGTCATCATATTGGCTTGTTTAGTGATTGTTTGAATATTATGATTTTGGGAAAATCATAGATATTAAATTTAATATTTATTTATGAAAATAGATAAATAAAATAATAAAATAATAAAAAAG
This sequence comes from Eucalyptus paniculata subsp. matutina, assembly GCA_017140255.1. Taxonomy (NCBI): domain Eukaryota; kingdom Viridiplantae; phylum Streptophyta; class Magnoliopsida; order Myrtales; family Myrtaceae; genus Eucalyptus; species Eucalyptus paniculata. Next base: position 34,941,930 of record CM029442.1, on the reverse strand, counting down.
GATTATTTTATTAGCCATGAATTCCATTGAATTTATTATGCATTGTTATATGACATTGGTATATGTATGATCATAAATTGTGATGCATGTGTGACTTATATGCCATGTAATAATGAGATTAAAAGGATGGTGAATGTTGAAAATTATATGTGAGTAAGAGATTGTGGTGGAGGATGAGGCCGGAATGTACAGAGATGCATTGCCGGAATTCCCTGGGAGATTCAGGATGCCCGGAATGTGGGGGGTCGGAAGCCTTGTCGGAGGTCTTTGCCCGAAAGGAATACCTCGCGATGCCAGGATGTGGGTGCGGGATGCCTAGCTAGAAGGGTAAAGGCCGGAAGTCCTGTCGGAGGTTTCTGCCCGAAGGGAATGCCTCGTGATGCTAGTTGAGATGCGAGATGTCCGGAATGTGAAGGGCCGGAAGCCCGGTGGCCTGGGAGGCTGAATGCTAGGAACCCTGTCGGAGGTCTTTGCCCGAAGGGATGATAATTGAGAATGGGTGATGTGGTGATCAAATCTAAAGATAAAAATGGAAATTAATGCATGATGGTGATATGCATGATGATAATGATGATGTGATGATAATGATATGTGATGGGATATGATGATCACCTATGATATGATATGCATGATGATATGCATAATGATGTGAAGATAACGATATGTGATGGGATATGATGATCACCTATAATATGATATGCATGATGATATGCATGATGATGTGATGATAATGATATGTGATATGATGATCATCCATGATATGATATGCATGATGATGTGATGATATTGATGTGATATGATGATCACATATGATATGATATGCATGATGATATGCATGATGATGATAATGACATGATATGCATAATGATATGCATGGTGATGATGATGATGATGATGATGATGATGATGATGATGTGATGTGATATGATGATCATCCACGGTATGATATGCATGATGAAATGCATGATGATGATAATGATATATGAGATGCCATGATGATGATATGTATGATATGATGATGCATGAATGCGCTTGACATTAAAGGTAAGCAATGCCTGCATCGTATGATGATATGCCTGATGCATTGAGTTGTTATTGGATTTCCCTATCTGCTGAGTGGTTGTACTCACCCCTTTTGGGGATAACATTTCAGATTAGCAAGTATGCCGCTACTTGCCGTCTCGCGGGGGGTGTTTTATGGTCTACCATCCGATGTAGAGGTCAAGTGTGCTGAGATAGACTGTCCCTCTGTTCCCGGATTAACTTTTATTTGAGTACATTATCTAGTGATGTACGACATAGTCCTGACTGGGGGCCCTGTCATTCAGGAGTTCATTTTTGTGCACGTTCGTCGGGATGGAGCGATGCGAGGGATGTTGCCGCCGCCACCGCCTGATGCACCGGGTTAGGTGTGAGATTCGCGCACGATGAGTAGAAGCTAGATCTTTTTTTATGTAGATAGTTGACACTTTCGATGGGGGTTCGTATTCGTATGATGTTGAGGGTCGAGAGTTTCTTTTTGAGGTTTTAGGCTGGACATGGCAGAGTCCTAGCTTTTCCTTGTTTTGTACCGACCCGAAGGGAATCCCATCTTGCTATATATATGTAAGCAAAGTGTCGAAGTTGTTTATAAAATCCTGATGTTTAGCTGGTGTGTATTGGTATCATGGATTGGTAGGGGGATAGATGGTGATGTTTAATTTGCTTCCGCTATGAGTCGCGCTGGGACCGTTTTAAAAAAAAAAATGCCTGTGATTAACAACGCTTGTTTTGAGTACAAGATAGAAAAAGGAAATAAAGTGTAACATCGACGCCGGTGACGACCTGCGAAAGGTTTAGGGTGTCACATTCACTCACTAAGTTCATAGGACACCAATAACTGTTAAGTGAGGTGGACTTTGGACTGGTGGGACTCCAATCCCCACTAGTAATCTTTACCCAACAAAGATTACCGCTTCCCATCTTAAGGAGTTTGGGATTCGAATATAAATTTAGTGAGAGTATCTATTTTATTTAAAGGCCAAAATGAAATAGTTACTTTGAAAGATACAACGGTTAACAATTTATTTTCTGCAACAGATATATTATTACTCTGAAAATGGTGACCACAAACCCACTCGCTTCTATACTTGACAAGAATTGTTTGACTGGATCCAATTTCACTGACTGGGTGAGGAATTTGAGAATTATTCTCAATTCAGAAAAAATTGGGTATATGCTTGATGAAAAGATGCCAACCTCCTTTCCTGAGGGTGGGACCCAAGATAAGCGTGTCACTTATGATAAGTGGCGTGATGATGACTTAAAAGTTAGGTCATATATGATTGCTTCTATGAATAATGAATTACAGAAGAAGTATGAATCTATGGAAGATGTTGCGTCGATCATTTTGCACTTAAAGAAATACTTTGATGAGAATGGTTGAACCTCTAGATATGAGATATCTAAGGCATTGTACCGTATGAGAATGGCTAAAGGATCATCTGTTAATGATCATGCTTTGAAAATGATCTGGCACATTGAAGAATTGGCTAGACTGAATCTCGTTATGGACAATGAGTTAGCTGTGAATTTGATCCTCCAATCTTTACCCGATTCCTTCTCTGGTTTTGTCCAAAACTTCCACATGCATAAAATGGAGAAAACTCTTGCTGAGTTACATAGCATGCTGGTAGTTTATGAGAAGGAAATGCATAATACGAGGCCAAATGTAGTGGCTATGGCTAAGGCTTCTTCTTCAAAGGGTAAGATCATTTTAAAGAAGAATAAATGGAAGAGGCCTGTCAAACTTGTTGTGCAACCAAAACCCATGATTGATAAAGAGAAATGTCATTACCGTGGTGTCAAAGGGCACTGGAGGAGGAACTGTAAGAGGTACCTCGCGAGCTTGAAGGTCAAGCCCAAGAACCGACCTTATGAAGGTATGGTGTCTATGCTTATTGAAACTAATCTTATGGTTAGTGCTGAATCCAGCTCATAGGTTCTAGATTCTGCTGCAACTTCACATATTTGTATGTCTTTGCAGAATCTGGAAATAAGCGGGATGCTAGGGCGAAATGAGATTGTCCGACGTTTGCCAATGGAGCAAGAGTTGCTGCATTAGCTATAGGGACTTTTCATTTATGTTTGCCTTCTGGACATGTATTGGTTTTAAAGAACTGTTTGCATTATAAGAATGCTGTTAGGAACATCATCTCTATATCTCGTTTGGGTAAAGAGAATTATGAATTTTCTTTTGCTAATGATGTATGTTCTATTTATCATAATAGAATATGTGTTGGTTCTAGCTTATTAATCAACAATCTTTATACCATTACAATGTCCGGTAATACGATTACCAATATCAATAAGCAAAATAGAATTGATATAAATGCCATTACTAATAAACGCCCTAAAGGCGGTCCGAATAAAAAGTATGTTTGGCATCTCCGATTAGGTCATATTGGAGAAGACAGAATTAACAAGTTGAGTAATGATGGATACATTGATCCTTCAAATTTTGAGTCATACTCGACTTGTGAGGCATGTCTTCTAGGAAAAATGACCAAAGCGCCTTTTGTGGGATAAAGTGCGCGAGCTGCTGACATATTAGAATTAATACATACAGATGTATGTGGACCAATTAATGAATCTGCTAGAGGTGGTTATATTTACTTCATTACTTTTACTGATGATCAGTCACGGTATGGTTATTTATACCTCATGAAGTATAAATCTAAATCCTTTGAAAAGTTCAAGGAATTCAAGGCTGAAGTTGAGAAACAAACAGGAAAATGTATTAAGACTCTTCGATCAGATCGAGGAGGTGAATACCTTAGTACTGAATTCCTGGACTTTCTTAAAGAGAATGGCATTTTATCACAATGGACACCTCCTGGAACTCCAGAACATAATGGTGTATCTGAACGAAGAAATCGTACTTTATTAGATATGGTATGATCTATGATAAGTTACACCGATTTGCCAATATCCCTTTGGGGATATGCCCTTGAGACTACTGTATATATATTGAATAGAGTGCCGTCCAAATCTATTCCAACTACACCCTATAAGATATGGCATAGTAGGAAACCTAGTCTTAATCATATTAAGATTTGAGGTTGTCCAGCTTTTGTGAAAAAGCTGAAAGTAGAAAAATTGGAGGCAAGATCTGAACAAGGTCGCTTCATTGGATATCTAAAGGAAACTCTTGGATATTATTTCTATTTTCATTCAGACCAAAGAATTTTGGTATGCAAGCACGCTTCTTTCTTGGAGAATCAGTTCATCCAAGAAAGTGGTGCTGGGCGGAAAATAGTCTTGCAATAAGAAAATAATGAAGTATCAAACAACCGAGTTCAGATACCAATCTCTGATTTAGTGAGAGCTTCTGATACACAACCTCTTAGGAGAAGTGCGAGAATGTCTCGCCCACCTGCTCATAATAGACACTCGGTTGATCATATTGAACCATTATTCATTGTGAATAATAGTGATCAACCCGGTGATCCTAAAACCTATGAGGAGGCGATGTTGGACATCGATTCTACTAAATGGCTAGAAGCCATGAAATCCGAAATGGATTCAATGTATTCCAATGAGGTATGGACCTTGACTGACCTACCTGATGGTATTGTACCAATTGGCTGTAAATGGATCTTCAAGAGGAAGATGAATGTTGAAGGTCAAATTGGAATTTACAAAGCACGGCTGGTGGCGAAAGGATATCGTCAAAAAGAATGAATTGATTATGACGAAACTTTCTCACCTGTGGCCATGCTAAAATCCATTCGGATTATGTTGGCTATAGCTACACACCTTGATTATGAGATATTCCATATGGATGTCAAAACGGCCTTTTTAAATGGTTTTCTCGATGAGGACATCTATATGGAACAGCCACAGGGTTTTGAATCCAATAGTGAAAAACAGAAGGTGTGTAAGCTTAAGAGATCCATTTATGGACTCAAACAAGCCTCCGTTGGAACATCCGTTTTGATGAGGTAGTCAAATCGTTTGGCTTCATCAAAAATCCGGATGAACCTTGTGTATATAAAAAGATCAGTGGGAGTGCAATTGCATTTCTGGTTTTGTATGTCGATGATATACTTTTGATTGGAAATGATGTACCAATGATATTATCGATAAAACTATTCTTGTCACAGAAATTCTCCATGAAAGATTTAAGAGAGGCAACCTACATTTTAGGAATCAAGATCTATAGAGATAGATCAAGACGATTGATTGGCCTCTCACAATCTACGTACATAGACAAAGTGTTAACACGATTTAACATGCAATGTTCCAAGAGAGGATTATTGCCTTTTGGGCAAGGGATCCGTCTTTCTAAGGAGATGTGTCCCAACACTCCTGAAGAAAGAGAGCGGATGGCAAAGATACCATATGCATCCGCTATTGGAAGCATAATGTATGCTATGCTATGTACTAGACCTGATATTGCGCATGCTGTAAGTATTACTAGCAGATATCGGTCGATCCAGAGAAGAGCACTGGATAGCATCAAGAATATTCTTAAGTACTTGCGAATGACTAAAGATTTATTCTTGATATATGGAGAAGGATAATTTAAATTTGTAGCTTATACTGATTCCGATTTTCAATCGGATCCTAATGATTATAAGTCTACGTCTGGGTTTGTCTTTACATTCAATGGTGGTGCAGTTAGTTGGAAAAGTTCCAAACAAAGCATAACTGTCGATTCCACCACTGAGGCAGAGTATGTAGCTGCTTCTAAAGCAGCAAAGGAAGCCGCTTGGATGAAGAAGTTTATTTCTGAACTTGGAGTCGTTCCTTCAATTGAGCAACCGATCACATTGTTTTGTGACAATAATGGGGCGATAGCTTAAGCTAAGGAACCAAGGTCTCACCAGAAGTCCAAGCACATTGAGAGACGCTTCCATCTCATTAGAGAAATTGTTGGGAGATGTGATATCGCCTTGTAGAAAATTGCCTCAGCAGAAAATGTGGCAGATCCCTTCACTAAGGCCTTACCCCAGTCTTCTTTTGAAAGACATATTGACAAAATGGGTTTGAGGTACCAGACAAGTTGGCTTTAGTGCAACTGGGAAATTGTTGGATGTATGCCCTAAAGCTACTATGTAATAGTTACATATTAGGGATTTCAGTTGTACTTTCATTATTATTATTTAATTAATGGCAACGACGTATTCATTCATTTGTCCAATTATTTTATATTGATGAATGATTCCATAAGATCAATTGCAACTAGACCTATTCTTGAGACGTCAAGAATATATGTGACGGGTTCATAGTTAGAATGAATCTTTAAATTGTTCCCGGTCGATGGATTATTAAGTGGATATTAATAATCCTGTTGAGACCGGTGTGTTCTTAACTTCGCCATTAAGTATTGGATACTTAAGGGAATGATGAGTCACATGTCATTGGGTATTATGATGCCTGAATTAGAACACAGGTGTTTGTATTAGACAAATTCACTGAACGTGACACATATGGAACGATTAGCGACATGGAAGCTTTTAGCGTGGTCAATGTCTAATTGTTCATGCTTTGGTCTTGTGTAAATAATCCTTAAACCTGAGGCATAGTGTTAACTTGTGTATCGAACAACTATAGTTCACGGGTTCACATAATGCCGGGTCATCGATCCGTCTTTATACTTAATGGTCATAGTTTGTTCATATACGAAGTTACACGTGTGCGCAATATGGAATCTGTCTCCTTGTTATATGCAAGGTATGATGATGATGTCCTATGCGATCTAATTGTGACACTGCATTGAAATCCTCGGCCGGGGTTGTAACCGAGAATAAATTGTTTATGTCTCAAATAAAAATGCATGTCAATTAGATTTGTGCATATGATCAAATTAATGACTTGACAAATATTCCATGGTCTTTGTTTGATCGGGACATAGTAAGACAGAGGGATTGAATTACACTGTAGCCAAAGCTGACAGGTTCATTATGTTCTTAAAGTATTCACACTATCTGGGTAGCCATGACATATTGCTAGATGTCAATCGTGGCTTGTAGGACCTAAAAGATTAATCGGGACAATTAATTCTTTTGGAAGTACTAATGTGTTAGTACAAGTCTTACTACCAGCTTAGTGATGAACCTAGGGATGTCACACACCATAAACAATTAGGATGACGTGGAACAAGAGAGAAATATTATTGTAAATATGTTTGCAATTACTGCAATCGAATTGAGTCGATTTGAAATTAAATTAAATGAGATTTAATTTAATTTGTATTATAATCACGAGCCTACTTGCATATGATGCACACGCATACCCAAAGTGGATATATGTTCACATACCAAACAAGCTGGCTTTAGTGCAAGTGGGAGATTGTTAGTAGTATGCCCTAAATTAACTTATTAATAAAATTAAATTAAAAAAAAAAAAGGTAAAGTTTCATGCATGTGCACGAATTCGTGCACATGCATGAAGCGTAATGGTCAGTGGTTGCTGACCATTATGCACGAAGCATGGATGGTCAGCAACCGCTGACCATCGTGCCAAGATCGTGCATGAGCAACAACTCATGCACGATCGTCCACTATGGACGATCAGCAACGGTTGTTGATCGTCCATCGATCAGCAACCGTTGCTGGTCATTTTTATTATAAAAATGGACGAGGGACGATAGTTAAAGAAGTTGTTGAAAAACAGAGAAAAGAGTCGGTGTGGTTTTGGTTAACCGTTGCTAGTCATTTTTATTATAAAAATGAACGAGGGACGATAGTTAAAGAAGTTGTTGAAAAACAGAGAAAAGAGTCAGTGTGGTTTTGGTTTTGTTCGAGAGAAACACAAGCGAGAAATCAGTGATGCTTTGCTGAAAATAGAAAGCAAAGTGTGTGCGTGTTCTTTTGTCTTTGAGGCGCTAGAAAGAAAAGCGTTATCTTGTTCGGGCTGTGACTATTATACATCAAGAATATGACGGATTCTTTCCACGTGATTGCTAGCACGATCGAAGTAGTGGATATCCGAAAGTTCTCTTTTCGTTCGACGTTCGTTGTTGGTGTGTCTAAACTAGAGGTCCGACACTTGTGGGACTCGTACTGTAGAACATCTGAACCGATTTGTTTCAAAGCGCGCTTCGAGAGATATTTCGTTTAACTCCCTTTTATGTTTAGATTTTTGATTAAAACGCACGAACAACGCCTTAGGAAAATCATGTGTAAAATATATTTTTGTTTCCGCTGCGTTTATTTCGTTAATTTTATTATACATGATTCATGAAACCCCAACAGCTGCCGCCGTTCAGCCACCGACGACGCCGCCTGCTCGCGTCGCTCCTATCGTCACCCGATTCCGTAGATGTCGCCCCTCTGCTCTGCGACGAACCAGCCGCTCACTAATCTCGACCAAGCCTCACACCATCGAACCCGCCGTCACTCCGCCGCAGCCCGCCACTACGTCGTTGCTTCCGTTGGTCCCTCGACGACGAGCTGCTGCCCACTGCCGAACCCCTTGCTGAGCCGCTGACCCGCTGCGTATACCCCACGACAACAGGCGTTGTTCGCCGTGGCTGCCTCCGTCGGCGTCGCGCCACTGCAGGGAGTGGCGGCGGCCGTGAACCGGGTCAGGTAGGGCTCTATTGGCAACCCCTTTTTTAATATAATAATAATTTATTTTAAAATTTAAAAAAATATATATGTGAAAAAAAAAAAAAGCTTTAAAAAAATTTTTGAGTTGTTTTCCCTTGAAGCATGTGAAATTCCTGAAAAGAGAAAAAGAAAAAAAAAAGTTGTACTCAAATCCTTGGAAGTATACACTAAAATTGTTGTTTGCACATTTTCGTTGCTTAGGTGAGTTACTTATGCCGAAAATATCTTAGTAATCAAGAATATTGAGTCCAAGATTGGATTTTCCATCTTAGGTCATGGTGTATATTCGTTTTATAGGTCTGATTATATTGTTTGTGTTGATTTTTAATAAGATTTACCTGTTATAATAAAACTACAAAAATATCATATTGCATGCTAGGATAATTCAACCTCCAACTTAGATAGCATATTTAGGATCTCATAGTATAAAAATTAGCTTTCTAATCAAAATACTAATTAATTTAATTTATTCTCTAGAATATATTAGATAATTCTATGATAGGATAATTCATGTAGAAACAAAAAAGTAAAAACCAAATGAGCATTTCATAATAGAATAGATTGCATCATTAATGCCATGCCATTCATATTACTTGTCATATGCCATGTTATTCATATTGCCGCTGAAAGAGTATCAATTTGAGTTTGATTGTACGCTGTCAGTGTGGAGATTTGTATTATATTTATAATATGTACATGAGTGAGAAAAACACAATTAAAAAGATTTTACAAAAATAACAATCTACAATATCAGTAATATCAATTTACAATATCAGTACGGTACAATTCTATCAACAAAATTGACGCAAATCGTGGAAGATCGGCATAATCAATGGGATTATCATAGATTGTAGAAGATTGCTATATCATGGGAGATTTGCTTTATTACACCCCCTCAAGCAAATTGTGGCGGAGTCACTATGCACAAAATAAGAAATTGAGATATGGATAGAGGCTTTGTCATTATATCAGTCATTTGAACTTGTGTAGGAATGAAGGAAACTTCCAATTGCTTCTTTTTAATTAAATCACGAATAAAATGATAATCTATTTCCATGTGCTTGGTTTGGGCATGAAAGATAGGATTGGCAACTAAATAGATTGCCCCTACATTATCACAAAGAACAAGTGGTAGCCGATGTAGAGTGTATCGAAGATCTCGAAAGAGTTGTAATAGCCATAATAATTCAAAGGTTGCGTTAGCCACCCTTTTGTATTCTGATTTAGTGCTAGATTAAGCAATGGTTGGTTGCTGTTTAGAACTCCAAGAAACCAAGTTGGGACCAAAATAAATGTAATAAGCACTAGTAGATTTTCGGTCATCAGGGTAGCTAGCCCAGTCAGCATCTGTAAACGTGGTGGAGGTCAATTAGCAAATAGGTCGCAAGGTAAATGCCATAATGAAATTTCTATATATTTCGATATATATTGATAAACATTACACCTATCTATAGGCTTTATGAGTTTACTATTTAGACAAAATAAATCAGATATGCATAGTGAAAATAGATATTAAAGTTGGAAATGTCATAAATATCTCTAGTTAATCATACATATTGCTAACAGCAAGTCATGCTTGTGTATATATATGAGACCCTTGTGAGCAGTCCCTCTCAACTCCACCGCAAACACCAACACACACCAACTTGTTCGACATCTCTTTGTTTCTCAAACGTTAGAATGGCACAAAACCATCCACTGGCCTCACCTTCAACCAATTCACTACATCACAAGCTCCTTTCTCTCCCCATCGCCGACAAGCTCCACTTCGACCCCGAATCCATCAGCGCAGCCTCCGTCGACTATGGGTTTATTGTCCAAGAAATACCTGCAGCCGTCCTCCGCCCATCTTGCCTCGAGGACATCACGACTTTAGTGGCATTCAGGTACAATGAATCCTCTATTCCATTCACTATCTCAGCTAGAGGACGCGGCCACTCTGTTCGGGGACAGGCTATGGCTCGTGATGGGGTCGTGGTGGACATGACCTCTCTCGGTAACAAGGGGCATGGGACCACCGTGTCATACAGCCAGTCACTCGGCCACTACGCTGATGTCGGCGGCCACGAAATTTGGTTCACCGTGTTGGAGCACACGCTGAAACACGGTCTTGCGCCGGTTACGTTGACGGATTACCAGTATGCAACTGTGGGCGGTACGCTCTCTAATGCTGGCATTGGCGGGGAAGCGTTTCGAAATGGTCCTCAGATCACCAATGTCCATGAAATGGACGTTATTACTGGTATATCACGCGAATCCTCAGCTTCCAAGTAAACTACGGATTTGATGTCATTTTTGGTAGATAATACTCTGCGATATGTCACCGCGGCAAATACACATGGGAAAAGAAAACGGTGACTTCAGCGAAAATGCATTTTATATGTGCCATTTAGTATTTATGCTGTTGTTGCAGCGAGCTACCAGTACTTATCCAAAAAAATAGACAGAAAAATCTTTCTACGCACCATATAATATATTTCTTATATGTATATGTATATATGTGTGTTTCATTACAAGAGATTTTTTTTTTTTTTCCATTTTTTGGGTAGGTACTGGGGACTTTTTGACTTGCTCCCCCCACAAAAATCCGGACTTATTTTACTCGGCCCTTGGTGGTCTTGGCCAATTTGGTATAATAACCAGAGCAAGGATTGCCCTGCGTCCAGCTCCAAAGAGAGTACGTAGCACAACAGACTTAAGTCGTCGATTTTTTTTTTTTTTAATGATATTGAATGTTATCAGACATCACGACTAATATCCTGTGTTCTCATCTGACGATTATGCCATAATTATCCTTTCATGTGTTGCAATTTGGCTCTTGTCTATTGCATGTGAACATAAACCTACAAGTCAGCTTATATGTTTATATTGCTTATTCTTTGAGTTGGTTGATAGAGAAGATCTACAAGGTAAGAAATGTGTATTCATTTTACTCCCCCTCTAGGCAAAGTGGGTGAGAATGCTATACAGCGATTTCTCAGCTTTTACGACGGACCAAGAACGTTTGATATCGCGCCATCAAAGGGACCAAGATGAAGCATTGGACTTTGTAGAAGGTACCCTTCTCATGCATCGAAATATGGACAGTTGGATATCTTCCTTCCCTCTCTCGGACCACCCGCGGCTGATGTCCCTCCTGACCGAACACAAGCTCCTCTACTGTATTAAAGCAGCCAAGTACTCCGATGAACAGACCGAGAGTACAGTAGAAGAGGTACATGTTCGTTGATATCGAACTCTACATGTTTGTTGGTATCCAACTGTCTTTGAAAAGAGAAAGGAAAGAGAAATCCTTGCTTATGTTTTAAATTAGGGCTAATACCCTAAAAAACCTCAAACTGATACACTTGTGAAAATTTACCCCAAACTATTTTTTTGACCATGAAAAACCCCAAACTGGTATACATGTGACAAATTTACCACGACTGACTATAAAAAAACCCTAAACTTGTACATTTATGACAAACTTACCCTAAACTAATTTATTCGATTGCAAAAAAACCCCCCAAAATGGTAAATTTGTGACAAATATACATTTTGCTAAATTGAATTAATATTACAAAAAAATCACAAAAATTATAAAATGTAACAAACGGAGTGTAAAATCCTAAATTGGTATACTAGTCAACTGTCACGTGTCATTTAACTTAATAATTTGAGAATAAAATTTAACGAAAACTAACAGAGGGTAAATTTGTCACAAATGTATTAGATTGGGGTAAATTTGTCAAAGGTATACCAGTTTGGGGTTTTTGGTGGTCAAAAAAATAGTTTGGGGTAAATTTGTACAAGTGTACCAGTTTGGGGTTTTTAAGGGTATTAACCCTTTAAATTATCAGTGCCCCGTAGGAAACATCTTAAATCTCTTTTCTTTTGACTTAGTTCGGTGTTATCTTATCAACATTAGGACCTGGAGATCATATTGAAAGATTTGAACCATGTCCCCGAGTTCAAGTTTGAGAAAGATGTCACCTTCATAGATTTCTTGAATAGAATGCGAGTTGCAGAGCTGCAGCTCCGAGAACAAGGGCTTTGGAACATTCCTCATCCGTGGCTCAACCTATTTGTGCCCAAATCTCACATGGCCGATATCAACACAGGCATCTTCAAGGACATTGCTCTCAAAAATAACATAACAACCGGATATGTCCTCATTTACCCTATGAACAAGAACAAGTATGTTTTCCAGCTAGCCACCATTTTTCTTTAGGGCATATATTTTGTTAGCCGTAACTAAAGATAGATGAGTTTTGATCACTTAACTTTGATTTTAATCAAACTAAATACACTAAACATTTGATTTCTTCCAACCAATGCTCTTTGACAAAATCCAGGCTCATTTCTCAACGAAATGTCAATGTGTTGCCATCGTGGCAATGGCCTGAGATCTAGTAAATTGGTCACATGTACACCACATCATGATTTCATCGGAAAATCAGTCAAATCTGTCAAGTGCATGAAATGCAAAAACTTGGAAGTTATAGTGCAATGAATGATTAAAATCAATATTAAGGTGACTTGGTTATAAATTCAACTAAACCTTAGTGACCATTAAGCCTGTTATTTAATTTTGATTGTTGATCTTTTGCAGATGGGATGATAGAATGTCTGCTGTTACGCCAGATGAAGATATCTTTTATACAGTCGAATTCTTGCACACAAGTGGGTTTGGAGGACTGGCAAGAGTGTGAGCTTCAAAACAAGGAGATGCTCTCTTTTTTGAAAGATAATGGTATAAAGTTCAAGCGATACCTTCCAAATTATAGAACTGAAAGAGAGTGGATGGAACATTTTGGTCCCAAATGGAGGACTTTTCAAGAGAGCAAAGCTAAGTTCGATCCAAAACTGTTGCTGTCACACAGGCAGAGGATCTTCAACCTCTACTAAGGCATGGATTCAAGATCGATGGGGTTTTGGGTTTTAGTCGGTTTTCAACGCACCCACTTAATTATGTTTACATGAATTATGAATGTTTACTTAGTTTGTCATTATGACATCTTGGAATTTCAGTCATGTTTTCAATTGAATAAATCAGGCTTTTCATCGACGCGCCTATAGTGCTATTCTCAAAGTTGATCACTCATGAGATAACTAGACTAATTGGGGAAGTCATTAAGTGATTTTAATGTAATAGATTTAGGAATTTGACCAGAAATCGACTACTCGACCGTGCTCATCTGCGGTTATTATTACGGCACAATTAAAAATCGATTAGAGATCAGGAATAGGTCGGTTCAACTAAGATTATTAGAGATCAGGAATAGGTCGGTTCAACTGAGATGTGTGGCTAAACGTGGGTGATTAACTAAATTGCAAAATTCTCATCAATCGGCACTAGATTGATTATTCTGTTGTTTTGGTACCCTGTGTTTGTATTTGAAACCTTGAGATGTTCACGATCACCGTGAGTCACCAATGTGTCAAGAAGATTCATTGTGGCTTGAAGAAAATCAACAACGGGTCATTTGCACTAAAAATTCCTAAAAACTACCTAGTATGTTTGGTCATGTTAAAATCGTGCCAGATTGAAATTAACCGCGAATTTAAATCCAATTTTAGAAATTAAAAGTTCTGTCATGTCACAAGTCATTTTAAGAACGTCGACTCACCCTCTGAAGATTTTTCCGCAAACCGAAATTTTGGCGAAAAAAGTCGATATAGGGCCATTTTCGATCAGGAAATTCAAATGACCATTTTTTATCACAAAATTAGGATGTAAATAGGTTATATTGGCAAGGAAAAATGTTAATTTGATCGAGGACTCGAGTGTGGATTTTATAGGACCAAAATTTGGCTTCAATTGGAAGAGGATTGGTTCAATTTGGAATCAAGTCCAAATTCGTATCCCCCCATGCCTTCAACATTTAGACCCTCTCATTAGCTTCCTAGGGAAGCTTGGTGCCTGGAAATTTGCTGAGGAAGCCAACCTTACATGGTGGGACCATTTCAAGGAGACAAATGGGATAGGATTGAGCCAAGGTGGCCCCCTCCAAAGCCGGCTGCCTTTCTCCTCCTTCTCTTCCCTATCCAGTTGATCCTCCCTCCATTCCAGTAGCTTGAAGTTTTCAAAAATCCCAAAGAACTGAACCAGCAAGCCAGCAAGCTCTATCCGACCACCCCTAGCTGCCGTCCGAGCAGCCAAAGCCACGCCCGCTCGCCCGCACGCTGCTTCTCATCCTGCTCGCATGCAACCGCCCGCTACTGGTCCCGTGCTCGTCTTGCCATTAGCACGTCCATGAGCCGCTGTCCAAAGCCGTTCATCGCCGCCTAAAGCTATTGGAAGCCCACTTGTCTCTACCTAGGCCGTTGCTACCGTCCGCCTCCCTCGCCGTTTCAGCTTGAGCTAGCCAAGCCGAGTAGTCCTTCGATTCAAGGACAGAACTGAAAAACCTAGCAAGCCCATGGACCTTCAAGGTTCGCTTTGGACCGCTTCCGAACCTCAAAAGCCATCCCCACTTTGGAGTTTTTGGCCTGTCTCCTCCTCGCCGTTGTCGTCGTTCAATCGGATCGTTAATCAAGTGAGTTTACTCACTAATGATCGCTTAGGGAGCTAATGATGCTTGATGATTGATTAGTTAAGTTAATTACGGATTAGGTGGTTAGTTAAAACATATTAGTGATTTAGTTAATCGCTAATACATGTTAGGTGGTTAGAGTAGTGTAATTAGCAACTAGATAAGTTGTAGTATTTATCTAGTGAGCTTCGAAAATTTTCCAAACCCATCTCGGTATTTAATTAGGCTTTTCCGGCCTAAGTGTGCTTTATTGGTATTTATTAATTAATTTCAGTAATTATTTAATTAATTTTTATTCTCCAAAAATTAGATCGGGATAGTCGGTGACCGGAATTTTGTGCTGATTTCAATGGTGTGATTGGTTCATTTATTTGACTGCTATTTTGTACAATTTGAGTGTTGATTGAAATTTTTGGGATATTCTATATTTTCAGTATTTAATTAGAAAATACCGAGCGTGGGTTTACAGCGCCAAAAATGCGTTTATGGACTATTGAAACTAGTGAGATTTTCAAAAGGGAAAATATTGTATTTTAGCTAAGATCGACCGTGTACCCACACATAATTATTTTTATCAAGAATGATAAAAATGGTAGCATTCTCAGATTGTGAGAACAGTATACTATATCAGCCAACGGGCTTTAATATGTCAGCTTAGCGCGAGCAATATACTTTATCAGCTTAGAGTGAGTATCATGGGTATACTATATCAGCCCGATGACTTGATATGTCAGCTTAGCGAGAACAATATACTGATATACTAGATCAATCCGATGGCTTTGATATATTAGCTTAGTGAGAGCAGTACACCTTAGCAGCTTCTGGTGAGCATTATTAGTATACTATATCAGCCTAAGGGCTTTGATACATCAACTTAGCGAGAGCAGTATACTATTTATCAACTTAGTATGATCTATACTATTTATTTTCAGCTTAGAGTGAGCAGTCTTTCATATGATCAAACTTTATAGATAGTATTGAATGGATTGATCGGGAGATGGTCTTGATGACATGGAATCGACAGGGTCGATTGATCGGTGACTCGATTTGATGTGATGATTTGATTTGTTGATGTGATTCAATGAATTGTGAATTGTGCTGACTTGCAAAAAGGAACCGAGGCAAAGATAAGTCCTCTAGCACGTGCTTGTGTTTAGGCAGCCCTTAGGGCGTATTTTCTTCCTAGTTGGGACTAAGGGGATGAACTTGTTGAGACGCCGTCTCACCCCATTGTGGGATAACATTTTCAGATCCTTAGATGGTAGCCCCTCCTGAGCGTTTTGGCCGACCAAAGAAGGTCACTGAGCAGAAGAATTTTATCTCATTACATGAGAACCCAAGAGGATGAGTCTATGAGTGCTGGTGAGGACCGTGGTTTAGGTTGATGAGGCCTTACCCCCATAAGGTACTCCATCAATACAAATCACGGTATCATCAGGAGCAGGATGGACAGAGAGAGGGTCCCATACCTAAGTCTGAGGTCCATTTATATGTACTGGAGGTTGATTTTAGTAAAGGCACAGCTGACCCTCCAGGTGGATTAGTGGTGGATCCGTATATGTCAGACCCAGGGACCTTGGTGTATTCGGATGAAGACTCAAATGCCTAGAATTTGTAGCCTCAACCCCCCCTTTTTTGTGCAAACCTTGTACATGGTCGGCTAGTAATGTATATGACATAGCTTGATATGTGTATACAAGTGTGGTTTGGTTTTTCAAGAAAATTTGTGGTCCTACTTTTCTATCACATATTGTTGTTGTCTGGGGATTTATTTATTCACTTTCGCATACACATTAAAATGAATGGGTCGGCGACGCATCCTGAGACATCACTATTTAATTGACCGCTGAGGGATGGGCACGTGCTCGAAGGATCAAGACGTGACAGTCATTAGTTGAAGATGCATACATTGCAAATGGAGAGCCACTATTAGCTTTATAACATAGATTAAATCACTGGTAGTATTGGAGAGCTAAGTGACCTGCACGACCACAAACCTGACAAATGAGTCGAGAATGAGAGGAACCTCCTTCATAAAAATTGTGACCACAGCCTTGGCCGTGTCCTTGTCCTTGGCCGCATTCTCAACCATTGGAGAGAGGATTAAGGACAACATATGATTTGACTACAACATTCACAATTGGAGAAGACTCTATTGGAGATTCAGTGCTGCTGCTTTGAAGAATAACTTCCTAATTGTAAAGCAAGCCGATGAAGTCACTAAGAGGTAGTGGATTAAGACGAGATGTGACTGAGGTAACAAATGCATAATACTCTGAACCCAGGTCAATGAGGACGCTAAGAACTAATTAGGAATCAGAGATGGGATGAGCAGCGGCAAAAAGTTGATCCACAATGTTCTTGGCTTTTTGAACAAAGGCTTCCATGGAAAGAGAGTCCTTCTTTAGAGATCAAAGCTGATACTCTAACTGCATTATGCGAGCTTGAGATTGAGGAGCATAAAGTTTCTCAAGCGAGGTCTAGACATCATGAGAAGTCTCAAGACTGACAATGTGTGAGAAAACTAATTCAGTAAGAGTGGAGAGAATGCACTAGAGGATTGATCTTAATAATGCCATGCGGTATGATCCGGGTTGTCGGTCACAATATTATTAGCATTAGTGATGGTGGGGGTACCGGACAAGGATATGAGCCATCCACAAATCGAAGATACCCATGAAGATAAAATAAAGGAAGAAATTGTGCTCGCCACAGAAGGTAATTGTTGCAATTTAGCTTGATTTGGAGAACTTGAGATATATTGCCAAGAGCAAAGGGCGGTTGGGAGGGGGATAACAAAAATGAAGAGTTAGCAATAGTGACAGTAGTAATGGTGTTGGAGGATGTAGAAGAAGACATTATAATAGAGAAGAGAAATGAGATACAAAAAAAAAAAAAATTGCAAAGCTTTGATATATGAATTTGAGTTTGATTGCACACCATCGGTGTGGAGATTTGTATTATATTTATAATATGTACATGAGCGGGAAAAACACAATTAAAAAAAATTTACAAAGATAATAATCTACAATATCGGTGATAGCAATCTACAACATTGTTACAGATTGTGAAAGATTTGCTATATCAATGAAATTGACACAAATTGTGGAAAATCGGCTCAATCAAGGGATTTGCACATATTGTAAAAGATTGATGTATCATGAGAGATTTGCTCTATCAACTGCTATCGCGACCTCTTTTTTTTCGGCGCCCGCAATCGGGTACGAGCGCCTAAGGAGGCTAATGGCTCGGCTGAAATTAATTATGCCCGGACTCTCCCAAGTCCACCAATTCACGACTTAATGGTTCAAGTTTTTAACCTGTAAGTTGATTTTTAAAATGGAGTCGCCACTAATCAATTTGGGGTGGGTTGATTAGAAACCCAAGTGAAGTATCGGGAGAAATACTCACTCTGCGCAACCCAGAGAAATTAGGATCGGGGACTTGATTACATTAGTTAATCACTAATGCCCTTTCGGTACCTAATCTTGTTTAAACCCTAAGGTTTTTTTTTTTTGGATGTTCAAGGGATTTTCCATGCATTTTTGGGAGGAAAAACATTTTTTAGTCATTTTCTAATTTTTTGGACACAAAAGGGATTTTTGATATATTTATATATATATATATATTTTGGAAAAATACAAGTCTTTTTTGGCTTTTTTTTGGATTTTTGGCATTTTTTTGAAAATATGAAATATTTTTGATTTTTTGATTTTTTTACGGAAAATAAAATATTTTTATCATTTTTTTATTATTTTTTCGATTTTTTGGAAATTAAAACATTTTTTTAATATTTTTTTGAAAATAAATTATTTATTAAAATATTATTTAAAATAAAACTTAAAAAAAAAAAAAAAAATAACCCGGGTCGGATCCGCGGGCTGGGTTCGACCCGGGCCGGCGATCCGAATGAGGACGGGCCCGCAACGCGGGCCCGACTCGGATTTTTTGTCCCTTTTTTAATTAAAAAGCCCAAACCCCTCTTTTTTTTTTTTTTTTTACAAGCCTGGCCCATATAGATCTATTTTATAAACAAGGCCCGGCCCACGCGCGAATGGCCCAAGCTGGCCGAAACCCTACCCGGACACTAACCCGGATCCGCCCAACTTCGACCCGTCTTCCCCTTCGCCGATCCGGTTTGCTCACGGAGATCGCGAGATCCTACCCGACGGCGATCCGCGGCGCGATGAGGATGGAGGCGGCGTCCGTTCGCGGGTGTCGCGACAAAGGTGGCCGATGGCTAGTGGAGGCCGCTCAACTAGATTGACGGCGGGGCTCGTGGGAAAATCCGGCTCGGCGGTAGGAGCCGCGGCGAAAGCCCCGATTCACGCGAGGCGAGATCCGGTTATAAATGGGGTTCGAGAGAGGCGGGTGCGACGATGGTGACGCGGCAAGCGACGGTGGCGTCGCGGCAAGCGGCGGATACCTGGTGGTGGTTGACGGTGATGGTGACGACGGTGGAGCAATGACGGTCGCGATGGCGAGGCCTCGGCTTCCCGGATCTGGGAGTGGCGTTGGCGGGGATGGCGTCGGGCGGCTCGGCACGGCGTCGGGAATCGGACGTTCTCCTCCGGCAGCTCCTTTCTCCCTCGAATCCGACCTTCCCTCCTCCGATTCCTCTCACTCGGGCCCGGATCCGAGCCTCCACCGGCCGGATCTTCCCTCTCAAGCGACATTGTTCGCCGCCGGCCTTCCCCGGTCTCTCGGTGGAGGGTGGGCGAGCTCACAACTCGAGCTCTCTCTCACTCGCTCGTCGATTCCTCCCCCGAAGTCTCTCAGTGGGAAGATCTCCAAGCTTGCGATGCCCCCTCGTTGACGGAGGTGCTCCTCTATTTATAGGCGAGGAGCAAGCCGGTCGATGGAGGTTCGGCCGTCGGCTCTCGCACGCCGACCGGAACCTCCCGGCTGAACCGGCGTCTCTTCTCATCATTAAAGGCCCGCATTGAAGGCGCATGTGCGTCGCCCTCCCCTTCGGCGGCCTACCTCCGTGCCTCTTTGCCGTAGGCTACCCTTGAGCGCGTCGCCGGCCACCGCGCGTGAGATGCGTGGCGGATGAAGAAGAAGATAGAAAGAAGAAGAGGAAGAAGAAGAGGAAGAAGAAGGAGAAAAAGGGGGGGGGCAAGTCGTGCGAAGGGAGAGTGAAAGAAAAGGGGGCTGGCTGCTTTTGCTTTTTGCTTTTCTTGTTTTTATTTGTTTTTTTTTTCTTGTTTTCTTTTTGTTTTTATTTATCCGGAAAGACTAAATTAAAAAAACTTAATTAATAAAATAATTAAAAATGAGGTGTCAACAGCTGCCCCTCTTTGAAGGTGAGCTCGCAGAGGTTTCATTCAAAGACAGACTGATGCCTCAATTTTATCCATGCATGCGCAATAGATTATATTTTATTTAGGACCTATTACTTTATGCGGAAAAGAGCAATATAACATTACATATTCTAAGACAGATAAGAAGATACCTGTAGTTACTTACCGGGAGTGAGTGAGATAGGGTGTGAGCCCCGAGTTTGGCAAGTATCAAGGCGTCATCTTACCTGGTGATATGAGGAGATTGCTTTTCCAGGGCTCGAACCATTCTTCGGTCGCCTGTTAAAACAATCAACTGGTTTGTCTATGACCCGAACCTTTCTTCGGTCGCCTTGACGGGGAATTGCTTTTCCAGGACCCGAACCTTTCTTTGGTCGCCTGTTAGAGCAATAAGTTGGTTTTGTCTAGGACTCGAACCTTTCTTCGGTCGCCTTGACGGGGAATTGCTTTTCCAGGACCCGAACCTTTCTTCGGTCGCCTGTTAGAGCAATAAGTTGGTTTTGTCTAGGACCCGAACCTTTCTTCGGTCGCTTTGACGGGGAATTGCTTTTCCAGGACCCGAACCTTTCTTCGGTCGCCTGTTAGAGCAATAAGTTGGTTTGTCTAGGACCCGAACCTTTCTTCGGTCGCCTTGACGGAGAATTGCTTTTCCAGGACCCGAACCTTTCTTCGGTCGCCTGTTAGAGCAATAAGTTGGTTTGTCTAGGACCCGAACCTTTCTTCGGTCGCCTTGACGGGAGATGCGCCGACCTTTCTCAGGGCATCTACTTGTTGGGAGATAGTACTTGGATGATCACAAGTACTAACTCTTGGGGGATACTTGGATGATCACAAGTATTGAAGGGGTACCTGGACGATCACAGGTACAAACTCTTGGGGATACCTGGATGATCACAAGTATCGAAGGGGTACCTGGACAATCACAGGTACAAACTCTTTGGGGATACCTGGATAATCACAAGTATCGAAGGGGTACCTGGACAATCACAGGTACAAACTCTTTGGTGATACCTGGATGATCACAAGTATCGAAGGGGTACCTGGACAATCACAGGTACAAACTCTTTGGTGATACCTGGATGATCACAAGTATCGAATGGGCATTTGATTGATCATAAGCATAAACTCTTTGGAGGATACCTGGATGATCATTAAGTATCGAAGCTTGTGGGTATCGATTGAAAGAGTACTTGGACAATCACAGGTACAAACTCTTTGGTGATACCTGGATGATCACAAGTATCGAAGGGGTACTTTGGATATTTGTGAAGGTGTCCCACCTCCTGGCAATTTGGGAAATATCGAGGGTGTACCTGAGATATTCGTGAAGGTCTCCCACCTCCTGGTATGGGGAATATCGAGGACGTGCCCCGAATATTCATGAAGGTCTCTCACCTCCTGAGATATTCGTGAAGGTCTCTCACCTCCTGGTAGTTGGGAATATCGAGGATGGATCTCACATATTCGTGAAGGTCTCTCACCTCCTGGTAGTTGGAATATCGAGGACGTGCCTCATATATTTGTGAAGGTCTCTCACCTCCTGGTAGTTGGAATATCGAGGACGTGCCTCATATATTCGTGAAGGTCTCTCACCTCCTGGTAATTGGGAATATCAAGGACATACCTGGGATATTCGTGAAGGTCTCTCACCTCCTGGTAATGGGAATATCGAGGACGTGCCTTGGATATTCATGAAGGTCTCTCACCTCCTGGTAAAGGGGAATATCGAGGACGTACCTGGGATATTCGTGAAGGTCTCTCACCTCCTGGTAATTGGGAATATCGAGGACGTACCTGGGATATTCATAAAGGTCTCTCACCTCCTGGTAATTGGGAATATCGAGGGCGTGCCTCGCATATTCATGAAGGTTTCTCACCTCCCAATATCGAGGATGGCCGCGATATTCGTGAAGGTCTCTCACCTCCTGGTAATTGGGAATATTGAGATGCCTCGCATATTCGTGAAGCACTCAAAAGGTGGAACACCTGGGTAGCCGCAGTAGGTGTACAAAGTGAAATCTTGGAATACTTGGATGAACATAAGTATTTGATGATACGATCTGGGACCACTCTGGCTGGTCCAAGTGTAAGAAAATATACCTGGATAACCACAGGCACACAACGCGATGAAATACTTGAATGGCTACTAGAATTCAATGATACAATTTTGAGGACAACTCGGACATGTCGAGTGTCACGGAAATGGAGTACCTAGACAATGAAATGCACTCAAAGGTAATGGGATACTTGGTCAATTGTAGGCATCCTAGCTATGAAGACAACTCAAACAAGTGAGTGTCAAGAAAAAGGAGTATCCGAACGGTAGCCAGTACTCAAAGACAATAGGGATACCTAGACAGCAGTAGGTATTCAACAATAAAGGGATACTTGGTTAGTCACAAGTATAAATACTCTGGGGACAACTCGAATAGGTCGAGTGTCGTTAAGAGGGAGTACCTGGCAAGTGGTGGGTACTCAAAGACAATGGGATGCTAAAACGATTGCAAACATCCAAACTCAAGGGACGACTCGAATAGGTCGAGTGTCAAAAGGGAGCACCCGGGTGGCCAATGGTGGATACTAAAAAACAAGGGGATACTTAGACAGTTGCAAGCATCCAAACTCAAGGGACGACTCGAATAGGTTGAGTGTCAACAAAGGGAGCACCCAAAATGGAAGTGGTGGATACTCAAAAACAAGGGGATACTTAGACAGGTTGCAAGCATCCAAACTCAAGGGACAACTCGAATAGGTCGAGTGTCAACAAAGGGAGCACCCGGTAAGTGGTGGGTACTCAAAAACAAGAGGGTACTTAGACAGTTGCAAGCATCCAATCTCAAGGGACGACTCGAATAGGTCGAGTGTCAAGGAGAGAGTACCTGGACAGGTGGTAGGTACTTTAAGACAAATGGGGATAGGATATGCTTACTTAGCAATATCTCTAATTTCGAGAGTATGTCTGCTATTTGTACAATATGCACACATGATTGTATATGCTGTAAATTCATGAGTTCAAATGAGATTCATGCATGATAATTTGTCAATTTTGCATCATCGATTTCCACTAGGGAAGATTTTGAAAGACAACCTTTATTTAGAATGTAGATGTCTTGAGCATGCCGATGAGGGACTTTCGTTTGAAAGGACTTTTCACTCACTCTCTTGGAGAAGGCTATCCCGACCATTGATGCGGATTTATAAGGACCACACTATCTTACTGTCATCATGTCAGCAGGGGTCCGAGTATTCTCGCAAGTGGTACGACTTTACCAATGTGAGAGGTCTTTGTTGAAATTGTGATGAAGACTTGGTCAATAGCTCATCAAATGGGACCGTCGAGGTCAAGGCTCATGAACAAAGTGCCGCACGATCATCTCCAGGTTTGCAAGTCAAGAGTCCTGCGAAAAGAGATAGAATAGTCTTGCTCTTACTTCTTCGAGCGATGCTTATGCACATATGAAATCCTACGTTAATTGAAGTGCCCCTAGTCTGAAGAGACTTTTACAATGGGATGCAATGTTGGCTTGACTCATGTGTAAAAGGGCGAGAGCTGGTGATTGCCTTGGCATTTGTCACCGGTCTTTCTTCTCACTATCGATGGAGGCTCTATCAATTGAACCACAACAACAACTTTTTCTTGGCTGTATTTTTGACCGGAGGGCATTGGCCTTGCTTTTACCGGGCACACTTTGCTTTTTCATGCTCCTGTTTTTTTATTCCAGTTCTTCATTTATGGGCATTGACCTTGCTTTTACCAGTACACTGCTTTTTTATGCCCATGTTTTTTTCATTCTTGTTGCTTGAGAGCTGATCTTGACAAGTTCAAGCAAACGCCTTTGTTAGACTATTGAGTCTTCATCTTTTGCCGGCACTTCTAATTATGCTACTCAAATGGCAGTAGCTTATGCTTTGCCTCCACGTGAAGGTGAATTTACAGACTCAATTGAATTATACAATAGATACAAGTGCGTAAAGAAAGAATTGCTCTTCATGACTCTAGGGCACTTAAATTAATGCGAGTGTTCATATGCAATAAAGACTCCCAAAGATTGATGCAAGTGCGAGCAAGAAAATTTCTATCTCTCTTCTCACCTTGTGATACTGCTTCGCCTCCGATCTGCCCCAATGTGGAGTGGTTCTTGACGGGGGAAGGACAGAAATTTCACCAGTGTATGGGGCTCAATGGGGTAAGCGATGGAATGCCTCTCACTATTTTGGTTATCGTACCATTCGCGAGAGAACTCTTTACCCTATAGTCATGGAATCTTCTACACTCATCTCACAAGTGTATAGATGGGGGACTGTGTGTAGGATATAGCTTGCCTTTCATCATTCTGACGCGCCTCATCCAGCATGCTCAATCAATCTTGTATTCTTCACTTAGCTATCTATTCTAATAATCCTCAGTGGAATCAGTGACTTAGACAGACAAAATCATCATGCAAAATCCATGCAGCATTTTAAATGTGATGGAGTTTGTACTCTCAAAACAAATGAATGGTTTTGACTCAAAAAAGACCCTATTGACAACTTTAGGGGTTAACATAATGGTGTTTCCAAATATGTTAAATTTTGAACATCAAAAGGGTTATTCGCAAATGGGTATCACTGGTTGTCCCTATTGATTAGGGATATGACACATGAATGATCAGCCAATGATTGGGAATCTGATCGGGCATCTCTGTTTTTGCCTCTACAGAAGAGAAGATGTACAAGTAGATCAATTAGTCTGGCCAAAATCAAAATATGAGTTGAGGTATGAAGATTTTCTGTCATTTGCTTTGGTGATTATTCAGGACACCATTTCGCTTTAGGAGAGCTTATCAGAGTTTGACATGTCTTTCTTTGATTTGTTATCTGCATTTTTTACGGTCAAGTGATCCTTTCAAGAGTCTAATTGGAAGCAGATAAAAGGGATCATGTTAGTCAGAAGCTCTTTCAAGAGTCGAATAACTTGGAAGCGATACAACATTACCCTTCACTGGATTGGATGGACCTGAAGTGCAAGTGGGACACGAAGTCCTACGTCTTTTGCTTCGTTAGGTCACCTGCTCTCTCGTAATTTGCAAGTGCAAGAGAAGCAAAAAAAATTTTATTATTTTTTTACCAAGCGGCTAACTGCCGCGTCGGGGATTCGAACCCCCGACTTCGGACCTTTTTGCTTCTTCCCGGATACCACTCGGCTAGAGGCGCCGACGGTGTCCGTAGGGCACTGCCTTTTTTATTTAACCGAACCGGCTCCAGGACGACACGTCCTTTTATACTAAGTTAGGTAAATTGATATGGGTCATTTGATTTGTCCAAATTAACCTTTAAGCTTGTTTCTTGAATCCTATGCTTCCTGTCAATAGGAGAAAATATGTCAAAAGTGAGTTCAGACAGTGGGAGTATTGGAAACGATACCAAATTACTCTTCTCCAAAGTTTGTATTTGCTGACTCCTAGGGATATTTGAATGTTGATGACGGCCTTTTCGTCTTGGCACAGTTTGACATTTCTTTCGATTGGCCTTCCTCACTCATGGCCATGTATGTATGATTGATGGTTGTCGATTTATCTTCAACGCCTTCCTTCTGTGGAATTTTTCTTTTGTCTTTGACTATATGACCATTAGCAACATTGAGCAAAGTCATGTACTTCAAGCTTCTATGGAATCTAAGATGGACAATCAAAACCTCCAATTCTCTTATGGCAATTACTTCTTGCGAGAATATGCGTCGGAGTGAAGCTTCTAAATTCCAAAGTCATTGTCCGGGTGTGGGGCTATAGATCGCCTTGACTGTCTAGATTTTCTCCCGTTGACAAGTAATCACTTAAAAGGAAGAGGAGGAACTCCTTCCTTATGTTGAAGTTGATACTGTAACATCTAGCCGTTTGGGCGCGTCGTGCGATAAGATAGTTCTTTGGCTCAGGATGAAGCTAGGCAGGAGTGAGGCATGTCATGGATGCTTCGATCTCAACTCTATGCCTGTACCTATTACATCTCATCTTTTGTATCCTGTAAATAGAAGAGAGAAGACATCATTTCCAAATTATATTCAGAGGATAAGACTTACCCTCTTTTGGTGTAGGATGATTCTTTCTATTTGCCCCTGTTTTCTTGGCAGGGTGTCTTTGAATTTGGTGAGTTCGCCTGATGCGCTTGCTTCAAATGCCCCATGTCACACTAAGTCAAAGGGGATGGGAATGATCTTCTGAGACATGAAGTGAATGAGTCAGAAAGACAAACATGGTTAAATTTATCATCTTGTTTTAACAAAAACTTTCGAGTGATGAAATATTTTTTTATTTTCAAAATACGTCTTTGGGGGAGAAAAAGCATGAGGAAGCCCAGCCCTCAGTATTCTCCTTGGATGATATTTTCTTTTCATGGTTGGATAACATCACTGGGCCGGTTTGGGATACCGCCTCATGCTTTCAAAACAAAATATTAGAACTGTACATTAGATTACTGAAATGGAAAATACAACAGTAGCACACTAGACAGGATAAGAAACATGAAATTATAAAAACAAGCAACACCCATGAAAACTCATATGAAAAGGAGCATTTTGATATTGCTGGTTAAGCGCCTTTGAGTTCCTCGCCTCCAGTAGACTCGAAGTATTCGCATGAGAGGACCACTTCATTGAAGCTACGGAAATGCAACCCATGCAACCAACAGCGATGCTTGCGAGGTAAAGCCCCTATGAACAGCTTTATCATTTCTTCTTCAGCTAGTTGAGGGTAAGTTTGCATCATAAAAGCCTCCCACCTCCTCGCATATACTCGAAAATCCTCCATTGGTCTTCTTCTGAAGTGAACCAAGTTCTGACAAGGCGCTTCAGTCCCAATCTGGCTTTGATACTGAAGCAGGAATGCAGAAGACAGCTCATTCCAATCTCTCATAAGGTAGATATCTGCTGTGATGAACCATTGTAATGCAGATCCCGTAAGACTCTCTTGGAAGGCCTGAGTTGTGAATGACATTGGGCCATAGTACCGACTCATTTCAACATGGAGGTATTGCAAGTGGGCCACGGGGCAAGTCATGCCGTTATATTTGCGGAGGTTAGGTATCCACATCTCTCCAGGGGTCATGATCCTATGAGCGCAAGACGGGCTTGATGTATCCTGGTTAGGCCACTGGTTTTCACACTGCATATTCGTTGTAGTGGTGAATTTTTCTGGTTCAGGAGAGTTGGACTCTACCGAGATTACCCCATTGCTTTCTTCTTGGTCAAAATTTCCAAATGAGGATGAAGTATTGAAGCTATCCTCATGGTTAGAAGATGAGCTTAATACTTCGTTAGGATCGTAGCGGATAAAGACGTATGCTTCCTCTTCTGACGGACCTTCATCCCCGGATGAGAGTAGGAAACAATTATACGATGAATCGTCAGTTTCATTGTCAAAATAACGCTGGAAGTCCTTGGGATTGTATTCTAGGGCCGGGAAGTCTTCAGGGTTGTACTCTAGAGGATGGTGGCCTTCAAAGTTGTATTCTTGGGAATGTTCAAAGCTTTGGTGTGGTGGCTCGTTGGTAGATCTAAGTCAATCTTCTTAGGCTTTCTTTTCTTGCCTCCCGGTCCGAGACCTTTTGAGTAAGGCCCTTCGTTTTGCTAACTTGATCCTATCCAAGGAAGTGAGAGATATTAGAGTGTCGCTCTCTGATTCACTTTCTAGGTTGATAGGGGTTGGTATTCTTTGGACCCTAGCTCTTGGAGTAAGCTTGGGCAATCGTCCAGTCGTGCCCCGGTCTTGAACAGGCTCTGTGTCCTTGATCTCATACAAAGGCTCCTTGCCTTTCCTAGTGGGAAATTTTCCAGTAACAAGATGTTGCTCAACTGCCCATTTATCATGCAAGGCTTTATTGACATGCTCCTCTCCTACCTCAGCGGCTAACAGCTCCTCGTGCTCCGCAATCATTGGCTCTTCGTAGGGCAAGGTGATGTCAGGGGTGATGTCAATATCGTATTCTTGATGGAAAACATGAATTAATTCCTTCCAAGTTTTAAGGGGACTAATCTTCTTGACAATGTACCATCGCAAGGCAGGGCCAGTCAAGTTCGATTGGTACGATTGAATCATCCTTCGGACCAGGTAGGCCTACAAGTAGGTCTCTGGGCGGGAGGTATCAGCATACCTTTCGCATTCAGGTGCTTTGAGCTTTTCAGGGATTTCAATGCCGGCATAATTGGAAAGGTCCATGGGATTCCGCCCCTGCAGCTGGTTTAACTTTTTCATGATCCTTTCAAACTGTCCATAGTATTGGCTATTTTCTAGCAAATTTGCGGGCGTCATGACGGTGTTTGAGGCAACTATAGAGTTGGGCTCAGCTTGAGTGGATTTCATTTGTCTCGAGAGTTGTTGAAGGACAATGGACATCTGTCCTACGCCGTCTTCAATGTTAATGAGGCGATTTTGTACATCATTCTGATCGGGTCCTATTGCATGGGGCCAATCACGGGCGATTGGTGGCCGGCGATTCATAATTACCTGTTTGTTGTGAAAACAATGAATGAGCACGAAAGTAAACAAAGATTGACCCATGGCAATGGTCTAACTGCTTTTTTATTTATCAAAAGAGGATTTATAGACCGCCAACTCCTAACATCTAGAACTTGAAATTGAAAAGACAGATGAAATACTAGATATTAAACAAGAGTCCCTAAACAATGGGACAAAACTTTCACACTATTTACACTAAGGGGCATATGATTGCTAATTTATATGTGACGGGAGCCTTGTTCTTGCGAGGATGCCTACTTCCTTGAACTGCTCGAGGTGTGCATCCAATCCATTCCCAAATCTCTCTCCATGAGCTCTGCTTGCTCGTGCTGGCTGCTCTCGCTGATTGAGTGAGGGACTAATGGCTTCCATCTTGTCGGGATACAATGGTTGTGGATGTAGGACATGGAGGCGTGGTGGGCTTTTTCTTCTCCCTCAAGCCCTTCAGGTATCACAATCCTTTTACGATGGCACTTGTCCCGGGTTCCTCGGCGGTAGAAATTTCAAATTCATAGTCACGGCTTGTGTTGAAAAGAACTGGAGGGACCATCATCTTGAAAGGCGGTGGGATCTCTGAAGGGCTCCATATTGTCGTGCTACCCGATACGGGTAGTAGGGAATGGCGCCGGTGAGACCGAGCAACGGAATTGGGCGGGTGCGCATGTAAGCAAAGGGCCCTTTTTTCATGGAACCAACCAAAGCACACCATTGGAATGCCTCGGGAGCTGGGTTTCTTAGAAGGCTTACCCAATTTAAACAGCTTTGATTGGGAATGTACGGTCCTAAAACCATAAATTTTTGTAATGGATTTTCAAAAGCATTTGTTTCAAAGCGATCGCATGAAGTCTCGAAATTCGCTTAGGTGAGAAAAGAACCAAACTTGTAAAATTTCAGGAGAGGCTCGCATGATTTTCTCCGAGTTGTCTTTAAAACGATTAAAAGACAAGAATGTTTCAGTTAAAATCATGTTGACATAATTCCCCCCTCTTAAGATCTGATCAACTATCCATGCCATCTTGGGAGTTATGGCATTTCTTTGATGGGGGAAAATGATGAGCCCGAAAAAAGCTAGGAGGAAAATCTCACTTTTCTTGGTCATAGGCTGATTTTGGAAACAGGCATTCATAAATTCTAGTGGGCAGGTATTATGGTTGCCTTCAAGAATTTGTCTCATGACATGGATTTCAATTCCTAAAAGTCGTGCTAACCTGCGCCATGGGAGGGCGCCTATCGATGGCTTGACAAGCTTTTTCTCAAGAGGCATTCCGGTGATGATGCTTGTATTCTTCCGGGGTTGGGGTTAGCTCAAACCTACCGAATATAAAAGTAATTGTCTTCGGGCACCAAAAATGTGCCATGGCTTGTATGACTTCAGGACGAACAGTGATTTGGATCAACGATAGGAGATGACCAATTTTGGCCTTCACGCGCTCCTGGGCAAACTGATCTAATTGACCCCACCATCTGAAGAGTTCCGCCTTGGGAGCAGGAATGAACTGGATATCGTCTTTCCCCATCACATATAAACTGGGATTTGAAAAGCTTATCCTAAATTGCCATGGGTCAAATAAAAAGACTGAGTAAAAGTAAAGAAATCACTTTGCTTTTAAATAAAATGGCAAGCACAAAGACATACAGATGGGACGTGTGGCTCGATTTCTAACTCAGAAGGCTTGGTGAGATTAAAAAGATATCCGCCCGTCACAGTCTCGCGTTAGCAGCATACCCTCCTAACCTCGGCTAAGAAATTCGGGGAAAAGAAAGGCAACCTCTACATCGCAGTCTCGCGTTCGAGGTCGTATCTTTCTTAACACCATCCTAGAAATCCTATGGCGGCCCAGGTCCGGCGGCCGGGTTGTGTGTGCCATGTGTAGTGTTTAAAACAGTAAAGCATGCACAACAGTTTATAATCACAAAAACATTTTATTTTAGAATAAAAAACTTTA
Source organism: Eucalyptus paniculata subsp. matutina (assembly GCA_017140255.1). Classification (NCBI taxonomy): domain Eukaryota; kingdom Viridiplantae; phylum Streptophyta; class Magnoliopsida; order Myrtales; family Myrtaceae; genus Eucalyptus; species Eucalyptus paniculata. The sequence continues at coordinate 34,911,080 of CM029442.1, read as the reverse complement.
AGCTATTACCCGCACAAAAAAGAAAAAAAAAAACCCGAGTCGCAAAGCGTTTAAACAAAGATAAAATGGCCTAAGTCCTCAAAGTCCCCAGTGGAGTCGCCAAGCTGTCGCGACCTCTTTTTTTTCGGGCGCCCGCAATCGGGTACGAGCGCCTAAGGAGGCTAATGGCTCGGCTGAAATTAATTATGCCCGGACTCTCCCAAGTCCACCAATTCACGACTTAATGGTTCAAGTTTTTAACCTGTAAGTTGATTTTTAAAATGGAGTCGCCACTAATCAATTTGGGGTGGGTTGATTAGAAACCCAAGTGAAGTATCGGGAGAAATACTCACTCCTGCGCAACCAGAGAAATTAGGATCGGGGACTTGATTACATTAGTTAATCACTAATGCCCTTTCGGTACCTAATCTTGTTTAAACCCTAAGGTTTTTTTTTTTGGATGTTCAAGGGATTTTCCATGCATTTTTGGGAGGAAAAACATTTTTTAGTCATTTTCTAATTTTTTGGACACAAAAGGGATTTTTGATATTTTATATATATATATATATATTTTGGAAAAATACAAGTCTTTTTGGCTTTTTTTTTTTGGATTTTTGGCATTTTTTTGAAAATATGAAATATTTTTGATTTTTTGATTTTACGGAAAATAAAATATTTTTATCATTTTTTTATTATTTTTCGATTTTTTGGAAATTAAAACATTTTTTTAATATTTTTTTGAAAATAAATTATTTATTAAAATATTATTTAAAATAAAACTTAAAAAAATAAAAAAAATTATTAAAATAACAAAATAAAACCGACCCGGGTCGGATCCGCGGGCTGGGTTCGACCCGGCCGGCGATCCGAATGAGGACGGGCCCGACTCGGATTTTTTGTCCCTTTTTTAATTAAAAAGCCCAAACCCCTCCTTTTTTTTTTACAAGCCTGGCCCAAATAGATCTATTTTCTAAAAAAGGCCCGGCCCACGCGCAAATGGCCCAAGCTGGCCGAAACCCTACCCGGACGCCAACCCGGATCCGCCCGACTTCGACCCGTCTTCCCCTTCGCCGACCCGGTTTGCTGGAGATCGCGAGATCTGGCGATCCGCGGCGCTGATGAGGGATGGAGGCGGCGTCCGAAGGCGGCGGTGTCGCGGCCGGCACCGCCGCTCAACTAGATTGACGGCGGGGCTCGTGGCGCGGCGGTAGGAGCCGCGTCGAAAGCCTCGATTCACTGAGGCTGAGATCTGGTTATAAATGGGGTTCGAGAGAGGCGGGTGCGACGATGGTGACGCGGCAAGCGACGGTGGCGTCGCGGCAAGCGGCGGATACCTGGTGGTGGTTGACGGTGATGGTGACGACGGTGGAGCAACGACGGTCGCGATGGCGGGCGAGGCCTCGGCTTCCCGGATCCGGGAGTGGCGTTGGCGGGTCGGTCTCGGCACGGCGTCGGGCAGCGTCTTCCGGCAGCTCCTTTCTCCCCGAATCCGACCTTCCCTCCTCCGATTCCTCTCCTCGGGCCGATCCGAGCCTCCACCGGCCGGATCTGACCCTCTCGAAGTTGTTCGCCGCCGGCCTTCCCCGAAGTCTCTCGGTGGAGGGTGGGCTGAGCTCACAACTCGAGCTCTCTCTCACTCGCTCGTCGATTCCTCCCCCGAAGTCTCTCAGTGGGAAGATCTCCAAGCTTGCGATGCCCCCTCGTTGACGGAGGTGCTCCTCTATTTATAGGCGAGGAGCAAGCCGGTCGATGGAGGTTCGGCCGTCGGCTCTCGCACGCCGACCGGAACCTCCCGGCTGAACCGACGTCTCTTCTCATCATTAAAGGCGCGCATTGAAGGCGCATGTGCGTCGCCCTCCCCTTCGGCGGCCTACCTCCGTGCCTCTTTGCCGTAGGCTGCCCTTGAGCGCGTCGCCGGCCACCGCGCGTGAGATGCGAAGCGAATGAAGAAGAAGAAGAAGACGGGAGGAAGAAGAAGAGGGGGGGGGCAAGTCGTGCGAAGGGAGAGAGAAAGAAAAGGGGCTGGCTGCTTTGCTTTTTGCTTTTCTTGTTTTTATTTGTTTTTTTTCTTGTTTTCTTTTTGTCATCTATTTATCCGGAAAGACTAAATTAAAAAATTAACTAATTAAAAATGAGGTGTCAACAACTGCTTCATGGATGCCATGTCATATTGCCACTTCATGTCATATCATGTCATATGTTTATGGGTTAATACCTTCAAAAACCCCAAACTGGTACACCTGTGACAAATTTACCCCAAACTATTTTTTTGACCATCAAAAACCCCAAACTGGTATACTTTTGACAAATTTACCCTAAACTGGTACACTTGTGACAAATTTACCCTCTGTTAGTTTTAGTTAAATTTTTTTGTTAAATTATAAAGTTAAATAACACGTGACAATTGACGGGTATATCAATTTGGGATTTTACACTCTGTTTGTCATAGTTTATAATTTTTGTGATTTTTTTTGTGGTATTAATCTAATTTTTCGGAGGGTATATTAGTCACAAATTTACCAGTTTGGGGTTTTTTGTGATCGAATAAATTAATTTGGGGTAAATTTGTCATAAATGTACCAGTTTAGGGTTTTTTATAGTTAGTCGGGGTAAATTTGTCACAGGTGTACCAGTTTAGGGTTTTTCGTGGTCAAAAAAATAGTTTGGGGTAAATTTGTCACAAGTGTACCAGTTTGGGGTTTTTTAAGGTATTAACCCTATGTTTATATATGCCATGTCATCCATGCATTGTCATCTGTTACACGTTACATAGTAAGTGCATGTATAAGGTAATATAAATTAGATTGCATGCCATGTTGGATTAGTGCATCATTTTTGCCCATCATTAAAATTAGATCATGTTACATGTCATGTTAAACTTATGTTAAAGTTGCATATACTTTATTTTAATAAATAAAAAAAGCCCAAAAAGAATTAGTTTGAATTACAAAATTATTTATAAATCATGTTTAGCTTAGGCATGCATTTGTTTTTACTAACATCTTACATAATAATCATTAGAATCAATAGGGCTTTGCTTTGCATCGAGATATTTCAATAAGTTGATATTTATCTTCTTTTGTACTCTGGTCATGACATTCCAAAGCGGGAGAAACAACCTAGAGGTTTGACTAATGGATTGTTAAACCTATTAATTAATTCAAGCTCTCCCAAGTCTATGCAAATTCACAACTTTGGGTTTAAGTTATGAACGTGTAAACAATTTTCATTTTGGAGTCATCACTAATCAATTTATGGTGGGTTGATTAAATACTCAAATAAAGTATTGGGAGAACTACTTTCAAAGATTATAAGTATGGTGACTTGGTTACACTGATGCTCATTTGGTACCTTTCTTTATATATATATATATATATATATAAAAATTGATAGGCAGTTTAGATTCATTTTATTACTCCTTAACATGTGAGGTAATCCCACAAGTTCGCAAATCATCGATTTAACATCCAATCAAGCAGTAAATAAATTGCAGGGCTTACTTCATGTAACGAAAGTATCTGCAATGTTAGCGCAAAAGTCACGTCAACAACTCTGATATGATTTCTAATTAATAAGTATTTACTCAAATTTGTTTTGAGGCTCTCACTTGTTTTATTGCATATGCCGTACCAAATGTCTATACTAACGTGGCACACTACATACTGTTAAATAAACCTAACATGCAAACTATGTCATGCGACATTACTTAAATGATCCAATTTGATAAAGGGCAAAAATCAAATGTATCCTAATATGTCACACATTTAAATGGTCCTAAACATGCAAGACCTAAATGACGTGCGAGGATAACTTAATTCTACGTGATACATGCATGATATTTTTTATGTTTTCTTTATTTTTAATTGAAATTCGAAATTAAAACTATCTAGCAATTAAACATGCAATTTTAATTAAGGAAAGCAATGTTTTTGGTTTTTTTTTAAAATTCGGAATAAAATACATAATCTAAACATGCAATCTAGCTTAAAACGTGTAAAATTTTAACAAGAATCAAATCCAATTCAAATATATTTTTTGGCTTTTTTAAAGGAAATTAATTAAACAATATATATTTAATTAAATAATGCAATCTACAATCTTATGTTATCTACATCAATAAGAACACAAAATAAACTAACGATCATATTTAAGTGGTTATGAATATTGATTGAAAGTTATCCGTTCAAATTTGGAAACAAGTAAATTAACGATCGTATCCAAATAGCTATTAATAGGATGGAAGATTTTCCACACCTTGGTATCGTATCTCATAGTTAGAAATCCAACGACTATCTAGATACATTGTTAAGTTAGGAAAGTTTCCTAACTTTGGGGGTTATTTTAGAATTTTGTGGATATTACCATCTTTAAGTAAATATCTAATAGAATATTCTAGTACCAATAGAATATTTTTAATATCTAACATGATATATCGGAATATACCAAATTATTCAAATAAGGCAGTGAAATATGCAGAATATACTAAAGATAGTTTATTTTCAAATCCGAATGCAACACAATTGGACTGGGTTCACAACTGGCTCCTCGATAGTGAACAGCGAGCGGCGGCGATATGGCTCGCGGTGAAGTACCTACAAAATAGAAACCACTGAAGGTTGGCTCGGTTCGGGCGTTTGGGCGTGAGCTCGACATGGCTAGCTCACGTCGGGCAGGCCACACAGCGAGAGACTCATGCGGTGATGGTGCCGGCCCCCCAGTGCGATTTCCTGGTTCCGGTGAGGATTTGGCAACGACAACAACAGCTGCAAAACAAAAGCTAGAGCAAACAACGTGGGGCTTGCAAATTGGTGCTCGGGCGTAGACCACGACCAAGAGCGCAACGAGTCACGCCTTGGCTTGGAACTGGGATTGCTTTTCCTTCTCAAGGCCACCTGCAGATCTCACAAAAGACCCTTCTTTTCAAGCGGTGATCAGTCTTCCTTCACCAGATTTTCACCACTTGGCCCTCTGTCCATGTCATTTCTTTTGACTTTCCTCCCCGAGCAGGTGCTAATGGAGACCGGACTGGATGGTGTCGCGGCAGACAACAGCAGCGAAAAACAGCAAAGACATGACGGCGGACAGCAACGATGCAGTAGCGAGCAAGTACGTCGTCGCGCGGGTTCGGATTGAAGCAGCAGCAGCAGCCGCCTCGATCGTTGGGTAACGCGAGGCGGCTCGATGGACAGCAGTAGCAACCACCACGAAGGGAGCAGCAGTGGCGACAGAATGGAGGACTCGCGAGGCAGGGGGGTCTCCGCAATTCGGCTAAGAATTATTGTGTGCTTTATTGTGTGCTTTGAGATTCTCAATTGCCCCCCTCTAATTTGTGAGGCATATGGTGCAAATCTAAGTTTAAATTTAATCTCATGGGCTTAATTTGGACCTTTTCCATGTAATTGGCTGAATTAAGCTTAAGACCTTTCTATTTGAATTAAGAATTAATTCCCACGGGGTGAAACTAAATTAAATTAAGCTCGATTTAGCCCATCTTCCCATACAAATTTCGCCCACTTGATCCCCCAATACTAGCCGAATTTTGTCCTGCTACGTGGGCTCAATTCGTTCAATTTTAAGTGAATGATCATGCACTGCCAGTCCAATGTTAATGCAATAAATGAAAATATAAACTAAATAACAAATGCTCCTGAAACTATATGCTATGCAATTTAATTCTAATGTTTTTGTTTTGAGGTTAAAAACTAATTCCTAATTTTCTACGTAATAAATGAATAATCAAGCTGCCAAAATTTAAGTGTTAACAAAACTATTATTCAAAAATAATTTAAACACGAGTAAGAGTGAAAAGAATCACCTATGAGTTTTTGTACACATTTCGTTTAATTATAACATTAATATGTATCATTACATTGTGATCCGTGTATTTTAACTGCTCAACTTTCATTTTATTCGGTAAAATTAGTAGTCCGATAATCATTATTTTTTATGTCATCATTGCATGATGTTTTAAAAGACAGTTTCAAAAGAAATTTAAAATATGACAAAATTAAGCACATAAAACTGCATGTGCAAATTTGTCCAAGCATGCACGAAAAAAAGGATCTTCAAGTCAAATGTGCCCCTTTAGTTCTTGTAGATATGCTTTTAAAGTCAAATGCCTTCCTTACAACGATCTTCAATTCCCCAATGAGACTCGTAGATATGCTTTCAAAGTCGAATCTACCCCTTCAACTCTAAGTAACACGATCCCCAAAATGCATGTGTAGATCCGTCCAAGAAGGCATAGAAAGCTTTTTGAAAGTAAACCATGTATTTTTAATGTAATTAAGAACCAATTAATTTTTCTTACAATCTTTGAGTAAGTTCTCGTAAATTTGTATTGAAAATTGAAATCGAAATCAAATAATACACAATCATGAAGGTAATATATGGGAATAAAGTAAACATTTTGCAAATATAAATAATATTTCTTTACTCTAATATATGATTGATGCTTGCCCAGATTACAACAATGGAGAATAAGTTCAGGAAAAATAAAACATAAAAGAAGCGTTAAAATGTAATGGGTGTGTGAGAAAAAGGTGAAAAAAGGTTATTCGAAAAAGATGTAGGTAGTTTTGTCTTTTTGAAAATTGAAACAAAAAGAAAATGAGGAAAAAATGTAAGAAATAATCTAAAATCAAGAATGAGACTCACAAGGAATAACGTAATCAAATCAACGTGATAAGAAATTCAAGAGCCAATAAGGGGTGGAAATAGCACGGCATATCTATATGTAATTTAACTAATACAGTAATTTTTTATGTACCGAATGATTAAAATTTTCATCAAAATTTAGATGTTAACAAAAATAAAAAAAAAAAGTGTCGAATAAAAAAAAGTGTAAAGAAATGAGTTTCTTAAAAGTATATTTTAAATATTTAAAAGTCATATGCACCAACAGAAGTTTAGGGTTGTCGTATAAGACGTGAAATTTCGAGGACAAATATATCCTGCGTAACAAAGTCGAGGTGAATCTCCTGTACTTTCTCGAAGTTTTTGAGTACCCACCATCCATCTGCTTACAATTCAAATGGATTTCACAAAAATTTTAAGACCACATCGGATCATAAATTAGTCATCGGATCCGGTCAGAATGGCCCACGACCCGATATCACATCCAATTTGCCAAATCGGGTCATCCGCCCGTCTCAACTTTCAAGCGTATTGCCGCACGGAGAGAGAGAGAGAGAGAGAGAGAGAGAGGATGCAGAAGCGAGACCAGAGCAAGTCCGGCGGCTCCGGCGGCGGCTCCGCCCAGACGCCGGCGAAAAGGGGCCGCCCCTTCGGCAGCGGGGGCAGCAACTCCGCCTCCATGGCGGCCGCCGGAGCCGACGCGGCCTCTCCGTCCTCCTTCCTGGGGCCGTCTCTGCAGGTGCACACCTCCTTCGCAGGTCAGTTTCCGGAAACCCTAGCCTCCGTCTCGGCTTAGAATGACAGTACTAGCACGGCCTCGAGTAATTCAAACCGTCGGTAATGGCGAATTCGTGATCTCTGGCGTTTCACTTGTCGACCTCTCTTCCTGCAGATTGTCCCCTTTGATGGTCTTTGACACGTCGTTTAGTTTTCATCGTTGACGGTCAAGTGGGAAGCACAGGATGTTTTTGAATGTGTAGCTGTTCCCTTTTACATCTGAGAGAGATTTCTCGTGTGAAGTTGGGTAGTTTTAGCTTTTTCTGGTGCTGACCACTCGCTGTGATTGGTTCCTGTTAGATCAAAACAACAAAAGAATAGTGCTGGCGCTTCAGAGCGGGTTGAAGAGCGAGTTGACATGGGCGCTCAACACTCTCACATTGCTCTCGTTCAAGGAAAAGGAGGACGTGCGCAAAGATGCCACCCCTCTTGCCAAAATTCCCGGCTTGCTCGATGCTCTTCTCCAAGTTGTATGTCTTGCCTATTTTTGCGATTCTTTCTCCTCTTCGTTATTCATTCGTGTTCGTTTAATTGGTTTACAAAGCTTTCCTCTTGATTGACCAACTTTTTCCCACGCCGTTGATGTTGACTAAAGGAATGCTTTTTGTTGTGCAAAACAGATAGATGATTGGCGTGACATAGCTCTTCCGAAGGAACTTGCTAGGACACCGAGGGTCAGAACATTGGGTTCAAATTCCATCGTAACAGGGTTCGGGAATGGATATCATGCTTTAGGCTCCGCTGGGTAATTTCAATCATGCTAACCTTTTTGTTCCTGTGTGTGTTAATGACTTCTACAACGGAAGGCTTTGTGATTGTAATGGTAATGTGTAGATGTTCTTATTGGCAGATTGGGTTCTGGTGCTCCCATGACAGAAGCTTCTTTGCAGAAAAATCTGACTAGACCTCGTCCTTCCGAGTGGTGGTCTGATGAAGATGGTCTATTTAATCTGGATGATGAAGGGCGAGCAGAAAAGCAACAGTGTGCTGTTGCCGCTTCAAATGTTATTCGCAATTTCTCTTTCATGCCAGAAAATGAAGTCATCATGGCACAACACAGGCATTGCTTGGAAACAGCATTCCAGTGCTTAGAGGACCGTGACACAGGTGTGTTCTGTCGCTGATATAAGTGGGATGCTCTGTTTTTATGTCTCCTGGCATTACTCTGTTGGAAAGTAATTCTTGAGAGTGGAACTTTTCTTTCCTGTAGTAGACTGTAATTCCAAAAGCACTGTCTGGTTTAGTTGGGAGGGCCCTGTTTGGTTTTGTCAGGATGGGAAAATTAGAATGAACATTGAGTATTCAGGATCGGTATAAATATATGAATAAAATTTTCCAAAGAAAAGAAAGTGAAAAAAGGAAGAAGAAGAGATATCATGTCATAATTCTTGATTTAGTTGTTGCCATGCCATAAAAGTTCCTCCTTTATGGGATTACTTTTTTGGTTCTCCATGCCCATTACTTCTTCTCACATGTGGGTGTATTTGTCTAAGATATTCTTTCAGATGCAATTTCTATGTTTTTATCAGTACTAGGATTGTCTTGTTAAGTTTCCTTGAGATATTACTGTTAACAAAGTTCGTAGTGATCCTACTGTCTTCTATTAGAATTATAAAAGGGCATGATTGTGTAATATTATTGTCTAGGCTCGATCTTTTGGTGTTACCTCGGATACGTAGACCCGGCTACTACTTTCATGGGATTTTTTAAGTGTGTGATGGATATCAAGTAGCAGGTCTAGGTGCATAAGGATTGTCGGATAGTCTTGACTTTTTATATTTTTTGCAATGAGAAAAGGATGTATCATCTAGCAGCTCAGACTTTCTCAACTCGGAGAGTTTTGGAGTTCATGTGGGGAGATATTTTTAGTGTGCCAGCTTGCCCTTGGGTTATGTCTGTTTAAAATTCTGTGCAAAGAGAGGATTAGTGTTGGTATGCATAAGCCTTTTCTTGGTACCTTATCGTATTTTCTTTCTTTTGCTTTTTTGGGATTTTTGGCTGGAGGGTCAGGGCAAGTAGTACTTTCATACGGATATGCTTTTAGACTGAAACTTGAGATGCCTGTTTCATACAATTCAAGATCAGGTATTTTATTTACTGATTTCTTATGTGCTTTTTCCAGTAGATCTTTTTGTGATGTGAGATGGAAATTTCTGGTCCATTCTTTTCAATTGAATATTCTAGATGTGACATTTGGTCTTCTCCATTAGATTAAGGTGTTGAAGTGGGAGTAATACATAGGAATAGGATGGTTTTCTGGCATTTGTTTGGCTATCATTTAAGAGTATTGAATTCAACGTTCATCTAGAATTTGTATCTTGCTTTCTGTTTTTGATCCTTTTTAAATAGTTTCATGATTCCAGCACAGCAACTAGTAGAGTTCCAGTTGCTAACTGATGCTAAGTGTAAGGTCTTATAGCAAGCATGATACAACTTACTCATGGTCGGAGCCATCTTTATTTCACACACTTTAAATCATAGACTTGGTTTACACTGTTTCAACCACGGGAACCATGCAATCCCTATAGTGTCTTTGAATATAGTTTGTATGTGAGTATGTACTTATGCATGCATCCATCTATTTATGTGTATAAATTAGGCTCTTCCAGGAACATTTGCTAAGTCTCAGTTTTACTTGCATGTTTGGATTTATTTATCCCACAATGGACTGTTGGAGCATCTGATGTACACTATTGATGCTTGGGCCATTATAGAAGTTCCCTTGCGTGGTTGCCGATTGCTTTAGTACAATCTGGTAAAATGCGAAATGTGTGTCCTCTGAAGTTAAGGTCCAAATTTCTCTTGCCCTGACTAAGGGTGGAACCAGTTGGGATTATGATGTCAATCATTGTGGATACTTCTGAAATTATTGCGTCATCTCAATCATTGCAATACATGACCATGTGCAAGTATATGAGACAATGGCTTTTGTGAATATGTTGGAGCTGAAGGACTCGATGGATCGTTACGTCCAAGTTCCTTTTATGCATAAGAAGTTTATATTTATACGTGCTAGCGTGTTTTGCTTTTAGTTGCCTTGTTTCCAATTGATCTCTCGTCTTAACTCTTTGAAAAACTAGATTTGTTTTTGCATATTTCTCCTCCATTATGTTATTTATTGTACTTATCTGTTTTAAAAACCTTAAGAACTTTACACTATGTGCAGAGGAAGAAGAACTTGTCACCAATGCCCTTGAGACAATTGTGAATTTGGCTCCATTGCTCGATCTTCGGATTTTTAGCTCAAATAAGCCTTCATTCATCAAAATAACGTGAGAGTACTTTTCCCAGCCTTTTCTTTCTATGTTCTTTATGTAAATTTTGTTCAATTGTTTCTAATTTTGTTTTGTCAAACAGAGAAAAGCGTGCAGTTCAAGCCATTTTGGGGATGCTGGAATCTCCTGTCAGAGCTTGGCATTGTGGAGCTGCTGAACTCATTGGCCGTTTAATTATAAATCCCGATAATGAACCTTTTCTTCTTCCCTCTGTTCCTCAGGTTGCTGAGACTTTGTCTGCTCTATTCTTTACCTTATATTGTGATTAATTGTGCCTTATCTATATAGACCAAACTTTTTATCTGTTTGGAAATTAAACTTGCAGATACATAAGCGTATGGTGGATCTCATGAGCTTACCAACACATGATGCACAAGCAGCTGCTGTTGGTGCTCTGTATAATCTTGCTGAAGTTAATATGGACTGCAGATTGAAGCTTGCCAGTGAACGATGGTAAACATTATGTCTCCTTTCATGAGACACATCAGAAAATCTTAATAATGGCACCTTACATCATCTAATGCGGCTCTCAAAACGAATATAATATACAGGGCCATTGATCGACTGCTTAAAGTGATAAAGACACCACATCCAGTGCCAGAGATTTGCAGGAAAGCTGCAATGATTCTGGAAAGCCTTGTGTCCGAGCCACAGAACAGGCCCCTACTGCTAGCTTATGAGAATGCCTTTGCAGAGATACTTTTTTCAGATGCCAGGCATTCAGATACATTTGCAAGGATATTATATGAGCTTACAGCAAGACCAAACAACAAAATGGTGGCGGCTCGTGGAATATGGGGCATGTAAGTTTAACCCTCATTTTGCAGTATAGCAGCGTGGCTTGATGATGTGACAGATAGGATAGTAAAGGCCAGGTATATGCTAGCTCAACCGAGCTTTGGTTGTAGGTAAGCAGTAGCGCTTGTATTTAAACTAAACAGTAGTCAAATGATCGGTATATTCTGATGCCGCATCGTTGGTTGCTTAACGATGCCCTTGCTAATGAGCACATGCTTTGTCTAGCGATATGCTGTGCATTGAAGTCGGCTGAGTTCTCATGTCTAATTGTCTACATTACTGGCTTTGTTCTGATGCCACATCCTTGGTTATCTCATGTTTAGTTTCAGATATCTAATGTGTATGTGTATCTGCATGAGCACCTGCGGTGCCCAATCTTGATAAGACACTTTTCTTTGAGCAGCTATGTTGTTAAGCATAGTGAAGTCCTTATATCCCATACCGTTGCGGCTTATGGGAAATGAAGGCTGAAGCAGAATATTTTGTCCGGACCGGACCAAACATGAATCGAGTAATTCGAGCCAAGCCCTAAATCACAGATTACAAAATAATCCCATTCAACATCCTATACAGGCTATACAACCTAGAATTTCGGAATTACACAAATTCAAGAATAGAGCATATATAGTTTATCTTGACCAAGCATTGCGATCATGAACAACAATACCAATTCGCAATCTAATCTACCAAGACATTCTTTGGTACTACTTTCTCTTAGAAATTTGAGCTTCGAAAAGGAGTGCTTTAGCTTTTATACAGTGATTGATAAATATCTCGCCGTTGCTTTATCCAAAGTGACAGCTTGAAAACATGTATTACAAAAAAAATGTAAATCGTAACACATCATAACATGGAAGAAATATTAGGTACCCAAATGGCGTAAATTCAGCAAAATACTAGTTCATTCGCAACACGATACGTGCCTTTTTTCTGATCTTCCACGTCCCTCAATCTTCTCTGTTTAGCACTTGTTTTTCTTCTTTCCCCTTGCATGCATCATGGCTAGAGCCCAAGCCCGAGGGCAAGTCCCCTGGCTACTTTGGCCATGGAGCTCGACTTCAGCCTTGGCCGCTCGAGTTTCAAGCTCAGCCTCAAGCTTGTGGCAATGGCCACTTGAGCTTCAAGCTTGAGGCCATGGTGGCCCGACTTTGAACTTTCATCTATGGCTGCTACAGTGAAACACTCGTGGACACAAATCGGGACTCGACCCTAGAGTTCGAGGTCAAAGTAGTCATGGTCGCTTGAGCACGAGCTCGCGTTGGTTGCCGTATTCAGAGCTTGCGACCTCGGTTACTAGAGATCGAGCTTTGTGACCATGGCAGCTGGGAGCCTTGGGCTCGAGCTCCACAGCCGTGGGGCGGGAGAAAAAAATACAAAAGAAAAAGAAAAGCGAGTGTAGCCGCAAGACGTTGAGGGTAGGGGAGAGAGGGGGAGGCCTCGACTGATGGTGGGCCCACGTGTAATACGTTTTGCAAAATGAATGGATTAATTTTTTGCTAAATTGACATCAGACTTGTACCTAATATTTTCTCCATAATGTGGTCCACAAGGTCGTGGCGTGGCGGTCGCGGTAGGGGTACAAGATTTCGTAAAATGTGAGAAATTTGGCAAAGAGAATGAGAAAAGGCGGAGACAGAATAAAGACAAAGGCTAGGGTTTTCATAATCTTTTTAGGATGTTTTGCTGATAATTAATTGAAATTTCATTACTGATCATGATTTTCTGGCCGATTGGTACCTTTGGACCACTTCGAAGATCCAATAGCTATTGATCCTTTTGAGAAACGGTAAAAGAATTATTGAGAAATTATAGAAGTCCTCCATGGACCAACATAGGACTTAAGGCATGTATTTTTGGCCTCGAGGATCCGGTGTGGTCAAAGAAGACTTCGATTCTTCAAAGGAGGTGTAACCTCGAAACCACTCGTGTAGCCTAACAAGACACTCAAACCTCAATCTAAACGAAAGCTCATTATCTCGGACCGAAGTTTTCTCACCAAACCATCCGTCCGTGCATATATTTCCCTCATTGAAAGTTGACCTATGTATCGGCAGATGAAATAAAATTAAGGGCTGACGAAAATTCCTACCAAACACAACCACAGGTCCTTTCCTCCCTCGGCCAAACCCCACCTACCCTCAATAGACGAACAGGGTAATGACTAAACAAGAAAGAGCAGCTAATTAATGTCAGACGATCATTTTAGTAACGTCGAGATTCACAATGTTTCATGCATTTGATTAGCAATTTTCTTTGAAAAAATTATTTAAAAAATCCTGAATTTATTATACAGATGTCAATTCAATCATAAATCTTTCAATTTGATTGATTCAGTTAAAAACATTTTTGACAATTTGCTGATATAACTATTCCGACAATTTGCCAATGTAATCATTTTGACAAATTTTGGCCGGAAACTAATAATATAAATGCTAGTTGATTTACATGGCAAGGCCCTAGGGGAGGTCTTTGCGGCCTCGCTGGACATGAGCAAGGCAGCACTTCCCAAATTTGACAAGGGCCCTATGTGGGATGATTGACATCAATATTGTTGTTTTACGGCCAAAATTAGCCCAACAAATTATATTGGCAAATCATTGAAATATATAAAATTAAATTGGTCAAATTGAAAATTTTATGACTAAATTGCCATACATACAACACGTTTAGGACTTTTTTTTTTGTAATTATCCCATCTTGCTTCGGCAATCATAAAACTAGTTACTTAGAGAGATTTTTCTATTGTTCCTTCTATGAGGCCAGGTGTCTAGAAATTTGAATAGTCAAGAGTTCAAGGACTACTTGTAACATGCTTGGAAAATTTTGATTGGGCTTTACTAGCACAACAATCTTTTGGCTATTATGAGAATAACAATTTGTCATGAGCCACAAATTTTTGAAGAAGTGGACCCATAACAATTTATATTTATTTGTCATTTGGTTTTTGTGGTCCATAATAAACAGACTGTTGTTTTTATAGTACATTAAAGATCGTCACTCAATCATTTTTCATTTCAATTTTAGCTATGGAAGGAAGGCAAAAGCAGTTGGGAGATCATATTCATAGCTACATAAATGAAGCGATCTTGAATATGAATGTGCTCTATCACTATGGTAGAGCAAAAAAACAGCAAATGCTTATAAACCAACCCTCAAAGACACAAATCAGACACACCCTCTCAATAGACATAATACAAAAAGAATCAATCAGGCTTCAACTTCTCTAACAAATGTACTGAGAGATTGAATTGACTTCTACTGTGCAATGATTTCCCCCAGTGAAATCTCTCTCTCCCTTTCTGTTCCCCTGAAAGATGAAGACATGTATGATTCTTGAAGACTTTTAACTAATGGACGCCACTTTTGGGACATCAACAGGGAACTTATCAATCTCATCCATCCAAGGGTTCTTCTCCTTCGCCGGGTCGATTGTCCTCAGCGCCTGCCACACCGCGCTGTTGCACTTGAACCCAGATCCGAACGCGATCTGCCACGTCCTATCGCCCTTCCTGATCCTCCCTTTGGCCTCGGAGTAAGCCAGCTCATACCACAAGGAACTGCTTGAAGTGTTCCCGAATCTGTATAAGGTCATTCTCGAGGGCTCCATGTGATGCTCGGTCAATTCGAGGCTCTTCTCGAGCTCGTCAAGCACCGCCCTGCCTCCGGCGTGGATGCAGAAGTGCTCAAAGGCCAGCTTGAAGTCCGGAATGTAAGGCTTGATCTTCATCTGGAGCACTTTCCGGGCCACTAGAGTGACGAAGAACAGGAGCTGCTCGGACATGGGAAGGACTAGAGGGCCGAGCGTGGTTATGTTGGTCTTGAGGGCTTCCCCGGCCACGGCCATCAGGTCCTTCGAGAGCGAGACCCCAATCCGCTTGGTGTCATCCTCCCGCTGGAAGACGCAGCCGTAGCATTTGTCGTCCGCGCCCTTGTGGGTGCGAACTGTGTGGACGAGCTGGTACTTGGAGCGTCGTCTGTCGGAGGATCGGTTCGACAGGAGGATCGCGGCCCCACCCATCCGGAAGAGACAGTTCGAGAGGAGCATCGCCCGGTCATTGCCGAAGTACCAGTTGAGGGTGATGTTCTCCATGCTCACTACAAGTGCATAAGAGTTGGGTTGCACCTGCTCAAGACAATTGAAAAGAAAAGAATGTCAATAAGAAGCTACTTGAGTTGAGTGATTTTATTTGTGTCCAGTTTAGAGAGGAGGAATTAATTCACTTCATATAGTGTTTTCAGTCAAGCAATTCGAATCATTATCGGGGATTTTTTATTAGGACCTCTGTTGCTGAAAATAGATCTTTAGCAAATACATTCATTTCATGTCACGTCTAGAGAAATTCGGTTGTCGCAACCTACCTGCAAGAGCTGTTTGGCCAAATCTATGGAGATCAAGCCTGCACTGCAACCCATCCCACCAAGATTATAGCTCAGAATGTTGCCTCTGAGCTTGTAGTGATTCACCACCATGGCAGAGAGTGATGGTGTGGGATTAAACAAGCTACAATTCACCACCAAGATACCGATGTCCTTGGGCTTGACCCCACTCTTCGCCAGCAGCTGGTCGATCGCCCCAAACATCACGGTCTCGGCCTCTTTCCTCGCCTCGGCCATGCACGGGTTGGGCGGGACCCGCATCACGGCCTCGGGCAAGTACGTGTCCTGGCCCAGCCCCGCCCGCTCGAGGATCTTCCTCTGGAACGTGAGGTTCTCTGCCGTGAAGTTCCCCGTGAGGGCGGAACGCTCCATGAACACCTCCCGCGTGCACTTCTGGGCCGGCTCGGGCTTGTAGCACGCAAAGTCCACCAGGTACACCCGCCGCGGCCGGGTCATGAAGTGGAGGGTGATGAGGAAGACTACGAAGGCCGAGCTGAGGACAACAGCAACAAGGTTAAACTTGAGCTGGTCCCACAGATTGGTGAGGTCGTCGGCGGTGAGCGTCGACAAGTGGGCCGAGGCTACGAGGAGCAGCGGCAAGAGGAAGATGTACATGGCGTTGGAAATCAAGTAGTGGTAACCTAGCTTGACATATTTGAGTTTGACGGATAAGAGAAAGTTGGGAAGATTGCGGGTGCTTCGCCTCGTCTCCGGCCGAGGGTCGACAGAAACTCTCGCAGACGGCGGCACCGCCCCAGGGTCATGGTTGTTTTTGCTTTCTTTGTCAGCCATTGGAGAGGGATCCGAGCACAAGCAATGAAGCTGCGATTGCTCCACGCCACAAACACAAGAAGGTATAAGAGTTATAAGTTCTGCCTCGCAAAGACTCGCAGAAACGTAGTGAATTTAAAGCGAGAGAGGCAGAGATTGGAGGGAGGATGCAACTACCACCAACGAACTTCTTAATTGGTATTCATGAAATGTGCCAACTGACTGGCGGATTTCGGTTCATATACTGCGACATTATCGTATAAAATAATATTATCTTCTTATGCTCTCGCAAGTTTAACTTTGCTACCACCTGCGGCTGCGCAAGAGATTGTTGAACTAAGTAGGATAAAAGACCATTAAAATACCCTAGCTTGACTCTTTTCTTTCTCTTTCTCTCTCTCTCTTTTTTTTTTTTTTTTTGGTAACTTGATTACTCAATGCTGATGTGTATGTATTTCAATTAATCCATATAATCAAACTGGTCCATAATGGCTAGAGTTATATGATCTGCAGGCCGCCCACATTTCTTCCTCGTCGGATGCATTGTTCTCTCAAAGTTTGACACGTGAATCCGACCATCGATACCCGCTTTTATTTTTTGAAGACACGTGTCAAATTTTGAATGGAAGACTTTGTGAGAGAAATATAATCTTGAAATCACATAAATTTTTTATTACGAGAATTTGTCTAAAACGGACTAATCTTCTCAGTTTTAATTCCTCGTTGAAGGAAAAAGGGGATTTTATTACATGCCGAGCATCGTATCTATCTTGTGCCTAAGGCGTTCCACTTAAGGGGCCATTAAAATTGGCTTTTGGAGAATGGGGCCTTATTATTCGAACGTCTTGCGTTCGATTTAGGCACCTATGTATTCCTCAGAGACCTGTTATCTAGGGTTTAGGTCACAGGCTGAGAGTTTTCAAGAGCTTGTTTCTCCTCATCTCGACAAACTTACAAATCATCTTTTTGTCTTACATTGCTCGGTCTAAGTTATATTTTATGTTGTTATAGAAATGGACTACTTAGATGATCATATGTTGGTGAACTACGCAAGTCCTTATGAAAATAGTTTTCTTGATTCTTTAGCATAGGTAAACAGCAAGTCCATGATCTATGATTCGATATGTCATAAAACGTAATGCTCAGCTGATGGTTCTTCAAAATGGCAACGCCACATAATCAATTTATGAAAATACATAGACTATATTTCACACTCTAAAAATTTCTTTTATTTCGTAAAAAATAAATGATTTAGACAATATTTTCCTTTAAAATGATTGTATATATCGTTTACAACAATGAATGAAGATATTTTCATCATCCATCAATAAATTATTATCAATAATGAAAATATATTTTATTGACTGAATATTTTTTAAAATATATATTTTTAAATTATGTATTTTCATGAAGTAAACGAATGCGAAACCTGGCCGACCCTAGACGTAAGGGACAAGAGATAGAGTCATTTGACCTATGAGAGAGGGAGAGAGGGAGAGAGCGAGGAGATAGGTTGGAGACATAAATGAAAAAGGCGCGGTTTGGTCAGTTTGGGAAGGAAATCTTAGGTGCACATTGGATGCGTTGCCCGGGTATTGTCTGGGTGTCCAATTTATTGCCCTCACTTTTTGGATTTATTGCAATTGAGGCCCAACCGACCGGCTTATGGCCCCACAATCAAAGAAATAATTGTCCTTGGAGAGATTATTAGTTTTATTGGAAAAATGAAAATATTAATATATAGTAGTGGTAGAATAAGTGTCTGGTACAATGGAAACCTACTGTGCCACCATAAAAATTAAGTGTTCTTACTATTAGGTTATGCTTTTCAGAGGAAATGATTCCAGCAAAGTCGTGTTTTCAAGAATATAAAATATTGTTGGGTATGTAATCAAATCAAATTACAAGATCGGTATATTAAGAGAAGGGGCAGAAAATTATACTGAGTTTTGAATTTGGCCCAAAATTATACTGAGTTTTGAATTTGGACCACTTACTTAAACGTCTATTTATACTTGCTGCATCAGTTGTTATGCAAATTTTGCTAAGAAGTCTTTCGGTAACTGACGTTGTTTGTGTTTCATGTTATGGAGTAATTAAATGACAGGTGAATCCAGTGCTGAGAAGATCTTTCTTCATCATGTCCACAGAACCAGAAATTCTCGAAGCACCAGTTTCTTTTGCTCCTTCTTCTTCATCAGCTCTCTCAGAATTTCGTGTCTCAAATGCTTCTAAGATAGACTATCTCTATGAAGTCTCTCTTAGCGATGAAACCAAGATCTCAGAAACTCAGCTTCCTCTTATGAACCCTTATTCAGCTTTTGCAAAACCCACCTCATCATTCTCACCTATCCGCTCCATTCGACAACTCATCCACCAGACCCCGAAGCAAGTAAAGGAGTACGTTCAGTCCTCCAAGTTCGACCAACATCCCATCCCTGCTACTGAAAAGGAGTACTTTGTTACTCTTCAAATCCCTCCAGAATTTCCCAGACAATGGGTCCAACAAGGATATTCTCATGTCCACTATGGAGCTGTTCGTCTTGCTCTCACCTTCCATGGTCGCAAAGGCTTGCCAGTAGTGGCCAGAATCGCTTTGTTAGATACCAGGTTTTTACAATACCAGCATGCTTGCATCGATCGTTCAAACCACTCGAATGCTTTGGAACAGTTTTTGTAACTCTATATCCAAACTTCAACATCGCTCTATCAGACCCCCAGTTACTTTCTTTTTTGAAAGTCCAAGTCCAGCTCACTGGAGCCCCACAGACTGCTGAATCTGTAGCCGCGACCTTACATTACCAGATGGTCTATCGAGTGCAGAATCATGCCCTCGACCTCAATTTCAACAATGGAAATGAAGATGCGTTGTTCATCTCCATGCAGAATGACCAGGCGTCCTGCATTCATGTCCCTAGACAGATTCCGAAGGACACACTATCCAAGCTCCTTCCAGAGACTTGGATCACCAACTACGAAAAGCTACACCAGCATAACAAGCCTTTCCAGTCTACAAACTCAGAGTTTGTAAGGAAAAAAGATGGAACTGTTTCCATCAAATTTGGCAAGGAAAAGGAAGAAAGTCCTTCTATCTTCCGCCCTCTTCATGATTGAACCATGTGTTCCGAATCTATTTCTCGAACTGACCCAAAAAACCATGTTAGACACTTCAATAGTGATGGACATCCTGTTCATTACTATAAAGACAATCATGGTCATTGTTTTTGGGACCCTTTTTGCCAATGTTCCTACTGTCTAAACTCTCCAGACGAGGTAAATCCTCATGCAAAATCTCCACCTCGAAGAAAAAAGTCAAAGAATAAGGTGTACCAAAGGTACTTGGACGGAGATTCCTCCGTCGATACTCTGGGTGAGTGTGATAAATACCAGTTCATGGTATCTTATTCACCACCTCCACCACCAAAGTTTAGTACCACATTCCAAGTCTCACCAGATCCACCAAAATCACCTCCACCTTCTCCTCCCCAGAAAAAGCAAGCTCTTTCCCCATTCTATAAACCAATCCTCAAATGGGCGAAGAAACACTCTTACCCCCTCGAAGTCCCAAAGTCAGTAAAACACCACCCACTTCTTCCATTGCCATGTTCCAAGATACCGACTTTCCTTCTCTTGTCAAGGAAAGTTCTAAACTCTCGTTCCCTCTGTAGAAGAGTTTATTGATCCACATGGCGGGTATCGCCATGTTCCCAAAATACCTACCCCCACCGATGTGGACGAACATGGAAGACAAGAAAACTCCTAGCCGCTGAAGCCGTTTTAAATCGGCAATCGGAGACTCTTAGCACAAAACAATGCCTTCAAAGCCATTGATTCCAAGATCGGAAATGTGCAACAAGATCTCCAAAGGTATAATCGAGTACCAAGAAGATACTTTCTGAATTCCGAAAAGGCTTCATGCTTTGGAATCGGACAACATCTTGGGTACCATTACCTTGAAAGTCCAAAGCCGTAATAGAGAAACTCAAGAAGCAAATTCAACTTCTTGAAGAAGGAAGGTTTCGACCTTTCGATCCATTATCACCTCCTGTTCAAACCGGGTATGTATCCCCAACACCTCAAGTGTCTGTTTTTGCCAATATCCCAGAAGATCTCTCTAAAAGAGAAACAGATTTGCGAAGTCGTCTCAAAGCCTTGAAGAAGGAAAAGGGAAAAGAAAAGACACCACCTACAGAATCAAGTTCAATTGTTATAAGAGAAAGGCCAGACCAGATGATGTTATCAAACCCATTAGAATCCTTCTTGAAGGATTTGGCTACTCAAGATCCTAGTATCCAACAGCCTGAGCCTGATTCTGTTATCCCAAAAAAGCAGATTCTATCTGCTGAACAATTTTCCTCAACCACATCAGACTCAACATCCCTTTCCTCTTTCTCATCCTTTTCAGATGATTCTCCCCCTGTTGTCCCACCAACTTCTCCTCCCCGTTGTCTCACCAACTTCACAAATATTCATGGCGACACTCCTCCGCACTATGACTATGAAATGGAATCAAACTATTCGATCCAGACTGGGACAGACAAGTAATCCCATTAGAACCAATTCGCTACATGTGTCCATGGCATCAAAACAATTCTTCTCCATTGATGATATCCCCTATTCAAAATGGCCACACAGACTTGAAGAATTTCATACGTGGTTGAGCACACAGTCCATCACCAACCATGATATGAATGATGTCCTTTACAATTTTGTTACAAGGTTCACAGGGAGCCTTAAATTCTGGTGGCAATCACTCACAGAACAGGACCAGCTTACGTTCTTGTTATCACCCAGTTTCTATCATGCCCTTAATTTTCTATACCATGTTTTTGTGGGAACACCCGGAGATCTCAAAGAGCTAAAAAGAAGAGAATTCTTTGAAAGAAGATGATGCTCCCTTCAGAAAAGGCATCTTGATAAGCATTACCGATTAATGCTTCAGCTCTTTTATCAAATTGGAGCAGATCCAAATTTAAAGCATGTCTTCCTCACCTCTATTCCTAAGGAGCTATCACAGATGGTTGAAAGATCTTTCTTTGGAAAACAAAGAAGGATACAAGACGTTCCCATGGGAGAAATCCAGCAAGAAGTCCATCTATGCCTTGAAGAATTATGCCTAAAGCGCCGAATGGTCCAAACATACATCACAGATGACAAGCGGCTTGAAGCAGCTTGTTCCCATCAGAAATTAAAAATCAAATGCTCCAGACAAGATTGTGATGGTACTTGTGGCCAGTATTCCCGGAAGAAAAAGCACTACAAAAAGTATTCCATAAAGAAATCCAGACATGGCTCCAAGCATTTCCGGAAAAAGAAGAAATGGCGATACCTACGCAAAAGGAAGGATCGCACAGGCCATAAGAAGTCGAGCCGTTGCTACATTTGCAACAAGAAAGGACATTTCGCCAAAAATTGTCCCCAGGCAAAAAAAGGTCAGAATCATCTAATAGAGAATGAAACAGGTTTTTCACTTGAAAATGATGATATTGAATCTTTATTCTCTCGCGATGATGAACCAACCGAACAAACACTTTGTGTCATTCCATTTTACCAAACTTCCAGTGAAACTGAGTCTGACTCAGAATCTGAAGACATTTTTCACATATCTCCTACATCTTCAGAGATAAATCCTGACATATTCTCAAGTCAAACTCACTGCCCTCATTTTCCTGTTAAAATCCTCACCTCGAAGTTTGCCAAGCCTATCAACGTTATTGCTCTTATTGACACAGGAGCAAGTTGTTCCATTCTCGATACAAAAGTACTACCTGAAGAATTCTGGACCCCTTACATTCGATACTTCAATTCTGCTTCAGGAGATACTTTCTCCACAAATGTCAGAACCGCACCAGTCACTGTCCAGTTTTTTCCTCAGTGTTCTATAACCACAAAGATTTTTGGATCAAGCCTCCCCAATAAAGATTTGATAATTGGGTGGGATATCATGACTCAAATCTCTCAACTTCGAATCATTCCCGGAAAGGGTCTTAGATTCAAAGACCGATTCTCTCGAGTTCGTTAATATTCGAGACTCTTTTCCATTGAGATGAGTCTATTAGATCCAATCATGCAAAAGTTGCTAGAATCCCGTTCGAATCCCATTCGAATTTGCCCGAAATGTTCTCATCCTTTATGGAAAAATCCTGAGTTCTTTGTTCGTCTTCCCTTCAAGAAGAACGAAGATATCAATCCAACCAGGGGGCAAGTCATACGGAATGAACCCAGAACATTTGGCTCTAGCTCAAAGGGAATGCTCGAATTATTACAAAGCAAGGCCTTATTGAAATTTCAGATTCTCAATGGGCTTGTGAAGCTTTTTATGTCAATAAGCGTGCTTGAGCAAAACAGAGGAAAAATGAGATTGGTAATTAATTATCAGCCTCTCAACCTTTTTCTCCAAGATGACAAATTCCCCTTACCATCCGAGAGATTCTCTCTTTGCTGGTTTAACCAAAGCCCACATTTATTCCAAATTCGACCTCAAAGCCGGATTTTGGCAACCGGGTATTCATCCCGAAGACGATCCAAGACAGGATTCGTATTCCGAATCAGCACTTCCAAAGTGGAAAGTTCTTCCTTTTGGTCTAAAAGTAGCACCATCCCTTTTCCAAAAGGCTATGTGTCGTATTTTCCAGCCAATCTTGGCAAGTGCGGCCATATACATCGACGATATTCTGCTCTATAGCCCTGATGAACAGAGCCATTGTCAACTCCTTGAGAAATTTGCGGAAATTGTAAAGCAACATGGAATTATGCTTTCTCAAAGGAAAATGAATATCGCCTGCATGAAATTGAATTTCTTGGTATGCACCTCAACAAGGGTACATACTATCCAGGGCCACATATTGCTCAAGAATTATTGAAGTTTCCCAAGATAACTTCACAACAAAACAAGTTCAGCAATTTCTGGGATAATCAACTATCTCGTAGATTTTGTCCCCAATATTGCAAAGCTTTTGAGTCCTTTGCAATCCATGCTGAAAAAGAATTCCCCACCTTGGGGAAAAACTCAAACTAAAGCAATTCTTTGAGCTTAAGGAGATTATGCGAGAATCTCCCACCACTCCAAATACCATCAACAGGTAAAAGAATTCTTCAAACGACGCGCGGTGATGAATACGGGCAGCTGTTCTATTTGAAGAAATCGATGGTAAGAGACTCCTTTGTGCTCATAAAAGTGGAAAGTTTTCCCAAGCCGAAATGCATTACCATTCCACTTTTAAAGAAATCCTAGCAAAAAATGGAATCAAGAAGTTTGAATTTCATCTCATCGGCCATCACTTCTTGGTAGAATTAGACATGGCATCTTTTCCTCGATGACCAAGTTTAAACAAAATGCATTCCTAACCCTCAACTGCTTCGATGGTCTGAATGGTTTTCAAAGTACTCTTTTGAAACCAAACACATTCCTGGAAAAAAGAATGTGCTTGCTGACTTTTTGTCAAGACCTAAGGCACCAGCCGAGATCAACATGTACATCAAGAGACCTGCATTCCATATGCTCCATCATGGTGTCAAGTACAAGATTGAGAAGATCAAAGATTTGCCAAGCTGGAAATTTCCTCAAGAAATTATTCAGCAAATCCAGAATGACAGTCTCACTGAAAACATGAAGAGCCTCATGTGGCAATGCCACACAGACCTTTTCAGATTCAACGGAGGTTCGATTCTTTATCCCTTCGGGCTCAATTGCAATTATCCTTTTATTCATCCTCTTATCCGGAAGGAAGATGATTTTCCCCGATCAACTCAAAACGCTATTATGGTACTTAACCAATAAGTACTTAATAGCCATTGAAATTCCTACCCGAAGATTCATTGCAAATCTCACCGGATATTCATGCTCGGAAGAAATGTCGAAAAGGAATGTGATAAGAATCTTTTAGAATTTCTAAACCGGTTCTATCATCCTACATGTTGGAAACAAGACTTAGAAAGAGAACTGAGAACTATGACACCAAACCCCGAAGTTCACACCATCCCGTTTTTCGACGTCCATGGAATTTCTTCGAAATAATGACAAGATTCTTGATGCACCACTCGAAATAGGAACCACAAATTATAAACCCCATTTGAACAAATCGAGAAGCTAGGATTCACAAATCTTATCCAAGATCTCGTTAGATTTTGTGAAAATGAATACCGAGAACTCCGAGAATCCTATGCCAAGAAAACAAGACCATTCCCGAAGATGTCCGGAATAATGCACCCACTACGTGGGATCATTATGACCTAGCACCAGAGGCTAAGGAAGCACTCGACCAGCACAGACAAGCTGCATCGTCCCAAGAGCATGAAATGACAAGCGAAGACGACATTGTCCAGTCTACTCAAGACCCCTATGCACGATTTGGAGGACCTCTGTCCCAGAATCCCTACGACCAGGAACCTTCGTCATCATCCCAACATATGGATACATCCTACTATGCACAACCCTCAAACTGGCCGCAGCCAAGCTTCCCTGACAACACTGCTGACGAAAACACAGACTGGGCAGCAGAAGAAGCATCCCATTGGGCTCATGAAGCATCCACATCCCAAAGGCTGAATCAGATCCTTTCGCCTCAAGATCTTGAAGCTCTCCAGCAGAAGTATGAAGCACACCTCCTAGAAGACAGCTCAGATGACGATTCAGTATGTAGCTACAATGCCCGCGACGGACGAGACCGTTGAGTCCGTACATTTTCACTGTAGCAAAGTACTGTTCACTTTTACTGTAGCACTAGGCTAGGGAATGTACTGTTCACAGTACAGTTACTGTTCATAGTGTGCGAATAATTCCCTCCCGAAGGCTTTCGGCGTCTCTGTTTGTTTCTGGACCCGTGAGTTGGTCCCTGTGTGTCCTTATCTACCTTTATTTGCCTATTTAAGGCTTGGTTGTTGTATCGTTTTGGGCAGAGTCCCTTGAAATAAAGTGTGTGCTTTGTGAAATTCTCTCAATGGCTTTCTGAAATTCCTCTTCTTCTCTAGCCTAGTATGATCCTTCGAGAAATGCAGCTTGGGTAGATTAGAAACGTTTCTGTCCTGGCATCCTCTGAGTGTCTCTAGGCTCTGAACTAAAGGGCTGAGTGGTTTTCTGCTAAAAGGCTGTCCCTGAAGGGCTTGAACGGAAGTTGTTCGCCCAATGTGGGATGCATACCTGCAGGAAATTTACTCTCCTTCCCTGGTTCTAAGTCTAGGCCCATTCATGATGGATGTTGCATGTACAAATCATGGAAAGCAGCTAGAAATTGCAAGTATAGCATTTGAGATGATATGACTTCAATTTAGGAGCCTAAGTGAGTCGAACTACTCCGGAGCTACTTGAGTTCAACTTACAGATGACTCAAACTTGGCTCAATCATTTTCAAGTCTGACTTGAGTTCAAGTACTTACTCAAACATTAGCTCGTGAGTCTAACCAAGTAACTATATTTCTATATATTTGCATATGTTTATAAATATGGATTAATAGAAAAAAAAAATTCATTAGAACAATGCATTTTCAAAAATTGAGCTGGAGTTTGAATCGTACTCAAGTTTTGATTAATACTTATTGACCAATCAAGTTAAGTTGAGTCGAGGTTGAACTTATTGAAAACTTACTCAAGTAGAGTTCGAGCTTGAGAAATGAAGCTCAAGTCAAGTACTGAGTGCAAGTATTAAACCGCGTCAACTCGATTACATCCATAATGATAACTCACTGACCAATGGGGCTAGTTGAGTTTCTAATTCGAGCCTTGCTTCCTGCAGTTTCCTTAAGGTTTTCCAACACAAGAAAGTGATTCTTTAAGGAGAGAAATGAGGAGAAGGTGGGGCAACGTTGCTGGTGAGGGACAGGTGGGATGGGCCAATGGCCATTAACAGGCATTTGCGTTCTTTGACCACACAGGCGAAGTCATCTCTTCCTATTAACTCCACTGGCAAAACAAAAGAGAAAAAAACCCTAAAGCGAATTCGCAATCCCTGACGTGACCGTGACCTGCGTGTTCATTTCAGCGACACATTTTCAAGAATTCATTCAACGAACGCCCCCATCTTCCCACCTACACGACCCGTTTCCCACTTGGGATATGAAGATTCGTGTGTGGACATCTATATTTGGGTAGACAAGAAACCGAAGCTCCCACGTTATCTCCCGACCTTTTTTTTACTCCTGTCCGGTGCACCGCTCCAAGAAATCCAGTGATTAACTCTCTGATCGTGAGGTAACTTGGTAAACACTCAATTTGATCGTGTGATTGCCTCTTTAGAGTAATGTTATCAGCTTGGTCGAATGAACCCTTTTCTTTTCTTCACACTCAAGCTTCTATGAGGTTCTTTGTTTTGCTTTCCCCACTCCGAATAACTTTTGGGCAACATCCACCTCTCCTATAGGTGGATCCTTACGCGATGTTAGTGGAACACAACAATTTGCATGCTTCCGTGAGGATTTGGTTGAGTTGATGAGTTAAGATATCCTGGCTGAAAAAGATTACCTAAATAGTCCCTTGAAATTTGAATTTACGCTAAAATCTCTTGAACCTTGTTAGTCTCTTAATCCTGTAGGAAACAAACTCTAATCACAAGCAAGACGATTAATAAATTAGAAACCACGGTTACCTCGGTGGGGCATTGACTTCCCAGTGATCTCGGTGTAGGTTTCATTTAATAAGTGATTAATTGAATTGAGGCAATTAAGTATAGATAATATTTCCTCAAGGCGCCATATTTTCCTCCAACTATGCCTTTGATCGGTCAGTAGACTTGATCATGGGTCTGGTGATTTACAAGTCTGCCCCAACTAGGCCTAAGCTAAATAACCCTACCACATCTTTAGATGAGCTTTCTCAAGTCTTTAACCCATGTTCCAGATTTTATTAGAGCATCAAATAGCTTTAGCTAAGGGATAATTACCAAATCGATCATAAATCGAAATTTTCAATTTCATCAATGTAATCCTAAATCTTTGGACAAAATTCTAATGTAATTTTTTTTGGACAATTGTAGCCAAAATTATTGACGTGACATCCAATCATCACCAGCCACCATATGTGGCATGTTAGCGTGGATAACTTTACTTAAAATAACGTTCCACGTATATTGTCATGTCAATAATTTCTAGCAACAATTAGCAAAAAAAAATTAAAATTAAAATGTCATGCAAAGATTTAGAATTATATTGGCATAATTAAAAAGTTTAAAACTGAATTGACATTCATACAATAAAGTTGGGACTAAATCGGTAATTTTCCTCTTTAACTAGCCATTAGTGTTCAACATTTTCAAGATCGACACTTCACGTTTGGGTTGATCAACACATTATTGTTGGGAAAATTATCAAAAGTCCTAGACATATTTCACTAATGCCAATTTAGTTTTAAACTTTTTCGTTATGCCAATTAAGCACTAAACATTTTTCCGTTTTACCAATTGAACTATTAGGCCAATTTTAATTAGAAATCGCTAATGTGGATATCAGCCATCCTACACAGCACAATCGAAGTTGACTTTGATAATGTTTAATAATATATAAATATTTTAAATTTTTAATTATTTTTTTGAATTTATTATCCTTTTTTTCCTTTTTTTACTTTTCTTTACTCTCTTATAAAAAAAAATTAGGCCAACATAGGTCGCTAGCACTCTTGCCGGCCCTAGGCAAGGGCATCGAGCCCTCGCAAGCCTTGAGTGAGGGCCCTCTTCTACAATAGCAAGGGCGTTGACCAAGGCAAGGGCCATGATGCCCTAATTGGCTAAAGCGAGGGCCTGCAACGTCCTCGCTTTGGGCTGGCAAGGGCATTGCTACCCTCGCCAACCCTATGTTTAAAAAAATCTAAGTAAAGAAAAGAAAAAAGAAAAAAATTCATAAAATATGAATATATTATTTAAAAAAATATCTACATCAATGTCGGCCATATCACGTATGAATGGCCAATATTCACCTTGGCGATTTCTAACCAAAATTAGTTAGGTGAACTTAATTGACAAAATAGGAAAATATTTAATATGCAATTGACACATTTAAAATTGAGTCAACACAAATGTAATAACTTTACAACTTTTTTGGTAATTCTCCCTATTATTGGATCTAAGTCCAACTATTTTCTCAACGACCCTTCTCTACCTTAGAAATGCAAAACTTTGAAGCAAATCGCCATCATGGGGACTCGTTATTGTCGTATTAATTCATGTATAAACAAATTCTCCATGAAGGAACACAATGAAGGTATACAGAAGAAAAGGAGGATCCCAACAACTGCTGAGGACGACCTTTTCCTTCGTTTGCTTTGAGTGCACCCAACAGCAAATTAGGGCGAAACTTCTTGAGATTATAGTACAGATTCCTCGTAGTTTCTTGCGGTCATTGGATGTGGGCACCTCCCGCATGTTACTTACAGAACGAGCGCAACAGTCAATTGGTCAACTCATATGCATATCAATTGCAAGAAAGAACAATTAGAAAAATTGGTAAGAAAATGAAGAGCAAAGGCTTAATAATTGGGTCCCTCGCATTTGAGTCGACCCTACTAGTTGGGAGAAAAGTCAAACTATTCATCGTCGTCATCGACACTCGTTCTACCGTATCAAATCAATACATTTCAAGAGCAAAAGGATTATAATATTCCTCAAGATAAGTACCGTCAAGATTCATCCAATATGTACAATAAATTTTGACAACAATAACACTGTATCCTACTAAAAAGTTCGTGTTCAATCATGATTGATTTGTCAATTGTGTGCCTATCGGACGAGTTGATACAATATGTTTTGAGGATAGTGTAAAAGACCCGAGTTTTCGTACAATTTGTGTATTTCAATCAGTTGTACAAACCGTATCATGATCTGTTTAGATATACTTTTCTAGGCTGGGAGGAACGGAACACATCACATCACAATTATGAAACTCCGTATGAGAGATACTTAGCTGGGGGGATAAAAAAAAAAAGGCCATCCATGTGCTGTGAAATATCACAGCTGGACGATTTTGAAAGCTGTAAGCTGAACGGAGAATTGATTTCAACTTGTGTTGGACGCTTTAAGTGCGAGGGAGAACAGCTCAAAAGTTTCGAAACAGTTCTATAATAAACCCTCAAGGTCGGCTCGTTTCTTGAAGGCATTAGGGGATTTTCATACTCAAGAGTTAGAGGCTGCACATATAAATCTCGCCATCTGCATGTAAAATGCTCTGAATTGGGGCTGTCTATTTGAGTCGGGGCTTAACTGATTCGTGAAATTTGTTGGGTGTTATGTAGATTTCCAAGTGGTCGATCCTTTGCGCTCGTACCCTTAAATTATCATAAACGAAAAAAAAAATAATAATGACGATCCACAGAGGCGGAGATAGGGAGGGCCGAGGGGCAAGCAGGACGATTGGCGCGTGGCCCCTCATGGCTCATAATGATAGGGCCAAAAGGCCAATTAATTTCGGGGACTGATTGGGCCAGGCCTTGAAAATGCATGTTGAAGGGCTATGATATCTGGTTTAGGCTTCTCTTAGACTATTTTTATAACTTTTTTTTTTTTTTCTCTCCTTTTAAGTTTATCAAGATATGCCTAGGGGTGAGCATGGTCCCGGGTTGGTCCGGCCACCCCCTAACCCTGTGACCAACCCGTATGATGTTGGTCCTCAATTTTTAGGACCGGACCGACCCTATCGAAGCCTAGACCAAGACCGGACCGACCCACCTGGTTGGTCGGTCCGGCTCAACCGGACCGATCGATAATTTTTTTTCGTCTTATTTTTTATACTCCCTAAAAAGCAAACCTACAAATTCAAATTACGCATCCATTGACAATGCAGCATTGTGCAACTAAATTATAAATACCAATACATATTTAGCAAATTTAAGATGACACAATAGAAATTTCGTACTTGCTAACCGCTCATCGAGATATGGGACAAGATGGAAAGTTCTTGTAATCATCTATCTTTAATATTCATAACATCATATGCAAAAGCATTTTCCTGCATTTGATCATGTAGAGTTCACTCAACCAAAAAATGAGTTTCACACCATTTGACTAGCAAATTACCGTAGCAACTGCAATACTACTCTACTCTTCAAAAACTTCTACCATTTGACACAAATTGAAAAGCAAAGTGCAGTTGAAATTTATTAGTAAAATACAATTAAACTATAAAAAGTTCAAAATACTTAATATAAATCATGAATATATAACTTCACATCTTGTTAATTCACTTGAACTTCTAAACACCTAAAAATAAAACAAACGACACATAATTAATACTCAACAAAAGTTTTAAATTGAAATTACTATTAGTGTTATTGATAGAACATTTCAATATAATATAATATAACAGACATTTTACTTAGGTTTGAATATATAAAATAATTATACATAATATAATATAATATAATATAATATATAGGGTTGGTTCGGGGGTTGGACCGACCCAAAACTCTTAGGACCGGGACCAACCCAAGCATGATGTTAGTCCCAAATTTCAGACCGACCCGTCTCCTTTAACCGGACCAGACCATGCAGGGTTAGGCCAAGTCCAGATCGGGTCCAGTCAACCCTAGACCGCTGCTCACCCCTAGATATGCCTGCTTATTTTTCATAAGGAAATTCACAAGGAAGAGTGACGGTGCAGTTGGCACGACATATTTTCACAAGGATGTGGGCCGTGATGATACTGTTATGCTAGTTATGTCCTTTTCATAATTAATGATCAAATATTAAACATTTCTAGAACTTATAACCTTTGATGAAATTAAGATTTTAGTTTAATTAAAACACCAATGCGATAATTAATTTTGTCTGAGCTTTTATGAAATGATGAACTTTCGTAAAATAAACTAAAGAAACTTCATTAACTAGAGCTATAAAAAAAAAAAAAAAAAAAGACTCTTGCTACTGGACAACAAAAAATAATCTAAAGTAGTCTACTTTTTTATATTAATTTATTATGAACGTTCTTTCTTGCATGTTCCTCACCGAAAACGCGGCCATGTCATGCTCTCTTTTCTTCCATGTCGTTTTGACAGGCTAATGACCGGTTATTACGCTTTTAGAAGTTGTCACTTTAAAGCACTGCCTTCCAGATGGTAGATGCATCTTCATGAACACATTCAAGTCCGACCGCTTGAGACAGTCCAAGAACATGAACTTGTAACTAATGCAGAACATGGGCCAATGCCCTCAATAATCACTGCAACAAGAAATGCACGTAGGGACATGTATAGCAGGACGCTCGAGCATAACGTCCCTGCTTGTCGAAGTTGGGGACGGTTTTAATGCGTTTTTGATAATATTTACGTTTCAAAATTGTTAGCGAACATAAATAGAAAAAAAAAATATAAACGTGTTTAGTAAACTTATATAATTTTTTTGTTTATTTTAATTTTTTTCTTTTTTTTCTTTTTTCTTTTTTCTTCCTTTTGGCCGGTCGCTAGCCTCGGTCATGGCTGGTGACCGGCCAATGAGGGCTAGTGACTGGCCGATGAGGGCCGACGGCCTCACCCAACCACAACAACGCTCCGGCCCTCGACGGCCACCAGCCAAAGAAAAAAGAAAAGAAAAAGAAAGAAAAAATAGGTGAGAAAAAAATTGTTTTTCAGAAGTGTTCTCGGGAATAAAAAACAAGTGTTTCTTATTTCTTGTTTACGTTCCAAATTTGTTCCTTGGAACAGAAACACATAAACAAACGCGTTTCTATTCTTTTTTTGTTACTTAAAAAAAAAAAAAAAACAGAAATTGTGTTCATGACTAGAAAGAAAAAACACAAACAAACAGCCCTTAATGACATCCCACCACAGAGACGCCAAGTAAAAGTACACAGAAAACTCGAACAGAATGACAGCAAAGTTTGACGGAGCTACTGATCAACTTGCATTACTGGTAAGAAAAAGAATACTGGTCCGCCGAGCAGAGAACTCTCAAATCAATGACAAAGGCTTGATTCGAATAGGACTTCACATGGCTAGTATTTTCTCAAAATTAGATGGTTTGATGCGTGCATCTATCTCGTTTGCAGGAATCTTCGGCAAATGCTCACCAATGTCTGCTAGAAGGTTTAGCCCTGCTGTCTCTTGTCCAAATGAACAAGCTAACCTAGAAGTAACAATTGAAGTATGGTTTTGAAATATTTTAAATAAAACATGTGCAGGCTGTTGTGGAAACAATCGCATTGGCAACATCATTTGCATGAATGCATCTACTGATAGAAGCTCGTGATGCAATAGTGTTTTAGGAACATTCCCTACGGAAGAACACTTACTAATGAGACTGTGATATTGAAAAAGAAAGTTCTGGTTCCACTAATGATGATGTAAAGAAATTGGGATATTGAACTTCACAGTGATTGTACGATTCCAAAGGCGGCAGGCTTCCCTTATATATTGGGAAAAAATTTCTGTGGTCACTATGTTTGCTAAGTGGAAGGCGCAGTAATCCTGTGTTAAACAGGGTAAAGTACTTTACAACATGTCACATTGATAATAATCTGATATGCTAAATCATCACTTAACTAAAAAATTTCGTCATTTGCATAATTATAGACAAGTTAAAGGGACCATCTGTGTACCTTGAGCACTAGGGACATGGAAAATCTTTGCTGATACATAGATAAATCACCATAAATTGCAGCAGAGTTTTTCCAGACCTTAAAATGATGACTATCCATATATTCCCGGAATGATAGATGTTGATGATTTTGAATATCGATCCAAAAGCGACAAAACACGGGCGGCCCTCCTCCCGATATGACTTTCATCGCGAATGTTCCGGCCAGCCATGCGAACGAGAAGCAATTTAGCTGTTGATCCATAGCGTTCCATTATATCCTTTGAGTGGAAAATCTTCTCCAAGAATCCCAAAGCCTCTTCCTTGAGTGAATCCATTCCCCACGTCAAGATCTCCAAGATGGGCTTGATTGCATTGGCTTCATGCAGAACGTTTGCGCCTCTGTTGGGAGATCCTTCCCTCACCAGCGTGGAAAGTGCCTGAATTGCTTCGTATGCTGTCGCGTGAACCTGTATCTGCAAGAGATTGACTAATTCAGGCAAAGCATTGGCCTCCAGGAGACAGAACGTGGATGCAACACTACATTTGCTGCCATGGGCCGGGCATCGAGGCACATGTGCACTGAAACACCAGCAAAAGCTAGGTTTAGTGGCCATAACGAGCCTTGGAGTGCTCGATGATAGATTTCCAATGAGAGCTGCTGCTCTTGCCCTGGCCGTCACAGAACCGACCCGGAGAAAGTTTACTAGTAGAGGATAAACTCCTTGCTCAACCACAATACGCTGTGACTCCACATTTGTGGGGTCTGTGAACCTGAAGAGTGCACTAAGGGCATTCTCTTTTGCTTCCATGGTTCCTGATCTCAATACTTTCACAATCGCTTCAACTCCATCCAACTCAATTAGCCTCGTAGTAAGCGATACTTCTGATTTTGGAAGATTGGCCAGTAAGCCAGCTGCTGCCATCTGCACATCACTCTTATCTTCATTCTCAAGAAACCCCACTAAGGCCTCCAATCTTCTCGGCTTAAGAAGGTACTCGACAACTCCTTGCGGTTCATGCTGTGAAAAGAGGAAGATAAGATTTATTGCAACTTCACGGATTTCGGAGGCTGAGTCGTCAATGAGTGGAAGGACTATGGATATTCCATTTGCAGCCAAAACTGCCTTCTTGACCAGTTCGGGTTCAGAGTTGCAAATAGCTAGAATCACACGTAAAGCCGGTCTCCGCACATGGGATGAGCTGGCACTCTGTTGAAAATCTAACATACTGGTTATGATCGGTTCTAACTCAAGTTGGGTGCCTCTTCCATCAACGAGGAATTTGATCCCTTCTCCGTCAGAAGTAAGTTTCTCAAGGAGTTCACAGCATTTGATTATTATAGCTGGACGCTCGTGGGACAAGAACATTAGTTTCATAATGTGAGACACCCCATCAGAAGCAGCTAGAAGTTCTTTGTTGGCTCCACAGCTTGATAGCTTGACCAACGCACGGAGAGACAGCTCCTTTGATTCAGCTGTGCCAGATAACATCTCAAGCAACGGTGGTATTACCCCCATCTTACCAATTATCTCCAGATTTGTTTCAATCAATTCCATATTGACCAGAGATCTCACCATCGACATTCTCAATGACTGTGGACCTGGCAATGTTCCAGGTAACCAACAAACAAGAAAAGCCAATTATAAAACATGTGCCATCACTCATCACAGAAAAAAGAGCATAAAAGAAGTTAGAAAGGCCTATCATGATGGCATTACAAATTAATACGTGCTTAATTCACTCCAACTAGCTGTTGTCTACATAGAATATAATGTTCTCTTCGTATGTAGTCTAATGTCTTTATGGTGGCCTGTACCTTGAGATACAAGGAAATGGCATTATGGTCGTACACTTACTCTATTTTTTGCCTAACTAATCCACTCTAAAGCGCAATTTTTACTTTTATATACCATGTAATCTTTCCTTTTATCAGGTGTTTGTAATCTACTATCTGGTATAGGGTTGATTTATTTGGATGATCAGC
This sequence comes from Eucalyptus paniculata subsp. matutina, assembly GCA_017140255.1. Classification (NCBI taxonomy): domain Eukaryota; kingdom Viridiplantae; phylum Streptophyta; class Magnoliopsida; order Myrtales; family Myrtaceae; genus Eucalyptus; species Eucalyptus paniculata. The sequence continues at coordinate 34,875,993 of CM029442.1, read as the reverse complement.
TTCGTGGAGTTTCTTTTTTCCCTGATAGATAGGGTGCCAGGAGTTACAAGGTTCAAAAGCAGTCAGCAATTCTGAAGCATCCAAAGATTTAGCCACATGCAGTAAAATGGCATTCAAAACTAGGAATTTAGTGCATACGCCACAAGCATCAACAGCAATGGAAGATGGTGGATAAAGAGCTTCAACCTTGAACTATGCGATCAACAAGCGGCTTGTACAAGCCTGACCTAGCAGCACAAGTTATGTTCTCCTCATCCGCATCGAGCAACTTATCCAAGATCTTCTTGGCATACTCTGCTGATTCTGTCTCTGGCCCTCTCAAAAGCGTTACAAGGAAAAGAATAGCACTGCACTGATGAGACAGCTTCTCGCATGCAGACACATTCCAACCAGATCTATCTTGCAACAGCTCAAACAACAATGCAATAGCTGCCTTTGAGATGCTTGGATCACGCCCCAAACAAGGAATGATGTAATCCCAACCTTTGGACTCAACCAGTTGTTCCTGGAAAATTGGGTGCATCCAAAGCATGAGATGGCTTCTAGACATTGTGACCAGAGTTCTGACCAACTTAGGCATCTGACTAAGAGAATGCTGATACTCTACTCGTAAATTTTGAGTGTGGTAAATCCTCAACATCAATTAAACAATCAAGAAAGCCAATTTTTCGAAAAAAAAAAACCAACTTTCAGACATCAATTACTTCCTTTCAAAGACTATGTAACAGTATCCCCATTAACAAAAGTAATTGTCACTTACCTTACTATGTAACATTATCCTTATTAACAAAAGTAAATGTCACTTACCTTACTTTTTGCATGCCCTTCCACTACCTCCTTTAAGGTAATTAGTATCTTCCTCTTCACATCTTTGTTGTGTGAGTTCCCTAGAATAGAGACAATGATGTCGGCCAGTCCTCCTATGAAGATCCAATCCTTGTTAACCGAATCTTCTCTCACAAGTTCTTGAATTTGGCAGAGAGCCTCTTTCACCAACTCATCAGAACCAGATGACATGTTACTTTTGCAGCATCTGATTCTTAGACAGTAATTAAGCTCTCTCCATTCTTCTATTGACTGTCTAAGCGGAAGGTTTGACCTCAGAGAAGTGTCCTGAAGAACCTCTCCCGTTATGGGATCAGTTCTCTCACCACGCTCAAGCCAAGCCTTGATGGCCGCTCTCTCAGCAGTGGTACCTGTGCAAAGGCTCACAGGATCAACCATTATTGTCTGATTTATAGGACAAACAAAGGCATTCAGTGGAGGGATTTGTTTTTCCCTTTCACTATAACCCACAATGACCTGGAATCTTTGGAAATACCGGGTTTTTAATTCTTCGTAATTAATTGCGGCATCTGCCCGAGAGAGCAGTGCAATAACCTGTTGCAAGAAATATTCCTCAGCCTTTTCCTTTCGGTGTGCGGCTTCTTCCTTTTCCTTCCTGAAACTTTCCAATTCCTCATTTATCGCAGATGGCTCAACATTTACACCAACTGCGCGTGCTATTTCTTCAAGCATGTCATTCGCAAAGCCCTGATCCCATTTTTGGTCCTTAATGCCCTGGTTCAACTTGTTGATTATTTGGAGCTGAGAATGCGAAGTTTCAAGTTCCACTCGCTGCATTTCATTCTGCAGCCTATTTACCTGATCTGAAATGTTAGACAAGACTTCAGTGTTTGCAAGAGATAGGGCAGCCAAGGACCTTCCTATGTCCTTTGTTACTTGTTCTACCTCCTTCACTATGTATCTGCACCTGACCAACAAGTAAAACCGGGATCGGTTCTTATACTTCTCAATCAAGCTATTAGCCTTCTTAACATCAGTTTCGAGGGATTCCAGTGCTAGCCGAGCAGCTTGTGAGTCGTTTAACTCTTGGAGCTGCAATTCCTTCAGAACAGGTTCTATGTCAAACAGGTGTTTCGACAGGACTCTGAAACTATCTTTCTCGACGAGAATGTCTTTTGCAGCTTGAGCTGTTTTGATGACCTGGTTAGTCAGCACAGCCAAGATTGTGCCAATGGGAATGAGCTCCAAGGCCATGGTTAAGCACAAGATTAGGAAAATGGATTATTTCCTTGCTCAAATGTTCAACAACATCATCGAAAATCTTCAGATTCAAGCGGCATCCATATGACCTGCAGTCTATAACAAGTCACTTTCCACTCCACACAACGAAAGGATTCAGCAAAGCTATTAGTTGATGGAAAAATGGCACCGTGAACAAGTTCTCTCATGGTCTGTTAGGATGAACTAAAGATGAAATGGGATAAACAAAAGGCTCAAAAAATCCACAAGGCCACATGATAGTAGAGACAAACATCTCACAATCTCTGTTTTTCTGATTCATTTTGGCATTAACATATGAAGGTTCCCTCACCTTGTAACATAATAGTTCATCATTTCTCAACACAGAATAAAGACCAATTTCAGATTAAATCATGTTCCACTCATCTTTCTTCAGTTGACGTGGATTCCTAATTAACTTAATCTCCCAAGAGTTTTCTACAACCATGCTATATTCCTGTTCGCACATGAAAGTGAATATTCAGCCTCTGATAATGCTACCACTTCAGCTCAGTGGACTCAACTGAATTGTAGTTCCTTAGAATGTCTCTTAATTTAGGCGGTTCATCATCCATTATAATGCATAAGCACAATGATACACAAATCTCTCCATGCCAACCGTTTTAACCCCTCCCATTTAGTAGTACGCATCATTTCGTCCTTTAGACGTGCGCAAAGGAGAAGAAACTGAGACAGTATAAAAGAAACAGAGAAACACATTAACCAAATCTTTCATAGACTAGAAACAAACTCGACCTGAAATGTCACTGACATAAGCAACCCTTATATCCGGAATGATAGTTTTGTTAATCATCCGACTTCCCAAATTCCCAGAGCGGGACCAAGAAGATTGATTTTCTTTCACCGAATTTTTGCTTCGCGACAGTTTTTACACCCTCTTCCGGCTAATTTCTCCATTCCATTCACAAATATCAAAAGCATAAAAACAGGGAGACCCGAGAGAGAGAGAGATTCAAATGACTCCTGCAAACTAGCAAATTATACAAATGGAAAAAAAAAAAAATCCAGCGAAGCCCATGTGTTTATTGTACTCAGCTGAACGAATTCCACATGCAGAAAAAAATATGAAACTCTCTCTTACTAATAACCAAACGCAAACATCCGAAAATGGCAAATTTCACTTCTCATGCGTTCCATAAATTACCTCTCGAGAACTGCGCAAGCCCTTTGAGATTAGTACCTCTGCAATTATTCCAACTTCACTCCTGGAAAATTCCCAAAGAAGAAGAAGAAAAGCTTGAGCATGCAGTGACAAGTGGGCAGAAACGGAGCACCGATACAGCTTTTACCGGGCGTTGCCGTACAGAAAACGAGGACTTGCCCCGAGTCAATGCTCCCCGGTCTCTGCATATTTTAGATATATTACATGACGATCCCGTTTTCCGCCTTGACGTGGTCCGGGAGGTGGTTTGGTCGGTTCTTTCTCGATTCTGGGAAAACCTGAGGCAGTCGTTAGAACATTCCGGGAAAGTCGTCGGACGTCCAGGGAGAAACTTCCGTCTTTTTCTTCTGCGGATCTTCACTGGGTCGGGGATTTTCCGGGAAAGTTCGTTTTTTTTTCCCTCCCCGTTTCCGGGAAGTGACAGTTGATGTGACGGTTAGAAGTTCATCCTCTTTTTAAACCCACCTGCGTGATTACTTCCTGGACAGAATCATCATTCGTTGCTCACCTTGTAGAAATCAAATCACAAGTCTATAAAAGTGCGAATTGATTCGTCGTGCCAAGCAGCATCAACATTTGAAAAACATAAGATTAATCAACAATTTACCATAAAGGAGTTGAATTACCCTATAATCACGAGATACAAAGTATGACTACGTTAAAAGAATTTAGAAATCATGGAGTTGATTTTCATCTTACCACTATTTGGTTAGAGTTCAACATGGCCCTTACTTATTAAAAAGGCAAACATGAGACATTGCTCTTCTCATAAATGGCGAAATGTTCCAAACTCAAAGGCTAACGAATACAATAAGACAAGGAAAATGACTTTGATGGTGCATTGTCACTTCACAAATTTGATGGTGCATTGTGAGCCACTAATCTTAAAGTTGGAAACTGGGACACCAGCTGGTCCAATTTTATATATTTTTGTGACTTTGATTGGGTGGGATTTCCTCATTTGAAAGGTGTGTTTTTGGGGAAAAAATCATAATAAAAAAAATATATGTTTCGGAAATCATTTTTCAAGAATTCTTTTTTGGAAAATGCTTTGATTTCCCCTTTTTCAGTTTAAAGATTTTATTTTCCTACCATTAAGAATATACATTATCTATGACTGTAAATATTTTTTCATTGACTGATAATTTTCTGCAAATCAAAATACATGGAAGTTCGAAAAACTCATTCACTTCTTTCATTCAAACTAATTCACTCCAAATCCCACCTCAATTTTCTCTTTCACACAACCAATAGCAGTTTTCATGGTTAGTCAAATGTAGGGGCAAAGAACAAACTCACCACAAGCACTCACTCTCACTTTGTATTGCGACTGCTTGGGGAGGAATAGGATTCTTCACAACGTGCCCATCCTTCATATCCAGCCCCTTGAGAAGCAGCTCGAAGCATCACCATTTTGGCAGCGGGGATAATAGAGCCGTTGATTCGATTCGGGCATATTGAGGTTGGAGATCTTTCTCAGTGAAGAAGCTGCTCGAGTTTTTGAAGATGAGTTGTCGCGGATTGCTTCTCCTCCACTGTTGCCCTTGCAGCTTGCAGAACTCTTCAGGTTGCTCTTGAATTTCGATTCTTTCTTATTTTCTATCGGTCTTGCTGACTTGGTTCGATCTTGCCGAGTTTTAATTTTGGTCCTAGTGGAGGCGTTTGAATTTTATAGAAACAAGTCCAAATAATGACCTAAATGAACTCAATTTTTCGGGAAAAAAAAATCTAAAGTGAACATTATTTCAAATAAAGATTTAAAGTTGTCAATTTAGCCTTAAATAATGACCTAAGCTTGCCCATCATAGCAAGCACTTGATTTTTTTGTTAGCCAATTGGTTCTAAGATTGCGTTGGATTTGTTGAATACAACTATAGAGAGCTCTAGATAGTCTTGTGCCAAGAAAAGTGGACCATTCTAGAAGAAGTACAGGACTATTCAATACTTGTCCCATGGGACAACTATGATCTCGCACCTAAAACCAAACAATACTTGAGGAATTCAATCAAGCACAAAATCGATCAAGAATGCTTCCATAACAAGAACAAGAAATGGCAAACAAGAATGATCCTTAAAATCCTCCCAAGAATCTTATGCTTAAGCATCCTATGCCTAATGGGGAGGGCTTCTATCTCAAGACCCTAATGATCAAGAACCCTTTTCCTTATCCTTTGGATCGGACCTCAACACAATCTCCCATTATACTCAAACAGCAAATTGGCCCCAGCTAATCATGCCTAAAAGAGTATAAGGAGATCTATGCTTAGAATTAGGAAAAACAAGACTAGTTGCAATAGATTTGCTATCCTGCACTAGGCGAATCTCTTGTTCAAGCCTTCTAGGGACTATCTTTTAACTACAAATTTTCTAGAAATTTAGTTCTAGCATAGAGATGCTCAAGGGTGCTAAGATGGAAACATTTCTAACTAGTAGAGCTGCATTTCTTAGAGGATCATATCAAGTTAGAGAAGATGAAGTGTTTAGAGAGATATAATGAGAATTTTCACAAGCTTACATTTTAATTCAAGGAACTCTGCCTCAAACATTACATTCCATTTGCCTTTTATAGGCATTAAGAAGTCACAAAAAAAAACAAAGACCATACTCCCTGGTCTCAAATGCATATGTAGGCTCCAAGAATCCCAATCAAGAATTATTTTAGGTGGTATGAATAGAGATTATGGATAGTGATTTCCCTAATCTATTGTTACAATAACTTTGCTATAGTGACCTATGCTACAATGATTTTGCTATAGGCCTATTTATCATCTTAGGAGTTGTAATCATAATCTAAATCATCAGAGCTATGTCGTGCAAGCTATTCTTCCTCGCAGCATTGTTCAAGTCCAAAGTCAATAGGAGGACTATTGGTGTTGTGAGTGAATTCTCTTTGTGATGTCAGGACATTCCACATGACCGATTGAGGAGAATATTTCTTCACGAGTCCTAGAGGGTCTTGGAACACTATCTTGGTATGTTCTTTTAGGTATGACTAGCTAGGGCCAGTTTACTATTTGAGCATAATGGGAGATTGTGTTGAGGTCTAATTCAAGGGATAAGGATAAAGGTCAATGGGTATCATTGCTCGTTCATTACTCGTAAAAAAGAGATGTGGCCATTTCACAAGGTTTAATACCATGAAAAACTAAAATTAATACATTTGTAAATAATTTACCTAAAATTAATTTTTTTAATTATGAAAAACCCAAAACTAGTACATTTATAAATAAATTTATCCAAAAATAATTTTTTGACCATCAAAATCTCTATACTTGTACATTTGTAATAAATTTATTTCCATTGGTTTCCGCTAAATGAGATTAATATTGTTACCCCAAATTAATACATTCGTTAATTGTCACATATTATATGACTCAACAATTCAATGATAAAATTTAACCAAACTAAAAAAAATAAAATTTTTACAAACATATCAATTTTTGAGTTTTTAGCATTAAAAATTTAATTTATATAAATTTATTATAAATGTATCATAGGTTTTTCATGATATTAAACATTTCACGAAATAGTGGCTGGATATTCTTGTTGAAGTCCCTCTATAGCCCAATTCATTTCTTACCAGGCCCGGCGCGGCCCATTTTGCTCTCCTCTCCTCGAACTTCTCGCGTATTCTCCCCTTCTCTCTCTCTCTCTGGGTATTGCTATTGCAGGGGTCTTCGTTTGCCGAGAATTCTGCAGTTCACGATCTTCCCGGCGAGAAAATGTCGTCCATCGGAACGTCGAAGGGCATCCTGGAGATCGCCAAGTTCGGCGTCTACGTGACGGTCCCCATCGTTCTCATGTACGCCTTCGCCAACAACTCCAAGAATCTCCAGAAATTCATGGGCACTGTGAGTTCCTCTCCCTCTCCCTCTTCCTGTCGCGATCCATATTGGCGTCCTATCAAGTCAATGCCCCTTGTCAATGCGAGCGAATGTCGAGATTTCGAATGATGGGTGTTGCGTTTTTTGGGAGTTGGCTAGATTCGCTAAGTCCGGCTTAGGGTTTTAGGCGGCTGGAATTGTCGGCGTGCCGTGAGCTGTTTGTGATGGGGATTTTTTGGAGTTTGAGCTCGTCTGGATGAGAAGCGCCGGAGTGTTTTTTCGTGTTGGACGTGGTTCGGTTGCGTCATGAACATGCTGAATTTGTTTGTGTCCTATAGGTTGCAACGATTGAAAAATGTTGTTTGTGCAAATTGCCTCGAATTGCTTGTCTTGTATGTTCTTGGGATCTTGGGCGAGGGAGTGGAACCCAGATGAATATAACCGTTTTCGATGCGGGAGTCGGGTCCCTGTGAACTTTTGAATTTCAGTCTTCTTGATGATCTGTCATACGAATTTTGAAGAGCGATTTTGGTTTTATCTTGTTGTTTGGTCACCGAGCTTGTGTGTCTTCAGTATCGAATTTGCGAAAAAACGACGATGCATTTCGAGCTGTTCCCCATACAGTTTTTCTGATAACAGCTCTTCACTTAGATCATGTTTGATGGTTCCCTGAGGACCGTCTTTGAGAATCTGGCAGATTGTGATGACCATGTTAAACCTAGACTAAATCCAATATCTTGTGATAGAATTTCTCAATTGCTCCCAGCTATCTGTGTTTCCTTCCAGGATTTATGAGTTCCAAGTTAAATTTAGGAGGATCTACTGTACCGCACACATCTTTGACACATCAATGAGTAGTTCAGGATGATGATAACAAAGACCATCTAATACAGTGACAGAACTCAGATATTTCGATAATTGTTTGGCAAATGGGTTGATCCATGGACATTGCTTTGCTCGCTGTACTAACTAGTAAGGTTGCGTACACCCATCTCTGTGCCCTTATTACGTAGTGTATAGATCAATTTGGTTCTCTCAAAAATTGACCCCAATTATATTGCATTGCCACATCTTGCCTCTTCCATGAACTTCGGTATTGGCTGGGTTCTTCAGGATGGATTTTCAGTTTTGTAAACGTATATTGCTGTACTTGTTTCTCGATTTTTCAACATTTTGGTGAAGCCTAATGATTTTTTCCTGCCAAGTTCTTACCCAGTAACGACTGTCCAAGGAACTTTTCGACATGGGCAGACTGCTTTTTATTTGATTCTTCATATTAATTTAGCCTTTTCATCCCTTAATGGATTCCTTTTTACCAGTTTTACAGAAGACTGCTGCTTTTTTAAATGGAATTACAAACTAAATGAAGAGCTAGAATTCACACTTCCTGCTGCTACTTCATACCATGACAAGAGCAGTAATGAGTCATCTTGGATAAATTACAAGCTTCTATTGCTCGCATTAAATGAATTTTGTGGGCCAAGGATGTGGTGTGGTTCTCTAGTAGTTTAAAGGGAACTAATGGCAGAGGTGACATCTTAGCCCACTTTTTTGGAAGATTACGATGAGCATGAGGACTTTTCTCATTAGTCGCTCCTCATCTGGTGATGAAATACTGCAAGGTTGAAGCTGTGGTTTATTATCTTCTGAGTGTGAATACTGAATAATTGACTGAGATAAAAGTACCTTTGTTGTTTATGTGCCCGTTAGTGCTTCTTAAGATCATCCATAATCCATCTTCCTTCTGAAATTTGTTCACTTAAGTCTGAGTCTTATTTCCAAAATTTGTTGGTACTCCTTTGTGGTTATGAATATGACTCTGAAGTTCCTTTTCTGTCTGTCAAGAAATCTTACGTGGTATACCCACCCGAGGGACCGAGGCCGCCTTCACCGGAAGAGCTGAGGGAGATGGCAAGAGAGATTGCTCGCAAGAGAAACAATCAATAAACAGCTTCTCTCTGATGCGGGTCGGAGTTTCTCCGCATGCTTGTTTGTATTATGCGAGAAACAATAAGCTTGTACGCATTATAATTTCTTAGTGAAGTCACCCTTATTCTCCTTCCCATCCTATCAAGTAAATAGAAGCAATTAAAGGAAAGGTTCATGGATGTATGCGATGTATGCTTGCTGTTGTGATGGATTTACCCATTGTTTCCTCGTGTATACCATCTCAATTTCGAGAAACCTTTGCCAGAGAACAGGACTGAAGAACCATGGAATGCTAGGTTCGACTTCTACTCCTGTCGGAATGCGTGATAAACTTGAAACTCTCTTCAGGGGAGTCTCCTAGTCCCTGTATGATGTATTTACTGCTTCTACCTCAACTGTTTATGACTGTTGGAAGGTGGACTTGGTAAATAGTAAACACTAAGGAGATTCTGCCAACTTCTCATGCGACTTCTCTTCCTTCTATTTACTTGAGAATTGTTGAATTAGGAGTAGAATTAGAAGATATGAGAAGATCCTGTGACGTACTCAGTTGGCTCGAACACGTGTGACTTCTGTAGACTGACCCTTTTGACAGCAATGGATTGTTGACGGATGCGATGGAGCTCGTCTGTCATGTCAAAGTCCTTCACTCTCGTGTCTGGAGAGGTGATCAGCGGATAATTTAAGGTCATTAGTTGCAGATTGCGCATGCAAATTTCTCCCAAATCACAAGCGAAATGACTTGACAACAGTTACCATGTAAAATGTACGTTGTCTCCAAATGGAAATATTACCTAATCGATCTTAAACTTATGACATGAAATAAGTAGTCATAATTTTTTGGGCTAAATTAAGAAGTTAAAGAGTATACCTGGTTTTTGAAATTTGATCACCATCCTATTTTAGCCACTCGATAGGAATGCTTTGTCACCCTTCAAATTTCTTTTGACTTTCCACGACAGTGGATACAGCAAGGTTATACACACCTTTAATTTAGTGCCATTGGGCTTACTTTATCCTTTCATGAAAGGAATGGATTAACCATGGTTGCTTAAATGGCTCTTTTAGACACCCGTTTCTTGAACTACTAGCATGCTTGCATCGGTATCATCCAAACCACCCTTAACATAGGAACAATGTTTGTTATGTTGTTTCCAAACTTCAATACAGCTCCCTCGAATTCACCCCTTCTCTCAGCCCCTAAGATCTAGCTGTAGATTACTAGAGCACGTCAAACTTCAAACTCTATTACTACTACCTTATATCGCCAAATGATTTATCCGGTCTAGAATCATGCCATTGACCTCAATTTCCCTTGTTCTCAAGATGCCTTTTTCATCTTGGTGGATAATAACCAAATTTCCTATATCCATGTTCCCAAATAGATCCATCGAGATCAGTTAGTTAAGTTACTCCTAGATACGTGGGTAATTAACTATGAAAAAATCCACCAAAATTCCATACCAATCCAATCCACAAAGTCCCAATTCACTAAGAAGAAAGATGGCACAGTTGTCATCAAATTTAGTAAGTAAAATGAAGAGACCACATCTTCTATTTTTCTTACTATTTTTATGATGCAACCTTGTGCAGCTCATGTTTCAGCCAATGAAGGCCATTCATATCCAAAATCTACGATTGAGTCTTCTAAGTGGGAGGGATGTCCTACTCATTATTACAAAGATCCTCATATGAGACATTGTTTCAGGGATCTAGATTGACAGTGTTCTCTTTGCACAAATCCTCCAGATGACAAAGAAGATGATAGACCATCCAAAAGAAAAAAACCGGTCAAAAGATAAACTTTACCAAAGGCACCTTAACGGAGACCCTAATGTCGAACCTCTAGATGAAGATGAATGAAAATATCAATTTATGGTATCATATGGACCACCTCGATCACACCCACCTCCAAAATTCCTTAAACCATATGAACCCAAACCTCCTCCATCTCCTGAATCGCCACCTAAAAAGAAACCCTAGTCCCAAAAGCCAGTTATCTCACCCTTCTATAAACCTGTCCACAAATGATTAAGAAGAATTCATTTCCTCTTAAAGTACCCAAAATACCTCAACCCTCACGTTCCCCAAAACTAGAACTATCACTCATCCTTCCATTTGTTTATATGTTCCAATCCTCAGACTTTCCGCCTTGGGAAAGATCTAATTCTGATGTCCTATTCCCAGCATTAGAAGAGTTTATAGATGTTCACAATCAATTTTGTCATATCTCTAAAATCTCGAATCCTACAGATATTGATGACCATGGGAAGCAAAAAAAAGTTACAGTAGCCGAAGTTTTCCTAAATTGGCAGGTAAAAAATGATTGACTTGGAATAATGTTCTCAAAACAATTGATACCAAGCTTTCAACTGTCTAAGCCCATTTTGATTATGTTGACCAGAAGGTTGATCAAACGGCTTTGATCACAAATAAATTGCTTGAGACATTTCAGAAGAAACTTCACCAGATGAAATATGGGAGAAATGTTTCTCATATTTGGAAGATCAAAACAACTGAAATGGAAAAATTGAGGAAACAAATTGAGCTCTTGTAGGATAGAAAATTTATTTCTTCTCCAGATCCATTTTCTTAGCCTTGGCAAGCGATTTCCAAGGATGTGGGCCCCTCTAGGGCTACCTCAATTGCTTCAATTATTGATGAAGCCCCAAAGTAGGATTAGAGGGATATTGTTACACTCTAAAATTGTATCAGAGAAATAGAAAGGCAAAGAAGAAGCAATGAAGAAAAGAAGCCAGCTCTTGAATCTTTTCTAGAGCCTCCCTATGTTCATATGGTCTCCATCCCACTTGAAGCTTTCCCACGAGACCAAGACAGACAAAGTATACCAAATATTACTTCGTTTGATTCTACCAAGCAAAATTCCTCCAAATCAGTCTCAAAATCGGATTCCTCATCCTTCGAAAACACTTCAACTTCTGAGCCACAAACGCCAATATCTCGTGTACTTGCTATTTTTATGGCTAACCCCCCTGAAGCAAAGATGGAATCAAATTCATCCAAGCCAGAAATAGTACACCTTCATGACTTAAATCCTGAACAAAAGTCTTCTACTTCAAAATACTACTTCACACCCAATAACATTCCATATTCCAAATGGCAAGTTAGACTGCAAGAATTCCATACTTGGCCGAACACCAAAGCACTTTATATTGAACATCGGTATGACATGTTGACTGAGTTTGTGAGCAGATTCACTAGAAGTCTAAAAGATTGGAGGAGATCTATTTCTGTCCAGGATCAAATGACATTTTTGCTCTAGATAGATTTTCATCATGTGATCCAAGTTATCCATCAATTCTTTATTGGCAAACCAGAAGATCTCATTAAGCTTAGAAGATTATAATTTTTTTGAAAGGAAATGATGTTCTCTACAAAGAAAGCATCTCAATGCGCATTTCCAAGAAATGCTTAAGTCATTCCATGCTCTTGGAGCTTGTCCTAACCTTAGGTATTTTTAGCCTCTATTCCAAAGGAAATTAGCCAAATGGTGGAAAAATCCAATAAATAAATAGCAAATTGTCGCCAATGCTCCCCTTAGAGAACTCTAGCAAGAGATACATCTTGCTCTTGATGATCTTTACATTTGTAGAAAGGCTTTCGAAAGTTATCTCAAAAATGGAACTTATTATCTCGATCCTTATATTGCTAAGGAACTACAAAAGTTTCCTGATGAAAATCTCTCACACGAGTTGGTCCAGCAATTCCTTGGGATTGTAAATTATCTTTGAGATTTTGTTCCAAAAATCACAGAGTTTGTAAATCCACTACAACAAATGCTCAAGAAAGATGCTCTTCCGTGAGAAACACAACAAACTAAGTTTGTATGTAGACTTAAGGAAATTTTGCAACATTTTCCTCCTTTGCAAATCTCATCCATAGGAAAAGGAGTTCTTGAAACAAACGTCGGTGATAAATATTGAGCTGCTATTCTTTCTGAAGAAATTGATGGAAAGTGATGAGTTTGTAGACATAAGAGTGGAAAATGTACGCAAGCAAAAATGCATTTCTACTCTACATTCAAAGAAATTTTGACGGTAAAATAAGGCATCAAAAAATTTGAATTCGATCTTATAGGACATATTTTCCTGGTGGAGATGGACGTGTTTTTATTCTCTCAAATGTTGAAGTTCAAACATAAGCAAATTCCGCATCCACAACTTCTTAGGTGGGCATAATGATTTTCACCAAACATATAGCAGGCAAAAAAATATACTTGCTAATTTTCTGTCCAAGCCAAAAGAATTTGCAGCTATCACATCCATAAATATTTATGTGATAAGAAATCCAAGAGGCAATTTCAAGGCCTGAGAAATCAAACCCAAATCCCTTCATATTCATACCCACCAGAAATCCCTGTACTTATCCAAGGTAATGTTCTTGTTAAAAATCTTTGAAGACATATGTGGCAATATCATTTTCATATTTTTAGTGAATATAATGGTCTTCTCCTTAGACCAGACGGATTGTGTCCAAAATATCCATTTATTCATCCTCTCACTTTCTTCCCGAATAAAGAATTTCCAAGAAAACTCAAATGGTTTTATTGGTATTTGTTTAGTCTTTATGTCAATACCATCGAGTTTCCAACAGCTAAAATATCTCTTATTATCAGTAGAATTATTCAAGGAGAAACCAAATATAAATATCTTGGGGTCATACTTAGTTGGTTTAAACCATTAGGTGCATGAAAAAAAATATTTTTCAAGCCTAAGTCAGAGCATGAAGGCTTGACTCAGAACTTTATACAATTGTCTTACTTTTCAAGCCATGAGTATTTGTTCGATCCAATGGAGATATGTGTAAAACTCCAATAGATGTTGAAGTATCCATATATAAGCCCCAACCTGTGCAAAATGAAATTTTTATAACACTCTCCTGTATAATCCCAACTTATCCTCGATTGTATCGGGAATTATAGAGGATATTGCGCTAGCACAGTTAACTTATTCTATTATAAGCTTGGCCGACAAAAGATAATCTTGTTTCTTAGTATTATAGTGATGACTATCGCACGACTTGGCCAACGATCAGTGCTTGCTTAAGAAATATACTACGGAATGGATGTACCAAACACTTTAGAGTCACCGGCAAATTCACAAGATCCATGGGGAGGACCACTATCATAAGATCCTTTTGATCATATTAAATTACAGCTTGCACCCAACCTAGGCCTTGACAGAGAAAGTTCATCACTCCAACTTGAATATTTACCCTAACCTGGTATTCCAGCAAGTTTCAATGATGCTCCTACAAGTTCTCACCAGTCATCCAAAAGACCATGATCAACTGAAGTAATTGAAGAAGTAGAAAAGCCTCTCAAAACGCTCAGGCAACAGTATCCAGAAAAAAGCACTTCCAATCCTCCTGACATTCCATCCAACTCATACCAATCTTTAGATGATATAGGTATCAAACATCTTGAAGCTCTGGAAATCGAAACAACACTCAAGAATATCGAAGACAAAAGTATGGAGAAGACTTGAATGACTCAAACGACCATATTGAAGAGTCTATCCATAGGCATAATAAGTGAAGGGAAAGAAAACTTTGTTAAAGACTTATTCATGACAAAACAAAGGAGACAGAGGAATCAAGTGAAGGAGACGAAAAATTTGACCCAAAATACTATTCATATACTATTTAGCACTATTCATGTACTATTTAGCATTGCTTGGAACAATAGCATACTGTTCATAGTACTGTAGCATTATAGTGGAACTGAAAAAAGTAGGATAATGAATACAAAAGTCAATTTGTCAGTAGAATAGCCTAGTATGCACAAATAATTGGCTTTTTGTTGACCATACGAAGTTTGTAAAGTTCTAGCATGTTGTTTCATGCCTATATAAGGCAGTATATGTAACTGTTAAGGGATAGAATGCACTCTCTTCAGAAATAATATTATGTGGTTTGTTTTGAATTTCTAAAACTTCTCTCTCATCTTCCTTTCTACCTGGTATAATCCTTTAAAAACTAGAAATGTTTTGATCAATCCTAGTACTATGCTCGTCACTTGCTACAATATGGAATCTATGCATTAGAATTCTCATACCCTAAAATTTTCTATGATATGAACCAAAAAATGAAGAAGAATTTGGTGGCTAATTAGAAATCCCTATTTTGAGGCCGAGGAAGGGTTGTGCGTGTGGGATAGCATACTTGCCACAAATTCTATATTTGGTTTTCTAGATTCGTATCATAGGCCATATAGAATGATGGTGATGAATATATTTTACATCAACAATTGGCTAAAGAAATTATATTGAAATTTTGTGTAAAAATTTAGGATTATATTATTAAAATTGAGAAGTTTAGAATTGAATCAGTATTCAAAAATGATTTGATAATTATCCCTCTCTAGATTGACTAAATTAATTCGAGTTGCATTTCATGGTTGTAGTGAAGGATAATACTCCCAGAGCTTATTCCTAAAAAAAAAACAATCCCAAATTTTGATCCAATTTCAAAGTTGCCCCAAAATTTTTTTGTCTAAAAAAGTTTTTAACATTCACTTTAATCTTAAATCTACCCACTCATTCAAAAATTACCATAGGGTTTTTCAAGATTATCAACTTGAAAATATTGTTATTCCATACGAAAGTGAGGATCTTGATAAAAACACGGGTTCTAATAATGAATAGCTAATTAGCATTAATATTGATAAATATGGAAAAACATGTGTTTTTTTGGAAACCTTGATAGATTTAGGGCTGAGTGAATATTGAGATATTTTTATTAGATAAAAAAATTCGTAGCAAAATTAGAATTGGACTTGAAGTTTGTGAATTTTTTAGGGAATTGGGCAACTCTTCTCCATTTACTAGAATTATTGAAATAGCCTAAATTTTGCATCTGATCCTATCCTTCATCCTTTTGTTTGGTAGTGCCGGAGAAAATTAGGTGAAGATTGGAAGGTGGAAACAAATACTCGTGGAGAATTGATGGGCCCATTAGTTGAGCGTCGATTGAGGTAATGAGAGGCGGCGGTCCCGCGGGGTTAGGCTTTTTATTTTATAGATGGGTAAAATGGGACTTTTAAAAAGATTTTGAGGGCAAAAAGGGAAATGGATCAAATTTCATTCTGAAAATGCTAAAAGCCCAAAGTAAATCCCTATCTACCTTGGACTTTCAGCATTTGGCTAAATACTAAACCAAATGTCTCATTTTGTTTTTTCCTAATGGGCTTTAGAGGCTAAAAACTCTTTGAGAAAGCTAAACCAAATGCACCATTTGTCTCTGGAGAATCTATTTCCCTACAAAACAAGTAAAATGAATTAATTTATAGATTCACAAAAATTAGAATTTTTAGATTGAAAAATACATACAAGAGAAACTCTTTTTTTTTTTTTTTTTTTTTTTTTTTATCTTAAGCTAGCTTCATTCACTCAATTAAATTTGGTCGGAACATTCTAGTGACTATAGAAATCCACTTTAAAATGTGGCTGAACGATAAAGTAATATTGCACTAAATAAGGATATTTACTTTTAAAAGAGGATACATAACAAGTTAATTAAACTCATCAAATGAATTAGATAATTATTTAACTTGACAGTGGACTAATTTATTTTTATAAAAATTATAACTTATTATATCTCCTCTTTACTCAAGTACAAATAGTCATCTTATGCAAACACATTTTTCTTCCTTTCAATTCCTTTCTCTTTCCAAGAAAATCAAACTTCAATTCCTACACCTTATCTTTTTCTGTCTTATTCTCTCTTCCAAACAATTTCGAAGGAAAAATATCTCCTTCACCTAGATTTTCTTTATTATAGGAGAAGTCTTATGTTCCTTTAAAAAAAATAAAATTTACAAAAAATGTGGTCTAACTTACTTTTGACAATTTACATGAACTACACACAAACATTCGACCTGCTGCTCGAACTGAGCAATCCTGCCTCACAGCAAGGCCCCGTGACCGTGGAAGGGCCCAGCGAGAACTCGATAGCTTTCCTACTCGAGCCCAATTGGCCAAATTTAAAATTCTCTGTTGTCTTCCAGCATATTCCTAAAGAGAAAAGATTGGTACTGTTTATCTTATTGTTTGTATGACATATAATCTCCACCAGGGCCACACAAATTAATAATGCACCTGATCTAACCTTCATTTCCATTGACTTTTTTCTCTAGACCAATAGGAAAGGAGCCTTAGACGAGAGGCGGAGGACGAGGTCCCCCCTTCCCCCATCCTCCTCCACTAATTGCCAAAAAGAATATTCTATAAAGAACGATCTTAATTAGCGATTGGAAGTGAGCCACAAGCTGTAATCAACCAGGTAGCAATCATGGGATTTGGAGCCTCGTTAGTGCCTCGTTAGTTTTTTTTTTTTTTTTTTTTTAATTTGTTTATTCTCAGCCTAGCGCGTACTCTTCTTCAGGAAGGTGCTAAAAGCAACTTATGCCTAATTATTACATGAGTCACGTCATTAGCACCGTGGGGCATAGTGATCGATATTTTATTATTTCTCGACCCTAGTGTTTGACGTTAGACCAGTCGAACATTACATATTTAATGTGCATGACCCTATGTACCCCTTTGCATAAGCTAACGTTTATGAATACAATTATATGCTTTGTGTAGTAGAATCTTCACTTTTCAATTGAAATGCATGAGTCGGCCTATGAGATTAGCGGGCCGATTCATGGTTCTAGTATTATATACGTTGGTGATCTTCCTCGTCATTAAATAATTCATACCATCTATTGCCAAAAAGATAAAAAGAAGTTATAATGTACCTAAATATTTACTAAAGATTTTATTTCATGACCATAGTCTTATATCCATGAATCCTATTGTCTGCTTTCCTATCATATGGTTTTCAGAAGTAGAAGTCGTTTATTTCCAATTGAAATGTACGCATGTTGTCCGTCCAACACAAACTTACATCAACTAAACTAGAATTCTGTCTACAACGGAAGTCACTAAAGATGTTCGCATGCCATGAGATTAGCAGGTCATTTCATGAGTCCGGACGTGACAAAATAATGGAATTACATTCCCGCTCCCATGCTAAGGTGTACCAAAACATGCATAGCAAACACAAAGGAAATAATTTAATAATTTATATAATATGATACCAAAAGGACGATGCGTCCTCCACGCGCTACTTATGGTACCATATTTTATTTAATAAAGAGAGAGCCGAACCCCTTTTCTACTTAATATTTGGTTCATCAAAGCATATGCTTTAAAGATCCAAAATCTTAGCAAATTTTATGAAAAGAAGTGGAGAAGGGGGCGCAAACGGAAAAACATAGCAAGAACACATGGGGCATGCATGGGGTGCAAAGGACCAAAAAGAAAAAGATGCCCCACTTTTCTAGAAGTCTTGTGGCTTTAAGAAAAAAAATATTTTGATTTATTTAAGAGTTGTCTAGGTTAATAAGAATTCGACACATCACAACTGTTAAATCATATGTGAGCCAACTTGAGACTCGCTAAAATTATGAGATGCATCGATTACACATGGAGCTGGTTCACTTTATAAATCTTCTTTTAATTTTTTTAATCGATTTCTCCTATTGACTGATAAGTATTTTCAATGGTGATATCTCTAAGAAAAGAAAACATTCAAAGTTACAAGCCATTTTTTTTTTTTTTATGTAATTTCTTGGCTTCCTTAGAAGAGCTGAAATCATGAATTATCATTTTTTTAAGAGATTCATATAATGTAATATTTCATTGAGGAGATAAATAAGGGACCTAAAAAGATTCGAACTTATGTCTTTTTCATATATCTCATGAGATTTCGTTAAACCCTAGTTGGCTCTTTTAAATATTTAATCTATCATATGATAGTGCAGTTTAATATTTATATATTTTATCAATTTGAAATTGAGTCTTACTTTACTAATTTACAATTAATAATGAATGTCTATACATAATCACAAACGAGCCTTGGATTTAGCGACTGGTTGTTTTAGAGATTATCATTGTGCATTATTGGCATTCTATTAAAAGACACTCTAGGTAATAAAATAATCGTGGATCCTCCAACCATATTCCCTCCTAACCTCCTGATTTTTTTTATAATAATAAATAAATAAATAAGCGTCATGCGCGATCATTTCCCCGCATCCCCATTGGCGCCGGACATTATAATGTGGGCCCCATGCCTTCTTACACGTGTCGCGAGAGGGACGGTGGGTCTGAATCCCACCGCGATTCCTGCGCTGCAAGTTGCAACCTCCCATTGTCTGTATTCTGATGACGAAAAGGGGGGCCCGCCTGAAGTCGTGCTGCTTTTCGACTCCCGTACGACCGGTCCGACGGCCAGGATCGGTCCTACCGGTCAAAGGTTGCAAAATCTACAGTTGAGCTGCCCTATTGAAATTACGGAAACGGGGCAAGTCATATTCCCACTGATTTTTATCTAAATAAATACAGCCCTCGTTTATTGCGCGAAAAATAAATAATTTGAGTTTTCTTAAAAATAATCATCTGTATCGCTTAAAATAATTAATGAATAATAAAATTTATTATTGACGATAATTTATGTTTGATATTTTTATGGATGATGAAATTTTATTCATTCAATTTATAAATGATATTTTTTCAGTTTTTTTTTTTATTTCAAAATTCTGCAAGACATACTGAGCCTTAACAGACTAATCTTCAAACCACCTCCAATGACAGACGAGTGGGATTGCAAAAGCTCTATTTTCTTATCCCTCCTCCGGAGAAATTAGTTTATTGATCATTTTTCTCTCATTTTGTGGGCTTGTTGATTCATTACTCTTTTAAAGGAAAGTCATTTTGTAGATAACAAAGAGAAAACCAAATTGCTCTAGAAAACTTACAATTGATAAGGGTGCTTTTACATCATATTGTGAATAAAAAAATACAGAATTCACTTTTACAAATTCCGTATGCTAGAAATTTTCTTCCATTTACAACATAGTTACATATGTGATTTTTCCTTTATTTGTTGGCATCCTTCTTGAAATATTGAGGATATCCCTAAATTGACAAAGTTTTGTAATTTCCTTATATTGTATTGCATTGTATGATTGTTATATTTAATATGTACATAAAGGGAAATTGAAATTAATTAAGATGGTAATGTTTGCAATTAATAATTAGGGTATACCACAAAAAACTCCAAGTTATGCTCACTGTGACACAAATACTCTAATTTTTTTGTCACTAAAAACCCTAAAGTGCCCATTGTAATGTAAATATTATAATTCTAAACTTCACTAAAATAGAAATTATATATGTCACACAAGTATATGTTTGGGTTTCTTGATGACAAAAAAAAATTAATGGTATTTATATCATAGTGGGCAAGTTTAAGGTTTTTGGTGACATACAAAAATTAAGGTATTTGTGTCACAATAGGCATAATTTGAGATTTTATGTGGTATTTGCCTTAATAATTATGAGAAAATTAATGATATTAATAGCAATAGTACTACAACCAAAGAAAAGCAACAGAGAGAGACAAGTTGAGTAGAGCTCCGAACAAAATCGACACATATTGGTTTGGCTGCATCCTTGATAGCATATATGACTAATCGAAAGTGGACAGGCAGTCCGTTGCCAATGGCCATGGGCACTTACGGCCACAGATATGGTGGTGATGGCGGCGGCGGCAACGACAAAGGCAAAAAAGCTCAATGTCTTTTTCCCCTTTTAAAGAGGATTTGGATTATAACGCGATGCTCTAGGAAGGATGCTCATAATGATTTAAAGAATCGATGGACTCTTGTACACTTTGCAAAAAGGTGATGGATGATATGATATGTGGACTCGAGCTACTTTGTGGTAACTCGAGCTGATGACGATGATGGGTTATGCGTATGGAAATCAACATTGCAGCTAGCCCTCACACGGCACCTAGCTAAAGAACCTTAATTTAGCGTAAAGTGATTAGCGTGGGATAGGAACAGGATACATTACACACCTATGTAAGTTCAAGATGACCCAATGAAGGACGTGCAAAAGCCAGGACAGACCCATCTTTCACATGCAGAACGATAAAGCAAAAACAAAGGTAAGGTGATAAGGAATATCTCATTGACAAAATAGAGTTTGGCCAAATCAAATCATCGCCATATCAATTTTAGTCCAACACGCTTGAGTTCATCATCTACCTTTCGTAGAATTTAGATATGTGTCAAATAAAGAAAGAAAATGTGGGAATTGCTTGTAAGTGTATGCATTCAACGAGTTTCAAAATTATCGCAAACGTCGTGATAAGACAGACTTATAAGTGATATGATCGCAAAAGTGGGTCACTTAAAATATCCTAGAGATAAAGAAGGTAACTGTTGATTAGCTGTGTCCAATTAATGGCTGAGGTGATGTTTCTGGTACTGTCCATTGGACAAGTTGCTTCCCTCAGTTAAATTTAGAGAAAAATGTCGCGAATGCAATAATATCTTTGCTTCCTCGCATGTGATTTGCTTGCTCCACTAGGGATATCATTGTTTATTTCCCACTTGCCACTACTTTATCTTTGGCGTCATAGTCTTGAATTGTCGCGCTTCTCCTGTGTTTGGTTTTTGTGTCTCATGGCGTTGTCATTTTGGTCTTTATTCCTTAGTGGGGTTTGCTTTTCGCGGAGCCGTCCTTTCATTCGGTTTCACATCCTTGGGGGTTTTCAGCCGACACAGGATGAATCCTCCTCCTCAAATGAGGAACGTGCCGTGTACTTTTGGTACCGATTGACGTTTACCTCACCGAGACAAAGGAGTCCGAGAGGTTCATTGAGGCCGACCCTCCTACCAGGTTACTCTAATAGATCGATAAGACCGCGATCCTTAATTTGATATGTTGTTACCCACGTGCCTCGATCCCCCGATTGTCGAGATGTTTTTCACCCTCTTGAGGGAAATATCTTCAAATTTTATGACTTAGAGTTCATTCGTAACAGTTTAAGGACTTATTAAGTTCCATTACTCATCTCTTCAAATAGGGCTCAAGGAACAAATTAATGCACCATTTACTAAGACATTTCAAGTAAGTAATAAGGCAAGATTACATTAGGTGCTTAAATTTAGAGAAGCCAGCCAATAAATGTATGGACATAATGGTGGACAAAAAGCTTTAGATTAGAGGCAAGAGACAGAAAATTTGTAACAATGGTTTCAAGCCTTAAAATGTTTATAAAAAATATCTTAATTTTAGAAGGTAAGTGTTGTTGTATGCATGAGGGCGAGGGACACCATGAACCTTAGGTCCTCTTGTGCATGAGATCTCGAGAGACCTCGACCTCTCCGATGAGAATCGAGATCACTTCGAGATCAAACTATTCATCTATTATGATTTCAGTGAGGTCTCAATGTCATTCTCCTAATTTTGATTAGGTACCACCAGATCTAATCGAGCGTCTCTTCTCAATCTGGTAGTTGAGAGAGAGATAGATGTGCAGAGAATCATGGTTGGTGGGGATACTTGCTACTTCGCAGGTTGATGCGATTTCAACCTCCTTTTCAGCCCACCTTTTTTTTTTTATTTTTTAGTATAAATTTGACATACATGTTTATAATCCACCAATTAGAAAATCAATCGAAGAAAGTTTGCTCCTATCAAGAAGAGATGAGAGAAAACAATCGTTTTTCACCTGTCACCAAGTAATACAATAATTCGTCCACATAATGGTTTTTGAGTGGTGGGATAGCCATGGAATAAATTTCAATCATAAAGGATTACAATGTAATATCATCCGGATTTAAGTACGATTAAGAAGATATAAATTTATCAAAAGTCCTAAAACTTATTATAAAAATATAATTGAATTTTAAAATTTTCAAAAATTGTAATCAAGTCCTAAAATTTGTCAAATTGATATAATTAAGTTCCATTGTTAACACCATCTAATTTAACAAATGAAAAATGCTGATGCGATTTTTTTATTTTTTTAAGATAAATCTGCTGTCAAAAAAAAAAAAAAATAAAAGAGGAAAATAAGATTTTAATTTAAAAAAAAAGGTAAAAAGTTACTGTTCACCTTTACTTTGGTTGGATACTCGGCTTTCATCTTCCCTGACCTTTCCTCATGTATCCCTATTTTTAGAAGTCTTGGCATCTCCAAGTTTATCATTGGAAGAACAACAGAGTGAGCAATAAACTCAGGCGGCCATGGCTGGAAGTTCGAAGTGAGCAATAAGCATTCGAAGAAATTACCGCGAGCTTGAAGGATACAGTAAACATTCAAAGAAAGAAGAAGCTCATGCTTCTTTCGAGCAAGAGGCCATGGCCGTTTGAGTTTCGTTGAGCACGGACATGGCCACCCGAGCTTCGTCATTGTGTCCCCCTCGGCAGTTCTTTCAATCGAGGGCTCGAAATCTGCAACAGGGATGCGGGAGGCATAAGAGACCTGTACAAAGACCCAGATACAAGGGTCCATCTCCCTTGTCTCAATGAGAAAGTACCAAAAAAAATAAAAAAGAATATAATATAATATAATATATGTATCAATACAACTTTAAACTTTTCAATTGAACTAAATATTTTTATCTTTTACTTATTGAGTCTATTTGATCAATTTATATGAAAAATTACTGATGTAGACATTGATTTACCGTCATACATGGCACATCTAACATTAATGTTGATGATTTTTTAAATTTTTGATTAAATTTTCTTTTCATTTTCATTTTCCTCTTTTTCTTATCTTTTCCTTATTTTCTTTTTTTTGACATTGTGACCGGTGGTGCTTGCCAAGGCTTGTCAACCCCACCCTTATCATGACCTAGTTGACTGTAAGCGAAGACGGCCATGCTAGTAGCTAGTGAGGTCATGCTCACCTTCACTCACAACTAGCACGGCCAGCCTCATCAGCAATTGCCTACGAGGGCATAGTGGTCGATAAGTTCCGACACTCTCATTGGCTATAGTAAAAACGAAAAGAAAAGAAAAGAATGAAATAATTTAATAAAAAACTAAAAATTGGGAAAAAATAAAAGTATTGTTAAAATTATAAAGAAATAAATAAAACATTGACGTCAATATCAACCGAGTCACCGACAGTCTACATCACTGACTACGGTTCACCGCCCAGCATTCTCGCACGCCTCCTTCAAACAATCAATGACGTGCGAGTCACTCCCATCACGAATGGTATCCGTTTGAAGAGTGGCTTCGGGCCTCTGCAGACAGACTTGCAGATGCGAAAGACATCTGAAAATTTAGACACGTGTGGAAGCTAGAAGAAGATGAACGGTAACCTTTTACTCTTTTTCTTTTTTTTCCTTCTTAACTTTTGTCCTTTAAAAAAAAAAAAGATCTGATGTGGCGGGGACCACATTGGCACTTCTTATCAAAAAATAATTTTAAAAAAGGCCACGTATCATGATGTTAACCGAAGAACTTGATCACAATATTTTGATAAGTTTCAAATTTTGATTTTTCTTGTTAAAATTTTTAGTATTCAATTATACTCACTATAAGTTTTTGGACCTACGATGCATTTATTCCGATTAAAAAAGGGTAATTGCTTATATATATAATTCACCAATTATAGTAATCCTCGGATTAAAAATATAACCTTTTACTTCTTTTTTTTTCCTTCTTAACTTTTGTCCTTTAAAAAAAATTCTGATGTGGCAGGGACCACATTGGCACTGCTTATCAAAAAATAATTTTAAAAAAAGGCAGTGTCAATATTTTTGATCAGTCAAATTAAATGGTGTTAACCAAAAATTTTAATCACACAATTTTGATAAGTTTTAGATTGTGATTTTGCTCATTAAAATTTTTAATATTTAATGGTACTCAATGTAAATTTTAGGACCTGGTACACTTATCCTGATTAAAAAAGAGTAATTTCTTATGTATGTAATTCACCAACCACAGTAATCCTCGGATTAAAAATATGTCACTGTCTCTTTTCCTCGGATAAAATAAGAAAATTAGGAAAAGGACATTTTCATTTCTTTTCCATCGATGAAAACAACACCAAACGGGGGGCAATTGCGGAAACCCAGGAAAAAGAGACTCCTAGATTTGACTGACAGTACAAAACCCAACTGCCCAACCGGTCCCCTTATAATACACCCCCCACCACATTTCTCCCTCGCATGAAAAAATCGCTCCTCGTGCTAACCAAACTCTCCTCCACCAACCACCATGAAACCGCAGCGGCCGCCGCAGCCGCCGCCGGCGCCACCGACCGCCCCCGCCTCCCCATCCTCCACCACCACCAGCACCAGCGCGACGCTCCAGAACAAGTACCAACTGGGCCGGCTCCTCGGCCGGGGCAGCTTCGCCAAGGTCTACCAGGCCCTGTCCCTCGCCGACAACACCCACGTTGCGATCAAAGTCATCAACAAGGACAGCTCCGCGCTCGCCCTCGAGCCCCAGATCCTCCGCGAGATCGGCGCCATGCGGCGGCTCCAGTCCCACCCCAACATCCTCCGGATCCACGAGGTGATGGCCACCCGGACCCGGATCTACCTCGTCATGGAGCTCGCCGCCGGCGGCGAGCTCTTCTCCAGGATCGTCCGCCGCGGCCGGTTCACCGAGCCGGCCGCCCGCCGATACTTCCAGCAGCTCGTGTCGGCGCTCAACTACTGCCACGAGAACGGGGTCGCGCACCGGGACGTCAAGCCGCAGAACCTGCTGCTGGACCACAAGGGGAACCTGAAGGTCTCGGACTTCGGGCTGTCCGCCCTGCCGGAGCAGCTCCGCGACGGCCTGCTCCACACCGCCTGCGGGACCCCGGCTTTCACTGCTCCTGAGGTTTGTTTGTGGTCTCTGATGAATCTTTAAGTACGATGCCTGGTCAACCTTGCGGTAGTTAAGGATTGGCTAGTTGTTGAATGTCCAGTATGTGGCTGTGAATATGCTTCGAATAATGTGGTTGGAGTTCGATGACGCCGACGGACATTACGAGGACGTAATTACGTAAGATTAATAGATATAAACTTCTCTGATCTAAAGAAAAATCAGTCACTCTAGTCTATAAGAACGGATGAATTTATCTTGTCGAGTTGTTCTAGGTGAACTCCTGTACTTCTCTATCTGTTTTGCTTTTTCGCCGGTGACAAGTTCGATTTCAAAACACGGTATATAAAGTTTAGGACACTTCAAATCTTGTTACAGGTTGTCTATAGAGTGTAATACACCCTATTGACTTGCGAAATGAATTAATGGTATGATTGAACACTTCTGATTGTCTTCAAGACTCATTTTGGGTGTGGAAAGTATCGATGAGTTTACAGTTATAGCAAGTAGTTTTTTTCCCACTTCTTTTGAGTGCGGAAAGTGTCAGACTCTATTTGGCTTGAATCGAGTTGAAGTATTGAATACTTAATATAGACTCTGCTTGGTTTCATGGGAGATCATTCCTAGCCACATAATTGAACCTAGAAAGCATCAAAATGAGAAATATCTATCACGGACCCTACCATATATAAAGTTGATCAAGATGCCTCATACTATTAACTAATAGACAAATTATGTTTCGCATCTCACCTATTTAGCATATCTTATTGTCACCTTGGCTCTATTATGAACTAGGTACTGTGTCAATATCAACATCTTGCTGTACTATGAACTAATTCGTTCAACGGTTTACATCTCTCCTCGTTTCCATTCTGCTTCAGGTTATTTGCCGGCGTGGCTACGAGGGATCCAAGGCGGACGCGTGGTCTTGTGGTGTCATCCTGTACATGTTGCTCTGCGGCCAGATGCCCTTCAGCGACAACAACCTGGTGACCATGTACAAGAAAATCCACAAGAGGGACTACCAGTTCCCCGATTGGATCTCCAAACCGGTGAAGCACATCATCCACCAGCTTCTCGATCCCAATCCCGACACGAGGATGAGCTTGCAAGCTTTGGCGGGCACTTCTTGGTTCAAGAAATCGCTCCCTTTGAAGTCCCACAATAGCTTCTCGGACATAGAACAGTTGTTAGCCAGTGAAAAGGATTGTAGCGACTTCGATGAAGGTCTGAGCCTAAACGCGTTTGACATTATTTCTTTGTCGTCGGGTCTCGATTTATCCGGGCTTTTCGAGATCGACAGTAGGAATGAGAGGAGGTTCGTGTCCAATGCTTCTATGGAAGTGATAATGGGGAAGTTGAAGGAGGTTGGTGGGAGATTAGGGTATAGTGTGGAGAGGGGGAAGGGTAGTAGTGTCATCTTAGGGAAAGGGAAGTTGGTCTTGGTGGTGGAAGTGGTGGCGGTTGTGGAGAAGGTGGTGTTGGTGGAGGCGAAGGTGGTGGTCGACGGTGGCGGCGAGTTTGAGGAGGCTCACTGGGGAGAGTGGAAGGTCGGGCTCGAGGACATTGTCGTCTCGTGGCACGACGAGCAAGTTTCTTGATCGAGATCCGAGGGATGAGATGCGAGATGGACGACTGTTATTCCCGACGTGATATAGCATGACATTTCATTCTGAAATAGGCAAAAGAGTTCGGGTTGTAGGATATTAACTAGAAAGATGCAAGAACGTGATGGTGTTCGTATAGCGTTCGTATCGACGTAAGCCCCGGTATAGTCATTGGTACATTGTTTGATTGTAAGAAAAGGGAACGGGATGGGTTTGAACTAATGCTGGAGAGGAACATGTAATGGTCTTGTACATAACCCTCGGGCAAAATTTTGCTTTTTCGGTTCCAGCTCCGATTAGAGATTTCAGTATTGTGCTGTCGATGACTTTTGTGTATATTTTGGCTATTTGGCCTAGACAAATAAAGATGAATGCCTTTCCACAATACTAAAATCGATCAAGCTCCCATCTTTTTGTTGGCCGGAGGAAGCTCAATGAATTACAAATATAAAGGCTTGAGCCCATATGAATATGGGCTAATTCATATGAAGAAAATATTTCATTATCTTTTGTATAGTAGCCACAAAAAATGTTCGCTCAGACTGTACTATAGGGGTGAGCATGATCAGGTTGATAACTTCACATGGAGAAAAAGAATCTTTCATTATCTTTTGTGTAGTAGCCACAAAGAATGTTTGCCTGAATCTCTATCGGGGTTAATTCAAATTAAATTGCAAGCCATTGATTTTGATTAAAAATTGAAAACTATAAAGCAAAATGACTAAACAATACTCGTTAACTAAAAACTTAATTTCTTCCAAGGTCATGGTATGATCTTTTTAAGGTTTCCCAACACTGGAAACAAGCGGAGAATCAGACTTCACGTTAAAAGTCCTAACCTCCATAAAATTAAAATATTAATTGTTTGATTCATCTTTTTTAATATCAACATAATTTAATCATGAGAATGGCTAATAAGAGAATTAATTGGCTCTAATTATATTCTTAAAACAAGCCATTGGCTCTTATAGACATATCCAATCGGTTCTCTCCTTCCTCTCTATTTTAATTTTTGGTTAAGAGAGCAAGTAAATGGATTATAAGAATGAAAAAAAAAAAAAGAGTAAGGGATTAATCCTATTACACACCAAAGAGATAAAATTAGTTAATAATGTCTAATAACTACAAATATGCATGCATGTGTGTGTGTGTGTGTGTGTGTGTGTGTATTGTTAAAAAAACTACAAAATAATTAAGTATTTGAGATGGAATTTCTTTTTTTAAAATATATATATACCAGTCCGGTTCAAATGGGTAAATGGGCAGTTCCACGCTTAAAAAGAGAATTGAACAAATACTCACCAATTTCACTAAATTGGAATTGGAAACCGGACATGCCCCATAAGAATCGCTTATTCCAATTGAGTCTGGTCCGATTCCTAGTGGGTTGGGCGATTCATGATTCTTTTACACAACCCTAGTTAAGAGGCAATAACAAGAGAGCCAGAGAGAGCAGGAAATATGGGTTGAGGACAATATATAATTTGCATCAAGTTAAAGTTCGGAAGTCAATTTGTGGCTTGATTGAGCTGAAATTTTGTTAGGGTGCTCATGATACATTCTTCTTGATTCTAATCAATTTGATTGTCACTTGAAACTCCCTACATTAAGTTTTTCATGGATTTAACCGAACTTGCATTTTTGTAAGATTTATCCTTGATCTTGATGTCTTTATGGCTATGTACCTCTAGCATTTTTAGAGAAGAACTTTGTTCATCCATTTTTGTTGATGGTTAAGATTTTTAGGTGGACTTTAGTCTTGTGGTTTTTATCTCCTAATGTCAAGGAAGTTTTTTATGCAAAAAAATTACCTTGTATCTACATACTTGGTATTATATTGCTATATTATATTGTTTCTTAAAGGTTTGCACAAGAGAGGAGCTCGTTTTGTTCCGTTGCACTAACTCAGTATTATTTAGATTGTTAATGCTCACCCAACTTTTCTATCTATTTAGAAAAGAAAAATTGACATCTTCAATTAATCATCTCAATGCAAGAGCATATCAATATGTTTATATTGATGATCGACATGTGTTCTCACAGTTTACATATGTATATCCACTTTGTTCTTCCATGAACAATCTTGGACTATTGCTCTTACCATAGGCAGAGACCATCTTCTCTTCTACCCTCTTCAAGCTCGGGATATTTTCTCTGAGCTTACCAGGCTCCTTCATTTGGAGTTAAGCCGATACATAGACCTTGTGAGTAAGAAAAAAAAATCAGATCGAATTAGAAATTGGACCAAACTTACGAGTTCTAGGCACTTTTTGGTTCTTAAAAAATGGAACTGGTGAATACCAATCCCGTTTCCGGTCCAAGTGTGGACCCACCCACGCGGACCCCCAGACTGGACAGTTATATATATTCTTAATTCTTATCATTGCAAACTAAAAACCTAGCCTCTAATTGCCCATCCTTTCCATTTCACTCTCAGTCACAATGAAAGGTATAAACTCTAATTTCCCCTTTCTTTGCTCACGCATCTCTCTCGCTCACACGCTCAATCTCAGACTCTCGAACACGCCTCGTCGCTCACTCTTAGTTACGCCTTTCGCTTACGACAGCAACGCTCACTCTCAATCTCGTGAACCACGCCTCTCATGCCTCCCTCCTCATTGTCCCTAGTCCTTCTCGCTCATGGCTTAATGCTGGTGGCTCAACACCATCCTCTGTCCCTCTCGCTCGAAGCTCAATGCCACCCTCTGTCCGTCGCTCCTGTAAATCCTCAATCCCTCTCCAGTCTGACACAACAGTAACCAGTCAAAGTGGTCTACATGAGGAGTTGCACTATGAGAAGGTCCATTATGTTTCTTGGTTTGGAGAGACGATTATGAATATTTTACTTGAATTTATCCGTTAGTGCCGTGATGGGACAAAACTGATAATTACCTGAGGTAATCTCTGCACTCAAATTTGTGGCTAAATCATGAACGGCTAGTTCTTAGACCCACCAAGGAGTTGGACTCACCAGTCCAGTCCAATCCTCAGGTGAGTCCAATCAGGTGAGCTGATTCCTGATTCTATGAACTAAAAACCGATCCATCCTAAAAATGACCAACTCTAGTAGACCTAATAAATGAATAGGTCAAATCATATTTGAATGAGTCAAAAATGAGTTCCATTTGAATTGACATATTTATTCCATATTAATACATTTTTATTTTGTGATCTAACCGTTTATGTTTCTGGGTGCTGTCAAGCAATCGGTAACATCAACAGACTATGTTTCCTTTTCTTGGAGAAAAAAAGGCAAAAAATATTGTTAATTTGATTTTTTCGGCAAAATATTAGCGGGCAGAATAATATTTGGTTTGCGTGGGATGTTATTTGTATATAGGTGATGTTTTTATTCGAGGAAAAAGTGGGTATATCGGAAAAACTTTGGTGCTGTCTCGACATCCTGTTTTGGGTTCCTGATAAGTACAGTAATCAAGTATAAATTGTAAGCCGTTGAAAACGGCACCCCCAGGATAAACAAAGCAAGAATCTAGAACGTAGTAACAGAAACAAGAGATTTGTATATCCAATTTAGAATCTATTGTTTTTAATGTGAAATAGCAATGATCCAAAATTCAAATGCTTCTCCTTTATTGCCCTCTATAACAGCTCCTTATGTGAGATTGTATTTGTGCATGCAAATTAAAGAAGAGAGTTTAGTACTATTTAGTTTCCAACTAGACTCCTTAATCTCGGAGTGGGCTTAACTTGGCCCACATAAACGTGACCCATAGTACACTGATTAAGAACCTTTATAATTTACCTTATAGACTAAACTCGTAAAACGGTAAAGTGTAATTTCAATTCATATAACCCACATCAGAAAAGCTCTCACATAAATGAAATTGATGCTAATATACCACTTATAGAACTTTCCCTTTTGATTAACATGGATAATTGGTGGGTATCATTTAGGTCCATTAAAACCCAAATCTAATTGGGTTTTGCTAGTCTAAATCCATAAGAATCCATTCTCTAAATTTTAACTAATCCATATATGACTCAACTCACTAAAAATGAGTTTTTTTTTTTTTTTTTTTGTAATACTCTAACTATCTTCTCTTTTATACTTTTGCTATCCTCTTTGAAAAGCGTGAGGGTCAAAATTCACATTTAAAACTAAATATCATTACTTTCCTTATTACTAGGTCACTAAATCTGAGTTAGTAAATGAATATATGACCCATTTTGACACCGTTTTCTCACAACAAATGTATTTCCCTTCCGTCATCGGAAATGATGGTTATGAGATCATTCACGTAAATTAGCCTAATAACTAATTTAGCTTCTAGTGCCTTCACAAGTAAGCTTGGATATGCAATTGCTAATGTAAAGCCAACCACTCTTAAGATGTGTTTGAGAGAGCATTTATAAGAAGCTTTGGGCCTCTAAAGGCTCTTAAATCAAAGTTTTGGTGTTTGATAGCACAATTTCAAAGATTTTGTTGTGTTTTTCTTTGAAAATGTTCAAAACTCAATGCAAGCACCCTTACTTTGGGTTTTAGTATTTTTGCGAAATGCAACTTAAGAGTTCTAATGAAGTTTTTTGTTCCAATCTTGCCCTCATTAATATATTAAAATTTATGGTTTACTCCTCATTTTTGAACTCTTCTTGCGCCAGATCTGAACAAGAGACAGAGAGAAAGCCGCGGTCAATCATGGCTAGGAAGCTTTACGAAGAAGGCTGGCAAGTTTCACCGAGGGTCGAAAGGGTTCGCCAAAGGTTATGCGAGTCAAATTCCATGATTTGACTGACGCTTGTGAGAGTCACGCATTTGAAGGGTGGGTTTGGTACCAGTTTTGCCAAGTACCTTTGGGTGTCCAAAGTCCATTTGCTTAAATATTGGGTGTTTGGGAACATTTTTGAAACCTGCCTTGAAGGAATGCTGGCCTTCCAAAGGTTGAAAGCCTAAGGCAGGTCCTAGACTGCCTTGACTTTCAGCATTTTCGGAAGGCTCGATGCACTGTTCATCTTCCTTTTTGTTAGATTCTCAAATATCGGCCGGCGAGGTTACAATGGGTCGGTGACGGGCTGAAGAGAGGCCAGCATGGTCGCGGCACCCCGGCGACCATCACCGACCAATCGCATGATCCAGATCTGGTTGCAGAGGTAGCCGGAGGTCATGGCGAAGCAAGCCACCCACAACGTCGCCGCGACCCAGATTTGGGTCGCGAAGCGAAGGTCGCTTGGGTTGCGGCGAGGTCTATCACCGCACCTCCGGCGACCCACAACCTTGCCGCAACCCAGATTTGGGTCGTGGAGATCGCCTGGGTCGCCGCACACGACCTCCACGACCTCGCTGCCACCCAGATTTGGGTTGTGGAGGTCACTTGGGCCGCCGGCGACCTCCGCGGCGCGGTGGTTCGCACGACGGCGCGGCGAGGGTCACCACAACCCTCGTTGCGCCATGTCTCCTCCACAAGGTGACCCTAGCCGGACGTTGCCCTTTGCCGTGCCACCTCCCCCTCACCGGATTGCCTACCCTTTGCTGGCAACTATTGGCTCTTCACGGCAGTAACCAGCGAAGCCCTTGGTTGGCAAACTCTCCTTTTTTTTTCTTTTTTTTTTAATAACAAATTTTTTTTACAAATTTAATTTATCCAAACACTATTTTGCACAGAAATCTTCATAATGGATTTTCACAAATAGATTTACCAAACACATTTTGCATTTTGAAAAACTCCTTTAACTCAAAGGCCTTTACATTTACTCCAGAATTTTTCCCAAAAGTCTTCCCAAATGCACCATAAATCTAGCCAAGTGGTCTCACCTCGCAAGAACTAGCTTGTTACTCGGATGCCAGTGCCTCGTGCAAGCGGCACCTTGCCGAGGGTCACCCAGCATCAGTGTCACATTACCTAAGGTTGCAAGGCCTTGCTCTCTTGGTTGTCATTACAGTGAGAACCGCATTATTTGAGATTGCTCTCTCATTTTTGTTAATCATTTATTTTATTTCTCATTTTACAAGTTGGTTTCTAAACTATGTTTTATATTGTTTACCAAACAATATCTGCATCAAGTGAGAATATGTGGAATCAAATTCTTTCGTCTAGATTCAAAGTTACAAAGTCAAAACTGTCCCAAACGCAACGCTCAATCAAGAGTGCGGCAACCTCGCCATGTCGTGTACGAGGTGCTTGCTTCGATGATGCGTCCAGTGCCTTTCTCAATCTCGCCGTGCCCCGCACGATACGCAAACAATGAAAGGGTTTCTTTCTGCGAAGTGGGAGAAGAATCCATCTCTTTCGTCCTATCCAAAGCCGTTCTAGTCCGGACAAACAAGTTCGTTGTTGAATTTTTAAGGCTGCGAAATCGTTGCTCATTTGACGGTACGAGTGTCCGCTAAATTTGAGGTTTTATTTTGTGAAAAATAAATAATTTAAAAATAATTACTTAAAAATGACCGTCTCTATCACTTTAAATAATTAATTGAAAAATATTTTAAAAAATAATTTCTTATCTAAACATTTTCGTGAACATTGAAATTGTTTTCGTTCATTTAATTATGTAAGCGATGCGTATGTTTATTTTTAGGAAAATATTTTTCAAATCTTTTATTTTTTGTGGAACAAATGACCTAAGAGTCGACATTGATCTTACCAATTAATATTTGGGCTGGGTTGTGAAAAAACTCTGTACCGAATTAAGCTGTTAGGTAGACTAAAAAAATACTACAAAAGAATTATAAAGTCGGTTTGAAAGTAGATAAAAATCGATTGATAAATTTTATTAGCTTCCCAGCCAAACATGGACGAGTGAATATTATTTGGAAGGTTTTGAGAATATAACTAATATGGATTTAATTTCCATTGGATATTTTATAACTTAACCACCTAAGTAAACCCTTCCTTACTTACAAACTATATTATTTGAAGGTTTAGATAATAATATAATTTGATAAGATTTTAATTTCCACTGGATATTTTATAACTTATCCAAGTGGTTTTTGGTCTTAAAAAAATCATTAAGTTATGTGTTGTTGAATGCGCTTAATGAATTAAGGATGTTTGTTTCGTGGATAATATTTTCAAAGAAAATATTTTCCAATCAATAGAAAATAAAAAAAAAATATATCCTTCAAAAATTGGGAAAAATGATTTACGTTTCTAAAAAAAAAAAAAATTTTCCCTTCTTTCTCACGCCAAGACTTCTCTTTTCTCCCTTTTGCACCTTCACTACTCCTCAATCCTCATTTTCATGTGCACGGACTACTCGCCATAACTTCACCGGCACTCGCCCAACGCCATCCAAACTTCCGAGCTGCACCACAACCTCCAACAACCCCTCCGCGACCTCAGCCCTCGTCATCGCGAGGGTGTCACGGGGCTCAAGTGACCCGTGATCTAGGGTCGTCCGAAAACGAGGTTACATCTGAGCTCAGTGATGTTGAATTTGATGTCCAGAGCTCGAATTCGAGCTCGACAACATTGAATCGGTCACGATCAGCCTCGACTCGGTCGCAATAGACTACGCCGTGATTTCTGCATCGACTAGGTCGTGCGCAGTAGCTGTTATGTTGGCTTCGAGAGCAACTTTGCATCGACCCCTCCACCGTGGTCTTGCTCTCAGCAGATTTCACTGGATAATCGAAAGGGAAAGAAGAGCACGAGGCCCCTGTTCATCATCTTCTCCGAATTTCACCTTTACAGTTTGATTTTTGGCGATTAGTTTTTCTTCCTCTTTGGTTTATTTGGTCTTGTTGTCTAGAGAGTCGAGCGAAGAGAATTTGTGTCCAGTTTCCAATTTGCCTGTTGGATGTTGATTTCAAAGTCGCCCGAAGACTGAATTGCTGGTGATAATTCTTTTTTTTCCCCTTTTTGGTCTTTCGAATAGTTCTTCATTTCGGTTAGAGGACTGGAAATTAGCGATCCTTCATCAGTGAAATAGTTTTCACGGAGTCTAGCAACCCAAAGATTCAGGTCCGTAGAGGCCATGCTCGAGGCCAAACATCGAAAAATAGTGCACGTATATTTATGAAAAAAAATATTTCCCTTTCCACAAGATAAAAATATTTTTCTTTTTCATTTTCAAGTTTTAACCAAACACCCGGAAAATATTAACCTAACAAATATTTTCTAAAAATATCATATTTTGTGCGAAACAAAATGTGAGCCTAAGGATGTATTTAAAACTTTATGATAAAAGAAAATACTTTTCATGGAAATCATTTTAGATGAATGGTTAGTTTTCATTTGTTTAGAGTGCATTTGATAACCATCATATTCTTGGAAAAATTTCTACTTATAAATAATTCTTTTTTATTTTGTTCCCGGAAGAATTTTTTAGCATTTGAGGACCTTTTTTAATGCCCAAAATTTTTATTGTCGGAATCAAAATGCATTTAGTATCACTCATATATTTTTTCTATAAATTTTTATTTCTGTTAAATTTTTAATTATATTTTTTTCTGTTAAATTTTTAATTATATATATTTTTTTTTTTTTTCCTTTTCTCTTCTTCCTCCTCCTCTTGGCTAGTCGCCGATGATTGGCGGGGCCAGGTCCAGTGAAGGCAAGGTCCAATAAGCTCATCAAACCTCACCCAACTGGTTGCCGACCATTGCCAACAGTGACGACGATAACTGATCATCGATTGGGGGGAAGAAGAAGAGAATGAGAAAATAAGAAAAGAAAGGAGAAAAAAAGAAAAATAGTTTTTGGTTTGATTCTGAAATTTTTTCTCGGAAATAAATAAGCAATTTTTTTCTACTTCTTGATTTTATTCCAAATTTATTTTTGAGAAAAAAATGAATTTTTATTTTCTTAAATAAAAAAATTTACCAAACAGATTTATATTTGAAATATATTCCCTAGAAAAAAATGGATTTTTATTCCAAAGATTAAAAAATTTACCAAACTGATTTATATTCCAAATTTACTCTAAGGAACAAAAGAATAAAATCGAGTTACTATTTGACCAATTACTAAATGTACCCTAGTTATTTAGGAAAAGTGATTTCCTTAAAAGGAGAGGTCCTTTTTGTCCACTAAATATGAGACCTCCCCCCCACCCCCACCCACCCACCCTCATATATCTACTTTGCTTCTTTGCAATCATGAAATCCTCCGTGCTACACTTGAAACTAAATGTCCCCGCCTCACCCGATTCCCTTACCACTGGGCAGCATGTCTAGTGGGTCACTAAATATAAATCAAAAAGTAAGTTTACTCCTCTCACAATAGGTGAATTTCCTTTTCATCTTTTCTGATGATGATGAGATCATTCATGTAAACAAGAACAATAACTATTTTTATTTTTATTTTTTTTAGCACAAGAACAATAACTAATTTACCTTCTTGTGCATGTAGTTGCTAATGTATAGGCTATAGCCACTCTTAGGATGCCTTTGCCTTTGGGAGAGCATTGAATCGACACAAGAAACAAAGAGAAAGCTATGGTCAATCATGGCTAGGAAGCTTCATGAAAGAGGCTGGCAAGCTATGCCGACGGTCAAGCCGCGCCGGTAAGGGTTTACCGAAGGTTACACAAGTCATATTCCATGATTTGACCCACACTTGCGAGAGTCACGCCTTCGAGATCTAGCCATAGGTCTCACCTTGCAAGATCTGGCTTGTTGCTCCAATGCCAGCGCATCATGCAATGGTATTGGTGAGGGCTTGCCTAAGGGCACGAGGCCTTCCTCTCTCAGTTGTGTATTTACAGTAAGCATCACATTGCTTGAAATTGCTCTCTCATTTTTCTTAGTCATTTATTTGATTTCTCATTTTACCAGGTGTTTACTAAAGTACGTTTTATATTGGTTACCGAACAATATTTGCATTAAGTGAAAACCCTTGGAATCAAATTCTTATGTCTAGATGCAAAGTCATGGAGTCAAAACCCTTCCGAGGGCACCCTCAATTAACAATTCGTCAATCTCGCTGCACGGTGAACAAGGAGCTAGCTTCGATGCGCACGGTGCCTTCCTCAAACCTCGCCAAAACAAGAAGGTTCCTTCCACATCTCTGTCATCCAATTTAAAACCGTTCTAGTCAAGACAAATAAGATTACTGTTGTACTTTCATGGTCGTGAAGTCGTAGGTTGTTTCAATGCTGTGAAAGAAAATAAAATGAAAGAGTGAATATTATTGGTTTGACCCAGGTAGAGTAAATAATATACTAAAATGAAATTTTAAAAATTGGTTTGATAATTGATAAAAATCGATCGATAAATTTTATTAGCTTCCCCACCAAACATAGAGGAGTGAATATTATTGGAAGGTTTTGAGAATATAATTAATAAGGATTTAATTTCCATTGGATATTTTATAACTTACCAATTAAGTGAACCCTTCCTTACTTAATAACTATATTATTTGAATGTTTTGATAATGCAATTGATAATATTATAATTTCCATTGGATATATTATAACTTAACCAATTCAGAAAGTCCTACCTCACTTACCGTCATCAAGTTGGTTTTGGCTTAAAAAAAATTCACTAGGCCGCATGCAGTTGAGGTTATTAAACGTAGGGGGAGCACAATTCTAGAATATAAGTGGAAACGTGAGAATCGGACAGGTGGAAATCGGAGTGGTTCCAAATTTTAGGATATGAGGAGTAGATTCCAAGATTTAAAAATTGTGGAATCTATTTCAATAGTTAAATTCTAGATTCCAAGTGAACCAACAACCTGAAGATAAGTCTTTGTGTTTTTCTTGTTCTATGTCTTTATGTTATCCTATTGCATTTCATAACATTTAATAATGAGTGTGTAATATGAAATCACTAGTATCAACTTCCATTTTTAGTGATATTCATGACTGAGATTTTTACTTTGTTAATGTTTCATAATTTTTCTATGCCTAAATATGAGTTATAAACAGTGGATACTAATAAATATTAGAGATGGCGATTCACTATAATCATTCCAGTAATAGTTTAAGTGAAAGCTTTATAAACCTTGGAATCAATCCTGCAACCCGTGACATGTCAGGTTCCAAGTTTCTGAGCATGGTAGGTTCTAGGTTCTAAAAATTTGAAAACTTATTTCGACCAATAGGTTCTAAGTTCCCGGTGGAACTTAAACGCAACCTGGAATCGCTTACTCCTAATCGAAGACACTTAATGACATTCGGGCTACATTTGTTTCATTGAAAAATTCATGATAAAAGAAAACTACTTTCCATAGAAAAAAGAAGATGGTTGGTTTTCCTTTGTTTGGTGATTTACAAAATTGATTTCTTTCTTGCAAAATGGGGAAGTCACTTTTCCCCAATATGAACTTATTGTTTTTAGTCCATGAAAAGCATTTTTTTTGTATAACAATTAATTTTCCGTAATCCAAATACTGTGGAAAGTCGGAAATAATTTTTCAAAATTAATTTTTTCTTCAAATAAATGGACCCTAGTGTTGAAAAGTTTATTTTCACCGCTTCATTGTGGTTGACAAACACGCCTATAATATGCATGACAACTTTGTGTGGTTTTGTAGGATGAAGTGTGCGCTTTTATAGTTTCTAATATGTGTTGGACGTGATTTAGAAAAAGAGTTTAGATA
This sequence comes from Eucalyptus paniculata subsp. matutina, assembly GCA_017140255.1. NCBI lineage: Eukaryota > Viridiplantae > Streptophyta > Magnoliopsida > Myrtales > Myrtaceae > Eucalyptus > Eucalyptus paniculata. Next base: position 34,837,188 of record CM029442.1, on the reverse strand, counting down.
ATAAATACACGAAATTTAGCCTTTTTAAAAGTCCAACAAGATAAGGCCTTATTGTGGGCTAACACGGACTTTATCCATGAGACTGACACGTCTTAGATTTGTTTCAACACGTGAAATTGTTTACAATGGAAACATTTTCACTTGTCAATACTAATCACAGACAACACATGTAAAGTAAGTACCCAGAGAGCACCAACATCTTTTCTAAATTAATAATTTGGAAAATATTTTTTTTAAGAAGTAATTGCTTTGTATTGCTCAAAATAATTAATCGATGAAGAATGTTTTTATTATCAATAATAATTTATGTTTAAATATTTTCAAAGATGATGAAAATATTTTTCATTCATTAATTTTTGTAAGTAATACAAACGATATTTTTTAAATATTATTTTCAAAATCATTTATTTCCATCAAATAAATGAAACCTTAGTCGCTTGAAATTTGTTCGATAGGTGGTTTTTTATAAACTTTTGACCTATAACTAGATAGAAGAGGAGTCAGCTTCACGTGCTCTAGGAGAGTGATTATGATGGTCAAGAATAGGGGTTTAATCTAGTTGAGTCGAGTTGAAACATGACTCGATCTCAATCAGGTATTGAATTTATTGTTCGGACTTGGTTCCCACAGAAACTCAAAGATATTCAAGTTTTTACTCCACACGTCCCCTCGAGGTTGAGCTTTAAAGGCGACCAACAAGCAAGCGGCCACCTCGCCCTTTGCAGGCCTGAGAGGCGCTAAAGATGAATGGACAAATTTGGGCGACGCCCTTACATGAGAAAACCTGGCCTGTGCGAATTTTGAAAATTGTACGTTACATAAAAGCTCCCCTGGGCGAAGCATTAAGCACGACATCTGGGCCTATTTTTGCCTGCCCCAATGAGCACCTCAATTGAACTCTAGTCTAATAAGTTAAAATACTTTCTCAGCACTACGCATATGCGTACATATAAAATTACTTTGAATATAATAGTAGAAACTAGACTAATTTCATGAACCTACCAAGTTGAGTGCTGACTAAGTCCATCTCGGCTCGACAAGATGCTCGATTAATTCCAAGTCTTCTTCCCCAGAAATCAGGCAAACAAATCTCTAGCAGCAGTCGGTCGAACCGAGAGCCCATCAAGGGCTTAGTGACTTTGACTCCAGTAGGCCCGTAGTCAAAGAGAGAAAGCCATTGGATTGGAGCCACGTGGCTTCCGTCTTCAGCTACCTATCAAAAGTCAAGATCGGCCACCGACGTAAAAGAACTGACGAACTCCTGACCACATCCGTCCGTCATTCCCAAAACCTTTTCTTGACTCCACCCACAACATTTGATTCCCATCTCCAATTTCCCAATGCTTGACTGACGTCTCGACAGTTTTCTCAGTTCCCACTCGCCCTCTCTCCTTCTAGATCTAGACAAACTCATTCCAAGCACGCCTGCTTACATTCATACACCAAAGTTGTATAAATTGGACTTTTAATTTCATCAGGACCTTAGGAAATGGTTTGAGCTTGAAAGTCTCAAACTCCGAATGTTGAGCTCTGAATAACTAGGTAGGCATAAGCTTTGTTGCCAAACCTTGTCATGTTAAGTGGAACTTATGTGCTGTGATGCATACAAGATCTCGATATCATTTGAGAAATGGGCGAGCACATAATTATAAAAGTTAATACAACGAAAAAATTTAAATTGGTGTATTCATTATAGATTTACCTTAAATTATTTTTTTGAATACCCAAAATACAAAATTAACAAATTTACCTTTTATTAATTCCGTTAAATTTTACATCAAATCAATGAGTTGGATGATATATGATAATTGACCAATATAATAATTTGGATATCATAAATGAATTAGTTTGTGATTTTTCATTATATTAGTCAAATTTAACATAAACTAACAAATGATAGATTTGTTATAAATATACTAATTTAAGTTTATTTAAGTTTTTGGTTGTTAAAAAATTAATTTAAAATCATAGATTTACCCGATTAGTTAAATTTATCATATGCATATTGATTTAACATTAATTTCAGATTTTTGTGATATTAAATTATAAATATAATTATGATACTTTGAAATTATATCATTCAATTCACGTGGACAAGTTGAAATATCAGCCCGAGGAAATGACCCCTTTAAAAACTCAGAAGAATCCCCCTGCATATAAACCCCCTCCTCACAGACAAGCCAGCAAGCATCCAAAACAAACCCAAAACAAAAACAAACAAAATGACAGCCAAACTCCACCAGCCCACTCTCCTCCTGCTCCTCCTCATCCTCGTCGGCCTCTTCCTCCACCGCTCGCACGCGCAGCCCAACATCACCGGCTACACCTGCACGGCGAACCAGACCGGCTACCCCTGCCGGACCTACGCCTTCTACCGGGGCGCCCTCGCCCCGAACTACACCGACCTCGCCTCCATCGGCGACCTCTTCGGCGTCAGCCGCCTCATGATCGCCGAACCCAGCAACATCTCCACCTCCGCCGCCGCCCTGTCCGCCCCCCTCGTCGCCGACCAGCCCCTGCTCGTCCCCCTGACCTGCGGCTGCAACCCCACCAATGGCACCAACAACATCTCCAGCGCCAACACCAACTACACCATCCGCTCCGGCGACACCTTCTACCTCCTCTCCACCGGGGCCTTCGAGAACCTCACCTCGTACCAGTCGGTCGAGGTCGTGAACCCCTCCCTGGTCCCCACGAACCTGAGCATCGGGGACGACGTGGTGTTCCCCATCTTCTGCAAGTGCCCGAACACGACCCAGGTGGCGGGCGGGGTCAATTACCTGGTCTCGTACGTGCTCCAGCCCAGCGACAACCTCTCGAGCGTCGCGTCCAGATTCGGGGTCTCAGAACAGAGCATCGTGGACATCAACGGCAACAGCACCAAAACCACCGAGACCCTCTTCGTGCCCGTCTCCGAGCTCCCGAATCTGACCCAACCCAACGTCTCCACCACCGCCGCCGCCCCTCCGGCCGCGAAGGAGGAGAGGAAGGGGCTCATCGTGGGGCTGGCCATCGGGGTCGGACTCCTCGGGGCGCTCTTGATTCTGGGGATCGGGCTCTTGGTTCACAGGGAGAGATCGAGGGAGAAGAGGGGACCGGGCGGGTTGGAGGGAGACGGAGGGGAGAAGAGGCAGGCGTACGGCGACAAAGGGTCGCGGGAGATGGAGGTGAACCTGCTGGCCGACGTGACGGACTGCCTGGACAAGTACCGGGTGTTCGGGATCGACGAGCTGAAGGAGGCGACGGAAGGGTTCAGCCCCAAGTGCCTCATCCAGGGGTCGGTGTACAAGGGCTGCGTCGACGGCGAGATGTTCGCGATCAAGAAGATGAAGTGGAACGCCTACGAGGAGCTCAAGATTCTGCAGAAGGTAAGCGCTTTGTCTAGCTTATCTCTTCGATTGATTGATCTTCTGGTTTGCCTGGATTTCCAATTTCTCGCATTTTATCTTTGTTGTTGTGCACTTTAATGAGTTGGAAATGGTAGTAATGATATGTTTATGTTAAATTGTGCTAAATGGCATGACATGGTTGATAAAATTGATCATGTTGGGGGGTTTAATTTGTACATAATGAGATTTAATTTTAATTTTGTGCAATCTACTTAGAAAATGGCTAATATCAGTTTAATTAGTGACCGTGACTTGTATTGACCCATTTAATGAAACATCGTAGAACCTTAGTGGTTAGGTCGCTAAGAAGTATTATTATTAGTCAGGTTCTTAATTTAATTGTACAATGTTAACGCAATAGTTCTATTCAAGTACTGATCAACCAATCTAAATCTTTTTCCTTTTGCAAATTATACAACAAAAAAATAGAGTTAATAAGTCCTTAAATAGTTTCTCAAAATCTTCTAGGATTTACGTGGGTATCCATTCTCTTTCAAATAATCTTAAAAATCTATTAAAAAATCTAAAATTTCTCATAGAAGTGAATTTTGCGTTGCATTCTTATTAAAGAACGGGTAAAAGAAATCCAAGAATTGCGAAAGCATGTAAAAACGACATTCGCTGACTTTTCAAATGGCGTTATCCAGAGGCAGGCCTTGCAAGTGGGCAGGCGAGACTTTTGTCGACACGAGAGTGCTAACGACTCGCCTTAACGCACTAATTAATTAGTCAAAATCTCGCACTAATTAATTAGTCAAAATCTTGGAAAATCTTGAGATTTATTTGACTATTTCATGAACTTATTTTGTCCTTTTTATGATAAGTAAATTTTTTTCCCGAATGGTTATGTTTGACCGGAAAACGCCCATCTAATTGCGAGGGTTGGGTCAAATTACGTTGGGAGGCGGTAATCATGACTTTGGAATCTGAATCAAGTTTAATCTTTTTAATCAATTTTTTTTAATTATTATATGCAATGAAGAACTGGGCCCTTGTCCTTGGGTGGTGATATCTGTGGAAAGACTAGGTGGAAAGACTGCACATGCACTCACATGCGGCTTTTGTCTTTGATTTTTATTAATACTATTATTATTATTATTATTATTATTATTATTATTATTATTATTATTATTATTATTATTATTATTATTATTATTATTATTTTATTTTGTACAAAGGATATGAATTGGAATAATCGTTTTAAAAATGGAAAATTTTATACAACTTGTAGAATAGCGACAGGACGGAGAAGACCCCATTATTAAAACGACCATAAAATAAAAAATTGATCATGCGCGGACTTATTGCATTTTATTTTCGAAATAAATTAATACGATTTGCAATTATTTATGTGTGGTTTAGGTGAGTTGAGGTTTTCCCTCATTATATATACCATTTGGTCTATGTACTTTAACTGAAAAGTCATCGTACAGTTAAAAAGTCATTTTCATCACTGTACAATGAAATGTGATCATCATTTTCCACTCAGTATAAATTGATTGCATAGATCGGCCGAAGGATTTATGGTGTCGAAATTCATATTTCATGACTAAATTGTAAAAAAATAAAATAAATAACGAATATCAAAGCGTAAGGTGTAAGTAAAGTTCCCAAAGATAATGCAATGATTTACGATATATGGTGTTTTTTCCAATTTTCCGTACCGTCCTTTCTCAAGCTGTTTTAAGTATTTGTCTAGATTTTTCTTATACGCTGTTTGAATTGAACACGATTCAATAAGTTATGACTGTTTACGTATTTTGCCTACTTTTTTTGTACGTTTATTGTTTTCTTTGCCATGAAATTTATATAATAAATCTTCCTTGTGCATGTGGTGGTTGGCTGATTGCTTAGGCACGAATCAACTCAACTTTCCCACTTAATAAATATTTCGATGGTTCTTATTGTCCCGACGCGTGTTTGATTATGATATTTATATTATTTACTTTTTGTTTTATTGTCTGGACTATAGAGCTGTATCCCAAAATGTTGAGGTGGGCTGTGTGAGGAATAATAACTTGAACTAAAAGACAAATTGCGGAAAGGCGCTTACGTTATTTATTATTGAGCCGAATGGTGCTCATCTTCCTTACAAAAACTCCGGGTATTTTTCCGAAAATAATCTGTTGAAAATATAGTAAGAAAAAGAAAAAAAGAAAAACTTATCTTCTAGTTATTTTTGGTTATGACATGAAAGTCATTTTTCTGATATTTGTTCTGAAAAAACGATGAAACGCATAATTTGAGAAGAAGTCTTCTCAAATTAGGACTTGAGGGTCGGGCGTCCTAGGCCCGAGCTCGCCACTGGGGACCAGAGCACGTTCGCCGGCATCTCAAGCGCGACCGCTAGGGACATGGGAACGAGCGGCACTCACACTCGGCCCTGATGGCCTCGCCTGAGACCCCGACCACCGCGCCTGAGACCCCGACCGTTGATCCGTGACCCTAGTGGCCGGACTTGGGCCTAGCTAAGATTGGGACCTTGGTGTCTGGACCCAGGCCAAGGTCCCCAATTTGAGCATCGGGTTTCAGTTGTATTTTGGAAATTTATTTTCGATTTTCGAGAGGAAATTATAGTCTTAAATTTGTGCATAGATTTTCCATTGATTATAAAAATATTTTCTATCCATTCATATTTTTTAGATTGAAATGTCGGAAAATATGGAAAATATTTCCGAAATAGTAAACAAGTCATCATTATTCTAAGAAATTTGATTTGCCTTGCGTCAAAATGTGACATGATAATGCATTTTTGTTTGTGAAGGTGAACCATGGCAACCTGGTGAGGCTGGAGGGCTTCTGCATCGACCCGGAGGACGCGAACTGCTACCTCGTCTACGAGTTCATCCCGAGCGGGTCGCTCCACTCGTGGCTCCACGAGGCCGGCCACCGGGGGAGGCTGGATTGGAAGACCCGGCTGCGCGTCGCCGTCGACGTGGCCAACGGCCTCCAGTACATCCACGAGCATACCCGCCCGCGAGTCGTCCACAAGGACATCAAGAGCAGCAACATCCTGCTCGACTCCAACATGCGGGCCAAGATCGCCAACTTCGGCCTCGCCAAGTCGGGCTGCAACGCCATCACCATGCACATCGTGGGCACCCAGGGCTACATCGCCCCCGAGTACCTGTCCGACGGGGTCGTGTCCACGAGGATGGACGTGTTCTCCTTTGGGGTCGTCTTGCTCGAGCTGGTCTCGGGGAGAGAGGCGACGGACGAGGAGGGGAGGGTGATTTGGGCCGCCGCCGTCGAGGCCTTCGGGGGGAGGAGCACCGAGGAGATCGGGAAGGCCGAGAGGCTGAGGGGATGGATGGACGAGGGCCTGCTGGCGGACGAGGCGTGCTCGACGGAGAGCGTCGCGAGCGTGATGAGCATCGCGATCTCGTGCTTGAACCGGGATCCGTCGAAGAGGCCGAGCATGGTGGAAATTGTGTACGCCTTGTGCAGGAGCGACGACATCTTTGATTTTTCGGAGGACGCATCATCAAATGATGCTCAAGTTTTGGCAAGATGAGAGAGAGAAAGAGAAACAGAGAAAGTCCATTTTCGGATCTACTTGGATTACAATGTGGATAAATAAATTTGAATAGATGAGCTATAGTTATGATGGGTTTTTTTGAGGTGATAATATGTATATGCTGTTTTCAATAAATGCATTAGCACGGTTTGATTAAATTTCGGTTCGTGATGCTGTTTAAATACAAATCAATACTTTTTATTTAGTTATACTTATATGGAAGGAATGTACTTTATTTATTATCGATTTGATTTTTAAGGGGAAATTACACCTTTTATTTCCTATCATCCAAAGAAAAAATATTGTAAAAATTGATGAATTGTTATAAGTCGGAAAAATCACGCAAAGACCAAACCATCTAAAGAAAAACATTTTAACTTAATGAAAAATAATCAATATAAATCAAAAAGGAGGACCAACTACTCCCAAAGGGAACAGTCCCTCCCTTTCTTCAAATTAATGGTGTTTAAGTCTCAGGTAAAGTTTTATGAGAAAGAAGAATACTTTCTCTTAAAATCATTTTCAAGGAAAATAGTTATTTTGCATTATTTGGTGATATGCTGAGAAAAATATAAGTGAAAACATTTTCAAGTGTTCGGATCTCATTTGGGATACCAGGGTATTGAAGAAGGTGAAGAAGTGAAACTTTATTAAGGGACTTGACAAATGAGTGGGAGACAGAAATAATTTCCTTGATTTAGAGAGGGAAAGTGTGGGAGATCTATTTGATTGTAAATATTTTTCCATTGACTAATTATTTTTAACAGATCAAACACATGAAAGTCCAAAAAATTAATTAGTGATAAATTATTTTATCGATACATTGACTAAGTATGTTTTCTGTTCTCATTGTTGGTGGCCGGAACAAATAAAAAAGAAGGGCCAGGAGAGAATAAGCAAATTAGGGAAAGAAAAAAAAGAACGCCAAGCGAGAGACGGAGAGAGTGGCTAGGAGGAGTCCCCCGGCCCTGTCAAAACCATCACTGGTAAAATCCAGTATGTATCTTAAATTCCAAGGCTTGATATAAGGTTTGACCTGCTTGCCCCAGAACCTGCTTTTTAACTTGCTTAAGGGACAAGGACTTACACTCTATCTCAAACCCCAAGGCTCTCTCTCTTCCTTCCCTTACCAAGGATATCTAAACCTGATAGTTACCGCTCTCTGTCTGTGGGAGGATTCTGTTGAAAAAAATAGACTAGGGCTATTCAAACCTTTGAAACTATCTCACGCAGAACCGAGACATGGACAGGCAAAACAGACTAGAAAGGAAGAACCGTAGCTACATGATGCGCCTACCCTTTGCCTTTCTCTAATGCTGTTAAGTTGGCCAATGCCTTTCCTTAGCTAATAGAGAGTCTTCGGCGTAACGAGTGGTGCTTTAAAGCGTAAAACAGTAACAGTAAAGTAAGAAAGGAATAGTGTTTTCGAGGCCTAAGGGAGTGCATGAAAAGGGTAAGAAGGAATGGCCGGATGTAAATAGATCTAAGGTAATCCTACTGCTACTGCTAATACCATTGCTATACCACTAATGCAGTCTATTTGGCCCATGGGTGATAGAGCTAGACTTCGCCTTCGGGTGGGAGGAAGTGATCCTGACCTAATCTCTCTCTCTCTTTTTGCATGAAAAGACAAACTAAAGAAAGACTAAAACTTTAAGAAAACACACACAAATTTAAAAAAAAAAAAAAAAAAAAAAACTCAAACAAAGCGCTGCCCCTTTCTTATGGCTACCTATGGCCAGTGGGGACATTGGCAGTTCGGCACCCAGGTGAGGGTCGGCCACCTTACCGCCATGGCTAACACCCTACTTGTGATGAGACAGCAACCAGCTGGGGAAGAGGGGGCAAGGTAGTTGCTTGTCACTTGCATGTATTTTTTTCTTTCTAAGTTTTAGCCTTTTTTTTTAGCTTGCCTTTTTTATGCAATAAAAGAGAAAAATAAATAAAGAAAGTTGAAAAAGGGAAGAAAATAAGAAAAAGCAAAAGGACGAAAATGCCCTTGATCAATTGGTTAGATGAGGTCTTTCTTTAAGACAGACATTGTCGTTTTCGCGTCCTTATTTGAAACAAAGTTCACTTCGAATTTTTTTTTAAGCAAAATACATTTCAAGCCCTTATTTAAGAAATTAAGGGTATTTTGGGTTTTTATTTGGAATATTCCCTAATATTTTACTACAATATGGAAATTTAGGTTATTGTACCTGTGACATCCTAATTTTCGAATCTAATTTCGATGAGACGAATTGGGCTTTTCATCGACGTGTCTATAGCCTTCTTCTTTGAGTTGGCTACTCACGAGTTAACTAACCCATCAGATGAAGCCGTTAAGGAATCTAAACGCAATAGACATGATAATTCGATCATAAATCAACTCATCGCCCGTGCTAATCTGCAAGGGTCATTACGGCACCGTCAAAATCAATCAGAGACCGGAGATAAGTCGATTCGATAGAAGTATGTGATTAGTGCGTGGGTGATTCCACTTAATTGCAAAATTTCTATCGAACGGCACTAGACCGATTTTTCTGTCATTTTCATACCTTATGTCCGTATTTGAAACCTCGAGATTTTCACGATAACTGAGAGTCGCCAATGTGTCGAAAACGTACAATGTGGCTCGAAAGTAATCGACCATGGGTTAATTACATTAAAAATTCATAAAAGCTACCTAGTAGATTGGGACGCATTAAAGTCACGTTGGATTGAAATTAACCGCGAAATTGAACTCGATTTCATAAATGGAAAGTTCTTTCATGTCACGATTTATTTTAGGAACGTCGATTCACTTTTCGAAAAAATTTCGAGATTCTAGCATTTTTACGGAAAATCGATTTGGAAATCAAACGGAAATTCGGATGGACTCATTTGAAGGAGATTCGAACTTCCAAGCCGGGCTATGTGTTGACAGGAATTTATAGAATTTATGTGGACTTTTTCTTCTTCAAAATAGGACTTCGAATTGGAGAATTTGAGGATGAAATTGAAGCCAAAGTTGAGTGAAATTCGGATTTAAGCTCGGGGCTGCATTTTTGACATTTAAATGGGATTATTTGTGGAATTTAGGCTAGAAAGAAATATGGGATATTGTCATAAGCTTGAAGACCAAGAGGGAACCAAGCATTCAATTAAAGAAGCCACACCTTCACCGGTCAACCGAAGAAGCCACGTCCTCCACCAACGTTGACTGTCGCCTCTCCTTCCACCGAATCCAGCGAGCCCTCTCCACGGTTCTTCGTCGCCAGCACATCCGTGTCTTTGGGCCAGCAAAACCGAGTCCACCATCCAGCAAAGTCAGCCCATCTTCTCACTCGTGAGCCCAGCAGCTCTCCAGCGAAGCTGCTCCTTTCAAAGCCCACTCGTCCAGCCACAATCGAGCAGCCCATCACCCGCCAAAGCCAGCCATTCGAAGCCCGCTTCAACCCTTCACACTTCAAGACCGAAACCAGCAGCTTTTGTGCCGGTTTTCTCAGCCCGATCAGCAAGTTCGTTGGCCGTTCCCAGCCAGTCCAAGCTTCCCTTGGCCTCGCCGTGAGCCCAAGTCTCAGCCGCCATCGTCATGAGCCGATTTTCATGCTAACCGGTGAGTTGCGTTCTAATCCTTAATTAGTGGGCTAACGACACTTAGAGGTGTGTTAATTAGCTAATTAGTGGATTAATTAGATTAATTAGGCTTAGGATGGCTTAGTTAGATTAAGTATATAGTTAGTATTTAGTTAGTTTAATTAGTTTTGTTAGGTGGATTAGTTAGGAATTACTTAGTTTATTTAGTTAGTGTCCTTAGATTAAATTAAATAGGATGGTTAGATTTAATTGTTAGTTAGATTATTTAGTTTAGTTAGTTTATGTTAATTTAATTAAATGCTTTAAATTTATTTATTTATTAATTTATTTAATTTTTGGTAATTTATTTAATTATTAATTATTTTCCTAAATTAGGCCGGGATAGCCGATTATCGGAATTTTGTGCTGATTGCAATGGGGTGTTCAATTTTTGCAATTAAGTGTTAATTTATGCAAATTGAGTGCTGATTGGAATTTTGAGTATTTAATTCCAAAATTTGTTAAATTCATTATTTATTCGAAAATCCCTGTCGGGTTTTAACACCAAAAATGGTGTTATATACTATATAAACCAATGGGATTTTAAATTGGAGGATATCAATTTTTCTAGTGCGAATTGATTGTGTAACCACACACAACTATTTTATCTTGTATTTCTATTACGAAGAATGTAGGTCAAGATCACTATTTTAATTAAGGCATTTGAGTGCAATACACAGTGTCCTGGGCTGAGATTGATTGGTCGTATGTTGGTTAAGAGAAATCATCTTGGGCTGTTAAACCGGACATTACCCATTTATTGGGACTCGGGTCGTAGTAGATTCTAGACCTACGCCCCTTTGGGGAAGCCGTCTAGTAAAGAGATGTCGCCGTGCTCAAAGGAGGTGAGACGACACCTGGCAATGCCAGAAGACTGCCAAATTTAGAGTTGGCCATACCCTTAAGGGGTGTAATTAACAATTGGAACGCATGATTGTTGAGTTGATGAGGTATTCCGGTTGTTATGTGCACTTATTATATGCATTGCGATATGACTTGTACTGACATGCAGGAAGGAAACTGAGGCGAAGTAAATCCTCTGTGCCAATTGAGTGGTTGTGTGGTTAGGACACTTCTGGATGTATTTCCCTCCTAATCGAGGCTTAGACCGTGAATATGCTGAGATTTATATCTCACCCTGTCGTGGGCTTAAAATTTTCAGGACTATAGAAAGCGGACCTAGAGCTGAGCTGAGGTGACCTGAAGAGTAAGTAAGATAGGACAACCTCTTTTTGAGAACTAGTCTTTTGGTTATAGACTTATGTAATTGACTCAGTATGTTTATAAAAGTGTGGTTTGTTTGATAATGTGATGTCTTGCTTTTCTATCCCGAGATGATTACTGTTAGGGGATTTCTTTTCGCTTCTGCATGTGCAGTGATATGAAACGGTCGGCAACTCGTCTTGGGAAGTCGCATAATTTTTATCGACCAGAGAGGGATGGGCACGCGCTCAAGGATCGAGGCGTGACAGTACCCAATAGTGAGCAGCTAATATTATGCATACTGTTATATTTTGAACTATTTTCAATGCAATATATAGATATGCATTAACAAGAGAACATAATTATCGTTACATCAATTATATACTTCTTATTTCACATTTTATAATTAATCAAATATGTGATTTTTTATATGATTGAAGTTTGTGTAATCATTATTTAAACAATATAAGTAAGTTTGCTCATAATTAACATAAATTCTAATTATTTTTGGGAATATAATATTGATAGTGTGTAGGGAGAAAAGAGATAAAGGTATTTACAGAACAGCCATTACAGGCATAAGAGGTTACGTATGATAGCTATGATAGCTAGTTATAAGAGACAGGTAATTACGACTGCAAACTAATAACAAAAAGATAAAAGCTTAGCTGACCGTCGCTCCTTAGCTATAAAGACCATACATTTTTCGACCGGTTTTCATCTTTTATCCTATATATATTTTAATTTTATGTTTTCTTATTGCAAGCTTAAATTGAGAGATAAAATCATAAAAAAGCCCACACAGTCAATTTTTATGAATACGACGAAAGAGACTCGAAAAGTTGGCTTTGTCAACTGATTTCATTTTCTCTTTTTTTTTTTCTGAGATTTGTATGATTCCTTATTGCAAGCTCAAATTGAGAAACACATCAAAGTGAAGAAGTGATGTTTAGGCAATGGGGTGAATTTTCTTCTCTACTAATTCATTATTCTTATTTTTTTCTTTTCTCTACTTTATTCATTTTATGTGTAATCGATATCACTTATCTTAATTTTAGGTCATTGTAGAGCCTTTATAGAACAATTTAATTTGGCAAAAGGATTATGAAGCCAATTCGTTGCACAATGATTTTGTTATTAGTTGCAGAACTAACATTCCAAGTATTTTTTTCATCTTTTAAATTTAATAGATGTATATAATGATATTAACAATTTTTTTAGTAGGTGATAATATTTTTTTCTAATTATTTATATTTCGATATCTAATTTATTTTTTCTTTCATTATTTCATGAAAATTTATTGTGTGAGCCCTTTTACAATTTTGTCTGTCAATTTAAGCTACAATAAAAAAAAATCAAAATCAAAACGAAAGAAAAGAAAAATAGGGTAAAAGATGGAAATCGATTGAAAAGTCAACTAGTTTCCATTCAAAATGTGTGGTCTTTAGTTGCCGTCACTTCGTCATTTGACGGGGGTGACGGGGGAACATACAGCTAAGTTGTACCCTAACAAAAAAGAAACAAAAAAAAACTCCATAAGTTCGCGTGGTTCCCTGGACCTCCGTCAAAATTACTACAACAGTAGATGAGCAAATCACCATGGCATTGTCACATTCAGCGATCACTATCTAATATAAAATTACCTTTCCGAGTCAACAAAATCCAACCTGTCGAGTAAAACTGATTGTTTCGATTACCTTTATCAGTCAAGCTCGAAATTAAATACTACACATAGTACCATCTCGAGTCGAATGATTAAGCTTTGTGAGCACAAAAGGTATCAAAGGTTCGGATCAGAGTTTCTCTAAACCCAGCTCAAAACGTGGTGGGAATACTCTCGCTGAGACCTGGCCTTCGATGCAATTCGTACTGACAAAATGGTTCTGGTCGGATTCTTTCTTGCTTTTTTTTAAGTATTCACATTATTACAAGCTAATACCCTAATTTGAGCTTCCATTTGGTAATATCTCTTTCCAAGCAAGAGAGGTGCGGTCAAAAGATTCTTTTCTTTTTTTTTTCTTCCAGAATCACAGAAAATACTGCACATGATGCTAATACTCCTCAACATAAGGTTCCCTTGTAATAAAGTGACCACCAGACAAGCACACTCAGCAAAGACTTTCTTTCCAAAAGGAGACAATTAAAAGAAAAAAAAAAAAAAAAAAAGGGGAATTCCAGGACTTCATCATATGGTGGAATTTAGGATGTGAAGATTTGCAGTTGTGAATGAGGAACGCTTAAATTGGCAGTATCCATGTCAGGAGCTTCCATTCACTTACAGTTCCAAGATTATTCATCTCAGATTGAAAGCAAATTCCACTACAACGGCTCTCGTGTTCATTCTTTATTGAGGATTCTTCTGAGCACGCCACTTCAACTCTTAGTATGGAGAGCAAAGATTCGGTTTTGCTTGCTTTCTGAGTTGCCGAGACAGGAATTGCAAATGTCTCGTACTTCTTCCAAGACCTCCTGCAGGGTCGTTTGTTCCACAACTCTAGAGCACAATCAGGTAATGCCATCTTAGCATAGTTGTGCAGCTTCTATTCATCTCTGAATAATTTGCCAGTTGGTCTTCTCCCGAGCAAAAGTATTCCTTAGCTGTACGCGTCTCTGAGACTAGATAGCTTGGCTCCCATGCCCGCCATTCCGATTAAACATAAATACAATCGCCCCTCTGTGTCAAAATACCACTAGAAGCAAATTCATGATGAGTCGTACCTGGAGCTGCGTATCCTGTGGTACGCTTGACAGCGAGCAAGATAAATTGATTCACATGATCTTTACAGAACCTTGACACCAGCCTTGCCAAACCAGAATCACTCACATGAGTAGTCATTTCATTATCAAGAAGAACATTGCTTGGCTCCCAGTCACAGCGGATTATCGTTCAAACAGTGGAAAAACTGTTCACCCCCACGTTGAAAAGTAATTTAGATAAATGTAGAGACGTTCTCACTCTAAGCATATCAACATTGGGTGTACTGGCTGCGAACATGAACACTGGATAGCTCTCGACAGGATTTTCACCTATCGGATGGGTAAATTTACAGAGAGGAACAAGAAGAGAGTAATCAACCACGCACAGAAATAAGTAGTATAAATTAGACATTTCTGGTGAAGGCCACTGACATATAAAAGTAAGCAATGTTAAAAGACCTACAAGTAGGAAATGAAGAAGACGACAATACATAAAATGCGAAGTTCTCTGTGCATGTGAGATTACACTACAAAAATTACCGTGCATTAGAGAACTTGCTATTAGGTTCCATCTCTCCATGCAACTACCAACTATCTATAACAGAAGCAAGGAATGAGTCTTCAAGAAGATAGTTGTCTAATATTCTGGTCTGGTCCCTAGTCAATTTAGAAAGGTTAAAAAAAACAAACAAAGAAAGAAACTCTGAACATGCACCAAGGACTACTAACAGAAACAGAGCACACCCAGAAACACCATTGGTTTTCTTGCTCAACTAAGGTCACCCTGCAAGTAGGGAATGAAGGAGACGGCGTTACTGAGCCCCTGATACAGCGTTATTAAGCCCCTGATACAAAATATGGAGAAAGTAAATTCACAATAAATATAAGAAATTGGTTTGACCAGTACCAATCTCCAACTTTGTCAATCGTCAAAAGAATCCAATATCAGGTTCAATTCCATGTTTGTAGTTAACAACTTTGCATTAAATTCATAATGAAAATTAGAACTAAAATATCCATTTTTAAATAGAATGGTGCA
Organism: Eucalyptus paniculata subsp. matutina; assembly: GCA_017140255.1. NCBI lineage: Eukaryota > Viridiplantae > Streptophyta > Magnoliopsida > Myrtales > Myrtaceae > Eucalyptus > Eucalyptus paniculata. Next base: position 34,821,743 of record CM029442.1, on the reverse strand, counting down.
AATATTCTATAAAAATATTTTTTCACCTAACTCAAAACTATTGATTTCTTCAAAGTCCTCCTCAATCAAAAGTGAAAGTGGTGCAGATCATAGCCAATCTTGAGGACATATAAAAGCTTTCATCCACCATACTTGGGGTCAAGGAGCTATGAAACAAGTTAAGGACACAACCTCCTATGCTAAATGCGGCCTCTAATGCTATAGTCAAGATAGGCACAACCTCTAATGCTCTTGTCTGCACAAGGAATCCTTTTAAAGTGATCCCACACGATGGATCTTCTCCTTCTATTTGTGGCACTAAGATCCCTCATCGCAGGCATCCTGCAAAATCTGCGACACTTGAAACCTGCCAATTATTATTACAATCAGATAAAATGTCCCAGACCAATTTTCCTCTACAATACAATAATAAAAGCACAGTGCGTTATGGAAGCTGTAGTCTTCTACAGCCTCTTGACAAATAACTAGAAAAGCTCGCCTAAATGGCAGGATTCTTTGGCATGGAGTCCTGCCTATGAATGTCATATATAACTAGAAAAGCACTATGTAGTGCTGCAACTTTCAGGATAAAAAAACCACTGTAACGAGTGAAATTATGAACTCATGACAAGCACATCTGTACATGCTGAACTATTAACTCTGCATAACTTCTCGAAAACAAGGCCTCTCTCCTATGACTCTGCAGAACTACTTGAAAACACCAGATACAATTGACATCACAAAGGGTTCTGTTCTCCAAATTGCTGCCCTACATGATATAGTAGTATTGCGCTACCTATTAGAGGGCACAGAAGGTCAAAACTGCTCTACAATCTACATGCACGAGCAAATAAACACATAAACGTACACGCATGAACAATCCAACCTCGAAATAAAATAACACCAGCTAGCTCACATCGAAACAATTAAAGAACTAGTAAACACCAAGTACAGACACGTTTCCCTGGGCAAGAACTCAAGCATCTGCACGACACAATTCCACCCTATGTGTACCGCCGAACTGTTGTGCAAAAATCCAAACAACGCAATTCATCAACACCTTAGAAATGACTCAAACGAGCTCTGAAGGAGAACAACGAGTGCATACACTGACGGAATACTTTTCTCGACTCTAGCTTCCCCGTAAGATGCAGATAACCTAACACAGCTAACGGAGTCATTAATCCCCCTGAAAAGTTCTTAAAACTCTCAGTCCTTCCGTGCTCAACATAAGTTCCTAAATCAAAGAAGGTAAGGAGATCATATTCATCTCCCTCCTCACATAACGCGGGAACTCATCTCTGAGTATCGCCATGCCACCAAGAGATCATGATTTCATGCACCTTTTCCCCCTGCCAATTGAATATTTGCACAGAGCACAACGAGCATTTCGACGTTTACACAAATCCTCCGACATAGCAAAGTTAACGCTCGACAGGCAGAATCCAATTCGACGGAACCTTGAAGACGCTCTGAACTCATCTCCCGAGCGACGGAATCGCGAGAAAAAGAGAGGAAGAGTGAATCCCAGGTCGATGTGGGAGACGGATGAAGTTGGGAAGGAAGATGGCGTAGCGTCTTTCGATGCGTTTCGGAACTGAATCGTCCGCAATGTCCGACTTTTCTCTTATTATCCGAACCGGACGGAGAACTGGTCCGAATGTCGGTCGGGTTTTGCTTCGGGCGGGTTTCTTCTTCTTCTTTTTTTTCTTTTTATATATTATCGTCCACTAATAATAGCGGTCGCCTTTCAGCTTTGAGACATCGAGGCCGAGGGGAGTTTATTTTACTTTCTATTTTTATTTATTGCTGGAAACCTTAAGTAATAAGATTTAGACGAGGTCTTACATTCTCTTATACATAAATACATACATACATACATATTTATTTATTCTACTGGACTTCCAAACTTCATCCACGGCCCACTGCTCTCGGAATGTAAACCCAACCATACTTAGCTAAATATCAAGAATCCTAAAACGGCGACGCTGATCTAGTCGGAATGCTCCATGCTAAGCTTGGTGAGCTTAGCGCCAAGCTTGCCGAGGTGAAGAATGGCCACCTTCTCGTCCAGGTGCTTGGGCATGGCGTAGACCTTCTTCTCATACTTGCCCGTCTCCCTTTCCATCCACAGCTCCAGCTGCGCCATCACCTGGTTCGTGAAGGTGCAGGAGGACATCACCGAGCTAGGGTGGCCCAAGTTCACGAGGCGTCCCTCCGCCAAGACAATGACGCCCGACTCGGTGTCGGGGAAGACCCACCTGTCCGTCTGGGGATTGAAGGTGATGCGCTTCATGCCCGGGAAGCTCTCGAGTCCGGGCATGTCAATCGCCTTATCGAAGGGACCACTGTTGCAGACAATGGCGTTGTTCTTCATCTTCCTCATGTGGTCGACCGTGATGCCCTTGCTGCCGCCCGCGGTGACGATAAAGATGTCGGCCTCGGAGACAACATCCTCGAGGGTTAGGACCAGGATACCTTCCATGAGAGCCTGGAGAGCGCGGATGGGATTGATTTCGGTCACAATGACACAAGCACCGGCCTTCTTCAGGGCAGCAGCGCAGTCCTTGCCGACGTCTCCATATCCACAGACCACAGCAACTTTCCCGGCAATCTTAATGTCGGTGGCCATCAGTAGACCGTCAGGCCCAGAGGGGCGGCAACCGCACAAATTTTGAAACTGTTCCATGCAAGAGCACTGCGTTCCAAGAAGGGATTAAATGGAGCTACTCGTGACTCTACTCTTTATCATAAAACTGGAATGACTAGATTCTTTATTAGTACCTTGGTCTCGGTGACAGAGTCGTTGACATTAATAACGGGGAATAAGAGAGTCCCATTGGCCTGCATCCGGTACAGCCTCTCGACAGCAGTGGCGGTCGCCACGGAGACTCCGACGAGTCTCTCCTTCATCTTGTGGTACCTCTTCAGATCGGTCTCCAACCCATCCCTGATTATGGTCAGCACGATCTGCAACTCCGTATTATCAGTGGACGCCGGGTCGGGGAGATTCCCAGTGTTCTCGTAGGCCTCCTCCGCCTTGATGCCCTCATGGATGAGGAGGATGGCATCGCCCCCATCGCCGACGATGAGGTCAGGGCCACCGCCGGGGCCCCACTCGAGGGCCCGCTCGATGCACCACCAGTACTCCTGGGGCGTCTCGCCCTTCAGGGCAAAGACGGCAGCGGAGTCGCGGGCGATGACAGCCGCCGCGTGGTCCTGGGTGGAGAAGGTGTTGCACGAGCACCAGCGGGCCTCGGCGCCGAGGGCGGTGAGGGTCTCGATGAGGACGGCAGTCTGGATGGTCATGTGGACGGAGCCGGTGATCCTTGCGCCCTTGAGTGGCTGCGAGGGGCCAAACACCGAGCGGCAGGACATGAGGGCGGGCATTTGGACCTCCGCGAGCTGGATCTCGAGGCGGCCGAAGTCCGCTTGCGACATGTCCTTGACCTTGTACTCGCGGCCGCTGGCGGTTCTCTCCGCTGGCAACGCCATTCCTTTTTCCTTCTTCGGGTGTTTGGACTGAGATGCGAAACACAAACCCTGTGGGGGGAGAGAGAGAGAGAGAGAGAGAGAGGTGGGAGGGATGGAGCGAAGGAAGGAGATGGTGTTGAGGAATTTAAGTACTTGAGCCGGCTGCCTCTCAGTACATACACGTCTACATCATCAACATTTTGAGCCGGTTAGTACATACACGTCCCCGTCATCGAGGTTTTGAGCCGGTTAGTACATACACGTCCCCATCATCGAGGTTTTGAACTAGTTGATATCGATGCTCGCAACGGACGAGACCGTTGACTGTAGCAGATCACTGTATGCTGCTGTAGCAGATAACTGTAGCATTACTGTAGTAGATCACTATAGTAAGTCACTTTAGCATTATTGTAGCATTAAGCTAGGAAAATCACTGTTCATACAATGCACATCCCCATCATCGAGGTTTTGAGCTGGTTAGTACATACACGTCGCCGTCATCAAGGTTGCCTCTCAGTACATCCACATCCACATTAGCAAGGTTCCTCTTGAAGTGAAAGCTGTTGTTGGAAAAGGAATTGGAAATCAGAATTTGATTTAATGAATTATTTGCTTCCCACAAAGTCTGAAAATGAGAGTACTAGCGTGCAAAGTGATCACCCACCCCGATGCAGATATTGTAACTTCGAACCCACTTAGTCAATGATTTTCAATCATAAGATTAGAAAACTTCCACACTTACATATTAGCTCACACGCTCACATCTTTTCGATGTAAGACAATATATTCCTTAATTTATTTTACAAACAAACTATCAACAATTGCTCAATACTTTATTAAGAGAGAAATGGATGGCCATGATTTGGTGTTGGAAGTTGGTAGCTCTGGTGAAAAAGGGAGAAGAGAGTTGCATAGAAGCCGGCCGCTGGATCTGGAGCACGCTGAAACCGTGGGCTGTGTGGAACAGATCAAGCCTTAGCTTTGATAGATGGGCTGGTTTTGTAGGGCCGGCCAGCATGAAAGCCTTTCTTCCTCCGCGTGCTTGTGTGTGCGCGCGCGCGCATGGCTGAAGACCCAATCATTTTAAATAAAATGCAATTATTAGGTGAAAGTTTGAGAGTAGAATATCCATTTTGAATTTTCCTTTATGTAAGCTTGCAAGTTAAATGTGAATTAAATATTTAGTACCAATAGCTTCCGATATCGTGTCACTAGTTTTCCAAATCGGTCAAGCAACAACAGTCATGGGCTTGTCTCGAGACATCACCCGATTGACGAACAAAAGTTTCACCAGAGCAAGGCCCAGCTTATAGGGAGCTCTAGGCCCATGAATGAATGTGCGGATGAGAAACCTCTCTCTCTCTCTCTCTCTCTCTCTCTCTCTCATGTTTCGTAAGGGCTAAAAAGAAATGAAAAGAGAATCATATTGCCGTGAATTATGAAAATCGTGTTTTTAGTTTCTTTTATGTTGGCTTCACTTCTATCTTTACTTAGATCTTTGTATATTAAAGGAAAATAACACAAATAGTTCCTGAATGTTGGCCTGATGATGCATTCTTTAAATTTTTAATTTGTTCAATGCAATATCAAATGTATGATGTGGTCATTGAACTTCCAATTTACTCAATGTAATCCCCAAACTTTTAGTATATATTCAAGTCCGTCCTTGAATTTTGGCTCAATATGTAATGTGGCATCTGAATTTTTAATTTGTTCAATGAAGTCCCTACTCTGCAATCAAATGTATAATGTGGTTATTGAACTTTCAATTTGCTCAATGTGATTTCTAAACTTTGAGTGTATGTTTAGGTTCGTCCCTAAATTTTGGACCAATGTGTAATGTGGTTTTCGAATTTTTAATTTGTTTGATGTGGTCTCTAAACTATAGTCAAATGTATAATGTGGTCCTTAAACTTTAATTTGTTAATATGATCCCTAGACTTTTGGTAAATATTCAAGTTTATCCCTGAACTATATAAAAATGTTTAATATTTTTCCTAAACTTGAATTAATGGGAGGACAACATTAATTCGAGTTTAGGAACAATATTGAACATTTTTATATAGTTCAGGGATGAACTTGAATATTTACCAAAAGTCTAGGGATCATATTAACAAATTAAAGTTTAAGGACCACATTGCATCACATTACACATTAAGTTTAAGTTTAAAGACCATTTGTATTATTATCCATTTATTAAACTTGAAGTGTGCCATCTTTTTTCCATGCGCTTTGAATGAAAACCAAAGCTTGAGCAAGGGTAGTGACGCCCTTGCCATGTCTAGGTGTGGTCACGCCACCTAGATCTGGTGAGTGCATTGTAGCCCTCGCCTACATCCAATGAGGGTCGAGGGAGGTCAGCGACCTCTCACCTAGGGTTGGTGACCTTCCTCAACCATCATCGAGGCTGTAGACCAATGAAGGGGAATAAGAAAAAAAAAAAGAAAAAAAAATATAAAGGTTATTACAATTTATTACAAATTATCAATGTCAAGCCCACCATGATCTATGTCGGTGATGTTCTACCAAAATTGGTTGAAAAGATTATATAGGCAAATCGTCAAAAGATTTAGGATTAAATTGATCAAATTAAATCGTTTAGAATTGAATTGGCATTCGTATAATAGTTTATAACTTTTTCTGGTAATTTTCCTTTGAAATGTGATCCCCATTTTTCACTCATGATAAATCACTTACACAGACTTGGACCAATTATTAATATCGTAGAAATGCATATTTCATGACTAAATCTTAAAGAAAATGTCGAACTACAAGAATTAAAATGAATTTCAATCTTAAGTAAATGAACGAAAGTAAGCTTTTCCGTCGCATCTTTGTCTTCGATGAATCCTCTATGGCCATCTAATAAATTTTGATAGTGGGGGTTCTTTCCGATTTCCTTACATTTGGATAAAATTGATTGTCAGTTCTTGAGCTTTTCTAATTATTTGTGCAATTTTTTTATTTTTAGCTGTCTGAATTGAATATGATTCGATGAGTAATGATCGAGAAAAGTACTAAAAAATCATAAATCTATTATATTGATATAAATCTAATTCTAAACTTTTAGTCAAAAAAGAAAAAAAAAAGAATTAATTTACCCATAAACCTTTTTTATTTGTACCAATATAGTATCGGGTCAATTTGATTAGAAATTGTTGACGTGGACGTTGGCCATCGTATATCTACATGGCACAACCAATACTGACGTAAATATTTTTTTAATTTTTAAATATTTTTGAATATTTCTATTAATTTTTTTCTTTCCTTTTTTTTTGTTCTTTTTTTCTTATTTCCCTTTGCCAATCGCCAACCTTCGTGATGGTCGGTGGAGGTCGTCAGCCGCCATTGAGGGGCGGCCTTGCTGGCCTTCGACAATTTTCTCTCTCTCCACTTCATTTTTTTTCTCGGAAAGTTTCCTCCCGAAGCTTTATTGGATTATGCATTCCCGACAATCAGTGATTGATTTTTTTCGCGTTCGTGTCTTGCTTAGGGTTTTTGAATTGACGGAGTCGATTGGGGAATGTCGATCAGAAGCTTCAATTCAGGGAGTTAGTTGGACCGATTTGGAAGTTAGGGCTCGTATTGAAGGTGCGAACTACTCAGTTTTTCCACTAGTTTTTCCACTAGTATATTTCCTGGTCTTGTTGTCGGGATGCACGTTTGATTATGAATAATGATCATTATATTATACTTTTGTTTTATTGTCTAGATTCTAGAGCTGTATGATATTAATTAGTTAAAATCAGTCGTGTGAGGAACATATGAACTAGAAGACAAATTGTGGAAGACGCTTATGTTATCTATTAGTATTAATGAGCCGAATGGTGCGCATCACCCTCACAAAACTCCGATTATTTCATGAAAACTGAAATCTATTGAATTTTTTTTAAAGAATTATTTTCTAATTAAAGTTTAAAATAATATGAAAGTGATTTTCTTATGTTTGTTAGTGGAAAAGATGAAACACGTGTTTCGAGAAAAAGTCCTCTGGCTAAGGACTTGGGCTTGGGTGTCGGGGTCTCGAGCCCATACCTAGAGACTGAATGAAGCTTGGCAAGTGGGGATTGGGGCACATTCGCCAAGGTCTTGAGATATGAGACCTGGCCGTTCAGTCATGATTTGAACTCAATATTTCATAACTCTGATATCATGTAAGAAGTTGCTCAAAACAAAAAGGCTAAGGAGATCATATTCATCGCCCTCTCCACGCATAATGCAGAAACTCATCTCTGAGTATTGCCATGCCACCAAGAGAAGGGTTCTCTTGTCACCACGCCTCTGTTCATGCTTTCATGCACCTTTTCCTCTGCCAACTGAATATCTGCACAGAATACAACTGCTGAACACTACGAGCATTTCGATGTTGACACAATCCTACGACTTAGGCACATGAAGGACAGCACCGTCCATCCAACAAAGCAAATTAACGCTCGACAGGCAAAACCCAATGCGATGGAGTCTTGAAGACAAGCTCTAAACTTATCTCCGAGTGGCGAAATCGCGAGAAAAGAGAGGAAGAGTGAATCGGAGATCGAACCTTGAACACTTCAATGAGAGAGAGAGAGAGAGAGAGAGGAATGAGAGTGGTGCAGATCGTAGCCAATCTTGAGGACATATAATAACCTTCACCCACCATACTTGGGGTCAAGGAGCTACGAAACAAGTTAATGACACAACCTCCTATGCTAAATGCGGCCTCTAATGCTATAATCAAGATAGGCACAACCTCTAATGCTCTTTTCTGCACAAGGAATCCTTTTAAAGTGATCCCACACGATGGATCTTCTCCTTCTATTTGTGGCACTAGGATCCCTCATCGCAGTCATCTTGCAATCCTTCAATCTGCGACACTTGAAACCTGGCAATTATTATTACAATCAGATAAAATGTCCCAGACCAATTTTCCTCTAAAATACAATAATAAAAGCACAGTGCGTTATGGAAGCTGTAATCTTCTACAGCCTCTTGACAAATAAGTAGAAAAGCTTGCCTAAATGACAGGATTCTTTGGCATGGAGTCCTGCCTATGAATGTCAAATAAAACTAGAAAAGCACTATGTAGTCCTGCAACTTTCGGGATAAAAAAACCACTATAACGAGTGAAATTATGAACTTATGACAAGCACATCTGTACATGCTGAACTATTAACTCTGCATAACTTCTCGAAAACAAGGCCTCTCTCTTATGACTCTACCAACTTCTTGGAAACACCAGATACAATTGACAACAAAAAGAGTTTTGTTCTCCAAATTGCGGCCCTACATGATATAGTAGTATTGCGCTACTTATTAGAGGGCACAGAGGGTCAAAACTGCTCTACATGCACGAGCAAATAAACACATAAACGTAAACGAATGAACAATCCAACCTCGAAATAAAATACCACCAGTTAGCTTACATTGAAAAAATTAAAGAACTAGTAAACACCAAGTACAGACACGTTTCCCTGGGCAAGAACTCAAGCATCTGCACGACACAATTCCACCCTATGTGTACCGCCGAACTGTTGTGCAAAAATCCAAACAACACAATTTATCAACACCTTATAAATGACTCAAACAAGCTCAGAAGGAGAACGAGGAACGCATGATGCCTGATTAAAGAGAAACAAGATGTTAAGCAACTGTTTGAAAAACAACTATTTTGACCTTAAAATAGGAGTATGAGAACTCACAAGACTGCAAGGGCCTGCATGAGACCAATCACAGATGGAATTTGCCTTGACAGCTGATTACCTTGCAATGACCTAGTACGCACACAGATTACAAAAGGAATTAGGGAAAGCTGATACAGATCAAATGCTATATATTTGAAACACTCTGCAGAAGTTGCAAACACATACAAGGTGACCACTTGCCGGAAACGAACATGATAACATTGGAAATTGCGAGCACATATTTATGATATGCTTCAAGTTCACTTGCAAAAACCATTCCTACCGTAAACTCAAAATCTTTTTCCAAATCACGAATAACATGTGCTAGATCAGTAGTTTCATGCTGCAAACAAAGAACAAAAAATGATTAACACAATACTTCTACAAGTAAAATAACATCCCATCCATTTTTTTGAAAAAGCAAATATCTTTTACATAGTATGACTTCAAAATTACCTCCGATTCAGCCATCGAATAACCTTACACGTTCGGATTAATTGACTAACGCGAGCAAACCTTTGTCCGTTGGAGTTCTTGCTGAATTGAAGAGAGATTGAATTTTGAAATTCAGTGCCGTCCTAAACAAACCAAACCTCCAAAAAATCACAACACCGAACACTCAAGGGCAAAACTACCAACTCAATAGCCAAACTCATGCAATTATCCACCAATAATTAAATAAAATAAAAACTCCACAAAAATAGTAGAAACGGCAAAAAAAATGAGCAGAAAAAGTTTAAAATTTAGGGAGTTTTTTTAGATCTTCATGATCCATCATAACATGTTAAACATGGTAAACAAAGTTTTGAGAAGGTCATTCCAAATGAAGATATTATAACAAAAGAAAAACAAAGAATTTAATTGTAGACCTATAAATACATGTCAACTCAACGAGATTCTACTAACTTAAAATTTGGACAGATTAGAAAACGTCCCCCTATTAAGCGCAACTGAAAATTTCATATCTAAAAAAATTTTCTTGTGGTCCACCCATTTAATCTAGGAGGAAATGATTATGTGGTGTAAATATAATCACAAACAATAGAATGCTTTTTACTTCACTATAGACATTTCCAATTTTCTAAGATTAAACGAAAATTTCACAATACATTCTAAGTAATCAATTGGTGCTAAAAAGGTACACAACAATCTTAGTTTGGACTTCCTTGATACCTAACAATCCACAAGATGCACTAAATGATACAACATTGAACCAACAACATCATTTAAGAAAAAAGAACAGCAAATGAAGCAAACTAGTTTGGGAGTCATTATGGCACAAAAAAATAAAGAAAAATGAAAGCACTTAACTGAATGTCAATCACAATGAGCTTAAAATGGAATTGCTCAACCTCCACAATATTCCAACAACTAATTAAAAGCTCATCTTAAACTGCATTGCAAACCAAACAACATTAAAATTTATAGACACTCAAAATATGAAACTTTAATGAAATAATACTATAAAAGCATCTGAATCAAGGGAATAAGATAAAATATAAAAAAACAAACATTAATGTTAAAATATACTGGTCTCTTAGCTAACATATAGTCAAGTTGTCCAACAACATCAAAATCTGTCAAAACTGAAAATCGTTCACAATGGTGGTCGCAATGTCGTCACTACTCACTTTGAGTTCTTCAACACCCTATAGCAGCATGGAAACGTATCATGCAATCATTTTCATTTTTGTCCAAGAAATGGGCGACAATAAGCAGTTCGGAGAATATGATCTCTTTCTTTCTTTTCCATTGATCACTTTTTTTTTGCTACATTTTACTTAGCTGAGAAACACCATAGGCATTCTAAGAAAAGCCCAATCTTTCTTTATTCAACAGTAAATGGTTGTTTATATAAGAATGTTGAGATGAAATTGCAAGCCCGATCTTTTTTTTTTTCAATGCTTCTTGATATCAGACTTTTTTTTCATCTATTTTTCTGTTTGCACCACCCAAGATGTAAAAGTGTCGTGACACATCAGTGATGTACAAGGTTTTGCCCTAGCTATCTAACATGTCTTGGCTCTTGAAATGCAAATGTGATCAAGCTAAAAATGCATTGCAATACATAATAGAAAATGTTGCGAGTTTTTTTTTTTTTTTTTAATGAACCACACGCACAATTGTGTAAACTCGCCTACCTGCCTTGCAGCTCGGAGGCGACTGGTGGGCTTTCGGGTGTCTACATTTGCTGAAGAAGGCAAGGTGGGACCTAGCCAAGACCTGCGGTGCTCTTGGGAGAAAGTGGCAATGGCGGAGGTGGCCAAGCTCGGACGCGTCTGGTGAGCTTTTGGGTGTAGGCAATCACCGAGGAGGCACAGGCGGAGAAGGTTAGAGCTTGAGACGCAGCTACGACCGGCGGGGCTCTTTGGAGCGAGTACCTCCTGGTGGTGACAGCAGATGCAAGCACTAGGATTGCATGGAATTCCTATTTCTCAAAAGAGTTTATAGAAACCATCCCCAACCATCTCACTGAAATCTTTAGTGCTTTTGGAGAGTGACTCCTGTTACGATAAAGTCAATCAGATCCAATGAAGCATTTTGTGGTACTTCATATGTTGATGCACACGAAAGCATAGTAAAAGGATGATTTTCGAAAGTAGTCCTACGCGTGCTTTCGCTTATGCTTTTCCTACATATGCACAGATTGATTTTATACCCCAACAAGTTTTATATGCAGAAGTCACAAAAGTTAGCGAGGAAAGTTGTGTCTCAGCTTCACTCAAGAAGAACCCAACCTTTTTCTAGTACCAAAAAGAAAAACCCGTCATCTTTTTCGAAGGATTCAACAACTTACAGTCGGGGAGGTTCAGGCCGAGCGGACAACCGAAGGCTGCCATTTTCCATGTCATCGAGCTTGGAGGCAATCAGCGGGCTTTTGGGTGTCCACGCTCGCCGAAGAGGCCAAGGCAGAGATGGTCGGACCCAACCACGACCGGCGGGGTTCTTGGGAGCGAGTGGCTCTCGATGGCAACGGCAGAGGTGGCCAAGCTCGAAGGCGACCGGCTGGATTTTGAGCGTCCACGATCGTCGAAGAGGCCGAGGCAGAAATGGTCAAAGCTTGGGACCCAACCACGACCGGCGAGGCTCTTCAGAGCGAGTGGCTCCTGGCGACGACGGTGGAGGCGGTCGAGCTCGGAGGCGACCAGCGGGCTTTTGCGTGTCCGCGCTCACCTTAGAGGCCGAGGCGAAGATGGTTACAGTTCGGGACCCAGCCACGACCGGAAGAGTTCTTCGGAGCGAGTGGCTCCCGACGGCAAGGCGGCCAAGCTTGGAGGCGACTGGCAAAGGTGACCCAGCTCAGAGGTGACTAGTTGGCTTTTGGTGTACGCGACCGTCGAAGAGGCTGAGGCGAAAACGGTCAGAGCTCGGATCCAACCACGACTGGCGAGGCTCTTCGGAGTGAGTGTCTCCTGGAGGCGATGGCGGAGGCGGCCGAGTTCGGAGGCAACCGGTGGGCTTTTGGGTGTCCGCGCTCGCCGAAGAGGCCGAGGCGGAGATGGCCAGAGTTCGGGACCCGGTCACGATTGGCGGGGTTCTTGGGAGCGAGTGGCTCTTGACGGCGACCATAGAGGCGGCCAAGCTTGGAGGCAACCGGCGAGCGTTTGGTTGAGAGAGATGGCGTTGCAGCTTTCGTGGAGAAAAATTGCGGAGACCAAAAATTTTGAAAGAGAACGGGACGGGAAGAGACGCAGCGTGCAAATGGGAGAAAAGGACGCGGCCATTAATGAAGAAAGAGAAGGAGAAGGCAAATATTCGGCTAAAAACAAAAAGGGACCCGGCTCCAGGTGGAGCCACGTGGCGCATCCTTATTGGGCGGGCGCACGGTGACGTGGAGCGCCGGGCGCACCCAATATATATATATAACCGTCCACTGATGATAGTGGTCCCCTTTCAGCTTTGATAATCATCGAGGCCGAGGGGAGTTTATTTTACTTTCTATTTTTATTTATAGCTGGAAAACTTAAGTAATAAGATTTAGGCGAGGCGTTACACACACTCTTATACATACATACATACATACATACATATTTATTTATTCTACTGGACTTCTAAACTTCATCCGCGGCCCACTTTATTCTCGACGATTAATCGGGCCACCTTTCTGCTCTGGGAATATATCCGACCATACTCAGCTAAACATCAAGAATCCAAAAACGGCGACGTTGATCTAGTCGGCATGCTCTTTGCTAAGCTTGGTGAGCTTAGCGCGGAGCTTGCCGAGGTGAAGACTGGCCACCTTCTCGTCCAGGTGCTTGGGCAAGGCGTAGACCTTCTTCTCATACTTGCCCGTCTCCCTTTCCATCCACAGCTCCAGCTGCGCCATCGCATGGTTCGCGAAGGAGCAGGAGGACGTCACCGAGCAAGGGTGGCCGGTGGCGCGACCCAAGTTCACAAGGCGTCCCTCCGCCAAGACAATGACGCCCGACTTGGTGTCGGGGAAGACCCACCTTTCTGTCTGGGGATTGAAGGTGATGCGCTTCACACCCGGGAAGCTCTCAAGGCCGGGCATGTCGATAGCCTTGTAGAAGGGACTGATGTTGCCGACGATGGCGTTGTTCTTCATCTTCCTCATGTGGTCGACTGTAACGATGCCCTTGCCACTGCCAGCAGTGACGACAAAGATGTCGGCCTCGGAGACAACATCCTCGAGGGTTAGGACCAGGATACCTTCCATGAGAGCTTGGAGAGCGCGGATGGGATTGACTTCGGTCACAATGACACAAGCACCGGCCTTCTTGAGGGCAGCAGCAGAGTCCTTGCCGACGTCTCCATATCCACAGACCACAGCAACTTTCCCGGCGATCTCGAGGTCGGTGGCCGTCATTAGACCGTCAGGCCCAGAGGGGCGGCAACCGCACAAGTTTTGAAACTGTTCCATGCAAGAGCACTGTGTTCCAAGAAGGGATTAAATGGAGCTCCTCGTGACTCTACTCTCAATCATAAAACTGGAATGACTGATTCTTTATTAGTACCTTGGTCTCGGTGACAGAGTCGTTGACATTAATAACGGGAAATAAGAGAGTCCCATTGGCCTGCATCCGGTACAACCACTCGACAGCAGTGCCGATCGCCTCGGAGACACCGATGAGCCTCTCCTTGATCTTGTGGTACCTCTTCGGATCGGTCTCCAACCCGTCCCTGATTATGGTCAGCACGATCTGCGACTCCGGGTTGTCGATGGACGCCAGGTCGGGGAGATTTCCGGTGTTCTCGTAGGCCTCCTCGGCCTTGACGCCCTCGTGGATGAGAAGCATGGCGTCACCCCCATCGCTGACGATGAGGTCAGGGCCGCCGCCGGGGCCCCAGTCGAGGGCCCGCTCGATGCACCACCAGTACTCCTGGGTGGTCTCGCCCTTCCAGGCAAACACGGCAGCGGAGTTGCGGGCGATGGCGGCTGCAGCGTGGTCCTGGGTGGAGAAGGTGTTGCTTGAACACCAGCGGACCTCAGCGCCAACAGCGGTGAGGGTCTCGATGAGGACAGCGGTCGGGATGGTCATGTGGACGGAGCCGGTGATCCTCGCGCCCTTGAGGGGCTGCGAGGGGCCGAACTCGGTGCGGCAGGACATGAGGGCGGGCATTTGGACCTCCGCGAGCCCGATCTGGAGGCGGCCGAAGTAGGCCTGCGACATGTCCTTGACCTTGTACTCGCGGCCGCTGGCGGTTCTCTCCACTGGCGACGCCATTCTTTTCTCCTTCGGGTGCTTGGACGGAAATCTGAAACACACCGTGGAGAGAGAGAGAAAAGAGAGAGCGAGCGAGCGAGAGAGAGCCTAGGAAGGAGATGGTGTTGAGGGATTTAAAGACGTGATTCGTTCCTGCACATCCTTAAAGCGACGAGGAATAATGAACATGGCTGAAAGTGGGCCACACATGGAAGGAAAGGGCCCTACGTTGGACTTATTGGGACCAATTTGTCTGGAATTTGCAAGTCACGACATTGGACCTCTTTCGACGTGGAATTTGCGCGTCCCAACATATGACCTGGATATCACGTTGGGTACGTCACGTGGGGTAAGAACATACCCAACGAACATACCCAACGTGGATTGTAGGGGAAGAACATACCCAGCGTTGATAATGACGTACCCACTGGATATCGATGTTGAATTTGCAAGTGGTAACATATGACCTGGATATCAACGTTCTTGCATATTCATAGGTCAATTTTCTTCCATGTACGGAATCTGTAAATCGCAAAGGTACCCTTACATAAAGGAAAATACGCAACATAAGTCACTTTCCTTCTAGATCAATTTAAAGGTGCAACAAAGTCTCCAAATGAGAATTTAATCTCGTTTTCCTCTAATAAATTATCCATGAGCGTGCAAACTTAATGATCGCAGACCCGCACATAGATATCGTAGGTTCCAGCCCACTTAGCCCATGATTTTCAATTCTAAGGTTAGAAGACTTCCACATTTATATATTGATGCACACACTTACGTCTTTTAGATATAGGATAAGACACATTTTAATTTATTTTATAAACAAACCATCAAAAATTGCACCATCATTTTCAATCAATAACAGCACCGTTCTACGAGCATTGCTCCATACTTCATTAAGAGAGAAATGGACGATCGGGACTTGGCATTGGAAGTTGGTAGCTCTTGGCGTAGAAGGTGGATGCTGGAATTAGAGCACGCAGAAACTGTGGGCCGTGTAGAACAAATCAAGCCTTAGCTTGGTAGATGGGATGGATTTGTAGGCCCCGCCAGCATGAAAGGAATTTGAAAGCCCTTTCTTCCTTAGCGTGTTTGTGTAGGTGCATGGCCGAAGAATAGTCACGGGCTTGTTCAGAGACATCTCCAGACTGACAGACCAAAGGTAATGGGCTCTCCCTCTCTCTCTCAATAATCATGGCACACGACAGATGGCACAAGCAAATGCTTCGCGAGGGTTAAAAAGGAAAGGACAAGAGAACCATATTGCCGTCAATTATTAAAATCAAGCTTTTAGGGTGCGTATGATAACGTTTTTATTCTCGGGAACAGTTTCTTTTCAAAAATATTTTTTTATTTATTTATGAATAGTTTAAAGATTTTAAAGCAATTTCAACGTATAAAAAATTTTAAGAATAAAACACGTTTACTGTAAATATTTTGTGACTTAAAATTATTTTAATATATTAATAATTTTATCACATTTTTTTCTTTTTTTCTTTTTTCTCCTTCCTCTTCCTCTTAGCCGGTCGCCGGCCTCGGGGGAGCCTCGCCGTGGCTTGGCAAGGCTCGGCCTCGCTCTCGCTTGGCCATCGTGAGGCGGAGCCTCGCTCGACCACCGTGAGGCTCGACCTCGCCCAACCACGGCGAGGCTCGGGAGGCGTGAGGCCTCCCGAGCCTCATCGGTGGCCAGCGAGTTCGAGGTGACCTCGCCGGGGGCTGACGAGGCTCCGGCAAGGTCACCGAGCCTCGTTTGGCCGGTCGCCAACCATCGCCTAGCCGATGACTAGCTAGCGAAGAAGAAATGAAGAGAAAAGAAAAGAAAAGAAAAAAATGAAGAAAAAAAAGAAAAAAATCCGTTTCTTGAGTTGGTCTCGGGAACAAGAAACGATTTTTTTTTTTTTTTATTTTTGTTCTAAATCTATTCCCGAGAATAAAAAAAATTACCAAATACATTTTTGTTCTATTTTTGTTTGGGGACCAAAAAAAAAACAAAAACGCACCAAACAGCTCCTTAGTTTCTTGATGTATGTTATGTTGCATTCACTTATATCTTTATTTAGGTCTCTATGTATTTAAAAAAAAAAACACACACACACACACAAATAATCCCTGAATTTTGACCCAATATGCAATATGATTTATGAATTTTTATTTTTTTTGATGTGGTTCATGAACTATAGCCAAATGTGCAAGGAGTCCCTAAACTGTAACTAAATGTGTAATGTGGTCATTGAATTTTCAATTTATTAAATGTGATGCTTGGACTTTTGGTATATGTTCATGAATCTTTGAACTATGCAAAGATATTTAATGTTGTCCCTGAACTTGAATTAATAGAATGACAATATCAAACATTTGTATATAGTCAAAGGGCTAAGTTGAATATGTACAAAAAATCCTAGTACTATATTGAATAAATTAAAAATTCATAGATCAAATTGTATCATATTGCACATTGAGTTAAAATTTACGAATCATTTGTGTCATTATCCCATTATTAAACTTTTTTTTTTTTGGTCGAAAGAGCTACTGATATATTAGCTTAAGAAGTCTTGGAAAACGACGATGCGTTACATTCTGAAACTAAAATATTCCAAAGGGATAGAGGGGGTTTATGCACCCAATCTAAAGGAAGTTGCTTTAAGCGATGTGCGCATACTAGCCAATCAGCGGCTTGATTTACCTCCCGGGGACAGTAAGATACGGAGACATGGCAGCCCATACGAAGCTCCTGTTGGCATCGTTGTATAATACTGCGCAAATTCCATGGTATCTCGGCCCAGCCCATAACATAGTCCACCACCGCTGAACTGTCACTTTCGCAAAGGAAGCGAAGTACTTGACTTGGAGACTCCTGCACGTGAGACGACCAGTTCGAGATAAAGCGGAGCCCGTGTAAAAGAGCTTCTGCTTCTGCTTGTTCCATTGAAGAAACACTAGCCTCCGCTGCAAATCCGTCGACGACTAATCCCTCTTTATTTCTGACGATGCCGGCTACAGAACAGAGAAATTCTCCTGGTACCCATGAAGCATCCACGTTCAATTTCAACTCATTATTTCCGGGTGGTGTCCATTCCTCTGGTAAGTGCCGATTTTTAGTTCGGTTTAGGTTTTGCTTCGTTCCTCTACTGAAGGCTTGATTTTGGGTATAGGCGAGGTCGATTACTTCCGCTGAGTTTGGAGTTTTATCTCGGAAGATCCGTGCGTTCCGAGCTTTCCAGATCTGCCACAGCACCCATGCGATGAACTCGCGCTCAGGTGATTTCCTTCTTGATTCGAATGCTGTCAGAAGCCATTGATCGATTCGTCGAATTTGTTTCATCATATTCATACCCTGTAATCTGTTATCTCTCCAGATCTCTTTAGTCCATCTGCACAATAGGAAAACGTGTTCGGTAGTTTCAATTTCCGTATGACACATCTGACAGAGAGGGTCTGGACTGATCTTTTTTTGTAGAGGTTCTCTCTGGTGGGAACGGCATTTTGGCAAATGCTCCACAGGAAGGTTCGGATTTTCGGTGGAACGGAGATGCTCCAAATCTGTGTCCATAAAGATCGTGGGGTCTGGTAAGAACAAGAGGCTTTCTGTGAATTTTGTTTGGTATTCAATGCCTGTGTTCTGTTATAGCCGCTTTTGACCGTGAATTCCCCTCTACTGTTACCTGTCCATATTCTGCTGTCGGGTTTGGGATCTGTACTCAAGGGAATAGCTAGAATCTCGCTTGCTATTTTCTCCTCAAAATACTGATGAATAAGGGTTTGCTTCCATGTTCGGGATTCTTCATTAATCAATCTTTCCACCATAATTGGTTCTGCTGGATTTACTGGTCGCCCATTTAACTCCTGTGATAACCATTTATCCTCCCTAGTTTTAATTAATTTGCCATCCCCGACTAACCATTTGATATCTGGTTTAATAGAATCTCGCCCCACCAGCATACTTTTCCAGCCCCAAGATGATCGTCGGCCCTTCTGTGCATTCCAGATATCCCCATGAGGGAAGTATATACTCTTCAGAACTTTACTCTAGAGTGCATCCTAGGACATGTGCAGTCGCCAGACTTGTTTACCCAGCATCGCACAATTGAAGGTAATTAAGTCTTTGAATCCCATCCCTCCTTCATCCTTTCTTTTCTTCATAGCAGCCCAATTCTTCCAATGGATTCCCTGTTTTGTATCTCCTTTTTGCCACCAGAATGAAGCTATTCGCCTTTCAATTGGGCAGTTTGAAGATCGACATGGCGTATGTTGGTATAGCCTGCACCACACTCTTGATCAAGACTTCCTTTCCTGCTTTGGTGAGTAATTTCTTCTTCCAGCCCTCCAACTTGGAGTTTACTCTGGTTAATATCCAAGCAAATAATTCTTTCTTAGATTGTCCCCATTCTGTAGGGATACCTAAGTATTTGCCTGTCTTGTCAACCACAAGCACTCTCAGCTCGTGAGCCATGTTTCTTTTAAGTGGTAAGGGACAGTTCTTACTAAAAGAAACTCTTGACTTATTTAGGTTAACCGCTTGCCCCGTTGCATAACAGTACTGATTAATTGTTAATGACAGATTCTGACATTCCTTTAGAGTGCCATCCAAGAAGAAAATAACATCATCTGCGAACATAAGGTGAGAGAGCTTAGGACAAGACCTGTTAAGCTGTATGCCTTGTATGCTGCCTTCCTCTACTGCTTTTTCCATTAACCACGTTAATACATTTGTGATTAGGATGAACAAATAAGGTGACAGGGGATCTCCTTGCCTTAGGCCTCTGGATGGACTGAAAAACAAGGTAGGTTCTCCATTGAGCTTTACGCTGAAAGTTACTGTGGTGATGCATTGCATTATAAGAGTCACCCATTTCTCAGAAAAGCCCATTTTCAGCATGCAATCCCGAACAAAATCCCATTCAATTCGATCATATGCTTTTTGCATATCTAGTTTAAGTACTGCTTGATGTTTTTTCTGTCTTTTGGTGATGCGCAGCTAGTGTAGCACTTCCTGCACAATCAAAATGTTATCCTGTATCTGACGCCCCTTAACGAAGGCACTCTGTTCAGGTGCGATTATCTCTGGCAGCCACTGCTTCAATCTATTTGCAAGTAGTTTTGAGATAATTTTATAACTGAAGTTGCAAAGACTGATGGGTCTAAACTGACTAATTATCTCAGGATTTTTCACTTTGGGGATCAAGGCAATATAGGTTTGATTTAAATGAGGATCCAAAACACCTGTGTTGAAGAATTCCTGCACCAATTGGACCAGGTCAGTCTGAATAGTTTCCCAACTGTTTTGATGGAACAGGCCATTGAACCCATCAGGACCTGGCGCTTTCGTAGCTCCCAACTGAAAAACTGCTGTTTTAATTTCCTCCATCGTGGGATTAGCCACCAGGGATGCATTTATATGATCATCAATAGGAGATTTGCATTGGTTTAAGACCGGCTGATAATTTCGTTCCCTTGCTGTTTTATATAAATTGCTGTAATAGTCATAGACGTGATGTTTGATTTCCCCTGGATCCCGACACCATCTGCTATCTTCCACTTGCAACATTGTGATATGATTCCTACGCCTCCTTTGAACTGTTGTTGCATGAAAAAAGCTTGTATTTTTGTCTCCCCACTGTAGCCATTTGATTCTCGATCTCAGTCCCCAATATTGTTCTTCCTGTTTTCTTAGTGTATCGATCTGATGGATGATGCTCTTCACTTCCTGTCTGCTTGAATTCTGTTGTGGCTGATTGGTTATTGCTGTTAGGGCCTGAGTTAACTCTTTTATCCTTCTAGGTGCATGTGCAAACTGTTTTTGACTCCATTGTGTCAGTTTTTTGGCTGTCTCCTGAAGTTTAGCTGAAAAAGTGGTCTGTGGAAGGGCTGTGTAGGTCCATGTGTGGTTAATAACTTCATGATATTCTTCATTCTCCAACCAGAAGGCCTCCATTTTAAATTCTCTTCTTCTCTTCCTTTGTGCAGGGTGTAGCCTCAGAACCAGAGGACTGTGGTCCGAGCCAATTGCTGGAAGTGCATGAACTTCTGCCTCATGGAATATTACTCGCCATTCCAAGGTACATAACACTCTGTCCAGTCGTTTTTTAATAAGATCCTCCCCTTCTCTGTTATTTGCCCACGTAAATGCACAGCCTTGGCTATCCATGTCCATTAGAGATAACTCATTAAGCATATTTCTGAAAGCTGCTATTCTTTGGTTATCTGCTTCCCTTTTCCCTACCTTCTCCCATACATATAAAATTTCGTTAAAATCCCCCATGCATAACCATGGATTGGAGCTGTGAGGCTTCAATGTCTTCAATTGCTGCCATAATTGTATCCTCTCACCAAAATTTGTGGACGCATGAATAAAAGTTATTTGCATGCCTAATTTTCTGGCTGGATCAATACATTTAACATCAATAAAGTGTTTTGAACTGCTTTGCACTTGCAATGTTACTTCCTCATTCCACATTAGAGCCAATCCCCCTGCTATACCCATTGGATTTTCGAGAAATAAGTGCTGAAATTGGAGTTTCCTGCATATACTTTCCACCATCGTTGCTTTGTTTTTAGTCTCCATTAGAAAGACTATACTGGGCCTTTCAAGAGCAATTAATGCTCTTAGCTCTTGGATTGTCAAGGGATTGCCCAGCCCCTGACAATTCCAGCTAATGATTTTCATGTCGTCTTTGGTGGCTTATTAGGGCTAGCCACCAAAGCCCAGTCTGTTCTATCATTAAGAAACTTCACTGGAGACTCTGTCATGCCTGAATCATCAATGAGGATTGGTATAGGTTCAGGTAAGCACTTCTGCTTCTTAGCTTTCTGCACCTTCATGTTCTTCTTGCTGCTCTTTCCTATTTTTAGAGGATTCTGTGTGAGAGTATCTGAGCAGAGGATCTGTTTTCCATAATCTTTATTGACGTTCTGATTTGTGACAGGGAATTCCATTCTCTCCGGCTCAACAGAACTTTCAGCTCTTTTTTTGCTGCAGGCTTCAAGACGCATTTCTGGGCCTTTCTCTCTTATGATTAGAGCCTGCTCTCTACTTGGAGAATGTGCTACAGGTATGGTTTCTTCTACAATAATGTCTTCTTCAATATTTCCATAAAAAGCCTCCCAATAAGGACTATGATCACTGACTTCTGCTTTCAGCCATGGTCCGTAGGACCCGATTTTGTCAACTGCCCATGGGGATTCTGCGTAAGGAATTTATGGACAATCTTGTGCGTAATGGCCTATCCTTCCACAGGAGTAGCAGTAATGGGGTAATCTCTCATATTTAAATTCTACCCACAGCCATTTTTTGCCGATATCCAAAATGGTTCCTGCTTTCAGAGGATTAGCTAAGTCTACTTCCACTCTAACTCTTCCTCCTCTTTGCTGCAGGTTTCTCATGGTTTCGATCTGAACTTCCTGAACCTAGCCTAACTTTCTCCCCAGATCATGGTAAACTGTTTCCACCCTCCAACCAGGGGGAATACCTCCGATTCTAACCCAGAAAGCTGCTTTGGAAAAGTCATAACAATGTTCGGGAATTTCAGGATCGCATTGTTTCAGCACAAGCAGATTGCTGGAGTAAGACCAAGGTGAAGATTTGAGGATTCTATCCTTTTCAACCTCTGATTGAAACACAAAGGTAAAGAGTCCTGTTCCTTTTTGAGCACATTCTACTGCTTCTGTTTTCCATGCTTTCTTTATAGTTGTGAAGAATGCTGGAAAATTTACATTGGGTTTTGAGTAGAGTTTACCCAAGATTGTTCTGTTGCATTCATCTCTTTTTTGTAAAGATATTTCCGGGTTTACTTCAACCACGTCTTCCTCAGCCCATAGATGTCCTAATCGTTTGCATAATGCTGCTACACGTAACTCATTTTCCTCTTTATCATCCATGCTTTCTGACTAGATTAGCAAGCTTCGATACTTCTATATTTGGCTGAGCTTCCTCTTTGGCATATTTTCAAACATCATGCTGACAGAAAACTCAACACTATTTTCTGTAGATCTTTTCATTCAAGCTGTATCCATACTCTAATCAGAGGCTTTTCACAGAACAGCTACCTTGATTTGCTTCCAGAAGTCCAATCCAAGATCATTTTCACCTCACCAACAGATTCGTATTCACACTATCAGCTACTGCGTGGATCCCAAGCACTCCGCCAACATGAAGAAAAGGAGGGAGAAATCCAACCTTGAATCAAGTCTCGTAAGCCAGTGCTCCTCCCCTGGCCATAAGATTTTCACAGATCATCTCAAGTGATTTTCTTGAATCAAGCCTTGTACTCCAGTACTCCTACCGGATAAAGCCACCGCATTCATCCAACGCAAAGCGGATGAGACATTTTTTTTTTTTTTTGGGTTTTTGTTTGTTAATGAAATGATTTGTAACAGGGACCAAAAACTGGAAAGGAAACGAGATTTAGCCGAGTTCTAGGGTTTTTGGATAAGACATCGCTACCAGAGGGTAGAGAGAACCTCGCATACACGAGAGAGTAGTTTTATCTGACAGAACTTTAAGGAATTAAACTTGAAGTGTGCCATCTTTGTTCTATGTACTTTGAATGAAAACTAGGGCTTGGGCAAAGGTCGTGACGCTGTCTAGGTGTGGTTGTGCCACCCAGATCAAGCGAGGGCAATACCCTCGCCCAAATCCAATGAGGGTTGCGGCACTCTCACCTAGGGTTGGTGACCTCCTCTGGCCATTATCGAGGTCGCAGATCGGTAGAGGGGAATAAGAAAGAAAACTGAAAAATGAAAAAAATATATAAATAAATAAATAATTCAAAATTATTCGTGTTAATGATGATCATATTATGTGGGACTGACGTGGTCTATGTCAATGAGATTCAGCCAAATTTGGTTGAAATGATTATATTAATAAATCGTCAAAAGATTTAGAACTAAATTGATCAAAATTAAAGTTTTAAAATTGAATTGATATATGTACAATAGAATTATAACTTTTTTTTGGTAATTTTTCAATAAAATAGAATCCCCATTTTTCACTCATGATAAATCGATTACTCAGACTTGACCGAATGATTAATGATGTAGAAATACATATTTCATGACTAAATAGTAAAAAAAATGTCGAAGTACAAGAATTAAAATGAAATTTCAATCTTAATTAATGGACACGCTTGTCCGTCGTGTCTTTTGTCTTCGATAAAATCCTCCTTGGGCAATTTGATAATTTTAGATATTGGGTTTTCCTTACATTTGGATAAAAATGATTGTTATCTTGAGATTTTCTAAGTATTTGTGCAAATTTTCATTTAAAGCTATCTAAATTGAACATGACTCGATGAGTAATGATCGAGAAAAGTACTAAAAAGTTTTAAACCTATTACATTAGTATCAATTTAGTCATACACTTTTCAATAAAACTAATGTAGTCTATTGACCAAAAAAAATCTAATTTAATCATAAATCTTTTGTATTTGTGCCAATTTAATTAATTCGGTCAATTTTGCTAGAAAATCAGTGACGTGGACGCCAACTGTCCTATGTGGTATGGTTGGCGCTAGCATAGAATTTTTTTTAATTATTAATTTCTCAATATTATTTTCAATCTTTTTATTAATTTTTCCTCTCTTTTTTCCCCTCTTTTTCATTCTTTTCTTTTTTCTTTCCTTTCTCTCTCTCTCTCTCTCTTCTTTTTTAGAGGGAGATGGCGTAGCGTCTTTGGATGCGTTTCCCAACCGAATCGTCCGCAATGTCCGATTTTTCTCTTATTATCCGAATCGGAAGGAGAACTGGTCCGAATGTCGGTCGGGTTTTGTTTCGGGCGGGTTTCTTCTTCTTCTTTTTTTTTCTTTTTATATATTATCGTCCACTAATAATAGTGGTCGCCTTTCAGCTTTGAGACATCGAGGCCGAGGGGAGTTTATTTTACTTTCTATTTTTATTTATGGCTGGAAACCTTAAGTAATAAGATTTAGACGAGGCCTTACATTCTCTTATACATAAATACATACATACATATTTATTTATTCTACTGGACTTCCAAACTTCATCCACGGCCCACTGCTCTCGGAATGTAAACCCAACCATACTTAGCTAAATATCAAGAATCCTAAAACGGCGACGCTGATCTAGTCGGCATGCTCCATGCTAAGCTTGGTGAGCTTAGCGCCAAGCTTGCCGAGGTGAAGAATGGCCACCTTCTCGTCCAGGTGCTTGGGCATGGCGTAGACCTTCTTCTCATACTTGCCCGTCTCCCTTTCCATCCACAGCTCCAGCTGCGCCATCACCTGGTTCGTGAAGGTGCAGGAGGACATCACCGAGCTAGGGTGGCCCAATTTCACGAGGCGTCCCTCCGCCAAGACAATGACGCCCGACTTGGTGTCGGGGAAGACCCACCTGTCCGTCTGGGGATTGAAGGTGATGCGCTTCATGCCCGGGAAGCTCTCGAGTCCGGGCATGTCAACCGCCTTATCGAAGGGACCACTGTTGCAGACAATGGCGTTGTTCTTCATCTTCCTCATGTGGTCGACCGTGATGATGCCCTTGCTGCCGCCTGCGGTGACGATAAAGATGTCGGCCTCGGAGACAGCATCCTCGAGGGTTAGGACCAGGATACCTTCCATGAGAGCCTGGAGAGCGCGGATGGGATTGATTTCGGTCACAATGACACAAGCACCGGCCTTCTTCAGGGCAGCAGCGCAGTCCTTGCCGACGTCTCCATATCCACAGACCACAGCAACTTTCCCGGCAATCTTAATGTCGGTGGCCATCAGTAGACCGTCAGGCCCAGAGGGGCGGCAACCGCACAAATTTTGAAACTGTTCCATGCAAGAGCACTGCGTTCCAAGAAGGGATTAAATGGAGCTACTCGTGACTCTACTCTTTATCATAAAACTGGAATGACTAGATTCTTTATTAGTACCTTGGTCTCGGTGACAGAGTCGTTGACATTAATAACGGGGAATAAGAGAGTCCCATTGGCCTGCATCCGGTACAGCCTCTCGACAGCAGTGGCGGTCGCCACGGAGACTCCGACGAGTCTCTCCTTCATCTTGTGGTACCTCTTCAGATCGGTCTCCAACCCATCCCTGATTATGGTCAGCACGATCTGCAACTCCGTATTATCAGTGGAAGCCGGGTCGGGGAGATTCCCAGTGTTCTCGTAGGCCTCCTCCGCCTTGATGCCCTCATGGATGAGGAGGATGGCATCGCCCCCATCGCCGACGATGAGGTCGGGGCCACCACCGGGGCCCCACTCGAGGGCCCGCTCGATGCACCACCAGTACTCCTGGGGCGTCTCGCCCTTCAGGGCAAAGACGGCAGCGGAGTCGCGGGCGATGACAGCCGCCGCGTGGTCCTGGGTGGAGAAGGTGTTGCACGAGCACCAGCGGGCCTCGGCGCCGAGGGTGGTGAGGGTCTCGATGAGGACGGCAGTCTGGATGGTCATGTGGACGGAGCCGGTGATCCTTGCGCCCTTGAGCGGCTGCGAGGGGCCAAACACCGAGCGGCAGGACATGAGGGCGGGCATTTGGACCTCCGCGAGCTGGATCTCGAGGCGGCCGAAGTCCGCTTGCGACATATCCTTGACCTTGTACTCGCGGCCGCTGGCGGTTCTCTCCACTTGAAACGCCATTCCTCTTTCCTTCTTCGGGGGTTTGGACAGAGATCTGAAACACAAACCCTGTGGGGGGTGAGGGGTGAGGGGGGGGAGATGGAGCGAAGGAAGGTGATGGTGTTGAGGAATTTAAATACTTGAGCCGGGTGCCTCTCAGTACATACACGTACACATCATCAACGTTTTGAGCCGGTCAGTACATACACGTCCCCATCATCGAGGTTTTTGAGCCGGTTAGTACATACACGTCCCCATCATCGAGGTTTCTCCATGCACATCCCCATCATCCATGTTTTGAGCCGGTTAGTACAGACACGTCCCCAAACTGGTCAAGCAGCAGTAGTCATGGGCTTGTCCCGAGACATTTCCAGACCGACAGCAATAGCAATGGGATAATCACGGCACACACGACGAATACGGCAAGCAAAGGGCCGGCAGCCGGGATTGGAGAAGAAGGCGAATGCCGTGTCTCTCTAGAACCACATTCGAAGTATCGAGCGAAGGCTTTGCAAGGAAAAGAGAACTGAATTGTTGGGAATTACAAAAAATCGTGCTTTTGGTCTCCGTTTTTTAATCTTGAAGTGTGCCATCTTGTTCTAACTATTTTAATGAAACGTCATTTTGATCACTATAGTATGAAATGCGGAAATAATTACTAAAAAGTCATAAAACTATTATATAGTTGCCGATTCAATCATAAACATTTCAATTTGATTAATTTAGGCCTAAATCTTTTGATGATTTACCAATTTAGTTCTTTCGGCCGATTTTAACTAGAAATTGCTATGTAGACAGTGACTGTCCTATATGACATGACCAGTATTGATACATACAATTTTTGCAAATATTTACAAAAAAAAAATTGATTTTTTTCTTTTTTCCCTATTATTTTTTCTTTTCTTTTCTTTGACCAGGGTCACTGGCCAAAGCTTGGGCAAAGGTCACGACGCCCTCATCGACCACAGTGGGGGCACACGGGCCCTCCCCCAAATCTAAGCTAGGCCGGGGTGTCGTGACGCTTGTACCTAGGCGAGGGTGGCCCTCGCTAGATCGGGGCATGACGTTAGAGTTGAGTTGAGTTTTTGGGGATTGGTGTGACGTTTGGACTTGAGTTGTCAACAAAGCAATCAATGAGCACAATTTGCAATTGACAAGTAACCAATGCAAATCGGTATATGTGACCCAATCATGTTATCAATGAAGAGTGGTTAACTAAGACAGTTATCGATATAAGATGATAAGTGGTCGATTGTGCATAAGTAGAGGAATGAAGACTGCAAAGGAATATTTGAATAAGAGCTAACTCGAAAGATATCTCAGAGAGCATAACTGCTTGTGGATAAGAATGTGTAGTTGAAGACAATCGGTATGAAGCCTAAAACAATTGGGCTGTGTTTGGTGGTTAGGATAAAA
Organism: Eucalyptus paniculata subsp. matutina; assembly: GCA_017140255.1. Taxonomy (NCBI): domain Eukaryota; kingdom Viridiplantae; phylum Streptophyta; class Magnoliopsida; order Myrtales; family Myrtaceae; genus Eucalyptus; species Eucalyptus paniculata. The sequence continues at coordinate 34,793,985 of CM029442.1, read as the reverse complement.
TTCATAATAAGATAAAAATTATCATATCCTGCGTTTGGTGTATGCTCAACACAGGATAAAATTGGATATAAAAGGGATATAAGTCGGATAAAATTATTCCATGAGAGAAGTGGGATAAAGGTGGATAAAATTTTTAATATTCATAATAAGAAATTTTTTTCTCAAATATCCTATATAAACAAATTTAAAATTATATTTCAACATAATAATATTTGAATTCTAATATAAGAAATGCAAAATAATAAAAAATAACAATTTATTTTTTAATTTAATCTTATTTTTATTTATATATTTGAATTTAATTCTATCATATAATATAAATTCAATAAATATATATTTATTACATATTTTAGGTGTTTTAGTATTTTAGGTATATTGGTACATTTTTCTGTTTAATAAAATTTTATTATAGAATGATGGAAGGGGAAGAAAGAAATAAAAACATAAATTTATTTTTAAAAGAGAGGAAAATAATTGTAAAAAGCAAATAAAAATAAAGTTGCTCACAAGAGATTTTTACTATTTCCATTTGTAAAATTTGCAATTCATTTATATTGATATGGCGTTTATATCAAACAATATATATATGATATGATGTTATTATATCCGACTTTATTACTAAAATCATCATATAGTGGATAAGATATAACAAAATCCTTTGGATTTTATATTATATCATATTCAGTCATCTTGTGGTTAGAAATCAAAACGACAAATGTAGCCTTAGAGTTTGCAAATCAAAAGATAACCCAACGGTTATATTTTGTACAAGATTATGTAAGGCTAGAGTGAATCAATTGTAAAGGATCTGTAATAAATAATATATATATATATAGATATATATATTTGTCAAATTCAATTTATTTATCAATATGTCATCCTTCATTCTTTAGGTTTATCTTTAGTTTTATGTTAGTGATCCTAGTTACACAATTACTATGAATCACAATAGAACCCAATTTATCTAAAAGACCAAAGATCCAATTTTTGGTGAAACATATTTCGTTGACAATCCAATTTCGGCAAATCATAAGTACAAGAATTATAATGAATTTCAATCTTGAGTAAACGACTGAAAGTAAGCTTTTCCGTCGTGTCTTCGCCTTCGATATAATTTGATAATTTGCAATATTGGGTATCTTTCTCATTTTCCTTACGGGGGGAGAAAATCGAATGTCAGTTCTTGAGCTTTTCTAATTATTTGTGCAAATTTTCATTTTAAGCTATATGAATTGAACATAACTTGATTAGCAATGATCGTTTACATCAGTTTGCCTACTTATTCAAGCAAATCCAGGTTTACCCAAAAAAGTTTTTTCTTATTTAAAAAAGCATGGGTTTCCACCAGCATTCCAATTATGCCCCACATATTTTGTGTTTGAGCCATAAATTTTGCTTTTTAAATCTTGCTTCTGCATGTCGTGATTGGCTGATTGCTTGGGTGAGGAATATATAAACTAGAAGACAAATTGCGGAAGGCCCTTAGTTATCTATTAATAAGCCAAATGGTGCGCATCTTCCTCACAAAACTCCGGTTATTTTATGAAAAATGAATTTTACTGAAATGTTTTAAAAAATTATTTTCTAATTGTATTTTACAAATAATACGAAAGTCAACCACCCACCTGGGTGGCCCTGTTGGTGGCGAGCTTCTCCTCCTAACGCAAGGGGAGGAGTTCGATTCCCAGGCGTCGCAGGGTGACTTACCCGGTGGCACGTGTGTGATGGCTAGCACGTGTTGTCCCCAAGGTTTACCCCCCGTTACCCCGGGCCTTTCGGGCTATCCGTGTTGATACGGTGCGCGGGTTCCCTGGGTCACCAAAAATAATAATAATAATAATAATAATAATAATACGAAAGCCATTTTCTCATGTGTGTTAGAGGAAATGATGGAGCACATGTTTCAGGAAAAAGTCTTGAGAACGACTCCCGGTCCTAAAGTTCGAGCGCCGGAAACGTGGGCGGAGATAGGCTCATTCATGGGGATCTTGGGCCTGGTTGCTCCTTGGTGCCCAAGCCTGCATCCCCTAAGGCGGGCGTAGAAACCCCGGCAATCAATCTTGGGTACCCAATTCCCACGCAAACCCGATGGCCAAGCCCGTGACCATAGTGGCCGGTCCCTCACGCTTGTTGATATTTAAATATTCTAATACTTCTCTTTATGCATGGACCGGAATTTTGTCTAAGTTTAAAATGTGAAAATATGTAATTACGGAGACAAATATGGACCTGGAAAGATTTAAATTCGAGACTTTCTAGCTATAATAGCCTGTAAGATTTGAGGGATCATTGTCAACGAATCTAAAAATTTAAGCCATTAGATGAATGCATGGTTAATATTAAAATATTCTAAACAATCCACAATAATATTAATAGCAGCAACATCCTGCTAGACTTAACATGCGGGCCAAGATTTGCCAACTTCGGCCTCGCGAATTGGGCTGCAACGCTGTCACCATGCACTCATGGGCACCCAGGGCTCCATAGCCTCAGAGTATGTCCTATGGTGTCGTGTCCTTGAGGATGGATGCGTTCTTGTTCAGGCTGGCCTTGGAAGAGAGGCGATGGAAGAGGAGGGGAGAGTGATGTAGGCTAGCGTGGTCGAGGCCTTTGGCAGAAGTAGCAACGAGAAGATCGGTAAGGCCGAGAGGCTGAGGGGATGGATGGACAAGGGCCTCGTAGCGGACTTCTTGTGCTCGGTGGAGACTGGAGAGCATTGCGATCTCGTGCTTGAATTGGGACCTGTCGAAGATGCCAAGCATGGTGGACATAGTTTATGCCTTGTGCAGGAGCAATGGCATCTTCGATATCTCGGAGGATGGATTATCAGCCGATGCTCAAGTTTTGGCAACAGAGAGAGAGAGAGAGAGAGGGAGGTCATGGCTGGATGTACTTCTCTTATACAAGTAAGCAGCGTTACTAGACCTACAAGTAGGAAATGAAGAAGACAACAATCACTAAATGCCTGATACATGAAATGTGAAGTTCTCTGTGCATGTGAGATTACAAAGATATCCGTGCATGAGAGAACTCACTATGAGGTTCCATCTCTGCACGCAACTACCAACAATATGTAATAGAAGCAAGGAATGAGTCCCTAAGAAGATATGTTTCTAACATTCTGGTCTAGTCCCTAGTCAATTTAGAGAGGTTAAAAAAGACAACTCTGAACATGCATCAAGGACTACTAACAGAAACAGAGCACACCCAGAAACACCATTGGTTTTCTTGCTCAACTAAGCTCAACCTGCAAGCAGGAAATGAAGAAGACAACAATCACTAAACACCTAAATACAAAATATGAAGAAGTAAATTCGCAATAAAAGAAAAAAAGAAGTTGGTATAAAAAAGTACCAATCTCCAACTTCATCAATCATCAAGTGAAAACAATATCACGTTTGGCTCCATGGTCATAATTGACAACTTTGCATTAAATTCACAATCAAAATGACAAATTAAGTATCCATCATAATATGGAATGGTGTAAATATTCTATAAAAATATTTTTTCACCTAACTCAAAATTTTCGAGCTCTTCTGATTCTTCCTCAACCGAAAGTGAAGCTGGTGCAGATCATAGCCAATCTTGAGCACATATAAGAGCCTTCATCCACCATACCTGAGGTCAAGGAGCTACGAAACACGTCGAGTACACAATCTCCTATGCTAAATACGGCCTCTGATGCTATGATCAAGACAGGCACAGCCTCTAATGCTCTTGTCTGCACAAGGAATTCTTTTAAAATGATCCCACACGACAAATCTTCTCCTTCTATTTGTGGCACTAAGATCCCTCACTGCAGGCATCTTGCAATCCTTAAATCCGTGACACTTGAAACTTGCAAATTATTATTACAATCAGATTAAATGAGCCAGACCAATTTTCCTCTACAATCCAATAACAAAAGGACAATGTAATATGGAAGCTGTAGTCTTCTACAGCCCCTTTACAAAATAACTAGAAACGCTCGCCTAGGTGGCAGGATTCTTTGGCATGTAGTCCTGCCAATGAATGTCATAAATAACTAGAAAAGCACTATGTAGTCCAGAAACTTTCAGGATAACAAAACCACAATAACAAGTGAGATTATAAACTTATGAGAAGCACAATATACATGCTGAACTATAACTCTGCACAACTTCTTGAAAACAAGACCTCTCTCCAATGAGTCTGCAGAACATCTTGAAAACACTGCATACAATTGACCTGTTCTCCGAATTGCTGCCCTACGAGACATAGGAGTATTCAGCTACTTAGAGGAACAGATGCTCCAAACTGCTCTACATGCCCGAGTAAATAAACACATAAACGTACATGCATGAAGAATCCAACCTCGAAAAAAAAAAAACTCCAGTTAGCACACCTTGAAACAATTCAAGAACTAGTGAACGCCAAGTACAAACCCATTTCCCTGGGCAGGAAAAGGGAAATTTTATACACATCAAATCAGCTCGAGCATCTACATGACACGATTCCACCCTATGGATGTACCCCAAACTTGTCGTACAAAACTTCAAACCACGCAATTCATCAACGTCTTAGAAATGGATCAAACGAGTTCCGAAGGAGAACAACAAACGCATGATACCCAATTCGAAAGTTCATACACTAGACAAAATACTTTTCTCGACTCTAGCTTCCCTGGAAGACGCAGATAACCTAACACAGCTAAAGGAGTCATCAAGCACCCTCAAAAGTTCTTAAAACTCTCAATCTTTACATGCTCAACATTCAATTTGAAAGCAAAATAGCAATTAGAAGCGGCTGCCAAAAACCACCCGAAATTTGCCAGTCAACAAACAAGTAAGAAAGTTCCTAAAACAAAGAAGGTAAGGAGATCATGTTCATCTCTCTCCTCACATAACGGAGGAACTCATCTCTGACTATAGCCATGCCACCAAGAGAAGGGTTCTCTCTTGACACAATCCTACAACTTAGGCACATGAAGGACAGCACCGTTTATCCGACAAAGCAAATTTAACGCTCGACAGGCAAAACCCCTTGCGATGGAGTCTTGAAGACAAGCTCTGAACTTATCTGCGAGCGGAAAAATCCCTAGAAAAGAGAGGAAGAGTGAATCGGAGATCGAACCTTGAAGACACTTTTAACTCGAGAAAGAGAGGGGGAGGGAGAGCAATTCGAATTCAATGGGGTAAGAGGTTGAGGGAGACCGCGCCGAACTTATCTCTCCTTATCCGAACCGGAAGGTGACCTGATCCGAAACATCGGGTCGGGTTTTGTACGGGCGGAGTTCGGTTTTTTTAGGGTTTAATAATCGTCGACTAATGACCGTCGTCGCTTCTGACCCCACCCCCCCATAAAATAAAATAAAAAAGGACTAACAACAGTCATCGCTTTTCAGCTCCGAACCGAATCGTTGAGGCCGAAGGGAATTTCTATATTTTACTTTCAGTTCTTTTTAAAACTTTTTATAGCTGAGAAACCTTCCGTTATAAGATTAGGACCAAGTCATACACGCATCCTCCATATATATATATATAATATTCTACAGGCAATTCCAAACTATCACCTACGACCAGCCCTAGACCGTCCATAGTACTTTCCTCTTGGAAAAATATCCCAAAACGGCGACGCTGGTCTAGTCGGCGTGCTCCTTGCTGAGCTTGGTGAGCTTAGCGCCGAGCTTGCCGAGGTGAAGACTGGCCACCTTCTCGTCCATATGCTTGGGCAAGGCGTAGACCTTCTTCTCATACTTGCCGGTGTCCCTTTCCATCCACAGCTCGAGCTGGGCCATCGCCTGGTTTGTGAAGGAGCAGGAGGACGTCGCGAGGCTAGGGTGGCCAGTGGCGCTACCCAAGTTCACGAGGTGTCCCTCTGCCAAGACAATGACGCCCGACTCAGTGTCGGGGAAGACCCACCTGTCCGTCTGGGGATTGAAGGTGATGCGCTCCACGCCCGGGAAGGTCTCAAGGCCGGGCATGTCGATCGCATTATTGAAGGGACCGATGTTGCAGACGATGGCGTTGTTCTTCATCTTCTTCATGTGGTCGACCGTGATGATGCCCTTGCTGCCGCCGGCGGTGACGGCAAAGATGTCGGCCTCGGAGACAACATCCTCGAGGGTTAGGACCAGGATACCTTCCATGAGAGCGTGGAGAGCCCGGATGGGATCGATTTCGGTCACGATGACACGAGCACCGGCCTTCTTGAGGGCAGCAGCGCCGTCCTTGCCGACGTCTCCGTATCCACAGACCACAGCAACTTTCCCGGCGATCTCGACGTCAGCGGCCATCAGTAGACCGTCAGGCCCAGAGGGGCGGCAACCGCACAAGTTTTGAAACTGTTTCATGCAAGAGCACTGTGTTCCAGGAAAGGATTAAATGGAGCTGCTCGTGACTTTACTCTCAATCATAAAACTGGAATGACTAGATTCTTTATTAGTACCTTGGTCTCGGTGTCAGAGTCGTTGACATTAATAACGGGGAATAAGAGAGTCCCATTGGCCTGCATCCCGTACAACCTCTCGACAGCAGTGGCGGTCGCCTCGGAGACTCCGACGAGTCTCTCCTTCATCTTGTGGTACCTCTTCGGATCGGTCTCCAACCCGTCCCTGATTATGGTCAGCAGGATCTGCAACTCCAGGTTGTTGGTAGACGCCGGGTCGGGGAGATTCCCGGTGCTCTCATAGGCCTCCTCTGCCTTGATGCCCTCGAGGATGAGGAGGATGGCGTCGCCCCCGTCGCCGACGATGAGGTCGGGGCCACCGCCGGGGCCCCAGTCGAGGGCCCGCTCGATGCACCACCAGTACTCCTGGGGGGTCTCGCCCTTCCAGGCAAAGACGGCAGCAGAGTCGCGGGCGATGGCGGCCGCGGCGTGGTCCTGGGTGGAGAAGGCGTTGCTTGAACACCAGCGGACCTCGGCACCGAGGGCGGTGAGGGTCTCGATGAGGACTGCGGTCTGGGGGGTCACGTGGAGGTAGCCGGAGATCCTCGCGCCCTTGAGGGGCTGCGAGGGGCCGAACACGGAGCGGCAGGACATGAGGGCGGGCATTTGGACCTCCGCGAGCTCGATCTCAAGGCGGCCGAAGTCGGCCTGCGACATGTCTTTGACCTTGTACTCGCGGCGGCTGGCGGCTCTCTCCCCAGACAACGCCATTTTTTTTTTCTCTTCTTCGGGTTTTTCGACGGAGGTCTGAAACAAAAATCCGCAGTGTGAGAGAGAGAGAGAGAGAGAGAGAGAGAGAGAGAGAGCGAGGAAGGAGACGATGGAAATGCAGTAGCATGGTCCATGGAGGGCGTTATAAAAAAGATCGAGGGGACTGTGTCATCTGGCCCTACTCCGCCCGGGGGAGTGGAAAGGTCCGAGAAAATATTGGCTGCAGCTCTGACTCCAGCGTGGCTTCCTCCGAGTCCATTCAATGAGTGACACGTGTCGCCCGGCAGCCATGCTGGAGTCCGAGCTTCGGCCCTTTTATTTTCGTAAATATTGGAGCCAGCTCTCGAAAGTTTCTCTCTCCTCCTACACGTATTGTCCTGTTTTACTGTTTTGCAAGGAACCGAACAGACCTAGCCTGCACATTCTCTCCCATTGCATTTATTACGAAGGAAAGAGAAGCAAAGCTTTATGTTGCTCTCTAGGAAAGAGAATTACCATTTCCCATTTCTTTCACCCGACGAAGGTTTCGAAATTTTGAATCTCAAAATCTCTCTACGCCCGTCGCGTCGCTCGCTTCTCTCTCCGACCTCTCCCTCCTTCGATCTTCCCCCTGCCCAGCGCTGCCCCTCCGTGGATCACGCTCACAGCCGTGCCGTTCGAGAACTCGAACCCCCGAAGTTGGTGTTCCGGAGGACGGCCTCCCCAACCGGCGACGCGGTCGAGGGAGCTGAGAAGGAGGCCGCGGTAGAGTAGTCGAGGGACTTGATGTCGACGCGGCGAAGCCTGAGCTCAAGGCTCTTGACGCAGATGGTGAGGGCGAACCCGAGGAAGGCGACGCGGAGGATGACGATCGGGGCGAGGGTGTAGACGAAGCACTTGCAGCTGCTGCGCCTCTGGTTGCGGCGAGGTGGCGGCTTGGTGAAGTGGGCGAGCTAGTGAACGCGAGAGAGCACGGGTCACTCACTGAGGGGGGGTTGATGTGTTCCTGTGCCATCGTCCGAGGTTTTTGCCGGTCGGACGTGCGGGACCGTGTGAAAGCTGGGTCTGAGTGGGTCTGTGCTGTGCTGCTCTGTCGCTGTCACTCTTTGAACCTCCGCCGGTGATGACCCGCGCAGGGCGTTTGAGGCGGCGTAGGAAGGTGCTAAAGCCCGAGGCAAGATTGATGGCAGCGGAGGGTGGAGGAAGAAGAGCAAATGGGTAGTTATGGTGGACAACTGCATCAGCCAAGAGCATGTTTTCAGGATCATCTCACCACATAGGAAACAGATTGAAGCTTGAGGACGAGATTCATTTGGTTTTGGGAAACAGAGAGAACTAAGACTTTCTGTTGGATCTGGATCTGGTCATCCACACTAACTCCTAAAATCTTGCAAATGTAAATAGCGATTGATTGTATTATGTAATCTCCTGCGTGTGTGAATAGCTCATAATCTCCTGCGTGTGTGAATAGGGGTGCATGTCTGTGTGCTTGTATGAATATGTTGGGGTGTGCAATGAGGAAAGATCAACTGGCTTGTTTTGGGTTTCATGCGCAACTTTAGTAGGAAATGATATGAGAATGTTTGATCACCCAACAACACCTAACGTCGGCAACCACTATAACCAAAGCAATCGAATAACGCAGAGAATCTTTGATCTCCCAACAATGCCTAACTTCGACGACTACTATAACCAAAGCAATCGAAAAACGAAGGGAGAGAGAGAGGGAGCTTGAAGGAACGCCTCGCCATCACCAGTCGTCCGCCTGAGAGCCACCATCCGTCGGAGCCCTTTTCCCGTTCAACCCGGTGGGTTTCTCGAAGCATGCTCGCTTCGTTTTCATGGGAACTTCAGTTCTTCCAGTCCTTCATCGGTGTTGTAACGCGTTATGGTGCCCTCTATTAGGGACCCAGACTTGTGTTCGAGCCTTGATCTAGTCTAAAATCTATCGTTTCAACAGTGCATATTAGATGTTCGACAAAATGCTTGAATGAATGGCTGAATCCCACATAGTCGGATCGATCGTTAGAAGCCTAATTTAATGCGTTTGTTCTTTTATTTTTATTTTACGTCTGATATCATTCTTCTCTCTTTGTTTCCCTGCGATTTTTATGGCATATGCATCAAATGCTAGGTTCACCGGAAAAGCAAAACCTCGTCGGAATGCAAACCCCTCACCAGCGAGTCCTGCGGTTTAAGGCCGTCCTAGTTAGCACTTGTTCTGATTTTATTGCATTATTGACTGTTTATTTGCTGGAAATCTGGGATCGAAAATTTTAGCTTCGGTATGGTTATTTGCTTTGATTATAGTGAAAGATCAAAGATTCTCAAATCATTGCCCATTTATCTGCATCAATCTGGACAGCTCCTCTGGTTATAAAGATTGACCCTTGAGCGAAATTGATCGGAAATGATTTCTGGAGACAAATGATCTAATTTGCTCTCCCAAATATAGATTGAAAAAGAACGAGAAGTAGCAAGAAAAAGATTTGGAGAGGAAGATAGACCAGATATAGTATTATATGCCTTAAAAAGCTCTCTATTCATGATTCCTTGAATCGTATGAACACGATGACAATCATCCCGCAAACCCAAAAAGAAAAGCGAAAGCACCACCATCAAGAACAGCCTCTCAAGAACAGCCTCTCTCAGTAAGTGACTCGTGCTCTCTCGCATTCACTTGAACTCTGACTTTCGTGATGCCTAAAGAAGATTCGACCAGCCCAATCGTGCCCTCCGGACCCCGCCTTTGGAGCGACGACATGGAGCTCGCCCACTTCGCCAAGCCGCCGCCTCGCCGCAACCAGAGGTGCAGCAGCCGCAAGTGCTTCGTCTACACGCTCGCCCCGATTGTCATCCTCCGCGCCGCCTTCCTCGGGTTCGCCCTCACCGTCTGCGTCAAGAGCCCCGAGCTCAAGCTTCGCTGCGTCGACATCAAGTCCCTCGACTACTCCACCGCGGCCTCCTTCTCAGCTCCCTCGACCGCGTCGCCGGTTGGGGAGGCCGTCCTCCGAAACACCAACTTCAGGGGTTCGAGTTCTCGAACTGCACGGCTGTGAGCGTGATCCACGGAGGGGCAGCGCTAGGCGGGGGGGAGATCGAAGGAGGGAGAGGCCGAAGAGAGAAGCGAGTGGCGCGACGAACGCAGAGAGATTTTGAGATTCAAAATTTCGAAACCTCCGTCGGGTGAAAGAAATGGGAAATGGTAATTCTCTTTCCTGGAGAGCAATGTAAAGCTTTGCTTCTCTTTCCTTCGTAATAAATGCAATGAGAGTAAAAGTGCAGGCTAGGTCTGTTCGGTTCCTTGCAGAACAGTGAAACAGGACAATACGTGCAGGAGGAGAGAGAAACTTTTGAGAGCTAGCTCCAATATTTACGAAAATAAAAGGGCCGAAGCTCGGACTCCAGCGTGGCTGCCAGGCGACACGTGTCGCTCGGTGAATGGACTCGGAGGAAGCCATGCTGGAATCAGAGCTGCAGCCAATATTTTCTAGAAAGGTCCACCTTAAAGTAGCCCTTCTCCGCGAACCGCACCCCCCCTCGAGTGTCTCGGTCAAAAGTGCCCTGCCCTCCGAGTTCTCCGCAACCCCACTTAGGGGTGAGCATGGTCCGGATTGGTCCGGGCCACCCCCTAACCCTAGGACCAACCGGCAGTGCGTGTCGGTCAATTTTTGACCGAGACCGACCCTATCGAGGGCCAGGACCAAGGGCCGACCGACGATGGGTTGGTCGGTTCGAAGGCAACCCGACCGATCGATAATTTTTTTCGTCTTATTTTTTATACTTTCTAAAAAAGCAAACCTACAAATTCAAATTACATATCCATCGGCGTTGTCGCGTAAATTATAAATACCAATATATATTTAGCAAATTTAAGATTACACATAGAAATTTCGAAATCTTTAACCGCTATCGAGATATAGACAAGATGGAAATTTCTTATAATCATCTATCTTTAATATTCATAACATCATATGCTCAAAAGTTTTCTTGCATTTGATCATGTAAGTCCACTTAACCAAAAAATGAGCTTCACCCCACTTGACTAGCAAATCACCATAGCGATTTGCAATACTACTCTACTCTTCAAAAACTTCTACCATTTAACACAAATTGAAAAGTAAAGTGCGGCTGAAATTTATTAGTAAAATACAATTAAACTATAAAAAGTTCAAAATACTTAATATAAATCATGAATATATAACATCACATCTTGTTAATTCACTTGAACTTCTAAACACCTGAAAACAAAACAAACGACATTACTTAGGTTTAAATTGAAATTACTATTAGTGTTATTGATAGAACATTTTGAATATAATATAATATAACAGACATTTTACTTAGGTTTGAATATATAAAAGAATTATACACAATATAATATAATATATAGGGTTGGTCCAGGGTTGGACCGACCCAAAACTCTTAGGACCGAGGACCAACCCGCACAGTGTTGGTCCTGAAATTTCAGGACCGAGGACCGACCCAGTCCCCTTGGGAACCGGACCAGGACCGGCAGGGTTGGGCCGGTCCAGAGTCGGTCCAGGGTCAACCCTAGACCGCTGCTCACCCCTAACCCCACTCGAGTGAAAAGTACCCTGCCCCCCCACCGGATCTCGTCCCAGAAAAGTACCCTGGGATTGTCGTCCCAGAAAAGTACCCTGGGAATGCCAGTGGGGGTGGCCGGCGGGAATGAAATTACGGGAATTCCACGCGGTGGTCGGCTGCCTTTTCGGCGACGAATTAAGCGAACGCCACCGTGTGACGTGTGCGCTCGCCCGGGGTAGAGATTCGTGTGACGAGGGTTGTCCGAGAAAAGATCCCCAAAAAAATAATAATAATAAAATTGGACAGAGTAGATTGCGATGTAAAAAATAAAAAGAAAAATAAATTGTTGCAACTGGACCATGCAAAATCTGATTTGTACTTGAAAACTCAATTGATTTTGATATGCTTGGACAAGTTAATGCAATTTTTTTTATCAAAAAGTTCTAAACTCATTATAATTATGTTAATTCAATCTTAAATTTTTATTTTGTTAATTGAGTCATGAACATTTTGTATTTGTGTAAATTTAATCAATCTATTCATTTTTGGACCGCAAATCACTAATATGATATAAACGCCAACTATCTTACGTGCCTCGATCGACGCTTGATAATGGTGAAATGATTTGTGTAAATCCTACATGGCACTCATTGAGCACCTAATATTTTTTAAAAATTTATGGTGTGATTGTTTTGCATAAAATTTCAAGATAAAAGGATAATTGTTTTAGGTGAAAGCATTTTCAAAGAAAATAGTTATTTTTCATTCGTCTGGTGATTTGGAATTTAGCGCAGAGAGAGAGAGAGAGAGAGAGCTCTCCACAGTTTTTGAGATGATGATTGAGACTAGAATCCCCAGTCTCAACACCTGTCTCAGGGCTCCACCTCAAATAAAGTCCACACAGTGCTTTACACGACCACTGGTAGTTCCATATGCAGAATAAAGCAATTTATCATATCAAAAGAAAAGAGATTGTTCCCAGGCTGAGTTAAGCCCATTTGACTTAACAAGAATAAAACCAATTCTTTCTACGTTGTTATTTAAGTGCGCGATTGTTATTGGCTCTGCGCTGACCCATCTCATCTTGTATACCAGGATGTGCTCAGATGATCAAATCGATATCCATCCCTCGGGCATCAGTCTTCCTTGGCTTGGCTTGCTTGACACGCACATTTGGGAGTGAAAGCGTAGGCTTTCTTTGATGTGTTTCGGAACTGAATCGTCCACAATGTCCAATTTTTCTCTTATTATTCGAACCGGAAGGAAACCTAATTCAAATATCAGATCGGGTTTTGTTCAGGTGGGGGTCGGGTATTCCTTTTTTTCTTTTTAATAATTGTCTGCTAATAATAATCGATGCCTTTCAGCTTTGAGAGTTGCTAAGGCCAAGGAGAGTTTATTTTATCAAGTCTACTAATATAAATAAAGAATATGTGAGAAGGGGGTGAAGTTATTATTTTATTTGATAGCAAAAACAAAGCAATATAGATAAGTTCCAAATATCAGGTTAGGTCAGGTAAAGCACAGCCCCTTTTTTTTTCACGTAGGTTCAAGTATCCCAAATACCCAACCCGACCCATTTACAACCCCTTACTTTTCTAATAAGATTTCAAAGTCAGTGATCCTCACACCCCTGAGGGGCTGCGAGGGACCGAACTCAGACTGGCAAGACATGAGGGCTGCCATTTGGACCTTCGCAAACTTGATCTCAAGGTGGCCAAAGTTGGCTTGCAACATGTCCTTGACCTTGTACTCACGGCTGCTAGTGGTAGAGAGAGAGAAGGAGATGGTGTTGAGGAATTTAAATACTTGAGCCATTCCTGTACATCCTCAAACGGAAATTAATATGAATAGCGATATTAGATGACATATGACAATTAATGGTCAACGACTTGTGGTTTTTTGTTATATTAATATAATTTAATGGAAATCAATGGAGAGTATAATTGTCACAACTATACTAGATTGAGGTTTTTAATAGTTAAAAAAAATTATTGTGGGGTAGATCCATTTGAAATTTTTCATGGTATTAATATGAAAGAAAAATTAAAAGAAATGGCTATGGAGTTGTCATTAGAGCTAGGGGTGAGTATAATTCAGGTAGGCGGTTCCCAACTTAGAATTGAGAACTGCCCATTAAGAACCGATTCCTTGATGGATCCATAAAACCGATCTCCAATCCCTACAAAATTGCATTAATCAATTAATATCATGATAAATATAGTCTCTATTTAGAGCACCAAAGCTTATTCAGGCCCTTATATCCAAGTTGAATTGTGAGCCACTGATTTTGATAAAGGATTAAAAACTATAGGGCAAATCGATTAGACTATACTTGTTAGCTAAAAACTTAATTTCTTCAAATATTATGGTGTGGTCGTCTTAGAGTTTCCTGACACTAGAAATATGTGGAGAATTAAACTTCACCTTTAAAGTCTTAACCTCTACATAAATTAAATTATTAATCACTTGATCCATCTTTTTTTAACATCCACCTAATTTAATTAAAGGAGAGACCTAATTAGGGAATGGATAAGAGACTTAATTAGACTCTTAATTTCATATCATGATGGCAAAGCGCATCAATATTTATGGACATCTCCAATCAATTCTCTCATTCCTCTTCACTTGTTTATTTTGTATTGATTGAGAAGACAAGTAAATGGATTATTAGAATGAAAAAAAAAGTAAAAGAGTTAATCCTATTACACACTCAAAGACAAAATTAGTCAAATGTATGTATATTTTGGTCGAAAAACTATGAGATAATAAAGTAATTGAGACAAAATATTTTTTTCAATATATATATACACACACACCGTCAAGTCCAATCCGGTCTAGATGGGTGGATGGGCATTCCACGCTTAAAATCGGGAATTGGATTGATATTCACTAGTTCCACTAAATTAAGATTGATCTGGACCGACTCTCATGGAAATCGTCGTCTTGGTCCAGTCCGATCTGATTTAGGACAGTTTCTCGATTCTTTTGCATGCCCTTAAATATAGCTAGGCAAAGACTAGCAACCACTTGTCTAAATATAATTGGGCTCCACTAGACCATTGTCCACGTAATGCCATCAATAAAGAGAAGCAACCCATTATAATTATAAATAATATAATATAATATCAGCAAGGAAAAAGAAGAAAGAAGAAAGAAAAAAAGTGAGTAACATCTTATTGTCTGTATCATCACAAAACTCCACATCTTCATGTCGATAAACACCAGCCTTTTCCTCATCGTCCACCTGCTCTCCCTAAAAATGCTGATATGGGTGAAATTAAGCAATTAAGCACTTAATCAGCATAATAATGTACCACAAAATTACTAATGGTTACTTGCAAAAACTAAGTCTAAAAATAAGAGTATCCTGATATTTTTCCAACAAATTCTTTATAAGCACGAAAACTTTAATATTTGCATGCCCACACATAGATACAGTAGGTTCTAACCCACTTAGCCCATGATTTTCAATTATAAGATTAGAAGCGTTCCACACTTATATATTGACTCACACACTTACATCTTTTCAATAACATACAAACTATCAATAACTGTACCGTCATTTTCAATCAATAACAGTACCGTTGGACGAGCATTGCTCAATGCTTTATTAAGAGAGAAATGGACGGTCAGGATTTGGCGTTGGAAGTTAGTCATCTGTTGAAAAAGGAAGAAGGCAGTTGGCGTGGAAGCCGAACACTGGCACCGGAGCATGCGTGATGAACGGTCAGGACTTGGATTTTGGTGGAATTGGTAAAAATGGACGGCCGGGATTTGGATTTGGCTTAAAAACACGGATGGTGGGCCGTGTAGAACAAATCAAGTCTTAGCTTTGATAGATGAGCTGGATTTGTGGGCCCGGCCAGGATGAAAGGAATTCGAAAGCCTTTCTTCCTCCTGCGTGCATTTTGAATTTTATTTTCTGTAAAATTGCAAGTTAAATGTGAATTAATAACTTAGCACTAGACTTATCAAAATGGGTCATAGAACCATTTCTTAACTTGCATTTAATGGACTGAGTTGTTAAATAAGTTAATGATATTCTATAAATGGGTTATAAATGACTTTAGAATAATAAAATCCAAAATAATATAAGTGTTAAATAAGTTCACAATTTACTTAAACCTAATCCACATCTATGACTCTCTTTACTCTCTCTCGCCCTCAATCGATATCACACTCACTCCATGCTCTCATCTCGATTAAATATAGAAATATTTTAGTAATTTGATTAAATATAGAAATATATTAGGAATTTAGTTGGGTTAGGTATGAGTTGAGTTGGATATAGGTCACTACATTTGTATTATATAAAAATGGGTTAATTTAGATTAGACCATTTTTTGACTTAACTCACCTATTTGACAGGTCTAGTTAACACTAACAACTTTTGATGTTCGTTGTTTTCAAAACCAAGTAAGTAATGGTCATGGGCTTGTCTCATGACATCTCCAGACTAAAAGACTACAAGTTTCACTAGAGCAAGGCCCGGCTTTGAGAGAGATCTGGGCCCATGAATGAATGTGTGATATGAGAAACTTCTTATCTTGCTAAGATTGAATGCCCTCTCTGCGAATGGGAACTTTGTAAAATTAAATTAACTATATATCCTCCAAAAGCATAATTAAATTGATGATCGAAATATACATTCTATGTGAAGAAGAATCATTCCGAGCTTGTCATATATTTCGGCCTCGAGCCCAAAAATCGAGCTCGACCCGCTAAAAGATTTGAGGAGTAGGCCTGAAGGAGGAATGGGTCTAGGATCCCGCCCAGAAATCCGAACCAACTTGACCGGGCCGGTCCGGATTTTCGAGCTACAAGTCTGGCGGTGAAGAAAAGAAAGTGAGAGAGGAGAGAGCGAGAAGAAACGCAAAGGAACTTGTAGTTTCTAATGAAGCCAGAGTGGGGGCCAGTCAGATACACGTGGTAATGATGAATGGGTTAGTGTAAATCCTACGTAACACTCGTTGAGCACTCAATATTTGCCCTTAATGAGAAATAATAAATAAAAAGAAAAGGAAGGGCATTAAATTACGATAAGAAACTCACACCCAAGTTCCATAGCCTTGAGTCCACTATTCCAATCATGATTTTCATATTCCCATAGGAAAGGGTCGTTCCCCTTTTTCAAATTAATGATGTTGTTTCATATAAAACTTCATAAAAAAAGAAAATACATTTTAAAAATCATTTTCAAGAGAAATAGTTATTTCCCATTTTATTTGGTGGCATGCTAAAAAAATGTAATTGAAAATATTATTTGGGCATTTAGATCTCATTTGGAATAATGGATATTGAAGAAGGTGAAGAAATGAACGTTGTGGAAGGCGGAAATGATTTCCTGCTTAGGAAAATGATTTTCCCTATTCAAAGATGGGAATTTTTTTTTTAAATTTGGGATATGTGCACTAAAAGTCTTAAAACTTATTTCAAAAGTATAATTGAGTCCTACAACTTGAAAAAAAAAATCAAATCTTAAAATTTATCAAATTTGTACAATCAAATCATTCCATTAACACATTTATTTTAGCTAACAAAATACTAAGGTGGCATTTTTAAATTAATTTTTCTTTCCAATGTGATATTTTTTTATTATTTTATTTTCCAAATATATTTAAAGTAAATTTAAAAACTAAAAAAATGCTCAAATTTTAATTGACAAAACAAAACTGGAAAAAGATAAAAATGATAGGGCCTCCCCAAAAGGAGCTGCTACTACCCATCATCGAGGGGACAGTGGGGGAGGGTGGCTGGCCCTCGCCATTCTCGGGCAAGGCCTTGTCAACCCCAGGAAATGGCCAATGAGGTTCACTTAGGCAAATGTCGATGAGATTTGCCCATCATAGGTTGAGGAAACACAAATTTGGGCACCGGCCCTAGCTAGCCAAGGCAGGCCTCGTCGACGATAGGGGAGGGCTTGTTAGAATCGGGTGAGGGCTAGTGTTCCCCAAGTTGGGGCGAGTGTTGCCTGGGCCTAGCAATGTCAGCCCTTGCTTGGGGTTGGGGAGGCCTCAGTTGGGGTCGGCCACCCTCGCCCAAGGCTAGCGACCTCCTCTGGCCACTCCAACAACATGCGACGGCGGTGGGAGCCCCTCTCTGAGGAGGCCTTGCCACCTTTTTTTTTTTTTTCAATTTTATTTTTCCTATACAAAATTTTAGCCTTTTCTTAGTTTTTTTTTTAAATTTAATTTAAACATATTTTGAAAATAAAATAATAAAAAATTCACATACAAAAGAAAAATTAATTAGAAAATTCCATGTTAACATTTTCCATTAAATAAATTGATGATGTTAATCGAAAAATTCAATTGTATCAATTTGACAAGATATAAGATTTGATTGCACTTTTTGCAAGTTTGAAAATTCAATTATATTTTCGTAACAAGTTTTAAGAATTCTAGTAAACATATTTCTTCTAATTTTAAGTGCGGAAGTTTTTTTTTTTATTGTAAATATTTTTTATTAATTAACTATTTTCAATGAACTAAACACATGAAAGTTCAGAAAATTAATTCCTGAGAGAGAGAAAGCGGGAGGGGCCATGCGGCAGAATACCAATCCAGCTGGGCTGTAAACTAAACAGGCCCCCTCTAGCCCCTTCAAGACCGTCACCAGGAATATTTAATATGTATTATAAGAAATTATATGTTAATATATGACTTAGTCTCTATTATGTCATAATTAATTTATGGTTACAATTCAAATTTGATTATATATTATGAGATCATATTAAAAACTTATCGATTACATAGATAATAATATAATTGAAGTACGAATTTTATAACACCTTGACCATCATTCGATGTAATTAATAATTTTCTTTGGTTGGAAGTAATTAGTAATTAAGATAATCATTACATTACGCATTACATGTTGTTTGACTATGATTTGGAAATTTAGGTAATTTTACCCAATACTAATCAACTAATACTATGCTTATTGTTATTTATGAAATATTTTTTAATGTACTATATAGATATGCAAGATCAAGAGAACATAACCATCATTATATCAATTATATACTTTTTATTTCACATTTTATTATTAATTATATAATGTATTTTTTACATGATTGAAGTTTGTGTAATCATTATGTAAACAATATAAATAAATTCGCTTATAATTAATATAAACTCTAGTTACAACTGCAAACTAATAACAAATAAAAAACAAAAAACTCCACAATCGTATGGTTCCCCATACCTCCCTCGAAATTAGTACAACAATAGATGAGTAAAATCTTCGTGGTATTATCACATTCGATGATCACTATGATATAAAATTAAACAAAAATTTACCTCTTCGAGTCAACAAAATCCAACTAGTTGAGTAAAATGAGTGTTTTCGATTTCCTTTACCAGTCAAGCTCGAAATTAAATATTATAAATAGCACTATCTCGAGTCAAATGAATTAGCTTTGTGAGCTCTAGGAGGGTCAATGGTTCGGACCGAAATTTCACTAAAACCAACTCAAAATGTGAAGGGAACACGTTCGCTGTGACCTGACCCTGCATGCAATTCAAACTGACAACACTGTTCCGGTCAGGTTCTTTTTTGCTTTTTTCGAAAATTCATGCTGCTACAAGCTTATACCCTAATTTGAGCTTCCATTATATTCAGTAATAGCTCTTTCCAAGCAAGAGAGGTGCGGTCAAACGGTTCTTTTTATTCCAGAATCACAGATAATACTGCACATGATGCTAATACTACTCAACATAAGGTTCACTTGTAATAAGATGACCACCTGAAAAGCACACTCAGCAAAGACTTTCTTCCCAAAAGGAGACAAATAATAATTGAAAAAAAAAAAAAAAACTGGAATTCCAGGACTTCATCACATGGTGGAATTTGGAATGTGAAGAGTTGCAGTTGTGAATAAGGAACGCTCAAATTCGCATTATCCATGTCAGGACTCAGGAGCTTCCATGCACTTCAGTTCCAAGATATATTTATCTCAGATTGAAGGCAAATTCACTACAAATGACTCTCTTGTTCGATATTTCTTGATGATTCTTCTGAGCACACCACTCCAAGCAAAGATACGATTTTTGCTTTCTGAGTTGCCAACATAGGAATTGCAAATGTTTTCCCCTTCTTCCAAGACCTCTTACAGGATCATTTGGTCCACAACTCTAGGACACAATCAGGCAATGCCATCTTAACATACTGGTGCAGCTTCAATTCATCTTGGAATGACCGGCCTTCTCCAGAGCAAGAGTATTCTTTAGCTGTACGCATCTCTGAGACTAGATAGCTTGGTTTCCATGCCTGCCCTTCCGATTAAACACCAGTACTATAGCCCTCTATATCACAATATCACTAGAAGCAAATTCATGATAAATCGTACCTGGAGCTGCATATCCTGTGGTACCCTTGATACCGAGCAAGCTAAATTGATGCGCATGATCTTTACAGAACCTTGACACAGCCTTGCCAAACCAGAATCACTTACATAAGCAGTCACTTGATTATCAAGAAGAACATTGCTTGGCTCCCAGTCAGAGCGGATTATCAGTCACACAGTGGAAAGACCATTGACCCCCACGTTGGAAAGTAATGTAGATTAATGTAGAGATGTTCTCACTCAAAGCAGATGAACATTGGATGTATTGGCTGCTGACAAGAACATTGGATACCTCTTGAGAGGATTTTCACTATTTGATGGGTAAATTTACAGAGAGGAACAAGAAGAGAGTAATCGACTGCACAGAAGTAAGTAGTATAATCTAGAAATTTCTGGTGAAAGCAACTGAGATATACAAGCAGTGTTACTAGACCTGCAAGTAGGAAATGAAGAAGACAAAATCACTAAATGCCCGATACATAAAATGTGAAGTTCTCTGTGCATGTGAGATTACACTACAAAGATTTCCCTACATGAGAGAACTCGCTATTAGGTTCCATCTCTCCATGCAACTACCATCTACAACAGAAGCAAGGTTCGACAAAAGAAAAACAGAAGCAAGGGATGAGTCTCTAAGAAGATATTTTTCTAACATTCCAGTCCCTAGTCAATTTAGAAAGGTAAAAATAAAAAATAAAAAACTCTAAATGTGCACCAAGGACTACTAATAGAAACAGAGCACACCAGAAACACCATTGGTTTTCTTGCTCAACAAAGGTCAACCTGCAAGCAGGAAATGAAGAAGACAGCAATCACTAAACACCTAATACAGAATATGAAGAAGTGAATTTGCAATAAAAATAAGTAATTGGTTTAAAAAGTACCAATCTCCAACTTCATCAATCGTCAAGAGGAACCAATATTGAGTTTGGTTCCATGGTCGTAGTTAACAACTCAGCATTGATTTCACAATGAAAATGAGAACTAAAGTATCCTTTGTAATATGAAAGGGTTTAAATATTCTATAAAAATATTTTTTTACTGAACTCAAAAACTTCGAGTTCTTCTAAGTCCTTAACTGAAAGTGAAAGTGATGCAGATCGTGGCCAATCTTGAGCACATATACGAGCCTCCACCATACTCGGGGTCAAAAAGCTACAAAACACATCAAGCACACAACCTCCTTTGCTAAATGTGGCCTTTGATACCATACTCAAGATGGGCATGGCCTCTAATGCTCTTGTTTGCACAAGGCATCCTTTCAAAGTGATCCCAGACAACGGATCTCTGCCTTCTATTTGTGGCAGTAAGATCCCTCATTGTAGACATTTTGCAATCCTTCTATCTAAGAAACTTGGAGCCTGCGAGTTATTATTATAATCAGATATAATGTGCCAAACCAATTTTCCCCTAAAATCAAATAAAAAGACACAATGTAATATGTAAGCTGTAGTCCTCTACACCCTCTTAACAAATAACTAGAAAAGCTAGCCTAGGCGACAGGATTTTTTGGCATGGAGTGCTGCCAAAGACTGTTGTAAATAACTAGAAAAGAACTATGTAGCATGTAAGCTGTAGTCCTGCAATTTTCAGGAAAAGAAAACCACAATAACGAGTGAGATTATAAACTTATGACAAGCTGAACTATTAACTCTGCACAACTTCTTGAAAACAAGGCCTCTCTTCTATGACTCTGCAGAACATCTTGAAAACATCGAATACAATTGACATCACAAAGGGTTCTGTTCTCCAAATTGCTACTCTACAGTATATAGTAGTATTTAGCTAATTAGAGGGCACAGAGGCTCCAAACCGCTCTACATGCACGAGCAAATAAACACATAAACGTGCACCCAAGAAGAGTCCAACCTCGAAATAAAATAACGTCAGTCAGCACACCTCGAAACAATTAAAGAACTAGTAAACGCCAAGTACAGACACATTTCCCTAGGCAAGAACTCTAGCATCTGCACGACACGATTCCACCCTATAAAGGTACCCCGAATTTGTCGTGCAAAAATCCAAACCACGCAAATCATCAACACCTTAGAAATGACTCGAACGAGGAGAACAACGAGTGCATACACTGACGGAATACTTTTCTCGACTCTAGCTTCCCTGTAAGATGCAGATAACCTAACACAGCTAACGGAGTCATTAAGCCCCCTGAAAAGTTCTTAAAAACTCTCAGTCCTTCCGTGCTCAACATTCGATTCGAAAGCAAGATAGCAATTAGAAGCGGCTGCCGAAAGCCACCCGAAATTTGTCAGTCAACAAACAAATAAGAAAGTTCCTAAATCAAAGAAGGTAAGGAGATCATATTCATCTCCCTCCTCACATAACGCAGGAACTCATCTCTGAGTATCGCCATGCCACCAAGAGATCATGATTTCATGCACCTTTTCCCTCTGCCAATTGAACATTGCACAGGACACAACTGACGAACGCTACGAGCATTTCGACGTTTACACAAATCCTCCGACATGGCAAATTTAACGCTCGACAGGCAGAATCCAATTCGACGGAGCCTTGAAGACGCTCTTCTGAACTTATCTCCCGAGCGACGAAATCGCCAAAAAAAAAAAAAGAGGAAGAGTGAATCCGAGATCGAACCTTGAAAACAGGGAGACCGAGATGGCGAAGTGGGAGACGGATGGATTTGGGAAGGGAGAGAGCGTTGGGCTTTTCGGTGCGTTTCGGAACCGAAGCGTCCGCGATGTCCGACGTTTCTCTTATCATCCGAACCGGAAGGAGACCTGCTCTGAATATCGGGTCGGGTTTCGTTTCGGGCGGGTTTGGTTCTTTTAATATTATATATATAATCGTCCACTAATAACAGTGGTCGCCTTTCAACTTTGAGAATCATCGAGGCCAGGAGGAATTTCTTTTACTTTCAATTTTTATCTATAGCTGGAAAACTTCAGTAATAAGATTTGGACCAGGTCTTACGAACACTCTTATAGATATATATTTTTACATAAACATATAAACATATATATATTAATTCTACAGGAAATTCCAAACTTCAACCACGACCCACCTTATTCTCGACGATTAGTCAGGCCACTTTTCTGCTCTCGAAATTTTTCCAACCATACTTAGCTAAATATCAAGAATCCTAAAGCGGCGACGCTGATCTAGTCGGCATGCTCCTTGCTAAGCTTGGTGAGCTTAGCGCCGAGCTTGCCGAGGTGAAGAGCGGCCACCTTCTCGTCCAGGTGCTTGGGCAAGGCGTAAACCTTCTTCTCATACTTGCCCGTGTCCCTTTCCACCCACAGCTCGAGCTGGGCCACCGCATGGTTCGCGAAGGAGCAGGAGGACGTCGCGAGGCTAGGGTGGCTGGTGGCGTGGCCCAAGTTCACGAGGCGTCCCTCCGCCAAGACAATGACTCCTGACTCGGTGTCGGGGAAGACCCACCTGTCCGTCTGGGGATTGAAGGCGATGCGCTTCACGCCCGGGAAGCTCTCGAGGCCGGGCATGTCGATCGCCTTATCGAAGGGACCGGTGTTGCAGACGATGGCGTTGTTCTTCATTTTCCTCATGTGGTCGACTGTGATGATGGCCTTGCTGCCACCGGCAGTGACGACAAAGATGTCGGCCTGGGAGACAACATCCTCCAGGGTGAGGACCTCGATACCTTTCATGAGAGCTTGGAGAGCACAGATGGGATCGATTTCGGTCACAATGACACGAGCACCGGCCTCCTTGAGGGCAGCAGCGTGATCCTTGCCCATGTCTCCGTAACCACAGACCACAGCAACTTTACCGGCGATCTCGACGTTGGCGGCCATTAGTAGACCATCAGGCCCAGAGGGGCGGCAACCGCACAAGTTTTGAAACTGTTTCATGCAAGAGCACTGTTCCAAGAAGGAATTAAATCGAGCTACTGATCACATTACTCAAATTATATAACTGGAATGACTAGATTCTTTATCAGTACCTTGGTCTGGGTGACAGAGTCATTGACATTAATAGCAGGGAATAAGAGAGTCCCATTAGCCTGCATCCGGTACAACCGCTTGACAGCAGTGGCGGCCGCCTCGGAGACTCCCACGAGTCTCTCCTTCATCTTGCGGTACCTCTTCGGATCGGTCTCCAACCGGTCCCTGATTATGGTCAGCACGATCTGCAACTCCGTGTTGTCGGTGGCCGCTGGGTCGGGGAGACTCCCGGCGTTCTCGTAGGCCTCCTCCGCCTTGACGCCCTCGCGGATGAGGAGGGTGGCGTCGCCTCCGTCGTCGATGATGAGGTCGGGGCCGCCGCCAGGGCCCCAGTCGAGGGCCCGCTCCTTGCACCACCAGTACTCCTGTGGGGTCTCGCCCTTCCAGGTGAAGACGGCAGCAGAGTCGCGGGCGATGGCGGCCGCGGCGTGGTCCTGGGTGGAGAAGGTGTTGCTTGAACACCAGCGGACCTCCGCGCCGAGGGCGATGAGGGTCTCGATGAGGACGGCAGTCTGGGTGGTCATGTGGAGGGAGCCGGTGATCTTCGCGCCCTTGAGGGGCTGCGAGGGGCCGAACTTGGAGCGGCAGGACATGAGGGCGGCCATTTGGTCCTCCGCGAGCTCGATCTCGAGGCGGCCGAAGTCGGCGTGCGACATGTCCTTGACCTTGGACTCGCGGCGGATGGTGGTCATCGGCACTGGCAACGCCATTCTTTTTTCCTTCGTCGGGTGTTTTGGACAGAGATATGAAACAAGGAGGAGGCGTCTAAGGGATATATATAGGATGATCTGCGGTGCGTCGTCCAAAAAAAGGAGTGGTGTCACTTCAGCAAAAGTCACTGGCCTTGATATATTCAATTCGTGTGTTCGACCAAAAAAAAAAAATTCAATTCGTGTGGAAAGTAGTAATAGCTGATTGGCCCCGGGGGGGGGGGGGTCCACAGTGCGTAGTTTAAAATACAGGAGGAGGTGTCACTTCAGCAAAAGTCACTGGCCTTTATATATTCAATTCGTGTGTTCAACCTAAAAAAAAAAAATTCAGTTCGTGTGGAAAGTAGTAATAGCTGATTGGGCCGTGCGTAGTTTAAAATGCAGGAGGAGGTGTCACTTCAGCAAAAGTCACTGGCCTTTATATATTCAACTCGTGTCTTCGATCAAAAACAAAAATAATTCGTGTGGAAAGTAGTAATAGCTGATTGGGCCGCGCGTAGTTTAAAATACGGAGGAGGTGTCACTTCAGCAAAATTCACTGGCCTTTGTATATTCAATTCGTTTCTTCGACCAAAAAAAGAAAATTTCAATTCGTGTGGAGAGTAATTTAATTCGTGTTGAAAGGCGTACGTGCCCTCACCAAACTAGGCGGGGTGCCCAAAGCCGTTGGGCTGCGAAGGTCCTCGCCTGCACTCAGCGATGGCCTCGCCAGTTCGGGTGAGGTTATCGCGGCCAGCAAGAGTTGCCGCCTTGCCTGGTGAACCTTGCCGGCAAAGTAAAGAAAAATAAGAAATTAAGAATAATAAAAATCCACATAAGACTTCTGTTTATTTTCAAAATATGATATTGGAATGGAAAATTAATTAAAAAAGTCCTTGTAGACGATTCAATAGAAATGACACTTTAATGATAGATTTTACAGTGTGACACATAAGTGAATAAAAAGAAATGTTGGCAAGCTCACATGAACCCATATAAAGGTCGCAACATTGTCCTAAATCTTATTTTGTCAAAAAGCACCTTTTAGCCATAGGCAGCACATCACATCAAGGACATCATGGTCGAGGAGAGCATCTAAATGTCGTAGAACACATCCCGTCAAGAAACACATTTGGGTTCTAGAAACCCTTGAAGTGAAATTTGATGGGTGAAATTGCTGGTGGGGAAAGAATTGGGAAGAACCAAATTAATCTTTGAGACTTGAATACATTATCTTCAATAAATTAGTTATCTCACAAAAATTCTCCAATATATAATAAAGTCTCAAAATTAGAGTTTCATATAACAATTCTAGTATTTCTCCAAAAATCTTCTTAAGAAAATAATTGAAGAATAAAGTGCCAATTCTCCGTGAGCATGCAAACTACTAAATGCACCTTTGCGCACTCGCACATAGATATTGTAGGTTCCAATCCACTTAACTCATGATTTTCAATTGTTAGGCTAAAAAAACTTCCACACTTATATATTGGTTCACATAATCAGATATTATCGTTGTGGAACAAGACACCTCTTAATTTATTTTACAAACAAACTATCAAAAATTGCACATTAATTTTTAGTCAATAACGACCATTGCTCAATATTTTGTAACAAAAGAAATGGGTGGCCGGGATTTGGTGTTGGAAGTTGGTAGATCTAACGTATAAGGGCGCAGATAGTTGGTGTAGAATATTTTATTAAGAGAGAAATGTTCAATATGACACTTATGTTCAAATGTTCATTTATCGAACATGTGCAGAGTGACACTTACAATGTCACTTCAGCATACATGCCATTTTAATCTAGGAATGTAGTCTTTAAACAATTATTTGCCTCCCAAAATTGTTAATATTTACGAGCAAAGATTTTTCAAGATGCAACAATGTCTCTAAATGGGAGCATTGCAAATTTATTTATTGCGTTACCCACATGTAGATATTGTAGATTCCGGCCCATTTAGCTCATGATTTTCAATTGTGAGGTTAAAATACATCCACACTTATATATTAGTCCACACACTTAAATCTTTTTGATGTAGGATAATGTACTTCTTAAAATATTTCACACAAACCATCAACAATTGCACCCTAATTCTCAATCAATAACAGCACCGTTCTACAGCATTGCTCAATACTTTAAGAGAGAGATGGACGGTCAGGATTTGGTGTTGGAAGTTGGTAGGTATGGTGAAAAAGGAAGAAGACACCCTTCCTAGTGGAGAGACACCCCGGCTCATTCCCGCTCTCTTTATTTTCTCGGCGTCCTTCCCTCCGTTTGACTGTGCCTTTCCAGCTCCCCCGCTTGCGTGCGCCGCAAGCCCGGGCGCCTGCACAACAGGTGTCGAGCGGTGCGGGCGAGTGAGCTGTCTTAATGCGCCACGTCGGTTCCGGAAGCGTGACCGGATTGGCCAGGCGGATGCTGGAACTGGAGCACGCAGAAACTGCGGGCTGTGTGGAGCAAATCAAGCCTCAGCTTTGATGGATAGGCTGGATTTGTAGGCCCGGCCACCACGAAAGGAATTTGAAAGCCCTTTCTCCCTCTGCGTGCTTGTGTGTGTGCGCATGGCCGAAGACGCAATCATCCTAATGAAATGCAACTAGGTGAAATTTAAGAGTAAAATATCCATTTTGATTTTTTTTAATGTAAAATTGCAAGTTAAATGTGAATTACTAACTCAGCACTAGACCTATCAAAATGGGTTGTAAATCCATTTCTTAACTCATATTTGATGAGTTAGGTTATTATATTAGTTAGTTATATTCTGTAAATGGGTTATAAATGAGTTTAAAATGGTAAAACACAAAATAATATGGATATCAAATGAGTTCACAACTTACTTAAATTTAACTCATTTCTATGACTCTTTCTCATTCTTACTCAATCTCATACTCGTTCACTTTTTGCTCTTATCTCAATTTAGATATGAGCTTTCCTAGATTGAGATGCATATATAAGTATTTTAGTAATATTTGTTGGGTTGGGCTGGGTATGAGTTGGATTAGATATGACTACTAAATTTGTGTTGTATGTAAATGGGTCAATTTGGATTGGACCATTTTTGACTCAAATCACTTATTTGGTAGGTCTACTTAGCACTTATAGCTTCTTATGTTGTCTTCCGATTAAGTAAGAGTCATGGACTTGTCCTGAGACATCTCTAGACTGACGGACCAGAAGTTTCGCTAGAGCAAGGCCCAGCTTCGAGATAGATCTAGGCCCATGAATGAATGTGCGATTGAGAAACCTCTTCCTATCTCGCCAAGATTGAATTCCATCTTCTTCGATAATTCTTCTAGAAAGTTATGCTAACCCGTAGCAAAAGCAACGGTCTCTCCTCCCCCCCTCCCCCAAAAAAAAGAAAAAAAAAAAGAAAAAGAAAATCTAGGCGAAGGCAAGGCATTGCGGCTCTCGTGTTTGAGCAAGGGCAGCCCTTACTAGATCTAAGCATGACGTAGGAGTTAAGTTTTTTGGCGTTGGTGTGACATTAGACTTGAGTTGTCGATGGAGCAATCAATGAGCACAATCGCGAATAGATTAACAAATGCAAATCGGTGTTATGTGGCGAATGATGTTATTAATGAAGAGTGGCTAACTAAGATAGTTATCAATATAAGATGGATGAGTGGTTGATTGCACTTTAGCAAAGTAATGAAGACCGCAATGGAATACTTGAATAAGAGCGAACTCGAAAGATACCTCGGAGAGCATAACTGCTTGCGGATAAGAACATGCAGTTGAAGACAATTAGTGTGAAGCCTAGAATCCCAGGGGCAATTAGAGATTGTAATTCGAAAAATAACCGCATGTCGACGGTCATATTTTGTACAAGGCTATATAAAATCAGAGTGAATTAGTTGTAAATGATCCGTAATATAAAAAAGGAAAAAATCCAGTCTGAATCACCACGGAACCAATTCATCTAAAAAACCAAAGATCCATACTTTAGTGAGAGGGATTTCGTCAATGATCCAACTTTGACGAATCAGAAGTACAAGAATTAAAATGAATTTCAATCTCAAGTAAAGGATCGAAAGTAAGTTTTTGCGTAGCGTTTTTATCTTCGATGAATTCTCTGTGATAATTTGATAATTTGCGATATTGGGCGTCTTTCCGATTTGGCTTACATGGGGAGAAAATCGTTGTCAGTTCTTGAGCTTTTTTAATTATTTGTGCAAATTTTCATTTTAAGCTATATAAACTGAACACGAGTCGATTAGTAATGATTGTTCATATAGTTTGCCTACTTATATACGCAAACCTAGTTTTTTTTTTTTTTTGGGCAAACCTAGTTCGACCAAAAAAAATATATAGGCAAATCTAGGTTTACCCAAAAAAGATTCTTTTTTTTTTTAGATAAAAAAAAGCAAGTCGAGATGGGTTTTCTACAACATTCCTGTCATGCCCCACATATTTTATGTTTTAGCTATGAATTTTGCTTTTTAAATCTTCCTTATGCATGACGTGCATCGCGACAACAAGACCAAGAAAAATACAAGTGGAAAAACTGAGTAAAAAAAAAAAAAAAAAAAAATCTTCCTTATGCATATCGTGATAGGCCGATTGCTTGGGCACGAATTACTCAGTTTTTCCACTTGTATTTTTCTTGGTCTTGTTGTCGCGATGCACGTATGATTATGAATTTATGATGATCATATTATACTTTTTTTTTATTGTCTAGACTTTCATATTATTTATATGATACAATTTCAAAATAAGTTATTTTAACATTTCAATAGAATTCATTTTCCATTAATAATTAGAGTTTTTTGAGGGAGATGCACACCATTTGACTCATTAACCAATATTAATTAATTAAAGTCGATTGTGTGAGAAATATATCAACTAGGAGGCGACTCGCGGAAGGCACTCATGTTGTCTATTAAAGAGTCGAATGGTGTGCATGTCCCTCACAAAAACTCCGATTATTTCATGGAAAATGAGTTTTATTGGAATGTTGAAAGAAAAACTTATCTTGTATTTGTATTCTACAAAAAATATGAAAGTAATTTTCTTATGCTTATTAGAAGAAGATGATGAAACGCATAATTTGAGAAAAAGTCTTGAGAACAGTCCAGGATTCGATTCGAGGGCTGGGATCCCGAGCCCATACCGGGGACTCAAGCTTGGCCACTAGGGATTGGGGGCACATTCGCCAAAGTCCCAAGATCTCGAGCTCAACCTTGAGGACCTTGGCTTATTCGTGGGTGTCTAGGGTGTGGTTGTAGGGTCTTGCTCTTTGTTGCTCCTCGATGCCTTTTATCCCAACCCTGGCAACCTATATTGGGTACCCAATTCTTGCTTCCCCCAAGGTTGGATTTTGGTCTAAGTTTAAAGCGGGATAATATATAATTAGGAATGCAAATAAGGGTCTAGAATGAATTTATAACTTTCTGATTTTGATATCATGTAATATTTTATGAAACCACTATCATTTTTTTTTTTTTAAAGTTTGAACTATCAGATAAATGTATGAGGAGGGGACAGTGATGCGAGCCGGCATGGTCGAGGCCTCTGGAGGAAGTAGCAGCGAGGAGATCGGAAAGGCCGAGAGGCGGAGGGGGCGGATGGACGAGGGCCTGGTAGCCGAGTCGTCGTGCTCGATGAAGAGCATCACGAGTGTGACGCGCGTCGCGAACTCGTGCTCGAGTCTGGACCCGTCGAAGAGGCCAAGGATGGTGGACATAGCGTACGCCATGTGCAAGAGCGACGACATCTTTAATATCTCAGAGGATGGATTTTCAGCCGATGTTCAAGTTTTGGCAAGACGAGAGAGTGAAAGAGAGAGAGAGGTCACGGCCGGATCTACTTGCTTATATTACGATGTAAATAAATAAATTTGAAGAAATGAGCTATAAAGAATGTTACTAGATACTTTTTATTTGGGGGTTTGATAATATGTACATGCGGAATTAAGGAAATATATTAGCACAGTTTGATTTAATTTGATTTGCGGTGTATTTCATATACAAACCATTACTTTCAGTCCAAAAAGTTATTTTAACCAAACTTAAAGCAAATCGATATTTGCCACTCTAGTCGAACGAATACACTTTATTTATTATCAATTTAGTTCGATTTAGAACATCTCTTTCTTTTTGGAAGTTGTACCTCTCTCGTCTCTATAGTCCCAAGATAAAAAAAATCATGTATTTTGATAATTAATCATAAATTGGAGAATGGATGACGCCCTGACCAAACGATTTAAGGAAAACATGTCAAATAGGAACTTGGTAAAATTAAGCTAACCATAGTTCCACTAAATTAAATTAAAGATCTCTCTATTCTATATTAAGAAATGCCCCTTCTTTTCGCATGGTTTATTTATTAATAGAATTATTTTTTGGGGGATCCTAAAGACTTTTCATTTACTCTTACTTCCGTCCCGGGCTTTCATTGTTTTTGGGCATCGAACCCGAAACGAAGCCCGGCCCGCCAAAAAGATTTGAAGAGCAGTCCCGAAGGAGGGGAACATGGGTCTAGGATCGCACCCGAAAACCCGAAACCGACTTGACCCGGTCGGACCCGGATCCGGAACTTTCGGGCTACAGGCCCAGAGGTAACCCCGTGCGTACATAAGCATCGCTCTCTCCCTCCCTCTCTCTTTTCTCTCAGCGCGATCGGATAATCGATGGCGCACGGCGGATACGGCAAGCGGCGGGTCAAGCCCGCCGGCCGCCGGTCCAAGGCGCCGGGGGTGGAGAAGAAGCCGAAGGCCGTCTCGCTCAAGAACCAGATTCGCAGCGTCGAGCGGATGCTTCGCAAGGTACTCTCGCGTGCTCGTTCACCGATTGGACGCTCGCTTTTCCCCTTCGAGCCCTCTCGCGCGCTCGTCCGATGGTAGCTGGACTTTCGAGCTAGGGTTCTTGCTCGTGCGGATTGGATTGGACTCGGATTTTCTGGGGGGGGGGTTTGTTTCGTATCATGAAATTTATACTTTAGATGGAATAGCCTGCTTTTTTTTTTTTTTTTTTTTTTTTTTTTTTTTTTTTTTTTTTCTGATCGTGTAGGTTGTCTGGCTATTCGGTGATTGATCAAAGTCGATGTTTTTAGCTGATTGTACGGAGCGAATGTCCGGGTTCGGATGGATGCGTGTTGCTGCTGCTTGTTTCGAGTGAAAATGGATAGAACTTTCGGAGTCTGGGTTCGCTCGAGTGTTCGGCTAGAACCCATTTCCTTCGGGCATGAAGCCCCGCGAGAAGCAGCGCTTCGGAGAATTAGGAAATATTAGGTCGACTTGACCGGCTAAAGTATTTTGTCTGGCACTTCCGTGAGAATGATAGTTCATCTGATTAAAACTTAGGTAGCATAACGCGGGGAAGATTATCAATGAGCTCCATGGCAATTGGCAAAGTCTCCTACTTGTGAATTGGAGGAATGTTGTCCCTGACGGTCGTTAGGAACTTATGATTTAACAAGGGTGTGCCTTTGAAATGTTTGAAGAGACGTCCTTCATGCACATCTATTTGGTTTACTCATCCAGCTTCTGTTGTGATGACTGTCGTTTGAGTGCTACGTCTTGTGATGTTACTTTCAGTGTTAAGTGTCATTTTAATGTTAGGAGAAATTGTAGGACTAGGATTCCAATATGTCTTGCACTAGGCCATTTGTAAGGGCGCTCTTGTGATTAAGATAAAAACCGACATCTCAGCAACTTAGCCCATTCAAGAGTCTTTAGAATTTCCTTCCCCGTATTCTTTTCACTCCATTACTACTTTGCTAGAAATTGACAGCTGTTAAAGAAGATTGTCCTATTTCTGTCCCAAAAAAGAAAAAAAATCAAGCTGCCAGTTCTGCCAAAAAGGGGTCATTGCCTGTTCTACCTACTTGTTTAGACCTTGTCATTTCTGTATTCTTGCATCAGAACTGTTCATTGACCTATTTTCTGTTTATTCCTTTTTATGTTTTGATGCTTTATCAAAATGTATTGGAATTGCATGATGATATTGACGTTATGGTTCTTATTTACAAAGGATCTTCCTCCTGAAGTGAGAGAGGCACAGGAAAAGAAGTTAGAAGGACTCAAGAAACAGCAGGAAATTCATTCTCGTCTAGCTGTTGAGAAAAAGATATTCCTACGAGATAGAAAGATTAAATTTTTTGGTTAGTCTGCACTTCATATGTACTAGTTCACATGCTCACACAATGTTTCTTCTGAATATTCTCATCTTTTTTATTGGCTAATCAAGTTTAATCTTTCATTGAACAGAGAGAAGAAAGATAGAAAGAAGAATAAGACGGTTAGAGAAAATGCAACGCACTTCATCTGGTCCAGAACAAGATGCTGCAATTGCTGAACAGCTATCTAAATTGAAAGAAGATCTGGAATATGTCAGGGTGAGTTGTGATGATGCAGTGGAAGTGTATGTTTCTTTTCTTAAGTTTGATGCTGGGTGCATTTGTTTTTGTGTTTTTTTTTTTTTTTTTTTTTTTTTTTGGGGGGGGGGGGGGGTGTGTTAATCTTGCTTATGCACAAGAGTTGTTAGCACGTTGCAGTGTTTTGTGTAATATTAAATGTAGCTCTAAAGACAAAACTCATTGATTTTTACCCTTCTTATTTTATATGCAGTTCTTTCCCAAGACAGAGAAGTATGTATCTTTATTCTCTGGAGGTGATGATTCAGACATGGTTGATAGGAGAAATGGATTGCGTAAGCAGATAAAAGCTAACTTAATTGCTGCTGCAGCCAGTGGGAAAGATTTGGAAGGTATAGCTGTTTTGGTCATTTCTTTCGCTTAATAAACTTCTAGGTTGGTCATCATCTACTAGATGTTGAAAATTATATGTGATCATAAAGTCCATAATAGGTATGTCTCCATTCATTGAGCTGAAGACTTTTCCCTGTATCTGGAAGCCGTTCAATCTCTAATTCTTGTATTCAGTAATTACTTTAAATATCTTTGTTTCCCGGTTTTACTCGGTTGTTCCATATATATTAGGCATGGGTTTGTTTACTAACTCAATGAACCGATGTTTGTTCTGCGAAGAACTCGAGCAACAAGATGTCCAAAGTAATGATTTTCTGTAGAAGAAGTATAAATCTTAACTTTCTAACATCTAAAAACTTGGCCAGTTGTCCTTTCTGTCAGTAGGCCAGTAGAATATCCTTTTATGTCCTGGGTGATGATCTAATGTTCGGTCACTTGTCCTGGTCTTTGGCACATATGTGGAACAATTTTTGCAGAGACTGGAAGTGAGGACGATGGACTTTTGGATCTAAGTGAGGATGACTTCTTCCTTGCTGGAAGTTCAAGTGATGAAGCTAATGCAGATGATGAATGGACAGATAAAAGTTTGAGGTACTAACTGTAGTTATGAACTCGCATGCTATTTTTGGGGATTTTAGAGCTTTAAGTTTGTCGTCAGTCTGATGTGCTTTATTTTCTTTTGATGACCTGATTGCCATTTCTTGGGTAATATTAAGATGTAGGAAAAACTGTAGTAAAATGGACAAGTTATTTCCAAACAATAGATTGATGAATAGCAAAATTTGTAGTTAAGAAGCAATATCTATTTCCCATGGTTTGGGCCTTTCCTTTGAAGCTGTGATCTCTTTGTTGTGCAAAATGTGAGTTTTACTTTTTCTTATGTATTTTTCTTTTCGAATTTGTGTTTTTAATTAGCTTTTTAGTTGCTCAATGACTCTTCTCAAGTCGCCTGTTGAAAATGTCCAAAGAAAATAAGTTGTCTCTATATAGGGAGCAGGCTTCTAGTGCTTCCGGAAAAGCAACATCTGGTATGTCAAGCGATGAAAAAAATCAGGTATTATGTTTGAGCAATTAAGCTAAAAATGCATCTAATGCCAGTAAGCTCTTATTTTTCTTCACTTTTAATGTTACTTTTGTAGAGTCAGGTTTCTGCTCGAGCTTTAATGCCTCCTCCTAGGCCATCAAACAAGTCATTTTCAGCATCCGTTCATGGTAAATCAAGGTTTGGCTCTACATCAAGGACAAATCAGTCTGTTCGAAGAGCTGAAGTGTCTACATCAAGCACCACATCGAACAGCACAAGCAGATCTTTTCATGCAAGGGGATCCTCAAACTCAAGGACTGGTCTTAGTAGTAACTTGAGTTCAAATTCTGATGCCCATAAACCTCGAAGAAAAAGAAGGCCAAAGAAGAAAAAACAACAGGTATGTTACAGTTGACTATATGACTACAGTGTAGATTGCCATCACACCACACATGCCTTGTCAAACTTTTGTTTCTAGAATCTTTGATGTTTAAATGTCTTGTTGTGTTTGTAGCAGTCTATGGCATTCCATTGAAGGAAATTTTGCTCTTATTAGTTCTGTAATCTCACTGGTCACTGTTACAAATCTAATATGAGTATAGATATTAATGACGTCCAGATGAATTTTCATTCTTTGGCTATAGTCATTATGATATCAGATCTTTTTGCCATTAGTGGTGAGATGTAGCTAGAGATCGTAAGTCTAATTCAAAATGCAAAGGTATTATCTGATGGGAAAGTGAGATACTTTTTCGTCCCTGCATTGTAGGATCATAACTGCATCAAATTTTTTTGTTGGCATTACTACTTTGCTATACTTGGTCACCTCAATCCCATTATAATTGGCAGTTTAAATGATTATAAGGAAGTGAGTTTTAAGTGGCTGCAGCATCTTGAATTGGACCACTCATAAAATGATATTACTATAATATAATGTAATTCTGAAATGATGATTACTCATAGTCAATTGACTTTAAGCAAATGTAACATTTGGGTTGCGGTATGGATGTTGACCAAAATTCATAGCTCGACAGACATTTTTGCATTGCACTATGGAAGTTGACCAAGGTTCACAGCTGTCCAATTAGTTTTGATTATAATTGTCAAGAGATTGAAAGGTTTGCGTTCTCTTTGGGTCTTAGCTAAAAGATTAACTGCAAGGCTGGGGATATGTCCAAGGAGGGGTGGAGAGGCTGCTGCTATTGAACCAAGTACTGGCATACCATGTTTGGATTTAAGTTATCAATGTAATTTTCTTGTTAGTGGCAGTCCTGGACTCTCCATTCAAAATGATTTATGTAATCTCTGAAAACTAGGATGTCTGTTTATGTATGCCTATGGGAGATGATCAAAATATGTCTCCTGAAATAGAAATGTAAAGACCCACTTTTCTTGTTGGCGTCTGCAAAGAGGTGACTTTCTTAACTTTGTTATTTCTTGCAGGCATGATTTTGGTGGACTAACTGAAATATAGGCTCGGCAACCACAGGTGATTTAGGGTGTTGTATGCTAGGTTTGTTATTCATTCTCCTTGATTGTCAGTATTTCAATCTCTTTTTAGCATAGATAATCATGGAGCCTGTACTCACCATTGTCTATTCTGGCTATCTTCAACTCCTTGAATCTTGGAGCTGTTTTTTATCCCCCTTTTGTAATTTTTGTTCCCGCTTAGATATCATGGTGGGATTTACTCTGTTCAATGCGTGAATTGATATTTAGGCAGAGATGTTTCCTTACTGTAATTGGTGAAAAGCAGTTTCAGAGCTAATTGATTTTCTGGAAAGCTCTCAGTTTGTGTGTGCGCGAGCGCCTTTTTTGTGGTGACATTCTGCTTCTGTAGTTCAACTGTAGCTCTCAGAAGCTGAAACTTTGCTGGACTGAGATGAAAAATTTCTTTTCACTTCGAAGCTCCAATTAATCCACCAATCTTTGCACATTGGGCAATCACGTGGCTGATGAAGTAGAAACCAAGGTGCATTTATTACTACTTGAGAACTTTTCGCTTGTAAGTGGGATTTGCAGAAAGGAGAATGCCATCGTGCAAGCGCAATACATGCTTGTTCTTATCTCTTCTCAGGCTTCAACACAAGTTCCTCCCACTAGTTTGGGCCGGCCAGCCCATCGAATTTGCTCTTCTTTTTCTGCCTCATATAAGAGAGAAACATTTAGGTTTCGGGATAAAATTTAGAATATGATAAATTTATTCTATCCTGCATTAGGTGCCTACTGAGGACATTATAAGTCAAATATAAGAGGGATATATACATGATAAAATTATCCTGTGAGGAGGTGGGATAAAGATAAATATAAAAAAGTTACTTTTCTGGAATAACAAACTTCTTAAATTCACAAAATTAACAAAATTAAAATTATTAGACCAAAAAAATTAAAAAATTAAAATTATATTTCAATATATAAATAATATTTGCATTCTAATATAAGAAATTCAAATAAATAATAAGAATTTAGTTATTTTAATTTAATCTTATTTTTTGTTTATATATTTGAATTTTATTTTATTTTAGAATGTAAATTCAATATAGAAATATAAATATATATTTCTATTTATTACATAGTTAGGTATTTTAGTATTTTAGATATATTAGTATAGTTTACTATTTAATAAAATTTTATTAGAGAACAATAGAATGGGAAGAAAGAAATAACAAAGAACTTAATTAAAAAAAAAATGAAAGTAAAATAAAAAAAGCAAATAAAAATAAAGTATGCAAAAGTGTTGCGAGAGATTTTTACTATTTCCATTTATAAAAATTTTGGTTCATTTATACTAATATACCACAATGTACATTATATGATATAAATTTATCGATTAAGAATCACCAAACAATAGATAGGATATAGTAAAATCTTTGTATTTCATTTTCTATTCTATCTAATCTAATTTTAATTAGAAATCCGGACAACCAAACGTAGCCTTAGAAGTTCTCTTTTTTGCCTATAATATTTGCATTTTCAAATCCAGCCGGTTCAGTCCTTTTGGGGCTGATGATGTTTTAGATTTGTGCATATGTTGCAATTAGCACTTATGGAAGAAAGAAAAAATGGGTTGAATGGGAAAATTTTTGTAAGATCTCTGATCCAGTAGATCTAGTCGCTCTTACGTCGTTCATCGACCCTGCTTTGGTACAGTTAAGGATGAGTGAGTACCTTCAAATGAGGGGCATTATTTATGGCTTGTGAATTTCGGAAGGATTTTCTTAAAAGCAGCCCAGTGCCCAAATTGCGAGGGTTCTGTATGGTTTCATGAGTAATGTACATCAATCCCTTTCTATATTTAATTTAGTTTCACATTTGGGTGCTCGTTATTTATCGCATTGTTGTTACGTGTTATTTTTACCCGGTCAATTCGAGCATCGGATTCAAAATTTCAAAGTCTTTACTAATTGCGAATTGCTTTATATGTCTATTGAAGTGGGAACAAAACGGGCCTACGAGGAGTCCTTGACTGGTAGTCTGATTGATTCGCTGTAGTCCTGATTGACGTCTTGAGCTCTTTTCGCCCAGGTTTTTTGACCAATTCCTCATATAATCAAGCCGATGATGGACTGAGGAGAACAAATATACTGTGCTTGTCCCTTTGTCTTGGGTTTAAAAAGTCATGCATTTTAAAAGCGAAAAATGAAAGTAAAGGGTGAAAAGAGCACGCGTTTGACTCACCTAAAAGTGAAAAATAACGGGTGCAAAATCGGCGGTAGCATTTCGCAGTACTGTGTTGAAAGCTAGGGTATAAAGTTGGTATTAAACTAAATTAATTTAAATTAAAGCTGTATGCTGATAGTGCAATATACTCAGCCTTCCTCCAGTCCATTGCAACTCAGCATAATAAGCCAAAAAAAAAAAAAAATTTGAATTATCTAAGCTTCTTCAGAGCTTCTCTGTATATTTTGCCTCCCCACTTCCCAAGTTCAATGAGCTGGCTAAGTCCCACTTTCTGATTATTTTTTTTTCTGTTTTTGTGTTGATTTATATTCTCTTTTGCTTGTTTATCTTAATGGTTAGTACTTACTTTCCCCTTACATCTGTAGAAAATTCTCATTTCTTAATTTAATTATTAGTTATTTACACATTCAAAAAAAATTAATTTGTTTTTTTTGAGGTGAAATCTCATTATAATAATTGACTTTTGTCTTTAAAAGTATGAACCTTCATAACACAAACTTAAAAGACGTAACAGATGTTTAAAATTATTCCCATAATACTTTTTTATGCGATGTTCTCCCCTACGAGTAACAATAACAGAAATAGTATGTTCAACAATTCGCCCCCCTCTATTAAGGTTCTGGCTTTTGTGCTTAGTATTAGGGTAAGTGTAAGGTGATGAGATGATGAATCTCAAAGCTTCTTAAGTTGCTACCGCACAGATGGCTCGAGCTTCTTCAGTTGATTTTTGTAACACCGATTAGAAAGTTCAATTCAAAAAACCTTGCTCAATTAGGTGAGTAGAGATGACACATATGCAAATAATATTATAAACTATAAACTCATATTTAAGTGACGTGTCACATATTAGTACGTGTTTTCACATGTAAGTACAAGTAAAAACCATTCGAAGAAAAGTGCGTGGAGTCCAAAGTGAGCGGGAGTAAGAAGAACAAGAATTTACATGCGAACTGACAACAAGGCATAGAAACTTAGGGTGTGTTTGCTTCCATGAAAATGATTCTATGAAAGGATTTTTCAAACTTTGATGTGTTCAATCCAAAAGCAGATAATCAATGGAGATTACTTTCCGGTGAAGAAAAACAATCACACTTAAAATTGAGGAAAATGATTTCTCCATCCTAAAAAGAAGAAATCGTTTTTCTAATCGCATTTTTCACATGCATGCTCTCACAGAGTTTTCACATGATTTCTCTCTCTCTCTCCCTCCATCTCTATGGGATACCCTTTATAGTTTTTCTTCTCTTCATAGCAAACTTTCAACTGGTTTCAGCTTCTCTTCGAATTGATTACTAATTTTAGCTTCAATCATATATAAGTGCATAATTTATCGTTGAACTGTTGGACTAAATCATCATTTGATTATATTATTTTTCACTAGGCCATGTGAGTCAAATATTTGAAGAATAGTATGGAGAATTTCGTGAAAATACGAATTTAGGATATTCTTGTCTTTAATTCTATAATGACATTTCTTTTTCATTGCTTTTTTTTCTTCTTTTTCTTTTCTAGTTTTGATGTTTACTATAACATTACTCTTCGGCTGTATCTTTGGAATGAAAAACCATTCTCACATGAAGTTTTATGAGCAACGAGAGATTGAGTTCATTAATTAGCTGCATAATCCATTTTTTGCTTTCTTTTTTTTGGTTGCTTTATTTTGATTAAAAAAAATTCATACTTCATGTGTAGTAATATCTTAGACAAGAATTTTGATATGATTTTAGTCTCTTTATATTAAGGATAAAATATGATTATAATGGAGAGAGTAATTTTTTAAAGTAAGATCTAGACATCAAAAAGCTTTTTCCTTGTCACTTTCAAGTCCCACCGCCGAACAACTGAAAACTACTAATTTTTTTTTCTGGAAATTGAATTTTGTGGAAAACATTTTCCTCCATCCATCTTTTCGGAACTGATCACGGTTTATACATTTGCATACGTTGCTTTTAGTATTTATGTTTGGTAAATTTAGAAAAGGATAGGGCTAAAGGCACCACAAGGTGGGTATGCAGCTTTTACTAGCAATACATCAATCCTTTTCTGTCTTCACTTGTAATTTATCACATTGATGTCACGTGTCATGTGTTAGTAATAGGTCAATGTGAGCATTTGGTTTCAAACTTTCAAAGTTATTACTGATTGCAAATGCTCTATTATGTCCATTTAAGCGGGAACAAAACGGGCCTACAATGGGTCCTCGACAGCTGGTCTGATTGGATTCGCTGTACTTCAAATTGATGTTTCGAGCTTTTTCTTGCATTGCCTTAAACATCAGTTTGACGAATGCCTTCGTGAACGGTACAAACTGAGAATCAATATACTATGCTTGTCGCTTATCTAGGGTTTGTAAAATTTTAAAGGCCTCTTCTTTTTTCCGTGTTATACTATTTCTAATATCTACTTCTCCTTCTTATATACATAGAGTATTCTCTTAAGTGCTATATTTGATTAATAATTAGTAGAAAATTTTGTTTCTTGATATATTTGTTTGTAATATGCACCATTGATAGGATTACTCTTTATTTGAGGTGATATAAGTATGATAGCTACATTATGTTGCATTAAATAATATGAATCTTCGTAAAATAAACCTTAAAGACAGTTGCTAGTATTTTAAATTATTCCAATAGTACTATTTAGTATTTCTATCTCTTAAAAAAAATAGTCCTGTTGTTTTAATTTTTAATAGTAATTTGATTATGCGGTGTTCTTTTCGACCTAAAAGACTTAGTCAATTAGGTGGATAGAAATAACAGGTATGGAACTATATTATAAGTAGTAGGTCTCATATTTATACATTATTAAATTGTTTCACATGTAAGCCCAAGTAAAAACTGTCCGAAGAACGTGTGATGGTGTTCAAAACGAATGGAATAATAAGAACAAGAATCCACATGCAAACTGAATTATTTAACGGGTAACCAAGCATCGAAACTTAGTTCCTATACAATGTTACCGACCACAACGGGTGAACGTCTCAACGATAGTAGCTCAAAAGATAACATTTGCGGTATTTTTTATTGAACTCTTCCTTTTTCGATTCCATGTCCTGGACGTGCCTCAAGTCAAGACAATGTGCCAGGAAAGTTGTCCAATTATTAGAGCTATTCTCTCTGGTACTTTTATCAGATCCACCAGTTCTGCCAGAGAGTGGTTCAATCTAGGACATGAAATAGTTCTGTTGTCGTCGCCGATCGCATTATTAGGAATGTGTTTAATCTGTCGAGCGAAGCTTACGGCAATAATCGTGCTCACCGACTCTAGACTTAACATAATCCGACTTATTCTTCTGCCCAGCTGATTCTTGTTTCCCCTTTAAAGAATCCTAAAAGACCAAGAGTAAACTCGAACAAGATTAATGATTAATTGAAGCTGATTGATTCTTAAACATGGCATGTTCATATGCTTTCTTGAACACGGTTTGAGCCTGTGACATGTTCAGGTCAAGTCACATGATCTGCTCCTAAACCCTCGACTGTCCATCGATAAAAGGCCAACATTAATCTGACTTTTCTAGGGAAAATACTCGGAACCTGTCGGATCTTGCTTTGATATGGTGCACCATTAACGTGATGAAGAAGACACCTCCCCTTCAATTGAAAGAAGGAACCAGAGCATGCATCGTACATGACCCGCGTAGAGATTCGATTCATGTACGATTTTGATATAGGTAAGGTGTAGTGATTTCCAAAAAGTGAAATAGAATATTTCGAAACAAAAACGAGTACAGGTCGTGAGTACCTAACATAAAGTCTCTGTAAATCAAGCTTTACATTCAGTCCGTGTTCGTTTTTAATAAGTAACCTTCGGCAAATGGCACTGTTGAGAGAGTTCATGTGTCATTGTGTCACCTAATAGGGACATAGATCCAGTCCTTAGACGGAACTCCAATTCAATGAATCTTGTCTCAAAAGTAACGTTCACGTGGAATGCCATACTTCACAGTGTGAAGGTACATATAAAAAAACATAATGCTTTAGGAACTCGAAAATTTTTAATCTACTTTATACTGCGCGAGGTCTCTTTTCAGTACATGTACATGAACTTCCACCTTATTATATAGCTGTTTTCTACTCCCTTTTCGTGTTTTGGGACACACCCAGCTGATCAAATTCGATTAAAACTGATTATCAGTCAAGAAACAGTGTGCGCGAAGCCCTAAAAATCTTCGGTCTGCTCGATAAATATCTTGGCTTAACCATGGGTTTATTTGATTAACTTGATGATGATTTTCAGGCGGCATGTCTGGGGTCGATGCTTGGTGGAGAAAGATACTGAGGACAACTAAATCTTCAACAAATGATTTCTTATGAGGAGGCAGCCAAATCAAGATAAACATGCCGAAAGGTATTGTGAAAAAGTTGGAGACATTGCCTCCCTATGATGCGCATTCGCAGACAAGCAGCATCGA
This sequence comes from Eucalyptus paniculata subsp. matutina, assembly GCA_017140255.1. Classification (NCBI taxonomy): domain Eukaryota; kingdom Viridiplantae; phylum Streptophyta; class Magnoliopsida; order Myrtales; family Myrtaceae; genus Eucalyptus; species Eucalyptus paniculata. Next base: position 34,751,534 of record CM029442.1, on the reverse strand, counting down.
GTGCATGTGCTTTCAATTTGAGTGGAATCAAATATATATATTAAAAAAAAAAAGATTATGCAATTTTACTTAATATTTTAATTTCTAAAACCCTTATTCCACGTATTATGAAAAAAGAAGATGAAGAGAGTCGGTGCATCAAAAACTTTAATCTGATTGCTTAACGAGTGCTTTAGATGAGCTCTTTCGTCGAAATGCTTTCCTTTTTCATCCTACAATAACATCATATCAGAAGTTTGTCTTGTTTGAAGATCTTACCCAAAATTTTTGGTGCAATTTGGTGCAATCAAACTTTAAAGTGGTGGTCTTGCCCTTAACAAAATTTGCATTTTCTTTCTCGCAAGAGTATGAAAAGAAGAAAAGTAGTGGTCAATGTTCATATGAGGTTGTCTCAGGTGTTGCTTCATGAGGCAAAAGAACCTCGCTGTCCTCCCTTATAATTGACTTAAGGTATGGCCCAAGTAAATCATAATTCAGAAGAAATTCCATGTATGCATGGTGTGTCAATCCATCCATCCATTCATTCAGCCCAAAATAAAAAAATAAAAAAAAATCCATCCATCCATTGCGTCAATTAGGGTTATCATGTCTTCAGCCCATTTGATCCCTTCAAAAAGTGTCAATTCATGGCTGAAGAAACATGCAAACATAAGACATTCAGATCACATAATTGCGTTATGGACTTTTTGACCGAACGATAATCTTTGTCCCATTTTTGCTGATATCAAGATCTTCATCATATTTCAAGCTTCTATAATGGGGAAGGGTTTTGGAATGGAATTGACAATAAAAATACCAGAAGAATCTGCAAATTTGTTCAGATGAAGGCAGCTAATAACATAGTGAGGTTCTTATAAATTTGTTTCATGGCAGATCTGCTCAATCCTCTCTTAAAAATCAGATCCGGGTAAATCAGAACCTTCAGCCAAATGGTCAAATTTTTTCATAATTTTGCTACAGATCTAGGTCCATCAATGTCAGATCTGGAGCTGATGAAGTTTTGAGTTCAATGTCCAAGAACAAGAACAATGGAAATTGATACGGATTCAATTAGATCGCCTATATCTCATGTTGAAATTCGAAAATAAGAAAAGCCGAAACAAAATTGATGTTCTACTCTTTATGCTTGAACTGTGGACTTGTATGATGAAAAGTACATTAACTCAAACTCTGATAACTTCCCCTCTATACAGACAAATCAAACAAAAAATCTCTGTATGAACTTTTTATCCCTGACAAGGATAGCTAGAAAATGGTATATTGGCATAACATATGCTCAAGCCACCATACAATACTGCTTCAAATTTTACAGAAATGCACAGCTAACTCACTATGCTTCTCTCCCTCCCTCTCTCCTCTCTCTCTCTCTCTCTCTCTCTCTTTTTGGGGGTTTAAATCATCTCTCTCTTGAAGACCCATCACGCCAACCTTAGTGAAGACCAGCCACAGGAGATCACCAATGTCTAAAGATCACAAAATCCTTCATGAACAACCAAAGCTGAAAATCTCTCCCTCTCGCTATAATCTTTCTTCATGTTGTTTCCTGTTCTTTTTAGGGGGCTTTTGTGGGCCTGACCTCATACAGCACATCCCAGTCCTCTAGCTTCAGATCCTCTCATGATTCTCAGCCTCTTGCAAGATGTCATGAACATCTCCCATGGAACGTCTCCCACAAGCATCCAGTCACCATCCTTGTCCTCATAAGTGGGTGCAAATTCTGACCCCTTGTAGCCTTCTCTCTCTGAATATTCCCCTGGAACACAAGATCACAAAAACCCAACATTAACATCTCATGATTCTACAACATCAAAACTTTCAACACAACAAACGATTCAGATCCGAAAAAAATACGGGAAGGGCTTTACAAAAATTTACCAATGGTGAACTTGAACATGTTCTGTAAGGCCTCGAGGAGATCCGAGTAACCCTTGTAGACATTGAGGTCAATCTTCCTGAGGTATGGTGCTCCATCCATGCTCACCTTCACATAAATCCCAGATGAAGATGTTTCAGCCTCTGTCTTCTTCGTCTGAAGGGTGTTCTTCCTGTAAGATCTGATGGGCGGCCACCCAACGATTTGTGCTCTGCAAACCATTCACGTCAAGAAAATTAGCTCACGTCCAAAACGAAAAAGTGGTAGAAGGAATCGTAGACAAAAGGGTTAATAAAGACTCATACTTTGAAGAAGGAGCAGAGTCATGGTCCTTTGGAAGAGCCCGAGAAGCATCCTTTGAGGCCTCCTCCTCGCGCCTGTCGACCAACGACCTCTTGTTGTTCCTCGCCTGCCTAGCCTCGGGCTCTTGATCTGTTACTGCTGTTAATGAAGTCGTGCCCGGCAAGCCCAACCTGAGCTCAGTGGCCTCCATGTTCAGATCCTTCTCAAAACCACCGCCGCCGCTTCCCATCTTATGCTTTGCCTTACGGCTCAACCCCTTCAAGATCAAAGCTTTCTGGAAACGCCTTCCGAGCTCACACAACGAAAAATCCCAGAATCCCTTCTCTTCTTTCTGGTTTTCTTGGGAATTCCTCGGTCTGGTGATGGGCTAATCAAGATCTGGGTTTCAACCAAGTCTCTTGCGACAACACCACCAAAGAAGGAAAAAAGGAGTCTTTGGAAGGCAGAAAGATGTCGGGTTGTGAGGGGAGGTGGAGGGTGGCGAGCTGTGTTTTTATAGGGGAGAAGATGACAAACAAGGGGTCAGAGAGGGAGTGCAGGGAGGGATAGAGAGATAAACTTTCACCCTTCTTTATCCTTAGCAATTCTTGGGTTTAGTGCCGTGTTACTCTCTCTCTCTCTCTCTCTCTAGATGGAATGCATGAATTAGGGACAAAGGAAAGGGAAGGGGTGTCGGCAGCAGCGGGGGCAACATCGGGGCAAGCGCTGTCAGTCAGGGGACAAGGGTGGGACAGTCCACAGCCGCCCATATGGATTAATTTTTGTTGACCCCATCCGACGGCCCAGATCCTCCGTCGGCGCGTGCGGGATGTAAGATCAGGGCCGTCCATTCGTTTCCCCTATTTCCCCCTCTCTTTTCCAATAAAAGAAAAAGAAGGAAAAAAAGGTAATGATAAAGGAAGGGAAGAGAAGGAATCAAGAAATTATGACCCATGTGAATCGGGTCCACATTGGTGTTTGGTACCCGGGAACTACATGAGCGTGTGGGACTTTTTGATTCATTTGATATTTGGTAAAGGGGGAAAAAAAGGACTTTCCTTTAAGTTTAATTTAAGAGGGGGGGGGTTTAGTTGAAAATCGATTATTGTTAATATAATTATTATTTGGGGGAGGTGGGGTTATATTAGCTTTTTGGTTAGGTTTGGTGCAATTTTGAAACTTATCCCCTCTAATCCTAACATTACCTGCACGTTTCTCATTGTGCTCATGATTAATTTTAATAAGGTGGAATTGAAGAAGTTGATGAGAATTATGAATTATCTCGATAATGAGGAATCTAATTATTGCATTTGTCGAGAATGTGAATAATTGGAAACTTATAGCTCACTGCTTCTCGAGAATTGTGTGGTTATTAAGGACTAATAATAGAATGTCCACATAAGCTATATTTTCATCTTCTATCAAAAGGTGTAAGAATTTGAAGACTGCATTTGTTAGTTAGGATCCTATGTTTAATGTCTACTCAAGACATGATAAAGTTGGATATAAAAGAAATATAAGATAGATAAAATTATTCCATGAAGGGAGTGAGATAAAAAAGGATAAAATTTCTAATATCAATAGTAAAAAAGTTTTTTTTTTCTTGAATAAAAATTTCTTAAATTAACAAATTAAAATTATATTTCAATATAAATAATATTGAAGTCTAATATAAGAAATTCAAAATAACAAAAAATTATTATTTTTTATTTTAATAATATATTATCTATATACTCAAATATAATTCTATCTTATAATATAAATTCAAACTATAAATATAAATATATTATTTATATTAATTGCATATTTTAGGCATTTTAGTATTCTAGGTATTTTAGTAGTTTTAGGTATATTAATACAATTTACTATTTAATAAAATTTTATTACATATGTACATTCTACTATTTGATAAAATTTATTAGAGAATGATGGAAGGGGAGAAAATAAATTTATTAAAAAAAGAGACGAAAAATAAAAGAAAAAGCAAACAAAAATAAAGTAGGCAAAAATGTCGCAAAAAATTTTACTATCTCCATTTGTGAATTTTAGATTCATTTATATCGATGTGCCGTTTATACCAAATAAGGGATATGAATTAATGTAAAATATATTCGCCTTTATTATTGCGATTCACCAATCAGTAGATAAAATAAAGCAAAATTCATGAATTTCATATCTAATTTTATCCAAATCTATCCTTATTAGAAATTCAGATGACTAAACATAACCAAAATACTTTCTTCTTAATCGCATATGAAACTCATGATAGATATCGGATTAGTGTGTGTTTGGAGCTAATCTACCAAATAATTAAAAAGGGCGGAAGCTGACAATGTAATGACAAAGAGAATTAAAGACCTATCTATACTAGGGTTACAGGCAAGACAATCTCAATTTAATCTAATATAAGCAACCTCTATAATTGGGACTTCGCTTATTAAAAGTCACATGGCTGAGACATGAGTATCTATTGAACCGATAACTTAATACAAAACTTTTAAGGAAATATGCTCTATTTTCCTGCATCCCTTGTTGGAGAGAATTTCCTCTAGCCATATTTTTTTTATTGGTAAGCGTAATTTATGGACGTCAACTACATACAAACTTAACTAAGCATAGATATGGGAGACGTCCGTATAAAAAGTTGTTGCCAGAAACTTCTAGCCTATAGTGAGAGACGGAAAGATAACATGGTCCTAAATTAGAAAAATTAGGTTTTATTTAGGATTTGGAACTCCAAACTAATTTAGTTGACAAACCTCGGCTTGCGTACCTTTCTAATCTTATCGACCAGGTGAAAAACGCGAGTAGAAACTTGAGTGGATATTATATGGCATGGCATAAGCATAGTCTCGTTTGTACTTATACCCAAATCAAATCTCCTAACTAAATATACTGAGAAGATTCTGAGCCTAAGCCTGTCGTGTCAAAGTCTTCTATCGATGATGCAATATTCTATACAAGAGAATAACAACAAGAAAAGAAGGGTTTTCGTAAGAACTGGTCACCAGATGCTCGGTGTGATTGACTTTTGCTGGTCATATACCTTGACCTAAAGTGAGATTCTAAGCTAAGTTTTAAAATTCAAAAAAATAAAATATTCATCATTTCTCCCTTATAATGAGATTATGCCTCTGCTAGATCTGCTAATATAACAACATTAGATTACAAAAAAATGAAAATTTTTCTCTGGAAAGCATATTAGTGCGATAGCCAAAACGAATTTGATGAGAACAAGAAATGGGTTTTGGCTAAACAGCAAAAATGTGTTGGGTGTACATCTCTGCATGCAAAACCAAATATTAGGTCATTCCTTGACCAACAATAGTGGGGGAGAAACCAAGTCAAAAGGTGAAGAGAGAAAGCCATAAAGAAAAAGATGTATTTGCCGATAAAGAGGGTGGACAATCCAATTGTGGAGAATCGAGACAAAAGCAAACGTTGTCCATACGTGCCCGAGGGAGAGAGAGCGGCTCACTCCTTGTCCGCTGGTCTGAACCGTCACCATCCTATCGCCATTCCCCAGCAAACACTCCTTCCCCCCCACATTCCATTGATAGCTCCTGGGCTCCATCTCTGCAGGCGCTCGTGTGCATCGAAAAGTTGGGCCATTAATGACCTGTCCTTGAATTTGTTCTCTAGGGTTTTCCTAAAGAACGAATATCCGATTATATTCTTTCCAGGATTTATTATACTTATAACAGCGTAAATGTGCATTTTTTGGTTAACCTACCGGCATAAAGGATTGATACATTGAAAATTAAATAGAGGGTCTACATTAGTTCATGCCACCTAAAATAGCTCGATTGTACCAGAATGCCCTCCCTTGCTTGCCTCTGCTGCTCAAAGACAATCTCCAGCCAGATGACCACATGATCTATCCATCTCTCCTGTCGGCGTAACTACCATCGTCTGCACTTTGTGGAGACTGTTGTGGCGAGTGTGCTAGGGACGATGGTTGGTGGACGACAGTTGGCCAGGGACTTCTGCCATCGTCATGGGAAGAAGTTAAGCGAGAAGAGGGAAAAGGGAATACAAGATAAAGAAAGGAAAAGAGAGAAAAAGGAGAACACATCTAAGCCATTGAATATTCTAAATGTTAATGTGTCATCTATGAAGGGAGTAATTCACATCTTATAGTTTACTGCATAAAATTCGAAGGATCCTTGTCCATTGATGAACGATCAACAAACATAAGCTTTCTGCGAATGTCGTCTCTCTGTAGATTTCCGAGTTAGTTGAAGCTGGTCGTATCCGAAAATCCTACTCAATTTTGTTCATAAACAGACATAAGCTTCACTGTTAAGTGCATGAACCGAGGAACAACCTCGCTTTTTTAGCCCAGGTTAGTGTGATCCGATGTAATCTTTTGCAGAACCACATTATCTACCTTGAGACCTTCAATTTGCTCCCGCGAAATATATCTCCAGGCATTTTTTTCTCGGGCAGACCAACCTATAATAGATAGATTCAAATGGGAATGCGTCGTCCCAGAACGTATTAATTCCGGAAATTGATTGGAAAATGACTAATCGCAACGGAAATCCTCCTATGTGTTCCGAAGAAGCTCGAGTAAATGGCTAGTTCAAACATCAAGATGCACAACCACTCCTTGTACGAATGTTCTTGCTAGCTGTATGTGCGGATGAGCAAGCACTGAATGAATGTTGCGAAAGTAACGTCGATGAAGTGATATCGAAACGAGCAGCAATGCGTGTGATCTCGCGGACGAGCCTGTGTGGTGGAGGCGATCTCTCTCGTCGTTTTTCCCTCTCTGGAGCTACGCGCTTTCTTCTGTGGTGCACGATCGGCGAGTTTAATTTCATCGGGCTCGGCATTGACTCGGGCCACAGAAACAGCTCAAGAAGATAGTGATGCCGAGGCGGAGTATCTGAACTGGATATTTTTTTTGCCTTTTTTCCGATTAGGTCTGTGAATGTACAATCTGATTCGGAGCTTTTTTGATGCACTGGAGTTCTGCATGCTTGAATACGACGTGACTTTAGGGTTTGGTGATGCACATGCACATGTTGCTGGGAACATTCAAATCGGCCAAACTTGCCTTCGACTACTGAGCCTTGCAAGGATGGAGAGTGGGGGAGTTAAAAGGCCAGTAAAAAGTATCTGAAATATAATTCTTTTAATGGACATAGAAGCAGCTTAATGAAATTAGACAATGCCTATCTTTTATATCAATTCCGAAGTAAATTTATATTATATTTTGTCCGTTGCTATCTGCGACTCAAAATTAAAAGGGTTAAACCGTTCATAGACTATAGTCCACATGGTATTTTATGCACGAAAGATTTCCATGTAGGCACCAAATTGCATCCGACGTGAGTAAATCCTTTAGTTTTACTTAGAAGTCTGTAATTCCTCACTCAGAATGCCTTTACCACATCACTAAACTGCTCCTATTCACCATGAAATCCGCAAATTCAGAAAGCCGTAACAGTAACCACTCTAACCTCGCCGGCCCGCCCCTCTGTCGTCGATATCTCTCTTTCTCTCTATGTCAACGAACTCGTCGTGGCCGTACCTGGCATCCACGACGCCACTCACGGTGGCCATACTGACGTCGTCCGTTGTCTACAATAGAGAGCAAGAGAGGGGCGAGGGTCATCGTCCACGACCAGCGATGGAAATAGCGGCGGCGGCAAAAGTGGTTTCTAGCTTCAACGTTGACCAGATAGAGCTAGGGTTTCTTTGCCGACGAAGCTTTGTCATAAAATGCAAAGTGGTAGTTTCAAGACTAGTCGAAGCAAGATTCTTTGGCATCTCATCTAACTTAATCAAGGGATCGGATCTCTCCCAATTAAAACAGTGGTCCAACATACAGACATCATTCTCAGCCGGTAGCTAGGGTTTACCCCACGTACCATGCACGGGATTGAAAAATTAAAAGAAAACACAGAGTTTTTTTAATTAGGGGATTGGTTATAAGTGGTCCCCTGTCAACCCTAGACATGTCCACTAAAAGAGAAATCGAACAGATCCATGAGAAAAAACGAAGCAGGTACTTGTGGACAAAACCGGTCACCTCTTAGCTTCCCCCGCATTAAATCCGTGGGCATCTCTCTATTATTATAATCCTCCGATCCCGCAAAGAATTGCTATCATTCTTCGGACCACTACGACATTCGAGGGTCCACACCTATAAAAGATATTGGACCGACTCATGTGTTTCTAATCGATGCCTGACCCACATGAGCCCCACAGCACACGCTCCCTGCTATTTTAGCTAAGAGTAATGTCAGGGATACTAAAGTTGATTGCCAAAAGAGTCTGAAAAATCTTATCGTACGATGGTTAATTTGGTTATAAACCTTTCGATATTGTCAATTTAGTCCTAAATCTTTTGACAACATGCCAATGTAATCGTTCCGATCAATTTTACCACAAAAGTCAATAATCTTATTGCACAGTGGCCAATTCAGTCATTAACCTTTTAATGTTGTCAATTTATTCTTAATTTTTTTTGGCGATATGCCAATGTAATCATTTTGGCTAAGTTTGGATGAGAAATTGCCGACATAGTGGTTCAATTAACGCCGATCATTTTACATGATACGACCAATACTGACATGAATGTTTTACGGCCATCATCCATTAAATGCTTTCTAGAACTACATTTACAGATTGTTGAGAGGTTTAACATTAACTTAATTAGATTAAAAAGTTTAGAACTTAATTATGTATCGTATAAAGACTATATGACTTTTTAGTAATTATTCTCATATTTAAGCACTCAAAAATCTATCTGATGCATCACTATCTGAATTATGAAAATTAATCCACCAAAAAGCAGAATTATGTAAATCAATTTTTTACACGGGTGTTTGAAATGTGCAACGTCATTCAATTCAATGATGCAATTCGATCCTTGAAAGTTGTCGAAAACACGCAACGAATGAGTACCACACGAACGAACGAAAGGACAATCGAGAGACGTGGGGAGCATTATTACTAGGACACGCATCCGGTCTTTACATTATAAATGGTTCCAACACACACCTCCATGAAACAGCGTGTTACATATGTGAAAAAAAAGAAAAAAAAAAAGGAAAGCGATTTTTTTATATATTGTTTGCATGAGCGGCATGTTATAATGGGTTAATCATAGTAATATCAAGGTAATTTGTACTCTAATCGACTTTGCATTTCATTATTATTATTTTTTATTATTATATTATTTTATTTTTTAAATTTTAAAAAATTTTAAAAGTTCACCTCTTATTGGTTGGTTTGTCCGTATGACTTGATGAAGTTTCTAACACGATATTGGAGTCGGGTGTCGTCTCTCTCATCATGCATATCCACCTTGTCAATTGAATTCCATGTGTTATTCTTGATCCATAATTACATAATCTCTCTACTTAATACCTCAAATTTTCGAATTGAACCTTCCAATAAAAACACATAATCTCTACATAAATTTGCCTACAAGTCATAATACGTAATGCCTAAGTCGTGAATTTCACTGTGATTCAAAGCACGGTAATAAACAAGCACGCACATCAGTAGTACCCATATTCTTTTTTATTTTCTTCGGAAAAAAAGTATACTTTGTTTTGGCATTTATGGAAAAAAGGGTCGGGGGGGGGGTGCTAAAGGGAATGTAAGAGCATGCATTGTTCTGGTCCCATAATTATGAATATCCATCAATGTCGTATAATTTTAGTTATTATTTCGGTCGAACATGTCTTTTAATTTAGTGCCGACTTTTCATTTCGTATGGCTTCCAATTTCAGAGAGGAAAAAGGGGAAAAGGGGGAACGGAAGATGGGGTGTGGTTTCCGCTGGGGGGGGCCCCACGACCGAACCATCATAAAATTCCGTGCGATGACAACAGAGCGAGACCAATCAATACCCGTGGGCCCGGCACGGCAATGAACACGTGTGATCCGTGGTGATGATGTGGACAGGACAAGGTGTGTGGGGCCCGTCCCGGACCGGGCGGGGCGGGCACGGAAACTCATCAAGCAGTTTGCCTGGTTGTCAGACGGAAACTCATTATTACGGCCAGAAATCTCCGACCGGAATCTCGACCGGTTCGGTCGGGCCACGTCTCCACGTCTCTCGCCTCAATCGGCTCGCTCACGGACTTGCCTTCTGAAGCTATTATATTAATGGGAAGATAATGCAAATATTCTCAAACTTTGACCTAATATATAATATATTCTATAAATTTTTAATTTATTCAATATGATTTATAAATTTTAGCCAAATGTATAATACAGTATATAAATTTTTAATTTGTTTATTGTGATATTTGGATATTTGACATGTGTTGATTTATCTCTTGAACTTTGTGAAATTTTCAATGAGTTATTGATCTTGAATTAATAGAAGGATTATATTAATTTTTTTTATGTAGTTTAGTCTAGGGCCATATTATGTAAATTAAAAGTTCAAGGGTTACAATGAACATAAAGTTAAAGTATAAATCATATTAAATAAATTAAAATTTTAATGAGTGACATTACATATTACGTCGAAGTTTATGGATCATTTGTGTCGTTATTCCTATATTTAGTTATAATATCACGAGAAACCCCAAGCTCGTACATTTATAAAAAAAAAAAAAAACTAATATTTGAATCAGAAAAAACACTAAACTGGTATAAACATCAAAATTTTCAAACTAACTTTTAATTTTAAAAACCTCAAGTCATTAAAAATAAATTTCCACGTGCATTTGTCATATTTTTTTTTTTTTTTTTTTTGGGATACATTTATGATATATTTACTCCAAACTAATATAAATTTCCACGTGCATTTGTCATATTAATTGAGTTAATACTACGTGCCATTTTAGATTAGCAATTTCACGATAAAATTTAATGAAAGCTAATAAAGGATAACTATATCGTGATTGCACAATTTTGAGGTTTTTTGGTGATCTAAAAGTTAGTTTTTGGTAAATTTATCACATATATATCAATTTATGGTTTTTTGTGACCTAAAAATTAGTTTGTGGTAAATTTATCATATATATCACTTTAGGGTTTTTTATGGTATTAATTTTATATTTATTTTATTCACTATAAATAAAACTGAATATATAACTCAGCATTTCCATCAAATTGCAAAGTAACTAAACCCTGTCCAACTTAAAAAGATGTCGGCATTATGCGGCAATTGTTCATGTTGGTGTTTTCGAAAGCATAGTATTTATTAATAAGAAGAGTAAAAAAATTGTAATCCAAGATTTGAAATGACTTTGCTTATTGATATCCATACACAAATAAATCAAACAATGAATATACGCATGTCATGCTTGTTTTATTTTTTTATTAATAAATTATAAATCAAAATAAGATTGACATTTTCTATTTTTCTAATAGAAGAATGAATGTATAAATTTGGTTATATCCACACACAACTAAATCGAACAACGAAATACGCATGTCATACTTGTTTTTTTTTTTAATTAATGTTATAAATCAAAATAAGATTGACATTTTCTATTTTGCCAATAGGAGAATGAATGTATGGATTTGGTGATGATGGGTTCCAAAAAATGGACTTAAAATTGGGCTGGACCGAAGCTAACGTAACGTGGGCTTTTCTATGATGACTTCGCAAATATTAATGTCTCTCCCTATTGCTCGACGGTCGTCAAATGAAGATCAGAGCAAATGTCACCATCCATCAACCACAGCAACCCCCCGCTCAAGCTCGATAGCCTCGATCTCCATCACGGTGTCGAGCTCCAACCCTAGATCAGGAGGGCTCGAGCTCCGCCGCCATGAACTGGGGCCGGAGGTTGATAGAAAAATGGAATCAGACCGCTGAACCGAGCCAAGGCAAGGCTGAACGATCGATCTAGGCCAAGGATTATCAATTTGGACTTGTTGTATAGGGTGGAGAGCTTGCGGGCCAATGCTCGAGCCTGCCTGCTCAGGTTTGCAGGCTTGCAGCACGGCTGAGTTGGGACATGTCACGGTCATGTAACACGCGACGCCAATTTTGACCACTTGCTTCTCTATCATATTTTTAAAAATCGATGACATATATTGAAATTAAGGGGGACAGCTTCTGAGACTATTGCAAAAAGCTAAAATTGTACAATTGTTGCAACTGCGTAGTATTAACAGCACACGTTTGTAAGGTTAAATCAATTATGGAAAACTGTAGTAAAAATAGCTTTTCATCGCAGCAAGCAATGACAGTCACTGTAAGCATAGAAATTTAGTCTTGACTATGCTTACAATTTTAAGGAGGGGTCACATAAAATGTCAAATATGGGATGCCCTTGAAATAGTTTTTGAATAAGTACAAAGTGAGCAAAAAGTATTTAGTGGATGTCTAGTGGCCGTCTTCTTTTGACTCTTGTTATTTTGATTGGTACCGTCGATTATTTCTCCTCTAGTCATCTACGCTCTTCAAAAGGAAAATATCCCATCTACGTAGCATATGCAAAGATTCGACGAAGATATAGTATTCGCATTCATCATGCATCTTTTGACATGGTATCGGAGCTTAGTCCATGCCCTATTTCATTTATTTTATAATGTCTCTTGAATTAATTCATGTTTAAGATAAGACATCCTTGTCCTAGCATTGTTTCTCTAGCATATGAGTGTATTTCTTAAGATAGCCGTATCAATGTCAGCAATTTCCAGTCCAAATAAGCTAGAATGACTCAATTGGCAAATAATGAAAACATTTAGGACAAAATTGACATAATCAAAAGGTTTATAATTAAATAGACATAATTGCATTAAATTTAGGATTTTTTCTTATTACTTTTCTCTTGAATCAAAGCTTGGTTCGTGCCCTATTTCATTTATTTTGTAATGTTTCTAGAATCTAGCATTGTTTCTCTAGCACATGAGAATGTCTGATAAGGGCGATCAGTCCCTAGGTGGTCTGGTTCCCATCCAGGAACCGGGTCATCTGATCTTGAAACCGGGCTAACTAGTTCGGCCTTGTCCCCGGGTGAGTAAATGAAACCTGCGGCTCCCCTTTGCATTGCCATCGGCAGAGCACCTCTCATGCTTCCAGGCCAAGCCACTTGTTCCAGCATCGCTCGTGGGTGCGCATTTAGATTTGGCCTCATCCGTGGCTTGCGAGGCGGCTCGTCCATAGATCTGGCGAGCCTGGACGATGGGGGAGTGGCTCAGCCGGACGGTCCAGCGGTCCAGCTCTAGCCCGAGAACTTCCAGATGGCAAGTTTGTCCATGGCAGTGAGCGACGACGGAGAGGGGTCAGCTTGGACAAGCAAGCCTGGACGACTGCGCCGGCGACTCCACTAGTCCAGATGTGGAGTTTTGCGAACCTTTCGAATCTGGAGCTGGCAATGACGGCACCTCCATGGCCGCAAACGACGATGTAGAGGATGGAAGGGTTGGCTTGGCTTGGATGAATGACTTCAGTCTTCAAATGACAATGGACGAATGGATTTCTCTGGGCAAGGAGGCCAAATGGGAGTGCGAGTAGGGTTATTTTTCCCCAGATTTATAAGAAATAAAAAAATTAAAAATTGATGAATCCGGTTTGGATGGTTTGAGTGAGGATTCCACTCTTGAAATATGGATTTGTTGGCACCCAAATTAGCTTATTGGTCTTCGAAAGCAGAAGAGAGTAAAGTAGGCCGAAAAACATAGAAATCTACAAAAAAAAAAAAAAAAAAAAAAAAGGGCCAGGATGCCAACATTCGATAAATGGGGGTCTAAAAAATGTGACAAGGGGCTTGCCAAAGCCGACGAGATAAAGATGGAAGCAGTAGTTACTGGAGTCGAGCGATAACATTGGCAAGGAGGGTGGTTATCAATAAAGAGTCAAGACTTCTAGAACATTATAGATATCAAAATGGTAATTGCAAATGGTAATCTTTGGATTACCACTATAAATAGCCATGGAGGCTTCATTGTAAATGACTTTTTTGCCAAATCGACAAACGATCATTCAATTCCAAGTTTTTATCTTTCCTTTTATTGCACTTTTACATTCAATCATACATTTATTTTTCTCCTGTTTTCCCGCACTTAACTTTGCCATTAGTTTAGATTGGTTGCTTCCTTTTTGGAGCAACATAGGATCCATTGCAAACAATAAAGCCGAAGATTTACCTTTTTGGTGAAAGATTTTGTTGAGGAAACTTTCCTTGCAAATAGGATCAAACTGGTTATTTTTAGGACTACCCAAAATTAGCCAGTTTGATCTAGTTCAAGTGGTTCTTTTTGCTCACCCCTAATGTGTGATGGAGTTCCAATATTTGCTCTAAACATGCATATGACTTCCCACCACAAAAAAAACAAGAAAGTTTGAATAAGGAGGGGTTAAAAGGGAGTTGGAGAAAATTTCTCTACAAAAGAAGGGCCATTTTGAAACGATTAAAAATTACCGATGTAATGTCTAAGCCTAATGATAAAGGCAAAGATAAAATATCTTGGAACAAGGAAATATTTTTTCTAATTGTCCCAAGAACTATATAAAAAATAGGGAGTTGAAAATACATTCTAAATGGGACAAAGAAATTGGGGTTAGAGATTGCTCAAAAAATCAAACGCCTAAGAATAGATAATCTTGTAGGATCATGATTAAGTTATCCTAAAAAGCAAGAAAAGAGTCCATCTCAAATCTCAAAATTCCAGGATCGTAAATATTATAATCATATTGATCGATAACAAAACAAAAAAAAAAAAAAAAGAAAAAGAAAGAGAGATTTCGTGCATTTGAGCGATTGAAATCAAAGTCCAACAGAGAAATCCATGATTGAATATATAAATTTTGGCTTTTGCTCTAAAGTTATATCTAGGGGAAGAGGGCAATGCAATGTTGAGCAACATGACAACAACGGGAAACAGAACACATAAATGCATAAATCAAATCTGGTAGGGGGGACGCTGTTAGACATTTAAGACAAGAATGTCAATGAAACTAAAACATGTAAAAGAATACAAGCCACATAAAATTGTTTCATTCTCTCTCCATACGTATACAACACAGAAACAACTAGATATGGGACATGGGCCCATCAAACAAATGGATACAATCGAACGGGCCAGATTAGGGCTCCGTACCGTGATTCCGGCGACGCCGTCCCGTCAATCATTCATTTCCCTCGAGGGCCCATCTTCGTGAAAGGTCGATCCAGTAAGATTGCAGCTCCACCGTGAAAGCAATATCTTGATGGTTGATTGGAATTGAATCCGATCAGTTGGAGATCTTAAATACGGGCAAAAAAAGGGTGTTGTCGCGGACCACGGTCGCATAAGATACTTTCTCTCGCAGCAGCGCAAATGCTTAACGAACCTGACCGTGACGGTCGAGTTAGGAATACTAATTTCTTAGCTCTAGTACTTATTATAACTATGGTGGTTAAGAGATGGACTTGTATTGATAGATAAAGCACGCAACATGGATTCTCTTTCATACATAATTGACTGATCACTACATCTTGCAATTTCTTGGCTATGGATGGAAAAAGAAAGCAATCTAATCTCACATTACCGTGGGTTAAACATGAATTTACAGAAATTAATTGAGGATTACCCAATTTTCAAGTTAGATCGGTTTTTTTTTTTGGGTTCCTTTGTCAGCAAAATTGCAGCTAGTTAATGCAAATCATTTTTAGACTCGTGGGAATGTGACAAAGGAGGCTTTTACCCTTATCTTCTCAGGTCCAACACCAGCCTGGACATAGAATCGTAGCACATGGTTCGTCTTCCATCATTTGCATAATGCATGCAAATATTCATACTCTCAAACCCTCAAGTCTCCAAATTAAAATAAAATAAGAAAAAAAGAAGAAGCTTCTTTGTCCATTATTTTGAAAAGATTGCATTTCACCCCCTTCAATTCCAGGAAATTACAATATACTCTCTCAAACTTTTAATTTTATCACGATCAATAACCTTTCACTAATATCAGTCAAATAACAAAAGTATAATTGTTGCCAACCTCGGGGTTGGCCCTCTAGTAAGGATTGCCAATTTATTGCCTACAATAAGAATTAGTCCATTGCTGTCGCCCTTGATTGATGCTGTCCATATATTCGAAAATAAGTCCATCTATGAAGGGTAAAGTTTTAGGCATAGGAGTCGTGGAGAGCCATCACAAGTTTTTTGTACATAGCCAATTGGGCTCCCATTTCCCATCTCTAAATTAGGAATCTTTTGTGTCATGCTGCCACTCAATTCATCTTCTTACAACAAAGCAACACGGAAAAAGAAAAAGAAGAATAGTCGAGAGGACTAAAGTTCGAACTTTCCAAAAGTGGGGGGCCTTACGCACAATTTCTCCAATTACCAAAAAATCAAGGGGTTTAGCTGCAATTTGCCCCCCAAATTCTTAATTCGATAAATTATCTCCCTTAATTATCTTTGACAAGATGCTTTGTTGTGGTTGGCTTGCAAAATTTTCTTTAGAAAAAAAAAAAATCCCACCCACGGCTCGAGCATTTGCAACATAGTTTATACTGCCCATTGTCCCACCCTTTTCTCACGCCTAAAAATCTCTCCCTCCATCTCCCCCCATTCCCAAAGTCATGATGATACCCTCCTCCATCTTTAAGCTTCAACACCGCAATGATGAGATTTGCATCGTCCTTTTTCTTCGAAATTTCACGACCCCAATACGCTCCCTTTTGCGAAAAGAATGGTGTGATCCTCTTGTCACCCACTCAAAAATACGTTTTGGCTCCACCTTTTTAATTTCCCCCAATTTCACTAAATTAGACCCATTTAAATATGTAATCACATGAAAATTAAGAGACCATAAGGCTCGCTGTAGACATTAAGTTAGCTACCTCAATAATTTTTTTTTTTTTATCTATTAAACGCTTTAAAATTATTAAAAGCAAGGTGTTTTGGAACTGCGTTTGATAATCGAATTTTTAATTTTTAGTAGACATTCCAAGCAATGAGTGCACTGAGCAACCCCCACTACGGCATCTCGTGTCCCGGCTTCAACCGGCACATGGAATATTTTATATCGATGCGAAGATTCTCATATATTGTGTTCGATGGACCGGAATGTACCATGCTAATGATATAATTATACTAATTAAATGGGACAGTATTAATTAATGGAGCATGTCTCCTTTGGAAAAAGAATCGATTCTCGATCTGCTAGGGTATTGATTGGTCAAAAATGGCTAAAATAATATACGGGAAGTTACTTCGAAGAGAGCTTAATGTTTGTACCTAATGTATTATCTGGGGGAGTCCTTATCTTGCAAATTCTCTAATACCTACCGTGACCTTCCATGCATGGGAAGTCACTAGTGGTTTAATCCGTACGGGAATTTATTTAGTGTAATTTTCTATCATATGAAACTTTGTGTTATGGATCAAGGATGTGTGCTGGTTTTGGAGAACAAGTTTTAGCTTAGGATCCATTTATTTCGCATAAAATGTTTTCCTAATGAACTATACTTAAATTTAGGAAATTGAATTCCTCTTTAAAAAATCGGAAATCATTTTTCAAAATAAGATTAGAATTGCTTAGATCTAAAACTATAAGTTTGAGCACAGAAACCTCAACGCTAGTTCCTGATCCCTAGTGTCTAGGATCAGGTCTTTGGCGTCCAAGCTTAGTCCATCAAGGTTGGGCTTGTGACCTTGGTGCTCGTGCCTAGATCCCTGATGCCCTCACTCATGTGTATCAAGGTAGAGCCTGAGACCTCGACACCCATGCCTAGGTGATCAAGGCCGAGCTTGAAGCCACAAAGCTTGTGCCCAATGCCCCAACACTTGGCCCCAAGGTCCACAGAGGCCAATGCGAGATTCAGGTACTCAAACTCAACTCCCCAATACCTAGGCCCGGGTCCACAAAGGCCGTGCCTAGATCCATTGAGACTAGGCTCGAGACCTTGTGCTTGTGCTTGGGTCCATCAAGGCAGGGCCTAAGACCAAGGTGCTCGTGCCCCCATCCCTAGCACTTGGTTTGAGGTCTATTCTGGTCAAACTAGAGACTTTAGTGCTCGTACTTGGTTTTTTGGCTACCCAGCACACAAATAATGTATGCCTATTTAGGAAAATCAAATAAAAAATTTCAAATCAAATGATGGAAAACATTTTCTGGTTCATTTTCAGGTTTTTGCTAAATACTAGAAAATATTGTCATTTTCCTTTAAAAAAAAAAAACTTTTAGAAAACATCTTCCAAATATGTCACATTATTTGCGAAATAAACAAAGCCCACATAACTTCTACCGATTCTTTTTAAGAAGGGATAATCTCAGCAAAAAGCCTAAATTTTGCCTCGTGGGACAACAATATCTCGAACTTTTTTTTTTTGTGCCTCACCAATACCTAGGACTTTGTACCAATGACTTACAGTAACCTTCCCCTAGCTTTGTCCACACATGCTGTGACATCAGATTCTTAACAACCATTATGGATGAAATTGTGATGAAGATATTTTTGGGTCAATGGTTCAACTTTGGGGGTACATATGGGGCGAAAAAAGTTTGGTCGTATTAATGTCATTCAGAAAAACTATCCAAAAAAAAATCCAAAATCTATTGTATTTATATCAATTTAGTCCAAAAAATTTCAATGGTATCAATTGAGTCATAAATCTTTTTCGTGTTTTGTCCATTGAGTTAATCCAATTAATTTTAATTAGAAAACGTTGACATGACGGTCCAATCAGCACCAGTTGTCCTAATGGCATACCGACACTAACTTGGATAACTTATTCAGTTTTACTAAATTTTTTCCTTTTATTTTTTTTTCTTTTCTTTTTGCCGATGGTTGGTCTTGGGCAATGGCTAATGAGGGCTAGGCAAGTTCACCCTTGCTCAATCTAATGAGGGAGGCCTTGCTTGGGCGAGGCCACCCTTGACAACCACAACTAGGTGAGGCTAGCCCTCATCAGATTTGGACAAGAGTTGCCCTGCATACAGCCAAAAATGGCAGCCCTTTAGGCTTTTTAAGTGTTGGTATGACTTTTAGGGCTATCTAGGCTTTTTTTTTTTTTTTGTGGCACCCCTAGTTTTTTTTTTTTTTTGGATCTAAGGCACCCCTAGTTTAAATATATAGACTATTATTAGGTTCATCGTGAGCATAAATATATTTGTGTGCATTCATCATTAGATAAGTGATATGTGTGTTTGAAATTAGCTTTATAACTGTAATCTTTTAAATGTTAATCATCTTATGGTGAATGTGTAAATTATTTTTAATGTCAAATAATGTGAAGCTAATAAAATCCTTTAAAATATTGCTTCTATATAATAATTTTGTTTTCCCTCATTATCTCATTACAGTCTATATTAAATAGAAACAACAAATCTTTCATAAATTTCAGTTTCCTTCCTATTGCTATGTCAGTCTGAAATCCGAAGTAAAATAAGGTTTTCTGTTCTGTCCTTTTCAATTTTCCAAAATTTTTTCAGTTTCCGGAAATATGCAAACAAGGGTAACCTAACCAGGGCATTTCTCGGTCAATGTTTCCCAAATAGGAGGAATTTCAATAATCAAATGTATCCTAATTTTTTGAGAACTCTCAGTCCCCAAGGTGCGCATCCATTAATAGTATCATGTGCAACCTAATTATAAAGTGAATTATACATATACATATACATATACATATACATATACATATATATATATATATATATATATATATATATATATATATATATATATATGCAGTACATTGTATTTGCACATTAAGTACTTTAACTTTCTTCTTTTATCATTATTATTTTTTATTTTCTCAACTTTTGATTACTAACAATCATATCTGAATTTTCAACTTCTTTAAATCCCACGATTGCAACGCGAACCATTTCATCCATATGTATTGGCTAGCTCCTAAAGTTGCTCGTGAAGGGAGATGCGGTGATTTTATCCAAAATCTTCCATAGAAATTCTCACACATGTTATTTGTATTTTTAATATGCTCGATAATTTATTTATTACCCATTGTAGTATGCTTTCAACTTTCTCTCTGGTGTGCATATGAATATGGGTTCCATATACTGTTAGGTCAGATATCTTAAAAAGATATAAACCTAATCGAGCCCCTTTATCTAGGACCACTTACAAGTTTCATAAGTCACTCCATCTCAAAGTAGATATAGCCCAAAAGCTAACTAGGAAAGGAAGGGAGTCATTTTCCTTTCCGTGGAAAACAATGGCGCTAGGAACAAAAGTAAAATAAAAGGGTTTCCTGTATCCTTATATGACATTGACACAACCAAGCCTAAAATACCCAAGAGAGTTTGATACATATACATATTTAAACATTTTCTTTTTCAAATTTTGAAAGTCCTTTTGGACCGTTGCTATATGAGAATTTAGGATATGTGGCTAGGAGAGGGAAGGTGAGACAAGGGGATTATTATGGTAAAAGTTAGGTTAGAAAGAACCAATATAGCGTATTCGATTCAGATGGAGCTAATTGTGTTATGAGCCCCAATGTCTCTCATTCAAAAAGACTCTGCGGGTCACACTTGATATTCTATGAATGGAGCTGAAATTTTGAAATACCCAGTAATATTATCAAAAAATATATATTGGGGATAAAAAAAAAAACCTAGAAAGAAACAAGGCAAAGAAATCTTTTTGTTCTTTGTTTTTTCTTTCGGGGGGGGGAGGGGCGGTCTTTATGGGGGCGATGTTGATGGACCAAAGGGCACATCTAGGGTTAGGGATGTTTCCTTCTCCAAGGGGACGTGACCTGTCTTTAAACCACCACCGTACGGTCTTGAACTAGGGCTCACAGAAATTGGTGATGCTGATGATTCCTACACATCACACTGGCTCATATGCTCAGGAGGGAATCCCAAGATCTGTTACATTGCAATCTGCTTCAAGTGGGACTTATCCTTGGGGATGCATCCACTTTAGTATTAATGGCGCGGACATATACGTAGGAGATAATCTCATTTTATCTTTTGAATTCAATAAAGACAAAAAGCTTTGTCGCCATATCACTTTCTTTACTTGATTGACTCGCGAGTTACGTCTTTATCTCAGATCATTTAAGATATAGTCATCGTTTTTTGAAGATTATTTTTATATCTTCTCGTATATATAACATTTCTTACTTTATGTAAATGGGAAAGGTGAATATAGCAATAAGCTTCCATGCTAATACTTTTGTCTCTTCAATTAAGGGAGATAAAATCATTTTTTCTTGACGTGCTGCAGAAAGTGAAAAGGGACTATGTTAAGTTGGAAGAAATTTTACAGCTTTAGAAGTTTTATACGATACATAATCGATTTTGAGACAGAATAAATTTTTGTGAGATAAGTGAAACTTCTCTTCACATATTATCTCTAATATATGTTCTTATCTTGTGAAAGGAACCTATATCCAAAAGTGGACTTTTCTTCACATACTTTCATCATATGAAGAAACAATACAATTAGGAGAAAGGGCATATATGTAGCTCTCTGGGCGATATATATGACCGGTTTGATATATATCATGCTAACCAAAAAAAACTGATTGATGCCAAACCACGACGGAGGAAATCATAGCCCTCAACAAACATGTATAAGATTGAACACATCGAATTGCACATGCATATGCATAACCGCTGGGTTTAGTACATGGATCGAGCTTATCCGCGAATGCCCTGAAAACAACACCTTTTTATCGACCCAGCTTGGACTTCAAATGGCAATCACTCCTCATCTAGAACAGATGCTCTTGGGTTTGGACCGGAAGAAGTTAGAGATGGCGATGTGCACGTAGTTGCAGCCATTCCTAGTTGTGGTTTACGTTCACGGACATGAATGTTTAATCTCAACAAGCAAGATGTTAGGGCAGGGTCAATTTTATACCCTTGATTGAAGAACCATCAAATGAGGGAATGCTGGTCAGAACAGTTTTAAATAGAAAGCGACGTTTCAGAAGTTATTGGGGGGAGAAAGTTGGTTGTCAAGATGTGCTCTCAGGTTTGGTCTTGGTCATGTATATCCCTTTTCATGTATGTGAAGAAATTGCATTTCCAATTAATTATTACCTAAAATATTCGAGACAAGAAAAATTGACAATGCACCATTATCATTGAGATGATATTTATTCATTTTTCTTATTTATTATCATTTATTGTAGATATAGGATTTCCCTACCGATTTCAAAATCAATTTCTAGGCTCATAAGAAAGATGTAACCATGCAACTCTCACTCAAAAATCACTAGAAAATGCGTTCTCTTGACACCGTGGCATCATACTATCCAATGCACCATTCTCAACAAGGTTGCAACATGAAATTTTTTGGATTACGATTGTATAGATAATGATATATTTATAATACTGACTTGAGAACTAGCATACGTTTTAAGTTAATCCATCTAGGTTTTACATGTGAAGCTCGGTTAACCCTAGTGGAGTGGAGATGGTTTTCTGTTTGCATTACCAAGATATGCATGTCTTGATGCACGAGTTCTTCTCATGTGGGCATAATCGACTGATCTTGTGTTGGGATGCGGTGAACTTTTCATGATATGTGTCTCGGATCTTGCAAACAATCTTGTTTATATCAAGCCTTTATCCTCCTCTTTTTAATCTATCTAAGCACAAACAACCTTTTGCAATAATTTCGTGCGGTAACCTTTTTACTTGGACTACGCTTTCCGACGCATCGACGAACCACTCCTCCGGAGTTGGCAGCCGTTGGATCATAAAAGATTTAATCTCAATTAGGAGAATTTGATTGGGATGGTAATAGAATCTAATCATTTCCGAAAAAGATCAAGAAAGAGGGGGTCTTAGTTAAAAAGAGTCTTGAATTTAGATCGGAAGGAAAACATATGATCAACATCAATGATCCCTCTTAGTATTATCAGAGGAATCAGTTTTGTACTCGTAGTCAGGATATTCAACTTGAAACATAAATACACACACACACACACACACACACACACACACACACACACACACACATATATATATATATATATATATATATATATATATATATATATTTATTTTTTTTTGGAACGAGATCGATGCGGCTGATGGGAGTTGGAGGAAAAGATGGATCGGGAATATAAAAGACTTGTTGACTCGGGCAAAAGAAACTGTGAGGAAGGATGGAGGGGACAAGGGAGGGCAGCTCACAGCTCCCCCTCTTCCTACCACCTTTATTGCCACTTGCTTAATTCTCATTTCTTTAAGATGTTCCAAACGTTAATCAAGTCGGTACGATTCCCCAAGATCAACAGATCCCGAGCCGTCCACGTGTAGCCACCTGATACGCCGATGCCCGATGCCACATACACATGCAGCTCCCTATAAACGACCCTCCTCATTTATATTATTGGTCTCCCTCTCTCTTTCTCTCTCTACCTCTTATAACCCAAAAGAATAGAAGAAGAGAAGACGCAAACAAAGAAGGAGAAGAGGAGAAAAGAAGCAGATCGTAAGGCCTAGGGTTTCCAGCGCCATCTTGATTTGTCATTGATTCTGTAGAGAAAAATGGCCGGCTTGCTCGGCGGCGTTGACCTGAACTTCAAGGAGACCGAGCTGTGCCTCGGCCTGCCTGGTGGTGGCGGCGGGGCAGAGGTGGAGGCTCCGAGGGCCACCGGGAAGAGAGGGTTCTCCGAGACCGAGGTGGACCTCAAGCTCAACCTTCAAGCCAAGGACGCTTCGTCAGTGGTGGATCTCAAAGAGGCCATGAAGAGTAACGAGAAGACTCTTCTTGCTGGTGCTAGTCCCGCTAAAGATCCTGCAAAGCCACCAGCCAAGTGAGTACTTTGCTCTTTTCTTTTGAGTAATCTTTTCGGTAGATTTGGTCCATGTAAATCCAACTCCCTTTCACCATGTATTACTCGTTCTTGCCATTTGGAGTGTACTCATCCGACAGGTCATGTATACTTATGTCTCCTATTGAAGAAATGGTGATTTTTTCCATTTATTTTGGTGGATTAAAGAAAAAGTCAGACAGCATACAAAACCTTTCGGAAATTCCTGAACTTGTTTATTTTTCTCATACTAATTCTTCGGGTTCTTTATGAACTGGATTTCATGTAGGGCTCAGGTGGTGGGTTGGCCGCCGGTGAGATCGTACAGGAAGAACATGATGGTAGCTCAGAAGAGCACCGACCCTGAGGAGGAGAAAGAGAAGGCTGCGGCTGCAGCATTTGTGAAGGTGTCCATGGATGGAGCACCTTATCTGCGCAAGGTCGACCTCAAGAACTACAGCAGCTACAAGCAACTCTCTGATGCTCTTGGCAAGATGTTCAGCTCCTTCACCATGGGTAAGAAATTATTGCGAAACCCCCACAACATTTTTTCTGTCGTTCGCGATGTGTTATCAACGTCCGATTTTTCTTTTTCAAAAAATGATCTTTGGCTTCTGTTGGTGAAGGGAGCTATGGTGCGCAAGGAATGATAGACTTCATGAACGAGAGCAAGCTGATGGACCTGCTGAACAGCTCTGACTATGTGCCGACCTATGAAGACAAGGACGGTGACTGGATGTTAGTGGGCGATGTTCCATGGGAGTAAGTATTTCTCCCTCATATCCCAATTCCTTATAAGTAAATCCAAAATAAAAAATAAAAAAAATCAACGCATGCAAAAGATGATGTGTACCATTTATATACCCTTTTCTGTTTCCTGATCTAAGGTTCTTGTCACCTGCTAAGTTAGTTCCCAAGGAATTTAGGAATACTATTGACCTATATCTTTTGTTGAATTATACTAGTGTAACCCAGGCAGATAATGTATCTTGCAGTAGTGGTAGACTTTATCATTCGAAAGAACTTTATAATATGTCAATCATCAGATCTCCAATAATCGACATAGGATTTTGGTGTAAAAGAGAGTATAAAACCGTAAAACGTCGGCTTTGAACCATCTCTTAGGAGGGATCGATAATTCAAAAGGTTTTTCTCGATGAGCTCAACTTTATTCCATTTCGCAGGATGTTTGTCGACTCGTGCAAGCGTCTGCGCATAATGAAAGGGTCTGAGGCAATAGGGCTCGGTAAGCAGCTTTCACATCAATTATTCGGCTATATTTCATTTTTTTTTCGAGTTTTTGTCACCTGATCATTGAGCTAATCATGGGATCTCAAAAATTTTCAGCACCAAGAGCAATGGAGAAGTGCAAAAGCAGAAGCTGAGCAGCCTATCCCTGTGCTGATCAGTTGTAATCCTCTGGAGGAGGCAGGCTCTGGCCAGAGATTCCATGGATCGAAGGCCAATGGTGCTCCTTTTTACCCGTCCCTCTCTGTACTCTCATTGTTTTAGCTCGCCCGTACATACATATCAAAAGATGTGGTGATTTGTAATGCAACAAGAGGCAATAAACTTTAGCTTGTCTGATGTTTTTCTTCCTTTTTTATTTTTTATTTTCATTTTCCCTCTTTTTTAATGTTGTTGTTTTTTGTTCTCGTGGGCTTCACCAGAATGGCTTGCTTAAAGACACGCTATTTTCCTATTCTTCTATTTCCCTACTGTCATCTCTGTCACGGTTGTTGGGTGTTTTATTCCTCCAGATATATAAATATTTATTTTCCATCCCCATGAGATTCTTGCTGCTGCTGCTGCCGATTTCCTAAATTAAATGAATTGTTATTCCTTCGTTTTGTTCTTTTTTTTATTGCTTCATCTAGTCAGTATTATATGTTCGAGAGGAGATGTGCCGAATCCATGACCCCCGAGTGGGGGAGGGAGCAGGGCCATGTGCATGCTGATGGGCATCCATTATTCATGGCCATTATTTTTTTCTTATTGCTAGCTCGTCTCATATAATAAAAATATTTCATTTCATTTTTTCTATTCGTATTATTATGGGGAATCGATGCTTACATACCTGTACTAGTGAATGATGCAAATGGAGGTTGATGATTAGGGGCACTTGCGTATACCTATGCTTGGTTTAAAAATGGCAGTAGGGACTAGGGACAACTTTCCTGAGATCACTTGGATCCGGGTTAGGTCAGTGTTGTTTCGCAACTTTCCATATAAAGAATGAACATATCCCTGGAAATCTGTGGGCTTATATGCACATCTTGGATCAGGCGACCCTCGTGGCAGCTAGTGCCATGTTCCTCTCTTGAATGGAAATACTAGTTTTAGACGTGTGGGGTTTGTCCATGCTTTGCCTTGGGATCGATCCCAAAGAAAGCGGGCAAAAATACTTTACCGAACAAGAAAGGTTTATAGAGATTCATGATATTAATATTCTCAAAATTTTATATAATGTTTACATCGCGAATTCATCTCCCTTAGATGAAATTAATTAACAAATTATTAAAAAGTTTTAGACAATTTTCCTCCAAAAAATTGCCACATTGAACATGGGGTTTTTGAAGAACACAAATATGTTTTGGCCCTTTTCCTTTTCTTCCCTCTTTCACTTTCTTCTCCTCAGGCGTTGCTCTTCACCTCCCATGGCCACGAACACAAAGCACGCTTAGCATAGAGCTGACCCCGCTGCTGCACCATGCCACTATGGGCGGCTACTGCCAACCCAATGTTCTCTCTCTCTCTCTCTCTCTCTAGGCCTTGGCCTTGCAGTATCCCTCTCTACTTGTAACAATCCAGCATAGTCACGTGGGTTAAGCCAAACATTGAAGTACTTTGAGTAATAGTACAAATTGATGGTGATCTTTTGGGAGCAGACTTACTTATGAATAACATCACACAGCCTCAATCATTCTAAGTGGGAGTTGGAAGTCACAAACTTCCCCACCTAAACCACTAACATTGTGGTCCATTCGAATTAGCAATACTCCCCTAATTCGATTATGGTTCGATCCATTCATTCCCCCTCTTCCATCCTAGAAGAATAATAAATCCTACCCCGTTCAGGTCCTCTAGCCTTAAGGATCACTCTTGCCCTCATTAGATCGGATATGGGTCCAGTTCATCCATGAACCACGCATTTACTGAACAGAATCTTGCTCTGATACAATATATATATATATATATATATGGCCCATCTCATATAGGTCAAGCCCCCAAAAGTACTCTAAGTATCTGCACAAAAGTAATGACCATTTCGGATGGATGTTCCTTATGAATGACATTACAAGGTGCTTCGCTGAAAATGAGATTTTACCTAAGAAGTGAAAAATTTTACACCAAAAGTCGATCCTTGATTTTTTGTGGAAATGCTATGATGATTTTGAATAGGAAAGGGTTTTGGCTTTTAAAGTGAAAATGAAGAGACGAACGCGGAAATTTAAAGTACAAAGAAATAAATTTTGCAAGGCAGATAAATGGAAATAACATACTCCATTGACTTAATGTGTCCTGGGAACCCCCATTTACAACAAATGCAGAGAGCAGTTATGGCTCACCAACCACGATTACAAACCAGTAGTTACTTCTCCAAGTACAATTATTACTATGCATTCTCCGAGATCCTTGGCTTGCTTCTCGTACGTTGATGATTAGTATCCACAAAAATTTTAACTTCTGAGGCCACCTGGATAACCAACCGTCACTGGGTAATGCAACCTTCATTCGACATCCACGATTCAAGCATCCCCTCCATTTCCACATCCAATGATTGGTCACTCATAGGCTTTGCTGATGAGTAATGGTACTTGTCGCTTGTCCTTCCATCCAATTGTCAATTACCCTGACTGATATGTAGTTTTTGATTCAGCTGAGTCTTTTTCAATCAAACTCTCAATTAATTGATCAAACCTCACCATTTGTCGATTACAAGGAGTTGTTATTTTTTGGTGCAAACACAAGACTTCACTAATCTGACTTGGGATTTGGGGAATCATACTAATTTCATGCCCAAGTCAGGGTGAAGGTCGGCCCTACTTGTTGTCGATGCAGAGAGGGGGAGGTGGGCAACTGCAGTGACGAGGCGGACGGAGGAGGCGTGGGTGAGGGGCCAGCACGACTGCCGGGCAATGGATGCGACGTGCAACGGTGGCGAGGAGCGAGCACCGCTAGAGGTGGCAGGGGGCCAGGGGCAAGGAGTTGCGGGAGAGAGCGGTTCTAATGTAACTACACGTTCGATTGCCCCTTTCCTGTTGATATTCAATTTTGTTGTAAGGAGTTTTTCTTGATTGGAGTCTCGAAAAACAAGAAGATATACCATCAAATTCTTGTGCAATGGTTCCTTACAAATGCCTGATTTTAACCTCCTACTGATGTAATAATTAAGTTGGGTCCATAAGATATAACAGATTATTTATTTGAGTGGTACCCAAAGTCTTATTTATATAGAATTATAGAAACCTAATAATAAGTTTATGCTATGATTGGATCGATGCTACGGTATTGGCATGTGCAAATCGCACATTGCTGCATTTTTAAAATATTTGCTCCACAAAGTTCATCGTTGAAATGTCCCAACGCGAACGATTATAAAAGGCACCTGTATCAATTTTCTTTTCAATTTTGCTAATTTCACGTACGGAATTATGAACTGATATTCAATTACGACATGGTTAAGGATAATGGGAAACCTTGTTAGAGAACTTATTTTTTGCCACTGAAAAAGGTCAAAATGAGTGATGATTTATTTACCTTCTAAATGGTCATGTTATTTTTCCGGCCTCCAAACATGCTACAAATCCCTCACTTCTTCGCATATTTCAACAAGGTCTGCCTTTTCTGGGAAAAAAAAAAGGAATTTGGAAAATGACAATATGTAACTCACCAAATCTCAAGTGGTGACTCATGATAACTTGTGTATCCGAAGGTGACTTTCCCCACAGAATGTCACAAAAGGCATCTTGTGCTATAATTCTTGAGTATCAACTTGAAAAAGGGTCTACTTCCAAAGTCCGCACTGAAAGATGACTCGTAACAATGCACCCTTCAAAGGCAATTTATTATATGCCATGGAAGATGGCATACGTAATATTATTCGTCAGAAAGCAAATTTAGAGGTGCGTATCAAGAGCTTTATTCATCCAGTACATCTCAAAAGATGGCTCTACCCCCAAGGCCCAGCTTGTTTTCGCACATGTCACTACCTTGGTTGGTGAATGTTCTTCGATTTGATTAGGGATTTCTTGGCTATTTTAAACCTGATTAGCCTTTTGTTTTAGTTCTACCTTTTTCCAGGTTCAAGAAGCACATTATGTGAAGCTTGATGGGCCTTTGAGGCTTTCCCCGGCTCGTATAGACCTTCGTGGGACTTGATGGCACGGGCTTATTTGGTCCGTATCGGGCTAAATGGAGCTTTAATGGAGAGCCTTTGGACTTTTTTTTATGGCTCTAACGAAATTGGTGTTGGTCCAAGGTTGGATTACATGACTGTGATGGGTGGGTGGCCAAGAATAAGAAAGACCCGCTTTCACTCAGGCCCAGGGAGAGATTCGCTGTCGGCTTCGGTGTTTAGGATCAAGGAGAGATGGTTAATTACTTTGTAGCTGGGAGGGTGACTAGAAAGCTTTCCGTAACTATAGAGATAAGCCAACTCACAAACTTAGACAGAAAATGATATTATAAACGTCATAACTTTCTTATGGTGTTCACTTTAATATCAAATTTTTCTGATAAATCACTTTAGTGCCGCTTTAATGAAAAAAACAATTATTTAAGTACTAACTTTGATTAAAGATGCTGGAAATCCAATGTGGCATCATTTATTGTATATTGGCTGATGTGGCTTCATCAGAGAATTTCAATTAGTAACAAACAACGTCGTTTGTACTTTTTTTATTTTATTTATGGAAAGTTATCAAAAAAATCTTAAATCTATTATACTTTAACCAATTCAAACATAAACCTTTCAAATTTATCAATTGAATCTTAAATATTTTCATGTTTTATAATTTTTAGTTGGAAATCATTGATATGGATGTTGGTTGTCTTATGTGATAGATAGCTACGTGGCATAGTTGGAGCCGACGTTCACAATTTTTGTAATTTTTGTTGGTGAAATTCTTGAATTTTTAAGAGAAAAAGGTATAAAAAATTATAAACTATGCCTATTGTGACACATTTATCCTATATATGTTTTGTGATATGAAGAACCTCAATTTTATTTTTACCAAAAAAAATAATTGAATTTTACCAAAAAAAGAACCTCAAATTTATATGTGTGTGACACATTTATCCAAAGCTTTTTTTGTGATGCAAAAAACCTAAAAATTTATATAGTGTGACACATTTACCCTATATTATTTTTGTAACATCAAAAACCCTAAATTTATACTCATGTGACATATTTATCCTAAATTTTGTGATAAATGTGCCACATTGATATAAGTTTAGAGTTTTTGATATCACAAAAAAGTTTTGGGGAAATGTCACACCGGCTAAGGGTGAGCATGTTCCAAGATAGAACTAGGAACCTAAGAATTAAACTGGTAAGAATCGGTTTGGTTCTAGGTTTTAGGACATGTAGGACAGGTTTGATATTCTAAAAATTGGAGAACATGTTCTGACAGATAAGTTCTAAGTTCGAAAACTGGAATCTTGGAACTTAGAATAAGTTTGTATTTTTTTTTTTGTTCTTTGTCTTTCTGCAATCCTGACATTCCATAGTGTTCAATGATGAGGGCGTTATTTGAAATCACTAGTCCGAGCTTTCATTTTTGGCGATATTCATGATTGAGACTTTTAGTTTTTTAATATTTCATAAATTTCATGTGTCTAAATATAAGTTATGATCAATGAATTATTACAAATGGTAGTCATTAAAGGTAATGATTCATTGCAATCATTAAATTAAGAGTATAGGATGAACTTGAAACCTATGATGAGGGTAGATTCCATGTTTCAAAAATTAGAAAGCTTATTCCAATGGTTATGCTCCATATTTAGGTGTTACTTGGATGGAACTTGGCACTGCTCCCTCATGCCTAACTCTTGTAAAATTTTGGAACAAATATGTCACAAAGGTACAACTTTGGAGTTTTTTGTGTCACAAAAAAAGAAGAAGAGTACTTTACCAAAAAAAAAAAGAAAAAGAAGAAGAGTAAATGCAACAAGGTAGACATAATTTAGAGTTTTTGTTTTTTTTTCCTTTTTAAATTATTTTAAATTTTCTTCTTTTCTTTCTTTTTCTTTAATTTTCTTCCAAGCCTTGTGAAGGTCACTAGCCCACCCTCACTAGTCATAAGCAAGGGTAGATCGACTCTCGCCAACCACTGGACAAGGTCATGATATAACACTCTCAACATGTCACGGCTAACACAATTACTAAAATCTTTTCACTTGTAAGTATGCAGAAGTGTATATGAACAGAAAACAACCTAGGACAAATGAAAACACAGAAACACACGTAGAATTACAAACCATATGAATTTGTTTCACTTCTTAGTTATATACATTCGGTGATAAGGTCAGGTTCACCGGGAGAATTAATCAAAATACTACTACAAATCCTGCCAAAAATTTCCATCAACTACATCATCCCGACCTAGATAGCATCAATGTACAAAGTCACCTGTCTCCTATCCATAGTACGTCCATGGTCATGGCTTGGCCTTCTAAAAATGCTACCTCTATCCTCCTGCACTTGCCCTACTCGACCCCGCTACTTCCATTGTCATCGCCATCAAGGAGTGCAAGAGGTCCCACTAGATGCCCGCTCACACAGGTGTAAACGTCGACAAAACCAAGCATTATCGGACCCAATGGTAAATCGACATCTATTGTCAAAATCGAAATGACCCTGATGAAGATAACATCGGGGAAGTCGAGGTCACTAAGTGTAGTCCGGTGCCACGTGAGGTCCATTGGGGCATCGTACAAAGTCATGGGGATGTAGGTAGGAGCGACATGGCTACTGATTTAAAAATAATGGTTAACCATGAGCGAGCATAAAACAAGTAACTGTCAACCAATCTACACTACATACGTCAATATGGCACATGTGAGGAAGTTTAAATATAAAATATAAAATATTGTTTTAAAGTCAACTTATCCGAGAACCATTTTCAAAACTAGAATAACGAGTTGGAAAAGATTTCCTTTGAAATCGATAATCCAATAAAGATTAAATTTGAAAAGACCAATCATCATCCTTGTTGTGAATTAGCCGACACCATCTTTTGGGGAACTCCATTATCCCTTAGGCATCTCGCATCCATCCGGCATCGCGAGGATATTTGGAGTAATCATGTTACACCCTTTAGGCATCCGAAAGAACTTAGTTACCCCTCTAGGCATTTCTACTAACAACTAGGGCACTGTCATCCCAAGGATTGACAGCATTCCAAGCACTCATGATGCACCAATTTAATAATTCAATTTAATAATGCTATCCACTGTGCTAAGGCACAAGAATCAAATCAATTTCAAAATCAACAATCCTTTGTCCATCTGTAAACTAGAGGAATGGTATAAAACAGTTGGTTGGAAATACCAGCCAAAAGACAAGTTAAAAGGGAATTTGTTCAAAATCCCCAATTTGATCCAAAAAGGGCAGTTTGCCTGCCTTTAGAAATCACCTGTATTTTTCAAGTAAATCAGTAAAATTACGAAACTTTAACACGATGTAGACAATACTCTGAGGAACGTTTTTCATAGAGAAGTTAAAACCTGATTCACCTTGTACAATTCTTAATAATTCAAATAAGTCGGGTTAATAATAGGGCAGATTTCCGAGCTGAAACAGATCAAAAAAATGAGCGTTCAAAAGCCTAAATGAGTACCCTACCCCTAGGAAGAGTCAAATCCCCACTACCTATAGTTGAAAATGTGGTGTAAAACTTTCAAGAAGAACACTTCTCAAAATCTTTTTGTCGAAAATTCTATAGAAAATCAAAACCGCATAAGCAGTAAAACTCCAAGAAAACAGATTCAAATCCGCTTATGTTCTTCAAATAATTTTGATCATACGAAGTCCAAAAAATCCAAAATTAAAATATGTTATAGAACAAAGTATAATGTGCAACTTTGCGAAGAAAGCCTCACAAAATTTGTACTACAAAAACTAGCAAAAAATTGGCAAAATCACAGATATATAGTAAACCGAACTTGTGCAAAACACCGTTCTTGGATTCATTCACTCAACCTCAAACAAGCATAAATCTCAAAAATCAGCATCTCAACAACACCTTTACAAACTCAATAAACCATAAACTCAACAATGCTCTAGTAATTCACCTTTCCTGAAATCGTCGATTAACACGAATACATACGAAAACAAATCGCAATAACGGAAATCCGAGGAAACTGACCTCGGCGTGCAATAATTAACCTATGCAGCATAAAATGGAAGGCAATTTACTTGCCTCAGGTCCTAGAGATGCTGTTGTCGCGGCTGGAAACAGGTCAGGAAGTCTCAAGTTTGCTAATGTCCTCCGACAGCCCGAGATGGTTTGAGGAGATGACGCGGGCGATGGAGCGACGATTTGAGCTGGGCTGGTCTGAGCTGAGTGTTGTTGGCGGTCGTACGGCTTGATCGGTCGTGCGAGCAGAGGGAATAGAGAGAGAGAGAGAGAGCGGTGGGACTTGAGGGGAACGGTGAGGTGGCGTGGAATAGAGGACGATCTCGGTGAAAACGAAGAAGGACAAGCGGCTGCCGCTTCTTTTTATAGTGCAGTTGTTCCTCCTTTGTGTGCTTCCGATGGCCGACGCGACAGAACCAGCGTGAGCTAGCTAGGGCTCGCGCCTTGCTGAAGACAGGTGGCATGACTTGGCGATACGGTGATGATGATGAGGCGGGTGCATGCTGAGGTGGCATCGTTCGGTGGTAATGTGGCAAGGAGCGGTGATGTGGCGTTGATGTGGCTCAGTGGTGGCGTTGTAGCGAGTGATGTGGCACAATTGTGGCATTGAGGTGACAATTGTTGGAGGTAATACTTCAAGCAACTACTTCTTCTCTCTCAAACCTATTACCTCCAACAATCTTGAAGTATTAGGTTCGTGTGACGGATTTGAGCGAGTAAAGTGTGTTCTTGAAGATTTCGTCAAGACGAACTCGCGACTGTAATTTACTTTCGATTTCGACGGTACTATTGGCTGGGATCTGAGTTTGAAGATTCGGGTGACCGAAATCTTTGATTCAAAAACCCAAAAAAATTATAGCCAATTTAAGAGGGTGAAACCACTTGGGCTTTGATCTACTCGTCGCTACGAACGTTTTGAGTGGTCACTTGCGTCAATCGGAGGTCGGACGGAGAAGTTACGACACCCGGAAGTTTCCATCTGAATTTCTAGCGAATTTTGGGGACGAAATTTCTAGCGAATTTCGGGGGCGAAATTTTTCAGCGAGTTTCAGCGACAAGGGCAGTCCATCTTAAGGTTTTTGGGCGCTCCAAATCCGTTTTTGGGGTTTGTTTTGGCAAATTCCATCTCTACAGAGCGGTTTGATCAAGGTTAGGGGAGTTATTCAACTTTGTTGCTCTGAGGACTTCAAGGTGCACTCTTTCTAACATTTTGCTTTGATTAAAATGGCAAAGCGTAGTTCCTATGATATTAGAAAGTTGCAATCTTTTGATGTTACTGAATTTCATGGCTGGAAATTACATGTTCAATTTGGCATGAAAGAACGTGACATATTCTATACTGTATTGAGCGATTTTACATCTACCACTGAAGATGTGAATGAATATCAATGGAACAAAGATGAGGATTTTTGTAGATATTACTTGTTGAACTCTCTAAATCCTAATTTGGCTATGACTTATAGTGAGTATAAGACGGCGAAAGAGATATGGGATCACTTGAACGCTCAGTTCCAAAAACAAGAGGGGTTATCTAAAACCCTCATAGCGGAGAAATTCTTTGACTTTAAATTCACTATGAATTCAAGCATTACCTCTCAGTTAGTTGAATTTGAGAACATGAGGAACAAGCTGAAAGATGATAATTCTGATATGTCCGATAATCTCTTTGTTGGTCTTGTGTTGAGCAAACTGCCAACCGAATGGAGTTCTTTCAAGACTCGAAATGCACAGATCAAGGTACAGATAGGACTGGATGAATTAAAGAGGTATATTCACATTGAGGATCAAAATATCACTAGGAAGAGTTTGGAACAAGTGGGACAACAAAAGTCAGTTGCCAACTTAGTTTCACACTCCAACAAACCTCAGAAAAAGTCCAAGTCACCAAAAGGTGAATCCTCTTTACAGTTAGAGGCCAAAAAGACTATCTTCAAAAAGAAGAAGAAGGGCAAGTGCCATAACTGTGGAAAATGGGGTCACTGGGCAGCAGAGTGTAAGTTGTCAAGGAAGCCAAATAACGACACACCACATAATGAGGCCAATATGCTAATTAGAGGATCTGAGTCTCGAGCCTTTATTGGAATGATGAATAATGGAAAGGCCAGCATCTCTTCTGAGTGGTGGTTGGACAGTGGCGCTACTTGTCATGCTACAAATGATAAGAATTTACTCATTGAGGTCACAGAAGTGAAAGACACTGTGGAAAATTGCAATGGTGGTGAGGCAAAGGTGACTCATGCTGGAACTGCAAATTTGGTGCTTTCTTTAGGTAAATTACTAACTCTGAAACATGTTAGAGTAGTACCTTTACTTAAGAAGAATTTAATATCTATGAGTTTACTTGATAAAGCCGGTATGTCTTTTTCAACTATGAATGGTAGAGTAACTTTATCTGTTAACTCATATTATTTTGGTTGTGCATTCATGGTTAATGGTATGTATAGGTTGAGTTTAAATGCTGATAGCATAAACCATGTGAATTCTACTTTGATTGATCCAAAGTTGCTACACAATAGACTTGGACATGTGAATTACAGGAAAATGCAACATTTAGCTAAAACTCATAACATTCCATTAGATACTTCTATTCGATTTGATAAGTGTGAAGTGTGTGCACAGGCTAAAATTACTAGAAAACCCTTTAAATTGATTTCTAAAAGCACACAACTTCTTGAGCTAATACATTCTGACATTTGTGATTTTAGAAATTACATTACTAAAGGTGGTCGGAAGTATCTAATAACATTCATAGACGATTTTTCTAGATATTGTCATGTCTATTTGTTGAAATCGAAAGATGAGGCTTTTGAAAAATTTAAGATTTTCAAGTCTAGAGTAGAAAATCAACTCAACTTGAAAATTAAGAGGTTTAGGAGTGATAGAGGAGGAGAATATACTATGTCAAGGTTCAAGGAATTTTGTGCTTCAGAAGGTATAATACTTGAAACCACTGCTCCTTATTCACCCCAATCAAATGGTGTTGCAGAGCGTAAGAATAAAACGTTAACTGAAATGTTAAACTCTATGTTACTTACAGCTGGCATGCCTTCCTCCTACTGGGGAGAAGCAGTTCTAACTGCTAATCACATCTTGAACAGGTTGCCGCACTTTAAGTTGTCCATGACACCTTATGAGATATGGCATGAGCGCCCTTGTAGATATGATACTCTTAAGACTTGTGGCTGTATTGCTTATGTAAGTATACCAGATCCTAAAAAACCTAAGGTGGGATCTAGAACTATTACTTGTGTATATCTAGGTAGTGCAGAAGATAGCGCTGCAAATAGGTTTTTAGATCTATCTACTAACACGGTGATAAAATCTAGAGATGCGTGTTCTTTGAAAACAAGTTTATCGTAGATCAAGGCTTGAATGTTTCGGATCTACGATATGATTTCAGAATCTCCCGTAGAATCTGGAAGGTGCCCTTCGACACTAATTCCACACGCTTGGCTATTGAACCAATTCCAGGTTAGAGTATCTACAAGAGAGAGAATTCCCAAAAGTTTTGGTGAAGACTTTGTTGCTTACCATCTTGAGGATGATCCATTCTCCTATCGGGAAGCAATGAGATCTAGGGAATCTCTACTGTGGGCGTAAGCCATAGATGATGAAATGAGCTCTCTGCAGAATCACACTTGGCAGCTAGTAAATTTGCCAAAAGGGGCTAAAGCTATAGGCTGTAAATGGGTGTTGAAGAAGAAACTGAATAGTGATGGATCAATAGCCAGATACAAAGCACGCTTAGTAGCTAAAGGTTATAAACAACAGAGTGGAATAGACTATTTTGATGTCTATTCACCTGTGTGTCATCTATCAACTATAAGAATTCTTCTTGCTTTGGCATCTATTGAACACTTTGTAGTGCATCAAATGGATGTAAAAACAGCTTTCTTAAATGGGGATTTAAATGAGGAAATTTACATGGAACAACCGGAAGGATATGTTATGAAAGGTCTTGAGGATAAAGTTTGTAAATTAAATAAATCCTTATATGGTCTTAAACAAGCACCTAAGATGTGGCATCTTAAATTTGATGAAGTGGTAAAGAGTTATGGCTTTCGGTCTAGTTATTCGATAAATGCCTTTACCATCGTTCTATGTCAAATAAGATAGTCATCATTTGCTTGTATGTTGATGACATGTTAATTCTTGGTTTCGATCATTCTGTAGTGAGTGACGTGAAAGCTACTTTAGCTCAAGCATTTGACATGAAAGATCTTGGTATTGCTAATATTATTCTTGGTATGAAAGTAAGCTTTGAACGGCAAGTCATCTCCCTTAGCCAGACTCATTATATTGAGCAGCTACTTTCTACTTGGAGATACGATAAGTGTAAACCGAGTGAGACACCCTGTGATTATAATAATAGACTGAGTCCTAATGAAGGGACTAGCGTGGATAAGTTAAAGTACTTAAAACTGATTGGTAGTCTCATGTATGCTATGAGTTGCACTAGACCCGACATAGCCTTTACAGTTGGCATGCTGAGTCGTTTTACTAGTAATCCTAGTAAAGAGCATTGGGATGCCCTCAATAGGCTAATGGGATACCTTAAATGTACTAAAGATTATGCTCTCTATTATTCTAGTTATCCTCCAACTGTGGATGGATATTCTGATGCCTCATGGTGCTCAGATATTGGAAATAGTAAGTCCACTAGTGGGTATGTATTCACTTTGGGTGGAGCTGCTATTACTTGGAAATCCAAATGACAAACTTGTATTGCATTGTCATCTATGGAATCGGAACTTTTTGCTTTAGCCTTAGCCGGTGAGGAGGCAGAGTGGATAAAGAATCTGATTATGGATATTCCTTTAACTCGGCTAAAGATTAATTCTTTAAGCCTATTCTGTGATAATTGAGCAGCTGTCCAAGTCGTCAAGAATTCTCTCTTTAATTCAAAGAGAAGACATGTGAGACTGAGACATGCGTTGTTGAATTATCTGAGAGAACAAGGGGTTATCACCTTGATCGATGTGAGATCGAAGGATAACATAGCCGATACTCTCACCAAAGGTATGCCTAAAGATCGATTATTCAAAACAGTGGGGGAACTGGGGTTAAAGACTATATAGGCAAGTCTTAACTACCATTTACTTACCTATGTTTTGAATTATCAAATCTTTCTTTATTGGCTACAATGATAAGCACAGCTTTATATGTTTCATTGATGTTCACAACTTGCGACTAATTGAAGAGGGTGAGTTGTCTCATTCCAAATTTGATGAAGATGACTTTAACCTAATTCAAATGTTCTATCTGGAAAAATTGTGTCATTCCAAACTTGATGATACAATTCAACTAGATTGGACTATCCTTTTTGGTTAAATGATCTCATTCCAAACTTGATGCTAGATTATTTGACTTTAAGGAATCAGTAATTGTGACATTTCAAATTGAAACATAGAAACAATTGTTTACATAAGAAGCCTATTTGTCTTGTTCTTAATTGAAACTTGATATTGCATGACTAGGTTGTTGTAAGTGACTTGACTATTGGTCTTGTTCTTTGAAACTAGACAATAGTTATTCTCCTACAAATAAACTTAAGTTGATGGCTCTTTGTAAATCACATTGTTTAGGTCTTGTTCATAATTTATGAAACTGGCTTGATGCTTATGACATGATATTATGATGCTTTATGACATCAATATATGTTCTTCTCCGCCTGATGGAATGGTGCTAAGTTTTCATTCAATTGATTGAATTCATGATAATATGAAATTCATATTTGACATTCTACAGGGGATGGCAGAGATGGAGGAGAGCTTAATGAGTGGGATCCTGACTAGGATGACCTACTTGATGAATGAATATATATCACTTAGAGTGTGTGGGGACTTGACAGTTTACCTGCTATTGCTTATTTTGATGAAGTCTATTTACTTGAGACTTGCATTTTGCTATTTCTATTTTGTGGATTATGCTTGTTTCTTATATTTGTAAGGCCTTAGACTATTTTGACTGGCATACTTATACTTGATTAATATGCATATATTGGTTGTGAACTGAATCTGAGATTTATTTTGTGAAGTGGATGATTCATGTTTGTTTGAACATTACACTGACCAACTTATTGGATTGTGCTGTATGGTGAACATAAGAGGAGATTGTTGGATATATTATTAATATAATCCAAAATAATATATTCACATACAAGCCCAATAGGTAAAAGCATGGTTATTTGGGTCCATATGGGCCGAAGCCCAATCACGTGCATATAAAAACTCTAGGGTTTCCCTACGCTGGAGGTAATACTGTTGAACATTCCAAACTTGACGTCTCTTGGTGTAATACTTCAAGCAACTACTTCTTCTCTCTCAAACCTATTACCTCCAGCGATGGAGCGACGATTTGAGCTGGGTTGGGCTGAGCTGAGTGTTGTTGGCGGTCGTACTGTATGGTGAACATAAGAGGAGATTGTTGGATATATTATTAATATAATCCAAAATAATATATTCACATACAAGCCCAATAGGTAAAAGCATGGTTATTTGGGTCCATATGGGCTGAAGCCCAATAACGTGCATATAAAAACTCTAGGGTTTCCCTACGCTGGAGGTAATACTGTTGAACATTCCAAACTTGACGTCTCTTGGTGTAATACTTCAAGCAACTACTTCTTCTCTCTCAAACCTATTACCTCCAGCGATGGAGCGACGATTTGAGCTGGGTTGGGCTGAGCTGAGTGTTGTTGGCGGTCGTACGGCTTGAGCGATCGTGCGAGAAAAGGGAATAGAGAGAGAGAGAGAGAGAGAGAGAGAGAGCGGTGGGACTTGAGGGGAACGGTGAGGTGGTGTGGAATAGAGGACGATCTCGGTGAAAACGAAGGAGGACAAGCGGCTGCCGCTTCTTTGTATAGTGCAGTTGTTCCTCCTTTTTGTGCTTCCGATGGCTGATGCGGCAGAACCAGCGTGAGCTAGCTAGGGCTCGCGCCTTGCTGAAGACAGGTGGCGTGACTTGGAGATACGGTGATGATGATGATGAGGCGGGTGCATGCAGAGGTGGCACCGTTTGGTGGTAACGTGGCAAGGAGTGGTGATGTGGCTCAATGGTGGCGTTGCAGCGAGTGATGTGGCACAATTGTGGCATTGAGGTGACAATTTGATGTAAGCCAAGAGTAGGCTTTCTCAAATAGTAGGATTGGGAGAGTGACTCGCACACAAGAAACAAGACGAACAGAAATTTCAGTACTACGCGAGCTCAGGAGAACAGTTGTATCTTTGTCGATATAATAAAGAGCATGGAAACTATAAGCTAGTAAAAGCATCATGCGAGCTCTCAAGGTGTCTTTTAAGCTTCTGGAATGGACTCAAGATGTCGATACGACTTCACAGTTTCATCGAGCTTGAATGGGGGCCGATCTTCTTGGTCGAGAGAGTTGATCTTCAATGCGGGCTGCATCACGATGACTTGGTGGAGTTGAGTAGTTGGTTGAGGTGTCGCGGTTGGTGACGGGGACGAACTGAGGTGACAAGTCCTTGCGGTGGTGTGGTGAGGCATAGCAACTAGATGACATAGTGGCAGTGGCGCAAGTGGCATGATCCGATGGCGAGCTTGCTAGCACAGTGATGATTGCTAGTTGCCTAAGGCTCACGATTCCATCAAGTGAAAACCCAAATGTCACAATGCAAGGCCCTTGTCTATGGTCGGTGAGGGTGGTCGACCATTGTTGGACTTGGTAGAATAATAAAAAAAAAAAGAAAGCAAAAAATAAATCATATCTTTTTTACAAAAATATATAAAAAAATTATCCATGTCGGCTGTAGGCCATCTTATGTAGTATCTCCATGTTAGTGATATCCGGTTAAGATTGATTGATGGATTTAATTAGTAAAATATAAAAAATGTTTATGATTCAATTGGTATAATTAAAATGTTTAAGAGTGAATTGGTCAAAATGCAATAATTTTAGGGCTTTATGGATGATTTTTCCATTTTTTTCCCAAATCGACAAATTAGGGCTAAATCTGGGCAAAGAAGCAAACCCGAACCCTACCCATTGAAACTACTTGTAAAATTGTAGTTGATTATTTGCAAGAGAGTGAGCGAGAGTCCCAGAAAAAGCACATTCAAGGTCATTATGTAAAGCTTCCCGCGGCTGTTGAAGATGGGATTGTTGGGCGCATATACTGACCATCAGCCATGTCACGGTCTTCAAGATCTCCTCGAGTTTCCTTAAGGATTTGGATTCAACCGAGATGTGTCTCGCCGGGTTGTCCTCATCTTAACCGCAAAGCCTTGTCTTCAATCCTCCACTCGTGGTCTCATCTTTCATTGCAAAGCCACCTCTTTCTCCTCCAAGCTCTAAAGAACGGGTCCCTTCTTGGTCCATGCTTTGGATTTCGTCAACTAGAATTGGGGCGAACGAGATTTGGAGCATATGAAGGCAAATTAGGGCGCGTTTGG
The DNA here is from genome assembly GCA_017140255.1 of Eucalyptus paniculata subsp. matutina. NCBI lineage: Eukaryota > Viridiplantae > Streptophyta > Magnoliopsida > Myrtales > Myrtaceae > Eucalyptus > Eucalyptus paniculata. Next base: position 34,709,943 of record CM029442.1, on the reverse strand, counting down.
TATCGTTTATGTTCAAAAATTGTTCAAGAGAACAGAAATAGAAAAAAATGTTTTTGTTCCGGAGAACAATTTTTGACCAAAAAGATGCGTTTGGTAAACTTGTTCCGGGAATAAAAAATGAATAGAAACACGTTTGGTAAATTTATATTCTTTTTTTGTTTCTTTTAATTTTTAAATATTTTTATTTTATTTTTCCTTTTTTCCTTTCTTTTTTTATTTTTTCTTCTTTCAGCCGGTCGCCGGCCCTCGGCGATGCTCGGCCTCGCCGGATCTGAGCGAGCTCGAGCTCGCCCAGCCATGGCGAGGCTCGGCGTCACCGGCGCGGGCGAGGTCGAGCCTCGCTAGGGGTCGGCGACGCTCAGCCTTGCCGGGGGCCGGTGACGCTCCGGCGAGGTCGCGGACCCTCAACGGCATCGCCGGCCCTCGACAGCCGGTCGCCGGCCATGGCCGGGCCGGCGACCGCCAAAGAAAAAAGAAGAAGAAAAGAAGAGAGAGAGAAAGAAGAAGTGTTTCTTCAAAATCGTTTATGGAACAAAGCAAACAATTTTTTTTTTTGTTTTCATTTTTACGTTTTTTGTGTTCTAACAAAAAATATGATTTTGACAAAAACGCAAATAAACGCGTTTACGTTGCTTTTTTTTTGTTCCTAACAAAAAAACAAAATTTTTGTTTATAAACAAAAAAAAAGAACGAAAACATGCAAGCCCTTAAAGGCTGAGATAGCACTCTGTTTCTCCGTTTTGAATTTTTTTGTTTTGCACTTTTAGCTTTAGAAAGAGAGTATTTCCTCAAAGAAAACTTCTTTGTTTTGTTCACTTTGCCAAGTTGGACAAAAAACTTTTCGTCTTGGACTTCAATTTCTTTTATAAAGCTATGTTAGAACGAACCAAAAAAAAAACCTAAAAAACCACATGGGACCTTTGACTGGAGTTTGTTGCTAGAGGCACTTAAAATGATTGTTTTTTTTTTCCTCAAATTTTGCACTTAAATGGCCTAGCAAAAAGTTTTGACATCAAAGTAAGCATTTTATGGAAATTACGACACTTATTTTGTCAATGTCCTCAAGCTTAGGCTACTGACGCTTTGGACGTAACTTGAGTCCCTTTTAAGTCTTGATGGCTCAAATAAAGCTTGGGCCTTTAGGCCCCTAACGGTAGTAATGAATGGCGTAAATGCTAGTCATTTGGGTTGGAAATTGATTTATGGAAGATAAATAGAATTTTCTATTTTTATTTATAGATAAGTTTATGAGTAAAAATTTATGTTTGATAATGACGTAAAATTTTCATTCTCGAAATAAAATTTCACAAAATTTCTCCTTTCCAGGGGCAGTGGCTAGCGAATGGCAGTGGTGGGTGGCAGACAACGATGGGCAGTGATCGGTGATGATGGATAGTGATAGCGAGCATCAACGGCGGGTGGATGACCGACTAATAGAGAAGACGAATGACAAGAATAGTTTTTATTTTTTATTTCTATTTCAAAAAAAAAAGTAAAAAAAATTATTTTACTTAGGTTTATTCAAAATCTATTTCTAGACTAAAAGTTTATTCTATAAATTGAAGGAAAAAATTATGTCACCAAATGGATTTTAATTCTAAAATAAGTTTAAAATAAAAAATTTATTCTTGAACAGAAATAAAAAAAAATTGTCATGCTGTTCATCTGAAGTAACTAGATTAAACTGATCATGAAGTAAAGACTACCGAGAGATAACATATGACTTTCCAATCTCGAAGTCCCACATTTTCGATGCACATCCGATGTATCCATGCTTTGTCTCTTCGACCGGGATTCGAATTCACACCCACAGTCGCGACGGGTTCGTCATAAAAAGCTCCTCAATCAAGAACCCCAACAGGAGTTTTCCTTTATCTCAGTCCATCTTTGCTTCACTCACTAACCCAGATGCTAGAACCGCATCTTCTCCCTCACTCAGAACCTTCCCTCTCCTTCACGCTTTCTTAGCTACCAAGACGACCTCCTCCTCCTCCTCCTCCTGGATTCTCCGTATCCTTTCATTTCGATCGTTCAAACGCCAAAAACCCATGTGAGATCACCCCTCAAAACCCTCCCTTTGTGGCCTCCGAATTCGGCCCGCGATGGACTTCGTCGAGCTGGAAGCGATCGAAGGGCTCCGGTGGTCGTGGAACGCGTGGCCCACCTCCAAGTCCGAGTCCTCCTCCCTCGTCATCCCGCTCAGCATCATGTGCACCCCTCTCGCGCGGTTCCCCGAGCTCCCCGTCCTCACCTACGACCCCTTGATCTGCACCCGGTGCGGCGGCGTGCTGAATCCTTACGCCCGCGTCGACTATCCGTCCCGGATCTGGGTGTGCCCCTTTTGTTACCAGAGGAACCCTTCCCTCGTTCCTATGCCGGCATTGGAGAGAACAACCTGCCGGCGGAGCTCTTCCCGACGTACAGCTCGGTGGAGTATGCCAGCCCCAGCGCGAGCTCAGCTTTGGGTATCGGTTTTAGCAATAGTACGGTTTCCGGGTTGTCGTTGAATTCGGGTTTTAATGCGAGGGCGGGGTCGAGTGCTAGTTTGAATAGGAATTGGGGTGATGGGTCGTCGCCGAGTGCGGTTCGGGGAAGTGTGGAGCATAGGTTTAGTAAAATGGAAGGGAAAAGTTGGAGTTCGAATCCTAATATGAACCAAGGTTGGGCGAATGGATCGCCCAGGTCGATGCCTTCCGTGGCTTCGGCATCGTCTTTTTCGTCTCTGTCACTGTCGAGTTTGGATGTGCGGGGATTGGGGCCGGCATTTGTGTTCGTAGTGGATGTCTGTTCGAGTGAGGAGGACCTGAGGGCGCTTAAGAATGAGCTGTTGCTTGTGGTGGAGCAGTTGCCGGAGAGCGCGCTGGTGGGGTTGGTTACTTTTGATTCGATGGTTAGGGTTCATGATCTTGGTTTTGCGGAGTGCTCGAGGGTTGTGGTTTTTCATGGGGAACGTGAGCTCTCAGCTGATCAGGTTAGTTGGTAACTCTGTATCACCCTTAACTTTCTATTGATTTACCAAAGTCCTTTTGTTAGTTTGTTTTCGATTAATGAGTAACAAAATAGAAAATTAGAAGTATCACAAGAGAATCTTTGATACTATAGAATGTAACAAAAGTGGATTGAAATTGGTCATGAGACGAGAACTGTGAAAATGAAAGTGTTATACCACATTGTTACTGGCGTTTTTTTTAAGAGGCTCAGTCGTTTATTGGTGTTCTGTTTGATTTATTATTTTAGTCAGATTGTGATTTTAGTGACTTCTAGTTTCAGCTAACTCATACCCGTTTCAGATTCTCCTGTCGAAGATAGTAGGATACTGGTAATATATACTGTTGAGGGTTGTTATTCGTGTTTGTAAAAGTTCTCCAGAAGATGTAGTAATAATAATCAAGTACTAAACTGTTCTCTTAGTTTTAATGATCAACATCACACTAGTAGCAAGCGGCATTTGTAGACCTTTATGAGCCTGAACACTTTGTGCTTTTATATATGGTGTGCATGATTCCTCTGTCAGAATTTAAACAAAAAAGAAGAGGTATGAAATAGTTGATAAACGGTTGCTCGGGACTGACTGCATGAGTTGATTTTATTAATAAATCTATTTTATCCTTGCTAGTTGCTAGGCATAACCTGGTAAATTCTCGCATAATGACAAGATTTCTTTTTGCTTCATCATAGGTTCAAAGATTCCTGGGTATCTATCGCAAAAGGTATCAACAACCTGGAAAGTCGCCAGTTATTCAGAATCAGGGGTATTTGCTTCCTGTGTCTGAATGTGAATTCAGCATCACAACTGCTATTGAAGAGATCCATTGTTCAACAGCAGCTCAGCCTGCGTCTCGCCCTCTGAGATGTACAGGGACTGCGATATCAGTTGCAGTGGGACTTGTACAAGGGTGCTTGAGCAATGTGGGGTCCCAGGTCATGGTATTCACATCAGGACCTGCCACTCTTGGCCCTGGGATAGTTGTTGATCCTGATCGGAGTAATTCCATCCGAACACACAGAGATCTCATTAATGGTTATGCACCATACTATTTGAAATCTTGCAGCTTTTACAAGAGATTATCACAGAGGTTATCTGATGCATCCATTGTTCTTGATTTATTTGCGTGTTCCCTTGATCAAGTCGGAGCTGCAGAACTAAAAGCTTCTGTAGAGAACTCGGGTGGATTCATGATGCTGGGAGAATCTTTCGAGTCGTGTGAATTCAGAAAGTGCTTGAAGAACTTCTTTAGTCGCGATGAACAAGGGAATCTGAAAATGTACTTTGATGTAACAATTGAGGTAGTGACAACACAAGATCTGAAGATTTGTGGTGCTTTAGGACCCTGTGTTTCTCTTCAGAAAAGCAATGGTTTAGTGAGCAATAACGTGGTCGGCGAAGGTGGTACTAATGCATGGAAGGTGGGCACGCTCACAAATAAAACATGCATAGCTTTCTTCTTCCAAGTAGGTGACGAGCAAAAGATCCAGCCAGGAACCGCGTTCTTCATACAGTTCATAACAAGTTATCGCTATGGAAACTTGGGTATTAGGAAGAGAGTGACGACTGCTGCGAGGAGATGGGTTAGCAAGAACTCCCCTGAAACTGCCTCAGGGTTTGATCAAGAAGCAGCAGCTTCAGTTATGGCTAGACTCGCCATCCACCGCATGGAGAGCTGCTATGCTCGAGATGTGATTAGATGGTTGGACGATGCACTTATCCGTTTCGCTTCTAAGTTTGGAGACTACATACAGGAAGATCCGTCTACATTTCGCTTGTCTTCAAACTTCTCACTATATCCCCAGTTCATGTACTATTTGAGGAGGTCGCAGTTTATAGACGTTTTCAATAGTTCCCCAGATGAGACAGCTTTCTTTCGACTGATGCTTAACCGTGAGGGTGTAGTGGGATCTCTTATCATGATCCAGCCCACACTATTCCAGTATTCATTTGACGGGCCCCCGGTTCCGGTTCTACTAGATGTTCGGTCCATCTCTCCCGATGTTATATTACTTTTTGATTCTTATTTTTATGTGGTTATTCATTATGGGTCTAAGATTGCCCAGTGGAGGAAGCTTGGCTATGATAAAGACGCAAACCATGAGAATCTAAGGAAGCTGTTGGAGGCCCCAGAAATCGATGCGGAACAGTTGGTGGCTGAAAGAGTTCCGCCACCAAAGCTGATAAAATGCAACCAGCACAGTAGTCAGGCGAGGTTTCTTCTTGCTAAGTTGAACCCATCAGTTACTCAGAACTCCACCTACACCGACGGGTCGGATGTTATTTTAACTGATGATTTGAGCTTGCAAGTTTTTATAGAGCACCTGCAAACTTTGGCAGTTCAGGGGTAATTTTCCCTTCCCTTTTTTCCCCACCCCTTCCCTCTCTGGGCTATTTTTTTTGTTTGCTTGGAGAAGTTTCATTGCGCACTAGCTTTTTAGGCAAATGGTGAGATCATGTATTGGTAGGTACAGGTTTGCATTCGCTACAGGTATAAGTTTGTTGTACATTTTGTAAAGGTCTGTAATTGTTGCCCATCTATGGTGTAACAGTTTGTTTTGTTGATGAATGAGATGAGACCTGCAGAGGTAAGACAATTCGGAGGAAATGTCAACATGAGAATGTCGTTTTGATTTCTATAAATTTGCTGAGAATGATGTGGATGAAACTTAACTCTGTGTTGGTTGGTGATTATAGCGGAAATACGTCTGTTCGGCCATTGGACCGAGATGGATCAACTGAAAAACAATGATGTGTGCACAACCTTTGAGCTTGATGTGAGGCTACATCTATCACTGCAGTTTAAAGGTGCCTTGGCAGAATTACAAATCCGCAAAATGATAGTTGCAGCATACTAATCGTCACCATAGAGCAAAAGATAAACATTACAAAGGGTCAATCTTTTCGAAGTAATACATATTTATCAAGATCAAGGTGAATCGCGATGGGGAAGTAGAGAATGTCATAGGAAAAAGGGAAGGAATAAATCTAGGGCCAACGTTCTTGACAAGTCTTGCCGACTAAGCACGTTTTGCATTGGTTAATTTCATGACGGAAGCAAAGGAAAACATCATCTATGCCTAAGAAATCCGAACGAAGCATTTCCCCGAAAGAGGTTAGGAATCTTCATTCTATAATGTTAGACATCAGGTTACAATGACTTTAAGGATGATCGTTGTGTGAGCCCCCAATTCTGACCACTTTCTTCACTCTGTCCAGATCTTCTTATGACAGTTCTACAACGAGCTAGAATGGCCACGGGTGCTCGTCTTCGTACCTTAGCTAATTAATCATCCTTCGACCTGTTGAGAAAGATGAGTTTGTTCTTAAAGAATTCATTTAATCCAAACCCAGATTTCACCACAAAACTGGCTTTGCATGATACGCTGAGAGAACCAGCTTGCGCGACCCTCGGTGGCCAGAAAAAGGTGGTCAAACAAGGGAGGTCACTAGCCTCCGAGATGCACGCAAACCTTTAAATCTCTCTGGCCCTTCGAATATTAACATGCTATCAAGCTCTTTCTCGAGGTCTATTTGAAGATAATGGCAAAAGGGTCCTCAATATACCTCTCCATTATAAGAAAATTCAATCCCTCTGCATCATCAAGAATTGGGAATCTGTCCACCTGAGAGTAATGCACCAATGGGATGTCTGGGAAGGGTTGAAGGTCCATTTTTAAACAGATAAGGCGTACTCAAGATAAAAGTGGCAGATCACCAGTAATCCTTGCATGAACAAGAGCCAGCTTGGAAGTGATGGAACCGGTTGGCATCTCTCACCACAATCTGCCTCTGGTATATGTCCGAAAGAAACTTGAAGGTTGAGTGACAGTCATTGCAAATGCGAAGGTTCTTGCTCACAGTAATAGTTGATTCCGAATCTGTCTTCAGTATTCCGAATGCAACAGCAAGCTTCTCACTGTGATAATTTATAATGTGATCCTTGTCTTCATCTTCAACGTCATGAAGAACACATGATCGGTCTGGAAAATACCCTCGCGTCTTCATCTCAACAACCAACCGCTCCATATGCCTGTAAACTTCACCACGGTATGGATTCAACTGGTCAGCAGTATAAAATCCTATTGCCTCTTGATCATATTCGATCACGCTAAAAGCTGCGGGTTTGCTCAGTCCTCTAGTTTTCATGTTTTCTCTCAGCTTCCCAACTTCTTGCCATCTCCTCGATGCAGCATATATATTTGACAAGAGCACATAATATCCTGGATGTTCTGGCTCAATCTGAAAGAGATTGTTTGCAGCAATCTCCCCCAATTCACTGTTCCCATGAACTCGGCAGGCCAAAAGGAGTGCTCCCCAAACTCCATCATTCGGTGATGCTGGCATACTTCTGATAAGATTGAAAGCTTCACCCAAGAGTCCGGCTCGCCCTAGCATGTCAACCATGCAAGCGTAATGTTTCGCCTCTGGCATAACAGAATGCTTTGACATATCTGCAAAACACTTTCTGCCTTCATTGATCAAGCCGGCATGACTACATGCAGAAAGAATGGATGTGAAAGTGATATGATTCGGTGCAACACCTTTCTCTTGCATCTGCAAGTAGAGGTTCAATGCTTCTTCTCCACGCCCATGCATGCCATATGCCGAGATCAGCACATTCCATGAACTAACATCCCGTTCTTTTGGATGAATTTCATGGAACATTTTACTAGCAGTTTCCAAATTCCCACACTTAGCATACATGTCCATTAAAGCATTTTGCAGTGTTATGTCGACTTTCATCTTATTCTCGAGTATGTAGTCATGGATCTTCTTCCCAAGATGGCAGGATCCCAGGAAAGCACATGCAGATACCATAATCAATGCCGTCACAGGATTAGGTTGACACCCAGAATCCTGCATCTGCTCAAACAATAACAGAGCTTCATTGGCCTGTCCATTTTGTACATATCCTGAAAGCATGGCGTTCCAAGAAATTTTGTCTTTTTCCTCCATCCTATCGAAAGCCATGCGCGCATATTCTACATTCCCACATTTGGCGTACATTGCGACAACTGAATTCGCGACACAGACGTCCCCCAAAATCCCATTCTGGATGGCATACGCATGCACTGATTTAGCACTCTTAACATCCCCCACCTGCCCAACAGCGGAGGCAACACTAACTATAGCAACCGGATCAGGCAAAAGACTCTCTTCTCGCTGCATCCTGCAAAACAGCACCAGTGATTCCTGAGGCTGCTCAGCCTGCTCATAGGCAGTAATCATGGTGGTCCAACAAACGAGGTCCCTCTGCGTCATTCCATCGAACACCTTGCGCGCACAGCTGATTCGCCCGCGCTTCGCGTACGCGTCAACCAGAGCCGCCTCAACATACATATCGGGATCGAACCCAGTTTTTATGGTCTCCCCATGAACAACTTCCCAACCGCGCGCGAGCGGCTCCGAGTCGGAAGCGCACGCTTTGAGAACGAAAGGGAAAGTGTAGTTATTGGGCAAGACGCCACCCCTGCGCATAAGTGCGTAAAGCTCCAAAGCATCTGCGCAATGCCCATTATTGGCATACGCTCGCACCATCGTGTTCCACAGGAACGAATTGGGTCTCTCGCATCTGGCGGTAATTCCGTCGAACAGGGAGCGCGCATGATGCGGGTGCCCGAATTTGGAGTACTTGACGATGATCTGAGCGCTCAAGTGGGGGTCTCGAGTGAGGAGACCGCGGGTGGCGAGAGAAGAGTGGATTTGCTTCAGCGCGGAAGCATCGTCGCAGGAGTTCTTGAGGAGGCCATCGTAGCGGGCCTCCAAGGGAGGGGACGAGGAGGATGGCGGGGAGGGCGTGCATGAAAAGGCTCTCGCTCGAAGCTTGCGGCGGAGCTCCAAGCGACGTTGCGCTTGCATTCCCTTTCTCGTCCACCTCAAGACCCCCTCTCTCTCTCTCGTTATGCGACGGTTGATGGGACTTTTCACAGCAAATAATTTTGATTATGTGTTGTCATATAAAATTTTTCAGAAGTGCACAAAATAAACTGCTCGAATCGGGAAATGCCGGGATTGGACTGAATCGGCCAGTTGGGCCTGATTCCTAGAGTGTCAATCTAGTTCTTAATTCTTAAAAGTGGATTTGGTTTCGATTTTAAAGAGGAATTTAATCAAATTGAACTATATCGATCAAATATGTTTTTTCATTATTTTAAAGAAAATTGATAAACACTATATTGGTCTAGTTCTACGTAGTTACAAAAAAAAAAACAATGAAAAAAGGTAGTGGGAAAAATAAACGACTGATTTCATTGGATACTTAAATATACCAATCGATAGTGTGGTTTGATTTTAAGATTACAAAAAAAAGTAAGACCAACTGATCTGATCCCAATTTCGATTTTTGAGAATTAGGAACTAATCATTCATAATATCATTTTGAATTTAGAGAAAATGGAAATGGATTGCTCTTCTTTATTTCTATTAAAGTTGGCTTATGGATGGATTAGACACTGCTTTGAAATCGCGTACCTGTTCAGCCGAATTGTTCTGTTTTCTACGTGTTTCAGCGAGCCATGCACAACGCGACCCCAATCTAATCCCAGTCCATTCAATTAACTCACAATTTCCACGCGCTATGTTCGAGTCACTGTGGTCGCCGGCCCACCGCAACCCTGTCTCCACTCCACAGCCTAGGACCCGACAGAAGTACGTATGCTAAATTAAACTTCAAAAGAAATTGGATCAAGAGTATTGCAGCAATGAGGAAAAAAAAAAGTACGAAAATGAACCTGGGGAAGCAAACAAATAACCGTACGTTTAAATCCTTAATAATTATTAGACTTTTTTTTTTTTAAAGTCGAAGATAATAATTGCATTCATTGTTAAAGATAACGAGAATTACAAGAAAACAACGATGGATAAGTTTCCGAACATAAATTTTTTGAAAGGAAATGAGGAGGGGATGTCACCCAATTTAGAGGGAGAGTTTTGGTTCGGTGGGCTTTGGCTAACCAATCCGCCACTCAGTTTGCATCTCTTTGACAATGTACTAAACTCACTGGTTCCAGTAGGGTTAAGGTTTCTTTAAATAGATCTATTATTTCTCTTACATCCCACGGTTCTTCAATCCAGCCCAAGATACTTTCTACCAAAATCAATGTGTCGCTTTCACAAACCCACTTCTCTCTTTGATCATACTTTGTTCCCATGTGCAGCTCCTTTTTTCATCTATATTCGGTGAGTTGAGTTATTATATGAATTAGTTATATTCAATAAATGAGTCATGAATGCATTTAAAATGATAAGACCCGACAAAATATGAATTTTAAATAGGTTCATAATTTGCCTAAATCCAACTCCCATCTATAATTTTGTCTTCTCTCTCAACTTCACTCAATCGCTCATTTCTCACTCTCACCTCAGTTTAAGCACGAATTTTCCTAAATTGAGTTAAAAATGAAAACATTTAAGTAATACAGATTGAGTCGAATATAATTTAGATATGAATCGAATCATATATAGGTCATTAAATTTGTATTACATGAAAATGGACCAAAGTAGATTAAATAAATCATTTTGAGTCGGATCATTTTTTATCCGATCCAAACCCAATCCCGACACACCCCTTTGACTGTTGTAATATTCTTACAGGTTCCCCACCAGAGGAGTAAAACTGTTTCACAAGGGGAGAGGCGGTCAATGTGCCAATCTTTAGGAAGCGGAGGTTTACCAAAAAACAGGTAAAAAATGGCGAAGACAAAGGTCAGCTCTCTACCACAAACTACTGTTAAAGGAGCCACCCCTTAGTCCGCAGCAGATGCATCATCAAAATACCTCAGAAAGAAAACTCATGGAAACCGCAGGTGCATCGCTAGTGAGAGAACATACAGAACATCAAGGAGGGAAATCTTAACCCACCACATATCATATTAACATCACTGTTTAACTTGCTAAAGCCAGTTAATAAACCGAGTTAATTAACAGGTCAGGTGGCATCCAACCGTAATGCTTAAAAGATTAACTAGCTAAAACTAGTTTGAACAGGTTGCGGTATACCACTCCCTCCTTAACCGGTAGAACTACTGGAAAATAGAAGAACCCATTTGAAATGATTCATTTACAGATGCAACAGCGTCATCTAGACATGCCAGTCATGTGACAAACTTACTATGAAACAGGTCCTAAGAAATCACCCACCAAGCTGATCAACACCAGAAATTCCCTCTCCACCTCGATCCACTCTGTTCCAATCACCAGGAATCGGACAGTCACATCTTTTACCAATCTTGGAAAGCTTGTCGTTCAGGAAGACAGGATTCTCCCCAGGCACATACTTGTAGTCAGCCATCTTCAGGTTAGAGAGGTAGGCGTTCTTGACAGGCCCACATCTCCAGAAGACCCCGCGCTTGAAGACATGGTGCACAACTCCATCCAGGATTTCTCCCCAGAAAAGCTTGAAGGTGATGCCGCTGAAGACCACAGGGAAAACGATGTCCCCCGAATGTTGTCACACTTTTCATTCGCCAATGCTTTCCAGTGTCGTCACAGCGAAGAAATAACCCAGGTCCTTTAACGCCTTCTTACACGCAAAGTCGTCCAAAAGGCATCTTATAATGGACCTTTGCAGCATTAGCCCTGTTGCGTCCAGGTTTTCTGCCGATATGATCACATTCCACGGCAGCTGCACCTTCAGAAACATTTCCGAATGCTATCTGTTTAACATTAACAGGCATCAGCGCCAAAGAGGCATTCGATTGCACTAAGTTCAAATCATGACACGACAGCGCAAAGCCCAACAACCTAATCATTAAATGAACTGGTGAACTGGTAATGCGACGCTACCACATTCAATAAGATACCCTCGGATGCTCCTCAACTTCTGCTATGATTAATTCTAGACATTTGAACAAAATGTAATCAATATAATCCATGCATGGTATTTGAGGTATTACAGCTGTTGTTGATGAAATCCAACCATGAGATTATCTCAAAATGTTTTGCAAGTTTACATCACTGGAGTGCCAAGCCATCATGCATTATACCTTGGGCGAGCTAGAATGTAGAATTGAAACTTGAGACGGGGAAAAATATCAAGCAATGTTGAGTGAAAAGGAGGGAGGGGAGACGTGTGTGTTCCTTGGTCCACATCTACAATAAATAAAGACCTATACAAAATTTGAGCAGGAAAGGACTTGACAAAATCTAAAGAGACAGGACAAACTAAAATGAAAAAGGATAATAAGCAGGAATAACATGTGACATAATAGTATATATAAGTCCATTACAACAACAGCAGCAACGCCCATACAGTAAAGTGGTGATGCCCCTAGTAAGGTCCACATTGGCAATGCTTGTACATAATTTGTCAATGGTAAGACAGCTCTGGTAATACAATAGATCAGGAAGATAAAAATTAGACAGCAACCATGGACACTAGAGGATCACAATTAACCATAGCATTAAGTAATCATTACCGGTATAATTATCCAAAGGAATTATCTACTTTATTTTGGTGCCTTTTCTTCTTACCAATTCTCCCTTCAACCTCTTTTTATGTTTCCTTTGCATTCATCTAGAGATATACTTACCAATTTACTCTTGGTTGTGAAGCATGATCAATAACTTAGAGCATGGTATAGTGAAAATTATGATGACACTGGAATCATTATCAAGGTAAAAAGTCCACACTTCGAAGATAACAGATAACAATACAAGCATACCTTCCAGAATACCACTTCTACTTAAAAACATGTTGCACACGGTTTTGAGTATGCAGGTTGAAGCATATATACATATAAATGTCCATAAAGTGAGAAAGCACTCCTGATAATGTGAATGACTGAAAAGCATAAATTTCAAAAGGAAAAAAAAAAAAAAACATTGCTAGCTTAGAAAGGGAATAAGTAGAAAGGAAAAAGAAATATTGAAGTCAGAATAGGCAAGACTTGGAACAAGCAAAGCCATACTATGAGAGAAATCACTTAAGCTATAGAAAAAAACTGATCAATGTGAAACTCGCCACCAAGATGGAGGATTGGCCCAATTAGTGACACTTTCTTGTTGCTAGGGCGGGTTAAGTCACATTATTTGTACTTCACCATAATTGAAATCCCAGAGAAATAGCAAGCTTTTAGTACATACTTACTTTTGTATTCGCCCGATGAATGAAAACTTTAAAGGAAGATATCCATGAAAGCATCCATATAACTCCCAAAAGAAAAGTGCCCACTCCCAAGTCCAAATTTGCATGGACCAAACCCCAAAAGGAGTACACTAAGAGCCTCTCTCGCCCAACTCATTTTGCCGGAGGCAGGACAAGGGTTTCACTGCCTAGCTTACCTTGGCACCTAAATTCATATCATTGCAAGCAATTGCTCTCAAAATTGACGTATCCCAAGCGAACCAGCCTATAAGAATTAAGCATCATCCACTCATTTCTCAACGAGCAGCAACTTAAATAGAACCAAAATCCCACCAAAACCCATCATCATATTAGAAGCATTTCAATCTCTATTAAAGAAGGAACTCTCCCTAACGGAGCTCATCAACAAATGCGCCAAGTGAACAGCAGGGGTGTTAGAGGAACCAGAAACCAAATCAGTTTGGACCAGGACCGTGCTTGCCCCCTCCTGAACCGTCGCAAAACTAAGCCATTACCGGTTTAAAGGGAAAAGAAGAAGAAGAAAGGCCATTGACGACGAAAGGTGGCAGAAGAGAAGCTGCGAAAGTTTGCAATGGGTCACGAGATGTGACTGTGCCCGGACTCTTGTATTCAAGCAGTGCAATTCTACCATTTCGCTGCTGAAATTCCCTTTTACCTAAAATTTTAAATCTTTTTATTAAAATATCTTAGTTATGAATATTTATATACATACATACATATATATATATAACTTGTACTTAGTTATATTTAAGTGGCCATATTTATCAAATTTTTATCATTACTTAATCCTATTACTTATAATTACGCTTTTATAAATTATTGATATTTTACTTAGTCGTTTATCTCTTTTTCTGTAAATATATTTTATTTTCTTATTTTTATAGCAACTAAGAGTAACAGAGAGATTTCATTAGAATATAAGATGAAAAAACAATTTTTCCCCTTAAAAGTTATGCACATTGCACATGCTAATGGAATAAATATCAAATGATCAACAGATGTAACAAAATGAAAATTCATAGAAGTTTTGCATAACCGTCGAAAATTTGACGACAAACATTTATCACTTTAATTTGTTTGTTTCGCTAAAAATGAATAATTTGAATATTACTTTTATAAAAATAATTATTTTTATAGCTTGAAATAATTAATTAATAAAAAATATTATCATTATTAATAATAATTTATATTTTATTGTTTTTGTGAACGATGAATATATTTTCTGCTCAAATGACTATTTTTGGAAGAATGTTTTCTAAATTATTCAGTGTATGCAAAAATAAGGGAATTGTTTCACTTTCATTGAAGGGAAAATGTCACAAATAGTCCCTATATTTTCACTTCGATGTCCATTTCGTCCTTAACTTTCGACGGCCAATTTGGTCCATCGAACTATTAATAAAATGTCCAATCTAGTCCTCGAACTTTTTGAATGGCTCAATTTGGTCCTTCTGAACTATTAATAAAATGTTTGATCTAGTCCTTGAACTTTCGATCGGCCAAGTTGATCACTAAACTATGATGAAATGTCCGATCTAGTCATTCGTTACTATTTTTTTTTCCTTTTTTTTTTACTTATTTTCTTTTTTTTTGCGCTTTCCCTTTGCCGGAGCCGGCGGAGGATCGGCGTCGGCGAGGGCTCCCTTGCCGGCGTCCCTCGCAAGCGGGCGAGGGGCTCTCCCTCGCAAATCTGGCGAGGGGTTGTCCTCGCCGGCGTCTGCGAGGGAGAGCCCTTCGCTGACGCCGGCGAGGGAGAGCCTTGCGCAGACACCGGCGAGGACGACCCCTCGCCAGATCTGCGAGGGAGAGCCCCTCACCAGCATTGGGCAAGGGGCTCTCCCTCACAGATCTGGCGAGGGGCCGTCCGCGGTGTCTGCGAGGGGCCCTTGTCAGATGCCAGCCCCTCGCCAGCTCCGGTAGAGAGAAAGCGAATAAAAAAAAAAAAGGAAAAAAAGGAAAAAAAAGGAAAAAAAAAAGGGAAAAAAAGAAAAAAAAGAAAAACAGTAACGAAGGATTAGATTAGACATTTCATCATAGTTTAGGGACCAACTTAAGCCGATCGAAAGTTCAGGGACTAGATCGGATATTTTATTAATAGTTTAGGAACCAAATTGAGCCATTCGAAAGTTCGGGACTAGATCGGACATTTTATCAATAGTTCGGGACCAAATCAGCCAATCGAAAGTTCAGGACGAAATTGGACATCGAAATGAAAATATAGGGACTATTTGTGACATTTTCCCTTCATTGAAAGTTTAAACCTTATACATCCACAAGGGCCTAGAGTTCCTGGCCCTACAACTATTTCAACAATTTCAAATAGCACTTCCAATTTGCAAACTAAAAGAAATATGAGTGCTGAGATTTGTCTTGTAAGAAAATTCCGACATCCATCCATTCCTCTGTTCTTAAACGCCAGCACAATTAAACACCAAGGCCTGCCTTTAGCAAATCTGGTAGAGATTGTTAAAGCGGGTACCTGCTAATCATTCTTGACCTGATGATATGCCATGACAAGCCTCAAACAGTACAATCCAACTAAAAGGTCTGATCTCAGAAGCGTAAAGAAAGGATATAAATCACCAATCTACTTTTTCCATACCAAGATTTCGACAGAGGTCACAAATATCAATCCTATTTCTAAAACTATTTACAATTCGATGTCGTCGGGTTGAACCAGTGGAAGAGGCCCTAAAGACTCTCCATCTATGCTAGCAAGGATGGCAAACTCATCTCTTGCGCCCCACCTTCTCCCCATCCATCTAACGCTGAGCACTGTAAAACGAACCACGACACCTGCTTCTATTTTCCCGAGCTTGTCATGAAGAAACGAAGGATTTTCTCCAGGAATGAAGCTGTAACCCGGCATTTTAATCACTGATAGAAATGCCAATTTTAAAGGTCCACTCCTGAGGAGCAAACCCCTTCCTGACCTGAATACCTGCTCCACAACCCCCTGCAAGATTTCTCCCTGGAAAGGCATGAAACTGCGGCATTTGAATATCACGCGGAACCACGGATATGGAAACCCCCTGACTGCTTGTAAACTGATGCTTTTAATGGATGTTATGGCCAGAAAGTAGCCATGATCCTTGCTCGCCTTTTCAAGTAATAAGTACTTCAAGAGGCACGTTATTATTGACCTTCGAGAAATCAATCCATTTCTGTCTGGCTTACCAGGATAGACATACCTGTCCAATTCCACTTCACAAAGCATGTCCGATATCTACTCAAAGATGATTGATAGCATACCAATAGGCAAAGTCTTGAGCATGCTCAGCCAACTGAATATATGTCAAAATGCACTGTAATTCAAGGGAATGTGCAGTGTCAATTAGCCAAGAAAAAAATGAAGACAAATATAAAGCTAACAAAGGATTGAAGATAAATGCACTTAAAAGAAGTAGTGTATAAAAAAAAAAAAAAACGCCTGACCAAGAGGAATGACAAATAGATATCTATCCATGTCCAGAGATGGGAAGCCCATTGATGGAGGCCATGTCAGTTTTAACAGGTCTGTTTTAGGAGCCTATTAGGGCTTCACAAATGAACTAAGTGGTTACTGAACAGCCATCATTACCTAATATTCTCTCTAAGTTACTGTCTAGGTCATGATGAATAAACAGAGAAAACTCCAACATAAGAAACAGATTTGGAATAAACAATTCAACATATTTGTCTTCAACCTGCTAGAAAGGAGCTTATTCTCAACCTGCTAGAAATTAGTTCATTTAACTTTTAAGCCAAAGTTAACGAGCAAGTAATTTAGGTCAAGCTTTCTATGACTACAGCAGCTTGACAGACTAATTTGGGGAATGGAAACAAGCAAGAGGCTGCAAAACAGAATCTTCCCTGATGGTCCTCAGGAGGCTTGGCATTAAAACACCTTCTTTGGAGAAGGCAAGTAAATGTTGCATTGCATAACTATAAGGCCCAAGCATAGAAGTTCAAGTATAAAGAGTCCACTAAACATTTCCTATCTGAAAAGGGTTCCAATTGAAGGAGAATATGTTAAAATTGATAAGCTTAAAAGGTGACTGAACATAACTTTAGTCTGAGTACTGAAAAAAAAAAACATGCAGAATGGCTGGAGCCAAATAGTGAAAGCTCTTAATACAGATAACTATAGTTGGGCAGGGTCCAAGCTATTACAATCGTCCAGGCAAGTAAGCATCTTGGGTGCCCTTTGTAAAAAAGAAGAAGGTACCAACCTAAGCAGCTCACATGGTTCACCAGTTCCCCCGACTAGACCATTTAATAGAAATTCATTATCAACAGGAATAAAAAACTCTTTATTTCCATTTCTACAGACCGAACAAGGAAGAATTAATTCAGAAGATCAAAGCCCGGGCAGAAACACATGTGCAAGTCTCCACCCTAGATGTAATTATAAATGTAACTGTCACTGGAATTAGGTGCCATTTTCACTAGGTTATTCTTATAGGGACTACGTTTGGAGAATCGATGATGAGAACAGATTAGTAAAGGCTTGACTCTATTCCTTCCTAAGGTCAGGGATAGCGGCTTTAAAGCTTTTTCTACTGTCAGCTATGTAACCATCAAGAAATTACCTCTATCACTTTGAAAGAGATTAGCATAGGCAATAATAGCAGAAATTGTATGATTGGTTTGAGAATAGCTAGTTTGGACAAGAGGCTTTGTACCAGTCTAGGGGCAACAACTAGAAAGTGCCCCAACAGAAATCACCAAAGCTATAGAAAAAGCAGGACAATCTTTTTACTGGTTTCGTGAAGTGACACAAGAAAATACATGCACAAAAATTGAATTCTAGAACAAATTAAGCTCTCAATTGATGGTAGAACTTTTAAGTGCAGATAATTATAGTGAGACATGCTCCAAACTTATCTACAAGTAAACTCAACTGACATGTCCAAACATGTGTATATCTTTCAGAGTAAAGACATTGAAAAATTAGATGGTTGAATCTTTATTTACTATCTAGTTTAGAACTCACATTTTTCAAAAAGATATGAGTCAGAGCATGGCTATGCATACTAATCAGATGAGAGCACTTAGCAAACGATTCATTTTAACAAGGTACTTCAGTAGCACATTTTCCCTCCCTAAATTGTACTCTGTAAATAGAAACAGGCCAAAGGCAAATAAGATAAAAAATAAAACAAATTTTTAGCACAATCTCGAGCCAGTTAAATCCATGCAAACCCAAGCAAGCAAAAATAGGTCACTTCTTAGAGAGCCCAGGGATTCAATGGGTAGATTTAAAAAGTCACCTGGTGCTGCTTTAAGCATATTTACACCTCGAATCCAATAACCTTTGCATTCTCTCTATTACCATGGCCACCATGACTAAAGCAATTCAAGTCAACCATATGGGTCATTTAGAAAACAGAATTAGCAGAGTGTAGAGCAGACTAGCAGTTTTTCCTTTCAAGCAAGATGCTAACTTTTGATTCAGCAAGTGACTACTGACCAAACACCACCACCCCCCCCAAAAAAAAAAAAAAAAAAAAAAAAAAGAGAATCAGCAAGTGACTTTCTAGTTTCCTTCCTTTCCATCCTCAGTAGTCAGGTGAAACTAAATTAGCAGAACTTAATCCTTCAGTTTGTGTTTCTTCGTGCACTGAGCCAAACATGCATCGATCCGAGCTCAACCAAACCATCTACTAGCCCTACTACGCCGCATACTTACCATCAAACAGCTACCAACTAAACCCACATCCTGCAAATTCTACCCACATCACTAGAACAACCCAATTCATCATCTGATCTTCCTATCTTCTTCTTTTCCCCCCCATTTTCTAGGTCGTCGTAGCTCATCTCCCGCTTTGAACGAAAGGGAGAGCTTTCAAATTCCAGCCAATACCCTCCATTTCTCGTCAGTAACCGAGTAAAGAATCACACCCCACAAGCAGTTTTCTCCAGAAACCGAACCAGAATCTACAGGTACGCGAATCAGCAGGCCGAAGCAAATGGCTCGCCTCCGTTCAAGACCCTCGACAATTCGGAGCGATCTTGACGAAATTGAATTGAAGCAAATAGAACAGATCTAGTCTTCATGGACAAACCTGGTCGGTGGTGGGACGAGGATGGTTGCTCGGATGAAGAACGGAGAAGATAGCGAGCGAGGATTGATGCAAGACGTTGTCATTCTTTTTCCCATTAATGGCGTGCTTCCAAAAAATTGTCCCCCTTTGCTTTTTCAGGAAAAGCAGTTCCGGATTCATACAGATTTTACTTGAATCTATCCGTTTTTGGAACCGAGAATCTACTGTGATACAAATCTAGAGTTGGATCTAGGTTTTATGAGAGTTCACTTTTATTATTAATTAAATAAGTATAATAAAATATTATTTTTAATAATAGCCACTTGTTGCAATAATTCATTGACTGTAATTTATATTAAAATACATGAAAAATATAAAAAATTAATATAATAAAAATTTTAGTTGTAAAATGGATTAATTATCGAACATCATAAAATACCATTAAATCTCATGAATATATAGATCAAGAAAAATACAAAATTTATCACAAGTTCTAAGTTATAAGTTAATTTTTTTAGAACTTGAAATTTAGTGTGTATAACTTGAAACTTGAAACCAGGCAAGTTCCCTTGAATTCCAATTTCTACATTGAAACTACACTCAACCCTAACTTTTTCTATTTAATCAACATACCCTCTTTTTTTATTTCGAAAGAGTTCCTAAAATTTCTCTAATTCAATTGCATACCTTGACTTTTCAAATTATGCTCGATGTAGAACTTCCCTTAAATCAAGGTGTCACGTGTCTTTCATTAATATAGCTTAGATACTCAATGAAGATTGTTCAAAAACTAGTGTGATTTGATACCTTACGTCGAATGTGCAATTTTCATGTTTGATCAATTTTGATATTAGAAAAAACAATAGGATCGGAACCTAAAGCACAATTTTCTTGACCATTGCCTAAAATGCACATGCGGATCTGTCCTAAAATGTGAGGTCACTGGTTTTTGCAATAACTTATGGAACATCGCGCCGAGATGATTTATCTTGTAGTTTCTAACGATTCTATATCGTTTTTGAGGTGGAATCAAAAGAAAAGAGAGATCCCATGGCTATAAAAACTAGATGAAGAAGACGATAGTATTGAGAAGAAGTTGGTGGCGACGACGGCAAAAATAGAGGAACTTACCAAACAATTAAGGTAGCTAAGGAGAATGGCTTAAATTTGATTTTCCAAGATTGAAAGAAACTCATTGGCCAAAGGGACATAATAAAGTTACCAGACCAAAAATTGAACATTTGAACATTGCGGGGTGGGTCATGACTAGGATTAACCAAAGCCCGATCGCGAGAAGGGTGATGAGCATCTTGGGCAACTAGCCGAATTCCGTGAGATGTCTGTTGGAGAAATCTTTCCAGAATATTTTGAAGCTGACAAAACATTTCTATCAGTCTAGTCTGGATACCGACAGTTTAAAGTTTGAAGACTTTGTATTCTCGAGACTCAAGACTCAAGACTCAAGACTCAAGACTCAAGACTATTCTCAATTGATGCTTTTCTAATCCAGTGATGAAGAAATCCAAAGTTCAAGTATATGGTTGAGGATTCGATCCTATCCTCCTGAAAAGATTCTTTGGTTGGATAATCATTTCGGATTCTTTAAATTCTTATCTAAGATCGATTGAAGATCCGATGGTCGACGAAATATTCTTGGAATGTTCTATTCTTGGAAACCAAGATCCCGATTATATGGCGAACAGATTGATGGGCTATCATCAGATTCTTTAAATAGCTTCGGATGATCTTCTTAATTGATTCCGTCAACGGGTAGATTGGAGGAATTCCTTTGGTAAGTGCCAACGGTATGATGGCATAAAGGAGTATAAAAAGGAAGTCGTTCTAGTTGTTTGAGAGTGTGATCGATAGAAAAATTCCGAGTCTGAAGAACCTTGATTATTAGTCGATCTGATCTGAGCGAAATTGTATACACAGAGTGTTTGTACTTGGTGATACCTTGAGTGAGTGTGGTAGATCATCTACACCGAGAAATCAAGGAAGATCAACACCGTAACATCTCTTTGTTCATAGTGGAATCCAGCCAAATTGGTCATCGGTGTAGAAGAGTGGACGTAGGCTTGGATCAAGCCGAACCACTATAAACCGCGTGTTTAATTCTCTCTTTCCTTCACTTAGTCTTTCGTTGATTATTACTTAACGAAAACTATCTTTCAACTGTCTAAGTATTGCGCAAGTATACAGAAATTATCAAGAAAAATCTTTGTATACCTATTCACCCCCCTCTAGGTACTCATACTAGCAATATCAATTGGTATCAGAGCCCGTGTTCTTACTTTGTTTGAAGTGTTTTACTTCAGAGTAAAAGATCCATGGCTAGTATGCTAGCACCAGGGCTGATGGAAGGACAAAGCAATACTGACCACCCTACTTCGATGGAAAGGATTACAACATCTGGAAGAACAAGATGAAAGCTTTCCTACGATCAAAGGATCCTCTCCGGAATGGGACGTTGTGGAAAGAGGAATCACTCATGCTCTGCATCAATCTACGAAAGAGGGAAAGACATCATTGAAACCAAATGGAATGTCGAGGAAGAGATAAACAAGAGACAAGCACTCGATGCGAAAGCAATTTACTCTTTATATTGTGCTTTATCTCCAACCGAATATAACGTATATCTTCTTGTGTTACAGCAAAAGAAGTATGGGATAGATTACACATCACCTATGAAGGGACAGATCGAGTAAAGGAGACCAGAATTAACATTCTCCTCGGTCAATATGAAGCCTTCAAAATGAAACCAGGAGAATCTATAATCGACATGTTTAGTCGTTTTTGACGATATTGTCAATGGTCTTGAGAACCAAGGACAAAAATTTCTAATCCCATGAAGGTGAACAAGCTCTGCGTGGACTCTCCAAGGATTGGAATCATATAAAGACTTCAATAAGAGAGACACAAAGAATTATGCCTCTATCGTCGACGAGCTGATTGGAACTCTTGATCTTATGAAGTGGAACGAATTAATGAGGACGAAGATCCAAGAGGTAAGAAATCTATTGCACTAAAATCAAATAATGACTCGATGATGCAGATTCTGAAGATGATATGGATGATGAGGAGCTCGCCCTCATGATAAGAAGATTCAAAACTGAATAGAAAAGGCAGAAGGTTCAACCTAAAGAAACAAAGTTTTCGAGACAGCATGAGACCAAGTCGTTGATGATGAGGAACCAAACAAAGATGTAGTTTGCTTCGAATGTAAGAAGAAGGGACACATCGGACCCAACTGTCCTCTTCGAAAAAGAAAAGAGGAAAAGCTGAGAAGTTTCAAAAGGCTCTCAAAGCCGAAACCTGAGTGATACTGAATGTGAAGAGAGTGATAATGAATATGCCAACATATGTTTGATGGCACATTCGACTCGAGACTCGATTTGGATCGACTTCAAATGAATTTGAGGTAAGTGATTTTAAAATTCCTGTCAAAGTCTCTAAATATATTGATGAACCGTGTTTCGGTCTTAAGACTTCTCTCAAAAGGATTTCCGAACTTAAAAAGGAAAACTCAGCTCTAAAACAAAAGGAAGTCATTTTAGAAGAAAGAGTTAAAAGTCTAGACCTAAATGTTTCTGCTCTTAAAGAAAAAGAAGATGATCTTTTGAAAGAAAATGTTTTCTTAAAAACGGACTTATCAAATATTTCAAAGAAGTTTTCGATAGGATCTGAAAAGCTTGAAAAAGTTCTTTCAGTTCAAAGACCTTACTTCAATAAGTCTGGTTTAGGCATGACAGCGGAAACAATTCCCTTGATTGATTTTCCTAAAGTTAAAGAAAGAATTAAGAAAAGACCGTCGAGAGAGGCTTACAAAAATCATTTCAAGAAAGTTTTTGTAAAGTCTCGTTGGTCGAAATGCTCTAAGGTGTTCAAAGTGTAACGTGAAGATCACTTTGAAAAAGAATGTCCTATGGTTTGGAAACCTGTTAAGAAAGTATGGCCTAATAATGCTTATCCTACTAACACCAAAGGACCCAAGAAAATTTGGGTACCAAAGAAAACTTGAGATTCTCTTTTAAATGCAGGTCTCCGTCAAGAGAAAGATAAAATGGTATCTTGACAAATGGATGTTCAAGACACATGACAGGAGACTCAAAGTGCTTCGTAAAGCTTGTTCAAGTAAACGGCGGAAATGTTTCATTTGGAGGAAACGGCAAGGGAAGCATCGTGGGATTTGGAACTGTGAAAATTGGAAATCTCACATTAAGCAATGTTTCTCTAGTAGAAGGACTCAACTATAACCTTCTCAGCATTAGCCAATTGTGTGATACCGGTTTCAAGATCTCATTTCAAGAAGGAATTTGCTATGGAATTAGTAAAGACTCTACTCAGTCTTTCATGGGTCGAAGACATGTAAACATCTACCTCTTAGACATGAAATTGAATGAATCTCAATGTCTAATTTCAATCCAAGATGAAGCAAGCTTATGGCACAGAAAGCTTGGCCATGTCAACATGAAGCAATTAGCCAAAATCTCATCAAAGCAGCTTGTTCGAGGACTACCTAAATTGCCATACCAAAAGTCTGATTCATGCACTCCATGCATTCTGGGAAAGCAGGTAAGAAATTCATTTAAGTCAATAAATCATGTCTCTACTAATCATGTACTCCGGCTTGCTTCATATGAATCTCTTCGGACCAACAAGAACCCGAGCATTGGAGGTAAGAAGTATTGTCTAGTAATTGTAGACGATTACTCTCGCTTTACCGGGTATATTTTCTTGCAAGTAAGTCGAAACCTTTTCGTACTTTGAGAAGTTTGCTAAAAAGGTTCAAAATGAAAAATGATGTGCTATTTCAAGTATAAGAACAGATCATGGAGGTGAATTTGAAAATCAAGATTTCACAAAATTATGTGATGAATCTGGTTTTAAACATGTATTCTCTTCTCCATACACTCCTCAGCAAAATGGAGTTGTGGAAAGAAAGAATAGATCTCTTCAAGAAATGGCTAGAACACTTTTAATTGAAAGCAAAATTTCTTCACGATTTTGGGCTGAAGTTTGTTTCAACAGCATGCTATATCATCAATAGAGTCTTCCTAAGACCTATTTTAGAGAAAACCCCTATGAATTGTTCAAAGGTAAGAAGCCTATTGTTTCATACTTTCATGTGTTTGGTTGCAAATGCTTTATTTTGAAAAATGCAAATGATCAAGTTGGTAAGTTTGAAGAAAGATCAGATGAAGGCATCTTCCTTGGATATTCTACATCAAGCAAAGCCTACAGAGTCTATAACAAGAAAAGCCAGTCTGTGGAGGAATCAATGAATGTCAAATTCCAAGACTCAATGCAAGATGAATCCAGCCAGACTTAGTATGAAGAGTCTGAACTCACTCTAGACCTTCCTATGTCTACATCTCAAGAAGCATCTCAGACTCTGGAAGTTCAACATCAAGAAGCTCATGAAGATTCAAATAAAGAAAGAGATCATCAACCAAGCAAATCATCCAGTAACTGGAAGCATAAATCCAGTCATCCTAAAGATCTCATTATCGGCGAAATTAATGAAGGAATTCGTACCAGATCCAAAAGACGTGAAGAGTCTAGTGCTTTGTGGCTCTCATTTCTGAAATTGAACCAAAAAGCATAGAAGAAGCTTTATCGATGAAAGCCGGATCGAAGCTATGCAAGAGGAGCTCGACAGTTCAACATTAATGATGTCTGGGAATTGACATCTAAACCAAAATGTAAAACTGTTATTGGAGCCAAATGGGTGTTCGAAACAAGATGAACGAAAAGGAAAAGTCGTACGGAATAAAGCAAGACTCGTGGCCAAGGGATACACGCAAGAAGAAGGAATAGACTATGACGAGACTTACGCACCAGTTGCAAGGTTAGAAGCTATTCGTCTATTACTTGCGTTTGCTTGTTACAAAAATTTCAGGTTATTCCAAATGGACGTCAAAAGTGCTTTCCTAAATGGATTTATCCAAGAGGAAGTTTATGTGGAACAACCGCCTGGATTTGAAGACCCAAAGAAGCCAGACTCAGTCTTCAGACTGAAAAAGGCTTTGTATGGTCTAAAGCAAGCACCTCGAGCTTGGTACGACAGACTAAGTAAGTTCTTATTACAGAACGGCTTTGTTAAAGGTAAAGTAGATACTACTCTATTCATCAAAAAGGAAAACAAAAGCTTTTTACTCGTTCAAATATATGTTGATGACATTATTTTTGGATCCTCTAATGAAAGTCTATGCAAGAAATTTTCTAAGTCTATGCAGGATGAGTTTGAAATGAGTATGATGGGAGAATTAACATTCTTTCTTGGCCTTCAAATAAAGCAATTAAAGGAAGGAACTTTCATTTACCAAGAAAAATATGCTAATGATCTTGTCAAAAGATTTGGATTGGAAAATTGCAAGAAGACTGACATACCAATGTCAAGTTCCTTGAAGATAGACAAAGATGAAGAAGGGAAGAAAGTTGATCAAAAGTTGTACAGGAGCATCATCGGTTCACTTCTTTATCTTACTGCTTCTAGACCTGACATTTTGTTGAGTGTTTGTATCTGTGCTAGGTTTCAATCAGATCCTAGAGAATCTTATCTCAGTGCTGCAAAACGTATCATTAAATACGTTGCTTCATCTTCAAGCATCGGTCTTTGGTATCCAAAGAGGGGAGACTTTAATCTTCTAGGATACTCAGATGCAGATCTGGCCGGTTGCAGAGTCGATAGAAAGAGCACTTCGGAACTTGTCAACTCGCTTGGAAACAGGACGTTGTCTTGGTTTTCAAGGAAGCAAAGCACCGTAGCTCTCTCAACGACGTAAGCGAGTATGTAGCTCTTGGAAGCCGCCGTTCCGCAAATTCTATGGATAAAACAACAGCTACAAGACTTTGGCATTGAAGACTCATGCACGAAAATCAGATGTGACAACACCAGTAGCGATCAATCTCACCAAAAATCCAATTCTTCATTCAAGAGCAAAGCATATTGAAATTCGACATCACTTCATTAGAGATCATATTCAAAATGGAGAAATCTCGACTCAATTTGTTGATTCAAAGAGTCAACTAGCGGATATATTCACAAAGCCTTTGGGGAAAAATCAATTCGACTTTATCCGTTCAAGACTCAACATTTTGAAGCTTGAAGAAGTCAAAGTCTAGAGACTCACCAACTCTAAGACTCTAATCTCTCAGACTTTAAATCCTTAGACTCAGACATTCACGGCTATAGACTGTAAGTTGCTATTTTATCTAAAAGGTACGAATTCTCGTTTAGTTATTTTATCTAAATTAGAAAAGGTACGATCTTTCGTTCGGTTATAATCTGTGTGAAATTCGAAATTTTTTTTTAAAAGGGGATTAATTTTGGCGGTTATTGATTTTGAAAAAGAAGTGTTCGTACACTTTCCTTGTACCGATTGAACTTCCCTTTTCAAAACCGAGTTATATATATACAGTTTTCTTCGCCCAATCTTCAAAACCCTAAAAGGCACTCTCCTCCCGATCTTTGTCTCTACTTCTTGTTCGTCGTCGAAAAGTGGTCATTTTTCTTGGGAAAGCAAGTGAAGGAATCTTCCAATAGACAAAGAAAGATGTCTTCTTCGAGGAAATCATCAAGAATTGCAAGCGGGGGACCACAAAGAATGGAGAAGGGACCGACACATTTCGATCTTACGAGGAAGAAGACTTATCAAGTCGCGACAAAGTCCGATTCGCTCTCCTCCACGTCATTCAACACCTCCCGCCCCACAAGGTGCGAGTCAACATCTGGAAGAAGAGATAATCGAGGAAGCCGACCCGAAGAGTCCAAAACCCTCCTTTATCTATAAGCTTTATCGTGCGTTGAAAAGCACCGGTACTTCATTAAAGTATATAGATGACTTCCTTAAGGACAAAAATTATGGGAATGAGTATCTTTTTCTGCGGAAAATGGAGGAATTGGGAGTTGCTCCGAAAGGAAGGGTAGAGGAGGCACTTGCGAACATTCCAAGTGATCCTCGTATGCCAGACAAAATCGATTGAAGGGAACGATGATGACAGAATGTTCCTTGAATTTCAACCTAGAATGGGAGTGGCAGCAAAGGTGAAAGGAAATCGGATGGATTTGTTCAAATCCAAGGATCGGAAAATGTGTATTTCAGTTTGTTGAAAAGAGGGTGATAAACCCTAGAAGTGTTGATTTTGACTTCCCGGACGCCATCAACATGAACTTAAGAGAGAAGTTGAATTTGCTTCAACTTGAGACTTTTTGCTCTGATTCTACGGACGGGTATGCTCAACTGACCGCTTATTTCTATTCAAATCTTAGCTTTTTGGATGCGAATAGAATTTCATTCAATGTACGAGACCAAGTCTACGTGGTAGATGTGAATATGTTGGCGGACATAGTTGGAGTTGAACGAGGACGTTATTTACCAATTAAAGTCTCACCTGCTCGTACTACTCTGGATCTTGTCAAAGATAGGGACGCAGAGAAGAAAATTACCTACTCAAGGATGAATGCCATCAACATTGTGCTTCATAAGATTGTGATCAACTGTCTCCGACCGAAGTCTACGTCAAAGACTTCCGTGTCTCTTTCTGAAGCAAAGTTGATGTACGCGATCAACTCAGGACGGAAGTTTTCTCTCCCGCACACTATTCTCTTCCATATGTACAAAGCAATGTCGAAAGACAAAGGACAATTGCCTTATCCTGGTCTGGTGACCAAGATCTTCGAACACATGAATATAGAACCGCCACAAACATTTTGTGTTCGACCGTGTGATAAGATGGTGGTAGGTTTGAAAATATTAACGAAGATGCGTGTCGCAAGAACTCTCCAAGGCAATGGAGAAATTCAGAGTGAAATCTCGATTCGTCTTGTTTCAAAGAGAAAAGGAAAGGAGACCATTGGTGCTCCATCGAAAAAGAAGAAAAGAACTCTCATCCTGGAGGATGAAGATGAAGAGGATGAAGATCCCACTATCCATGCACTGACAAGAACCAGACGCTCTGTGTCTCAACCGACGAACTTCAGCAAAACGAGAGAAGATGAAGAGCGGAGAGAAAGGAGAAAGAAGTTGAAGAAGAAGGAGAAGGAGAGAAAGAAAAGTCTGCTGATGAATCGGAGAGAAGGAAATCAAGAGCATGATCATCACTCTTCCCCTTTCGATGTCCTAGAGAAAGGGGAGTTGGCGAGCAAGAGAGGTCCACACCTCATGCTCGCGACAAGTGAAGATCTAAGACAATCTCCGAAGACCCGAAGTTCGGGTCTCTCAATTGCACGAAGAAGGTCACGATACAAATCTGCAAGACTTTACGGAAGCGCCATCGTACGCATACACACCATCCGAGAAAGCCAATGCTAGTACATAGACGGACGATTACGCAGATTTTCGTCGTATCATGGATATTCTTCTGGGAAATGCGTGGACGATATATGCTCTGACCGTGAAATCCAAGCAATGAAGAATGCTGGACAAGCATCTTCAGTCACCCTGGAGGATAAATTCAAAGACCTCGCTCTGCAACTTCAAGCCAATGCTAAGGGAGAAGAGGTAGCTCAACTGAGGGAAGACCTGAAGAAGCTTGAAGGAGTAGTCCAGTCCATTGGGGATTTCCAGATCGTGCGCATTCCCAAGCAGACATGACTTCTTTCCACCCTTTTTAATGATGACAAAAAGGGGGAGAACCAATTTGAACCAACATCTTTTAAAACTTTGACTTTTGTGGTTATGTTATGTTTATTTTTGAGTATGACTTGAGAACTTGAACTTGAGTATGAATTTAAATTTGACTGAATTGGCTGTGGATTTTGATGCTTGACTGGTTGCATTTTTATCAAGTGTTGTTATATGGTATTACTCATGAAAGACTAACCAATTTTCTGTGGATGCGAGTAGTCTGGTTGCTTTATTAATCTTTTTGAGTTAGCCATATTGCTTGAGAAATGTTTTTGCGGTCAAAGTTGTTCAAATCTACAAGAAAGTTTTGTCACCATCAAAAAGGGGAGATTGTTGGAGAAATCTTTCCGAATATTTTGAAGCCGACAAAACATTTCTATCGATCCAGTCGGATACCGACGGTTTAAAGTCTGAAGACTTTGTATTCTCGAGACTCAAGACTCAAGACTCAAGACTCAAGACTCAAGACTCAAGACTCAAGACTATTCTCACTGACAGTCTTTCTAATCCAGTGACGAAGGAAATCCAAAGCCGAAGTATATGGTTGAGGATTCGATCCTATCCTCTGGAAAAGATTCTTTGGTTGGATAATCATTTCGGATTCTTTAAATTCTTATCTAAGATCGATTGAAGATTCGATGGTCGACGAAATATTCTTGGAATGTTCTATTCTTGGAAACCAAGATCCTGATTGTATGGGCGAACAGGATTGATGGGCTATCATCAGATTCCTTAAATAGCTCGGATGATCTTCTTAATTGATTCCGTCCAACGGGTAGATTGGAGGAATTCCTTTGGTAAGTGCCAACGGTATGATGGCATAAAGGAGTATAAAAAGGAAGTCGTTCTAGTTGTTTGAGAGTGTGATTGATAGAAAAATTCAAGAGTCTGAAGAACCTTGATTATTAGTCGATACAGTCTGAGCGAAATTGTATACACAGAGAGTGTTTGTACTTGGTGATACCTTGAGTGAGTGTGGTAGATCATCTACACCGAGAAATCAAGGAAGATCAACACTGTAACATCTCTTTGTTCATAGTGGAATCCAGCCAAATTGGCTGTCAGTGCAGAAGAGTGGACGTAGGCTTGGATCAAGCCGAACCACTATAAACCGCGTGTTTAATTCTCTCTTTCCTTCACTTAGTCTTTCGTTGATTATTACTTAACGAAAACTATCTTTCAACTGTCTAAGTATTGCGCAAGTATACAGAAATTATCAAGAAAAATCTTTGTATACCTATTCACCCCCCTCTAGGTACTCATACTAGCAATATCAATGTCGACAGGATCATTACTGATTTATTGATTTGCTCGTTAGAGTTTTCTGTTGTGTGCTTCGAAATCGTATGGCTTATCTAGTGAATTTTGCGCGTCTTTCTACTGGGTTTGTTTCCTTGCCTTTTTCAAGCTCTTTGTAGCAAGTTATTGATCCTAGGATTTCATGGATTTTCCCACGCCATGTTATCATTTTCCGTTGGGTTGTCCACCGTGCATTCACCAAGGACTATAGGACCCCATATGCCCCTGCCTGTGTCTGGCAGGGAAGCTTGTGCATCGATTTGCATGTCTTTGCATGAAGTGCCTCCCTAGGTAGCAAAATTTTAGGATAACCCTGTCACCTCTTTTCCGTTGCTTTCCAAATCAACCGTTCGAATTTCATAATGCCACTTGTACTTGCTAATCAATGGTCCTCAATTGCATTTATGCAGGTAAAAAGCTGAATTTACTTGATCGAAATTTCGAAAGGGAGAAAAGGAGTTACAATTCTTTAACAAAAACAAAGCGATGCCGTGAGGTCAGTGTTATCTACCAGAACCGTGGAAAAATGTTTTGGAGGAAGGTATCTTTCAGAGAGTGATTGTTACAAAACATCAGCAAAGAAAAATTCAACAGTTCTAGAATGAATGGAATGAAAGAGAGCAAATTAAGTACGTAGCTTCCAAAGGTATGCCCATATATTATGGACTCGTGCAAAATTGACCTCATGTTGAATTTTGTGCCAAACTATTGGTATCATGAAAGGATCAATAAACCTGAGATCAAATTTCACAAAAAAGGCATGCGCCTTGCTTTCTTCCATGTTTCATTAGCATGTGAATTTACAAGAAACCAATTCAAAAGAACTAATTGAATGATGTTTAGCTAAAAGTAAACTAGTTCTTAAACACATAAAAGTTGGCAAGGAGTGGAAATGTATTGGGATATGTCATTGAAAATTGTTTAGAAATTAGAAGGAACATGGCTGAGGCATGAGATGTTTTGGCATCTAGACATGTCAAATGGGTGGATCGGGTTGGGTATGAGTTGGGTCGAAAATGGTGTGGCCCATATTAACCCATTTAATCAATTTTTGATCTATATTCAACATAAATCTAACTACCAATACCTATCTCAACCTATACTTAAGCTAACCCATATTATTAAAAAACTTCAATATTAAATCCAATTTAGAAAAAAACTTGTCTCTTATAAACTTTTAAGAAAAAAATATATTGCTAAAATATTGTGGACAATTTTTATAATATTTAAAACAAAATTCTGATTTTTTAAAATATTTTTTTTTTTACATTTTTTTTCTTTCTTTATTTTCTTCTTTACTTCTATGTTTGGCAACCGGCGATTAGTGATGATCAATGACTAATGGCAGCCGGCGATGATTGTTAACTGGTGATGAAGGCGATTGATGACCACCTAGTGACCCTTGTTAGATTTTCTAAAAAAGAGGAAAATAAAATAAAAATTTAAAATTTAGAAATGAAAAAATAGAAAATTAAAAGAATTAAAAAAATGGTTTTTTTTTTATTTTTTTATCCATGACTCACTTAAATTTAACTAACTTATTTTTGCTCACTTAAGCTTGCTATTAAAACTTAAGACATACCATTTATGATCCACATCATTAAATATGGCTTAAATTATGGGTTGTAGAATCATTTTGCCGCCTCTATCGGCATCCAAGATCAAGAGTTGTTTGGCATATATTTGGCGATGAAATCACTAAAGTTTTCCTATCACACCACCTTGAGAGGAAGAGCTACAAAAAAAGTCTTGATGGTTAAGGTAGATGGGCACCGACAAATTGAGAATGAAGAGATAAATTGAGAACGAACAAGGTGGGATATGTAAAAATAGACTCTAAGTTTGAGTATGAGTTTTGCTTATCCCTGAACTCTAGGATAGCATTTGTATCTACAGAGTTTATGTATTAGTTATGACAATAATTACATGGACTAATTCAAAATATTTTGAATTATAGTAATAACTACTGTAATGATTAAATGATAAAAGCATTAACTAATTCAAAACATTTTGAATTTGAACGAGTCATGCATTGCTATCCTTAACAGGCCCTTGCAAGTTAAAGGTGGTCTTCTAGATGATCTTTAATTTGGACTTGAGTATATCATGGCAACACCGTGTAAGAGGCTTAGTGAAGATATCTACAATTTGGTAACCTGTGGATATAAAGCGAACCTCGAGTTTGCGTTGTGACACTAAATGGTAGACAAAGTGAAAGTCTACCTCGATATGCTTTGTTCTAGCATGAAAAAGTGGATTCACCGTAAGATATGTTGCCCTTAGGTTGCTGCACCAAAGGATATGGGGTTTTAAATAAGAGATGCCCAAAAGCTATAATAGTGATTATAGTCATACCACTTCTATTATGGCATTTGCCAATGTTTGATATTCAGATTTGATTGAGGAACGTGCAATGGTATGCTGCTTTTTGGCTGACCAAGAAATTAGATTTTGACCCATATAAATTGCATAACCTCCCGTTGAGTGTCTATCAACGAAGCAATTGGCATAGTCCGCATCACTGTATACGTGAAGTTATGTGATGGATTGGGAATTGATTAGTAATCCAAATGAAACAATTTTCTTTAAGTATCATATAATTCGTTTCACCGCACTCTAGTGGTCTTCTATTGGTTCTTTCAAGAACCAGCATACTTTATTTACTGCATAAGAGATATTTGCTTGAGTTAAGGTGGCACACTGAAGAGCTCCTACAGTGCTCCTGTACATACTGGCATCTTCAAGTGGCTTACCCTGATTGATTAAATTGATATTTGTAGCCATGGGTGTGTGAACTGGTTTAACACCATCCATTCTAGTTTGGCGAAGGAGATCTATAACATACTTCTATTGTGATAGGAGAAGCCCTGATTGAGCACCTTGATTCCTAGGAAGTAATTAAGTTTGCCCAAGTCCCATATAGAGAACTCTTTATTTAAGCAGTTGATGGTGTTTTGAATAAATGTCGAATTGGAGCCTATAATAACAATGTTGTCAACATAGATGAGCATATAAATGGAGAAATTGGGCTGATGTAGTATAAAGAGGAAATTATCAGTTTTTGATCTGATAAATCCTGAGGATTCTAAAAAGATGCTCAATCGGTGGAACCAAGCCGGCGGTGCTTGTTTCAATCCGTATAAGGATTTTTATAACTTGCCTATATGGTTTGGCCTTTCTTTATTAATGAAGCCTTGAGGCTGGGCCATGTAGACTTCTTTAATCAAGTTACCATTTAAAAATGCATTACTAACATCCAACCACTAGGGTTCCCGGTTCTTTGTCACAACCAATGAAATAACTGTATGGACAATGGTTGCTTTACCAACGGGACTAAATGTTTCCGTATAGTCAATACCCTCTTGCTGATTGTAGCTCTTGGCCACTAAGCTAGTTTTGTACTAGTCTATCGAACCATATGGACATGTCTTGACTCGATAAACCCATTTGGAGCCCACGACATTTGCTTTGGGATTTGGTAGAACCAAAACCCATGTTCCATTATGCAACAAAGCATTAAATTCTTTAAGCATCACATCCCTCCATTTTTCATGTTTGTTAGCTTTGGTGAAGCATCGTGGCTCTCCTATAGAACTTATTTCAATCAAGTTCATATCTGGCAATAAATATTTAGTGTTGGGCTTTGGGCTTTAATTCAATCGTATTAAATGGGTTCTTGGTTTTTGATAAACCGGTTGTGGATGTATCAAAATAGCCTGTTGTGTGGAGGCATTTGAAAAAGCCTCATTAGAACTTGTATCAGCATTAGACGAACGAGAAACCAATGTGTTAGATGTTGAAGTAGTATCAATATTTGATAATGTCAGTGATGGTTTTTCAAAGGTGGGTGGGAAGGTGTTAGGGGTGGGGTAGAAGGCAAGACATTACCATTAATACCATGAATTGCGTGAGAGGACATATCAGCCGTGGAGATCATCAACCAAGGATGTGATGGTGAGGCTGTTTCAAATGAGTGTGAATCAAGTGGGGCAAATGGAAACGTATTTTCAATAAAATGAATATGTCTTGCAATATATATGTGTCGGGTTTTTTTAATCTAAACAATGGTAACCAACATGTGATAGATTACATCCTAAGAATACACATTGAGTAGAATGGAGTGAAAACTTATGCCAATTGTATGGTCTTAATAAAGGGAAAACAGCACAACTAAATATTTTTAAAAACTTGTAATCTAGTTGTTGATGGAAAAGTGTTTGAAAATGTGAGATATTATTGAAAAGTGGTGTGAATAATCTGTTAATAAGGTATATTATGTTTTCAAAAGCATATGTCAATACTTGAGGGGAAGAGATGAATGGGCCAATAATGTAAGGCCAATGTCAACAATATGGCGAATTTTTTGCTCAGCTGCTCCATTCTACTTGTGAGTGTGTGGACATGCTGCTTGATGCAGAATTCCTTCTTTTGAAATTTTTTTATTTAGGATTCTATATTCCCTACCTTAATTAGACTGCTCGGCTTTGATAAATTTTTTAAATTATTTCTCAACCATGCTTTTGATTTTAAATGGAATGGACCATAGATTGACTTTGAATTGGATAGTGCCAAGTTTAATGGATGAAACTCAAAGAAGCACTTGTTATCACGTGTAAAATTGTGTACAAAAAACAAATTTCGTGTAATGGTAGGGACATGAAAGATATTTGAGAAAGTAAAAGATTTGTTAACAGGGCTTTTAAGAGTGGAAGAATTGACATTAACAATGTCTAAACCTACTCCATTACTTACATGAAGAGATTCATTACTGTTATGTGGTGCAGAAATGTGCAGATTGGCAATGTCAGGCTCACATAGTGAGTAGTTGTAATATTTGGAAACTAGTTTTACTGTGATATATTGGCAGCAAGTTGAGAATCACTGTTGTTAGATTGCGAATGCCTAGAATAACATCTTGTAGCCGTACGGTTAAATTTATGATGAATTTGGCATCGGTCCTTCCTGTTTTTGGATCAATTGCCTAGGTTTCCATGATTGCAATAGTTGCCTTACCAATGGTATTGAGGGTTTTGGATGGTAAATAGTTGGAAATTGGGAATCTATTGTGACTGAGTGGTAGGAATGGATGATCAAAGGGTGTAAGTGGTAACATTTGTCTCTATGGGCATCATGGTAGACTTCATTCGAAGCTCATGATTGAGGAACAATCGGTGGAGTTCAGGAAAAGTTATCGAATTGGGTTTTATAGCCAAAGCAGCAATAATGTCAGAAAAACTAGAACCAAGATTATGGAAGATGATAGCATTTAATTCTTCATTCCTTAGAGGGTGATTGGCATTAGCTAGTTGATATGAAATGTACTTTACCTCGTGAAGATAAGTCGAGACTGATTTGTCACATTTGGATGTAATATGGAGTTGCATATGAAGCTGAAGAATGCTTGTATGTGATACAATTCCAAGGGCAGTTTCTAGAGCCTTCCAGACATCGGCATGAGGTGAAAGAGAAGATATTATCCAATGAAGAACGAGTTGGTCTTTTCGAATCCATTCATAATATGGAGGGTTCGGTGCAACAGTAGTGGAGTCCATGAGGGTGATGGTTCAAGTGGGATAGAAAATGGTACCATCAAGGTATCCCATCAAGGTTTGGCTATGGAGCAATGAGAATAATTGGGGTTTTTCACAATAGAAAGTTATAACCAGAAAGTTTGAGGTTAAGGTGGTGTTGCACAGTTAAAGTGGCAGTGGGAGATGACATTGTAAATAGGAGAAGTCAAAAAATGGAAGAGAAAGAAGGAATAGTGGAGGTGTTTCCAAGGATTTTACTAGTGTTCTGATACCATGTAAAAATAGACTCTAAATTTGAGTATCACTTTCGCTTATCTTTAACTCTAGGATAGCATTTGTATTTTTAGAGTTTATATACTAGTTATTAAAATAATTACATGGACTAATTCAAAATATTTTGAATTTTGAATTAGTCCGTTATAGTAATGTGGCACCCCGAAACACTAAGGTCGCCATAGATATCAAAGAAGAACCTTAGTTCCTTGGCATATATATATTTGCCCTCTTTTTTTTTTTTTAACAGTCCCAGCGCATCTTTCTTGCGGAAGCATAATAAAGTCTTACTAATTCTCCCTCCAACAATCATGATACAATGCACACTACTAAGCACCAAAAGAAATAAAGCCAAGCCACTCTTTATTTACATATTTTCAAGATGGTTTCACGGGTCGGTACAACCAAAAGGAAAACCAAGACTCTTGGCTAGACTTGGCCACAACTCAAAAAGAGACAACTCGACCCTCTATGTTGATCATGCAAAATCCTCCATCTATAAGTGTCGGCTATGTCCAAAAAGCAGTAGCTCATACTCCTCACGCGCGGGCCGTCACATCCATCCCGGTGCATTAGGCGGTGGCGGCGGCAACATCCCCCTGCATCACTCCATCACGACGAACATGAATAGATATGAACTCCTAAATGACCGGGCCCCCAGCCAAGCCCACGTCATACATCACTAGTGCACGAACCCGAATGAACGTCAGACCGGGGATGGTAGGACAGTCGATCTCCATACACTCGACCTCCATGTCCGATGTAAGGCCGTAAAAGACGCCCCGCGTGACAGTAGGGATCGGTATCTTTCTAATCTGAAATGTTAGTCCCCAAAAGGGGTGAGTACAACCACTCAGCAGGTAAAAGATCTAATAAACTACTCAATGCATCACACAAAACAATCAAGACATCATAGTATAGTTCATATCATTCATACATCCAAGCATTTCTTACCTTGCAACCCTACACATGTTATCATACCATATATGCATATACATCCATGCACTCATCATTAATCATTCATGCATATACCATCATGCCATAGGTGCATATACATCCATGCACTCATCATCAAGCATTCGTGCATATACCATCATGCCATAGGTGCATATACATTCATGCATTCATCATCAAATATTCGTGCATATACCATCATGCCATAAGTGCATATACATTCATGCACTCATCATCAAGCATTCATGCATACATGTTACCATACCATGCATAATTCAATTTCAATTTCCCAATTTTTATTCTTTCAATTTGGGCCGCCACATTTCTCTTTCTTGGGACCAGTATTTGCATCCCACATTTATCGCTCACACCCAAATTGGCATCGCAAGGAACCTCCGACAGACACCTCCGGGCATCTGGTACACACACTCCGGGCATCTCGTACCCCGACTGGCATCACGAGGTATCCCCTGGCTCACACCTCCGGGCTTCCGGCACTCCCACATCCTGGGCATCTCGAAACTCCCGAAGACATCCAGCACATACCCTCCGGGCATTTGGCATTTACACTCCCTGGCCGGGCATCCCGACACTCCCGGGGCATCGTTGGCTCACACCTCCAACGGTATTCTCATTTATCATAGTTCACATTCACATTTATGGCTCAATTTCAACATGGCATATGATATGATGGCAACAAGATCATTTTCAGCATTTTGATTCTTATATGTAGTTTCAAATATCATCACATATGCAGCAACTCGATGAAGAACACGTGCCCAAAAGAACTTCACACAAAAAGATATAGCTCACACATTACAGCTTGCAAAATTCGGACACATCAGATTGCGCGGTTCTTGAAATATTTTAAATTAAATACCCGAATAACCTCCAAAAATTATGAAATTTTACCAGATGATAGTCAAGACCCTAAGGTAGATTTTTCATGAAGACATCAAGGCCAGATTCGTCCTAGATAATTAACTATGGACGGTCGAAGCCCCTATTCCTAGTACCGAACATTCCAGGTCCAGCCGTCTCCGAAAAATCAAGATTTCACCTACTTATCTTCCTTGATTTCCTCTGAATTTTTGATATGTTTTGCCTCAAGAGGTCCAATACAACTTTCATTAAGGGATCCAGGTGATATTCTCAAAGGAAAGTTACTTTATAGTCCACGAAGTCAGTGGAGTTCAATACAACATTTCCAGATCTATCGTCTGCAAAGGAAAAATCGTTTTACTAGGCTATAATTGTTTGTTTTACCTTAAATTTGAGTATGTTAGTCTTCATGATGTTCTCTACAGCTTTCGTGAAGGGGTCAAAGTGAAATTCTCAGTAAAAAGTTACATGCAACACACAAAATCCCCAAGAGGTCAACAAAACAGTTTCAGATCTAGCATTTTCGTAGAGGGAGGGGTTCACCCCTCAAAACTCAGCCATTTTGTCTAAGAGTTTAGTATGTTATACTTTAAGATGTTTTCTACAACTTTCGTGAAGAAGTCGAAACCAAAAGCCAAGTCAAACCCCACATGAAAGCCTCTACAACATTCTGGATCAGGCCGTTTACTCGAAAACAGATTGCTATTTCAAAATAACACCCTTACAACTTCGGTTTTTCACACCCTAGGCATCCGAAAGTCATCACCTTTCACTAGCACACCTAGACACAACATGCAAGAGCAGATCAATGGATCTAACTTGCCTCCAAACCGAGCTATGGCGAGCACGACGGCGGCGAACGATGGACGCACGGGCGGCTGCGGGCGACGGACGAGCGGCTTCCTCCTTCGCGCGGCCTCTTCCTCCTCACTCTCTCGATAGCTCTCTCTCTCCCTCTCTCAAAACTGGTCACTCTCTCTCTCTCTCTCTCTCTCTCTCTCTCTATTTCCTTTTATTCCATCATTTGCAATCATTAGGAGCCACCCAAAGTGGCCAATGGGTGAAGCTCTCGTTTTGCCACTTAGCAAATCCCATGCATGATGGGCTTGAAGATGGGCTAGCTCCTCCCCCCTTGTGGTCGACGGTAGCCCCCTTCATGGGCTTCATGGGCCAAGCCAATTTGGCCCACTTTAGGTCCAATACCCTTGGGCCTAAAGTTCAATCTTAATAAATTCTAATTTTACTTTTTAAAAATTCATCTTAATTCCCTCTTTTATAAATTTCAAATTCTCAATTTCATATGGCCATAAAACTTGTAACATTTAAACTATAGGAATTAAATCTATGAGGTGCATAGCCAAGAACAAATTCTTCTTATCAACTTATCCTATAATACTAATTTTAATAACTCATGAACACAAGACACATAACACTCGGTCTTAAAAGTAAGTCAATAGCTAAGGCATAACCCAAAGGCAAATTTCATTACCTAATCATAGACTTTAATACATCTAGAGGTTGCCTTGAATTTTTGGGATGCCACAAATAATAACTACAATAATAACTAAATGATAAAATCATTAACTAATTTAAACTATTTTGAATTTGAATGAGTCATGTGTTGCTATCCTTGACAGGATAAAATCCTTTTGGGATTATTATCAATCTTTATACATATCAAAGGTGCCAGGAACTGTTGGGATTGGGATCAGATTGAAAAGTGACCTCACCAGAGATGAACAATGAACTAGTAGTTAACATTACAGTTGAAGAGGTGAGGCATGCGGCTTTTCAATCAGTTGCATTCGATGCTCCATAACCTAATAGCTATCCTAGTTTCTTCAATGAATATTATTGTGACGTGATGGGCTCTTTAGTTTTCAAGGTAGTCACATCTTTCTTCATAATAGGTATCTTCCCCGCTTCCCTAAATCAGGTTCTTATAGTCCAATCAACCTTTGCAACTTCCTATACAAAATCAATTCTAAAATCCTTATTAATTGACTAAAAAAATTCCTCCCACTTATTATATCTCCTTTGCACTCATTGAAGGTTGACCAATTCAAGACAATATCATCATAGCTCTATGAAGCTTTTCATTAGATGAAACTCAAAAAGGAAAAAAAAAGGATGGTGTGCCCTTAAGATAGAATAGAATAGGACTTTCTTAATATTGTATTGCATAAGTCGAGTTTTGATGAGAAATGGGTTAGATCCATCATGTTTTGTGTCAAATCCGTAAAAGAGCAAGTTTGTTTATACCTTCGAGGAGAATTAGATAAGGAGATCTTTTGTCCCCTTGTTATTTGGCCATAGAAAAAAAGAAAAAAAAAAAAATAAAAACCCATGCTTACACACTCGCTCTTTCTTAGATATCAGACTCTCTCCCATTGAGTTTGGGAACCACTTTCCTAATGGGTTATGGGCTCTAAAGCCCTTTGGGCAAATATAAGTGCTATTTGATACATTTTTTTTGAGAGTTTTGAGGAGATGCAACTGCATATTTAAATGCCTCTAAATACCTTTAAATCAAGATCGGTCTACAAATACTTTGAATTTTGAGCATTAAGGGAATGTTAGTACATTTTTTCTTCCAACTTTATTGTTGCTAAACTTTCAAAATTTCAGAAATGTCCTCACCTCGCATGACGTCATCGGTGAAGGGCTTAGGTAGCAGCAACTGGATCTGTCCTCTCTAGTTGGTCGCTAAGCCCTTCACCAGTTTAGATGTTTTTTTTTTTTTAAAGAAAATAGCAAAAGTCATTTACAAAGTGTAAATTTTCCAAGTACAATTTAAACCAAAGTTGCTTCACAATATACTTTTAAT
Organism: Eucalyptus paniculata subsp. matutina; assembly: GCA_017140255.1. Lineage (NCBI taxonomy): Eukaryota > Viridiplantae > Streptophyta > Magnoliopsida > Myrtales > Myrtaceae > Eucalyptus > Eucalyptus paniculata. The sequence goes on along the minus strand of CM029442.1, from coordinate 34,669,425 downwards.
TATAATTTTCTAAACACTATTTGCATTTAAAAAACTCATTTAACTCGTAAGTTTTTGCATTTTCCCAAAAGGTTTTCCCAAAAATCGAACTTCTCTCTCTCTCTCTCTCTCCATTGGGCCACCCATTGTCTTTGGCCCCTTGGTGAGTTTTGGTAGCCCATTTTCTTAACCTTTTTTTTTAATTTTTTAATTTTTGGGCCTTTGAGTCATGATCATGGGTGCGACCGTGCCTAGGGTCATGTCTACCAATCTAGAGTTGTGGCTGCTAGAATCACGATGGCCAAATCTAGGGTAGAAGTGGTTGTGGCTACACTCGATAACAAGAGTTGCCAATGTTGCCTCGCCCTACATTTGGTTTCATAATTTTTGTCTAGTTATTTGCTTATTTGGCTTAATATTCAAGATGTACAATTAATAAAAAAAGGTTAATACATTGAAAAATCCCTAATTGGTACACTCGTGAAAATTCATCCAAAACTAATTTTTGGCAACAAAAAACTTCAAGCTAGTACACCTATAACAAATTTACAATAAACTAATTTTTTAACCACCAAAAACCCCAAATTAGTATACCTCGACAAATTTACCCAAAATTAATTTTTTAATCACCAAAAATCCCAAATTAGTACATTCACGACAAGTTTACTCTAAACTAATTTTTTTACCATAAAAAATTCCAAACTAATACACTTGTGACAAATTTACTATCCGTTAGCTTCCATCAACTTTAAATGTTAAATTTATTGACCTAAATGACACATGGTGATGTAGATGGTGATGTGGCAAGTGCACGTGGAAATCCATAGGATAAATTTCATGAAAAATCCCAATTGGTACATTTCTGACAAATTTAACAGTACTCCCATGATAAATTTCACGGTATGCCTATGATAGATTAGGGATTTTTGGTGACATTAACCCTATAGATTTTCATGTGGACTTGCCATATCCGCATTACTTGTCACCATGTGTCATCTAGGGGTGAGCATATAGGACCGACCGAATTGAGAACCACCCGGATTGGATTGAATTAGCCAGTTTGGTTTGGCTCTTGGGGCACGGTACGGGTCCTAATTCCATAATAATGGAACCGGTGATTTTCGGTTGGGTTCTTGATTCTACGGGGGAATTGGATCATACCGGACTGACTCTTTTTTTTTTTTTTAAATAATTTTTATGTTCTTAAAAATAGTAATAAATCATAAGATAGTAACAACTTTAACTTTTTCTAATTTTTTAATTCTTTTTGCTAAGTGATCGGTTCCATTGGACCAAACTGGACTAGTTGGTTCGGTTCGGTCCCGAGTCTCAAAAACTAGAAATCGGTCCTCCTGGTCCAATTCTTAGTTCCTAGAGTGGATTGGACATGACTAGGAACCGATAACCCCTAATGTCATCCACGTCAACAAATATAGCGATAAGATTTGACGGAAGTTAATAGAGGATAAATTTATCATAGGTATACCGGTTTGCAATTTTTGATGGTAAAAAAAAATAGTTTTAGATAAATTTATCATAAGTATATTGGTTTGGGGTTTTTCAATATATTAACCCATAAAAAATTCATATAATTTTATGTAGCGTTTTTTTGTTGTTGCAATCGAGTGTTTACACTGAAGCGGGATCAATGCATGGAGAGTAAACACACCGAGGACTTTTTCTAGAATTAATTAGATCAATCTTTTTTCTTTTATAATTTTTTCATTGAATACATATTTGATTTATTGTAGTGAAACTTCTTATTGACCTTATTTATTATGAATATTCCAACTTATAATCTAACTTTCAAATATCAAGGCATCCCAAGCAAGACTTACTATATCCATGTAAATTATGTCCCCTATCTCTATGAAGGAATTATTCCATTATATTATTGTTCACTAATAATAGTGGAATCACTGGCGTAGAGTCAAAAATGGATTCGACCCAACACCATTGATCGAATTCTAGTTAAAAAAATGAACGATGTCTAAAAAGTAATGAAAATGAAAATATTCATCTCCATACCTAGCTTGAAAAGAAGCCTAATGTGATAAAAAATTTATCAAAGGCCACAAATGTTTTGTTAACTTTGAAGCTTAGGGTAAGTTTGTTTTGCAAAAAGCTTAATGATAAAAGAAAATGCTTTCTTGAAAAATATTTTTTAAAAAGTAAGTTTTTTTTTTTGGTTTGGTGATATATAATTGAAAACATTTTCAAATAGTTGGCTCTCATTGGAAAAATGATTTAAATCTCATGACATTATTTTAGGCAAAAAAATCAAAACTTTTAACAAATTTTTATTTTAAAAAATTTGAAGAATTTATAATTATTTTTACTTTTTTTCTCTTTTTTATATTTTCTTTTCTCTTTTTAAATTGAAATTGATTTTTTTTTTTAAATTTTCTTTTTTTGACTTCATTTCCCGCTATTGGCTGACAATGGCCATAGGCAAGCTAGAGCTCTCTGGGATTCTACAAGCCGCAAGCTCACCTAGATTGGTCGAGCCTTGAGTTCATCGGCTCATGTCATGGCCTGTCGTTAGGTTGCCAACTATCATTGAGGCATGCCGTTTGTGGAGGAAGAAGAAGAAAGGAAAAAAGAAGAAAGAAGAAAAGAAAAAGAAAGAAGAAAAAAGAAAAAGAGAAATTAAAAAAATAAAAGAAACTATAATAAAATATTCAAAAAATTATAATAGATAAAACATTTAAAAATTCGAATTAAAAAATATTTTTGTAAGAATAAATGTATCATTAACCAAGGGCCTTAAGGCTAGAAAGACATTTTTTGGCTTGTTCGAAGGGAAAATCATTTTTTAGAATTTAAATTTTGATAGGAAAACATTTTCTTTTAATTAGGAAAACATTTTCCATCAATTCATTTTCAAATGTGAACCAAACGCCCTTAGTTGGCCTATAAATGAAAAGTTTATTTCTCCTTTGGCTAGTTTATAGCAACAAGAATTTAATTTTAGACAATCTTATTTTAACGTTTGATTTTCAATTGTGACGAAAGTTTATGTCACATTTGTTTCATTTTCTAAGAAAAAAAAAGAAATTGCCAACACTACTTGCCAAATATTTTTGGAATAAAGTTGAAATGTATCGAATGGATGTTAGATTTATTTAGCATAACCAAGTTTGCATGTCATTGAGACTTTGGTTCGTAGACTCCTACATTTTACTTTGATTTCTAGTCAACACATAGGGTCCGTTTGTTTCATGAAAAACATTTTCCGAAAAAGCATTTTTCTTATTTTTCGGTATTTGATTTGCTTAGGAAAATAAGTTATTAGAAAATTTTTTCCTATTAAAACTTAAATTTTTTTGGTTAATATTAAAACTTAAATTCAGGAAAATGATTTGTCCTTTGAAAGAACTAGAAAACGTTTTCAAAATGTTTTCTTAATCTTAGGGTCCTTAGTCAATGAGACGTTTATTTTTATAATTTTTTTAAAATTTGAAATTTTAATTATTTTTTAAAAGCATTTGGATTTTTAAATTTTTTCATTTCATTTCTTTTTTCTTTCTTTTTCTTTCTCCTTCTTCCTTTGCTGACTATGTGCCTTGGGGATGGTTGATAGCCTGACGATCAGCCATGATGCGGATTAGCGAGCTCAAGGCTTGGCCAATCTAGGTGAGCTCAACTTGGGCCGAGCCTCGATTTGGTTGAGGTTGTCGAGCTCGAGGCTTGCCAGATCCAAGCAAGCTCGCGACTCGATTGAGGCTAGCAAGCTGGGGCTTGCCAAATCTAAGTGGGCTCAGGCATTGTTGAGGCCAATGAGATTGAGCTTGCTCGTGGCCATTGCCGGATGAACCTTGAGCTTGTCTATGGTTGTCACTAGGCAAGCCTCGAGGAGGAAGGGAGAAAAATAAAAGGAAAGGAAAGAAAAAGGAAAAAAAAAAAAAAAAAAAGAAAAAGAAAAAGAAAAAGAAAATTTAAATAATTAATAATTCAATTTTTAGAATAAAGAGAATAAAAAATAAAAAGAGAAAAGTAAAAATAAAAATAAAATAATTAAAAATTTGAATATTTATTAAAAATAAAAATTTAAAAATTTTGTTAAAAAAAAAAATCATGACATTGAAATCATTTTCCAATAAGATCCAAACATAGAAAAACGTTTTTGATTATGATAGATTGGTGATGACTTCTAAACGAATTAACTTGCATGTTTAATTGATTAAATCAAAATCTTAAATTTTTGATTGGTGCGAGCTCAAGAGAGTTCGTGTTAGATGTTTGCTTAGTAAATCGTTAACTTGCCCTCCTGGTGGTTCACCTTTGGAAAGTTTGCGATAATGAAGCTCTGAAAGTTATTAAAATCAGATGGGAATGAACGTTCTGCGTCATGACGCAGCCGAGTGTTGAGCAATGCGTAGCTATGAAGGAGCCAGAAGCGACAGGACTCGAGCTGAGGTCAGACATAGAGCAGAACTGGAATCGGCGAGAAACTCGTGGAGTGTATATTACTGAAAAAGATTGGAATGTGCTTTGGGTGTTGTCGGCGATGTATGTTTTATTCGTTACAGCAATTGTGCCTTTTTTTCCCTTCTATTTTTTGATCTCTCTGTCCATTCCAACATCGTCTCGTAGCTGTCAGTGCCCCACATCCCTCAGGAGGCCATCCCCCATTGTCGTGTTGGATCTTGTGCTTCTTGCTTTTCCATCTTTAACACGCTGTTCGTTTCGACTTTTGGCTTTAGCCTCGTTCACGTTTCTCTTTAACGAGAAATGAGCGAGCCCTCCGCGTAAACACGCGGCAGAGATCGATTTTACCGGCTCCTAGGCTGTCGTCTTGTGGGATTGGAGTGTTATAAATAGGTCACAAGGGACCTGCACCTTACTCAACACAAGCCTTCCTCCTCCACTTCACTCCCTCCCTCAAGACCCTAAATTTTCTTTGCTTTCACTAGTTCTTTCTTCCTTTTCCCTGCGCCTGAAAAATGGCCGGAAACAATAGGTTCATGGCCAGCTTACTTGCCCTCCTCGACGATGACAAGTTCATGAGAGATGTCGTGAGCAAGCCATGCTCTGCGACAGAACAAGTTAATGTCAGATGTTACTTGAATCTTGTCGAGAAAATCCTCAGCCAAGCCATAGCCATTGTGGATGACGTTGCTAAGAACGCTCCGCCAAAGGTAGAGTAGTGGGCAAACAAATTCAAAAACATGCCCTAGTCCCTTTCTCATTTACTTGTTAACAGTGAAATTTCTTCTCAATAAACGCCAAAAGCTTGAACCTAACTGGTTCATGGGATTTGCAAGGTATTCCCTTCACTTTGAATAGCTAGCCTTTGTGTGCGAGCCCTTAAATTACCTCCAAAAAAGAAGAAATTATATACAACTCTTGGATGATTAGTCGCATCACTACTACATATTGCCCACATAAACATGAAATTCATGGCAAATAATCCAATCTTTCCCATTAACTTGTTTCCACGGTGAATTGGCTCATTCTTAACGTGCGATTGTTTTTATGGCAATGTTTCTTTGCTTCTCCAATTGATTGCAGGTCTCACTCTTTTCCAGCCAAAGTTTACAAAGATACACATTTACATGTTCGTATGTTCATAATGTTTCGTGATTAGGACTCACAGGGGAATTCGTTTTTCCAGGGTAACCAATGCCAAAGCAAAAGCTCAACCTCACTTTCTTTAGAACCTTCTCTTCCTTTGTCATCCACCATCAATGAACTATGCTATCAGGTAATCTCATATTGAGAGAGTCATTCCTCTCTCAAAGTGCAAGTATACAAATGTGAGAGTTAAAGGCTTTTTACTTTTCTGTTTAAATGACTAAGAGATTAGAAAATTTGCATTTTATGTAACAACTGATTATAAAGTAAAAGCAACTTTTTCCTGCAGTGCTAAAATTGCTCATTATATCAGGAAAAAAAGACAATCAAATTTAATACTTTGTCGCGTCCTTTACTATGTTATCCCTCTCGGTCTTGCTACTTCCCACATTCAATGTCGAAACCTATGTACCCACGACAGATTACTTGCAAGGCCCGCAACAACGATGTATACCAAACAATGGCATCTCTTTTCAACATGTTGTCATCCTTTTCATGGGATGCCAAGGCTGTGCTGACCCTCTTAGCTTTATCAGTGTACTATGCCGAGCATTGGCGTCTTGCTCAAATTGAAGAGTCAGACGACCTTCTAAGCTTAACGGCGATGTTGAGAGGGTCACATGCGATCGGTAAGTCCTCTGACACACAGCGGATCAAGGCTTTTGTGGCGCTGAATAATCTGATCAAGTTGGCTTTGGAGTTCACCAAGTGCGCAGTTGAGTTTGTGAGCTACTCCAAAGATTTTGGAGAAATTTCAGCATCAGTCGACATATCAGGCCATTTTTATTACATCATTGTCATCATACTTGGCTGTTCAGTTCAGTTCAGTGGCTTGATCAGCATGAGCAATGAGTATGTTATATAACCTTACCTTTGCTTTTGACTACCTTTGTGGACAGACTTTGATTTAATTCCAAGCTCTCTCTCTCTCTCTCTCTAACTGTTTCAAATCAGTGGTCAACCTATTTCTTGATGACTTCAGGTTCCTAGGGCAAGATCTGTGGACCTTCTTGGAGCGTGTCACAACGAAATATGAATCCTTCAAGAAAGAAGTGGAAAATCTGAGAGAAAAGCACGGTGAGATCATTGTTTGTGTTCCAGACAAGAAGTAGTTCTCATCATGGGAGGAAGCCTTCATGCATCTCCTCCAGATTCCTTTTTTGAGTGCCCAGATTTTCTTCATCAGATCTATACATGGAATAAAAGTACTTAAATTTTGTGATTCACGTTATGCAGTGGAGCAAATTTCATATCAGAAGATTAAGAAACTTTTCAAACATTGTACTGATATTGTGGAGCTTATGGCCGCACTTTTTTGCACCAAGAACGATTTTTCCACAGTTTATCAATGTTGCAAGAGGACAACGGTTAGCTTCTCAGTCCCAATTATCTTCAGTGACCTTCGATTACTGGTCATTACTGTATATTAATATCCCGAGGATGAATGCATATCAACTTACTTGTAATTAACTACATTTAGAATTCTTAAATAGTTTGTTTGTTGGCATTCAAATTGGAAAAATAACAGCATGGTCTTATCACTTGTTGTAGGTAACGGTAGAGAAGTTCAAGGATAAGAACGTGATGCTGCTTATTTCCGACTTGAACTTGTCAGTCGAAGATCTAGGAACCCTTACCAGCATCTACAGTGAGTGCAACTTCCAATGTAGTAAGTACAAAATTATGTGGGTTCCTATCGTGGAGGAACATAACGAGGTGATGCAGAAGAAGTTCCTGGACAGGAGATCCGAGATGCGATGGTACACAAGCAACTCCATGGTCAGCAAGCCAGCAGCAAAGTTCATCCGCAAGAAGTGGCAATTTAGGCAGCGGACTAAGGTTGTAGTACTGAACAAACAGGGGAAGGTGGTAAACATGGACTCGATGGCGATGATACGCCTTTGGGGAAAAGAAGCCTTCCCATTCACGATGTCCAAGGGGAAGGAACTCTGGAACAGGCAAGGAATCAACTGGTTAAAACTTGTGGTGAACAACATGGTCTTCCCCGATGTTGAACAAAGTGTAAGTTACACATGCACCATGGTTTTGATCATCTGGGCAATATTTTCATCATCCATCTCTAGTCGGTAGGATCTTCCACTTATCATGCTTTTGATTGGTGCGTTACAAAATAGGATACATCACTCGCATTTATTTTTATTTTGGTTCACATTTAGGTGACGTCCATATGTGCAACTGGACGATCAAAGTCTAGTTGGATATCTTCTTCCAAGTAGGGAAGAAGGAAGACAGAGCCTCAATGATAATCTCATCTGATAATTTTATTTAATGGTTTAGTCTTTAACAGCTCGACCAAGCACAAACTTGCACACTATTGGCATAGCAAGTAGAATAAGCATTTATTATTGCAGACTTCGAGTGAAATTCACCCAATCTAAAAATTTAGATACAGTTTACATCACTCGCATCAAATTCACGCAGGTATCATACGCAAGATAGATTAAAACTTTTCTGACTATATATTCTTGTTCTTTCAACATGGCCTGTGTCCTAATTGATGGCCAGTTTGAAAGGGAGGAGCTCATATTCTTGTACGGCTCGGCTGATGACCTCCAGACTGTCCAAAAAATTGAAAAATACCTGGGCGAGATCAACGGCTATATTGGCTCTTACAAGGTCATCAACATCAGCACCAAGAGGGAGCAATTCCTTACCCGGCTCGAGAGCTGCCTGTCATTGAAGATGCAGGCCAGTTCGGATGTCTATGATTCCCTTGCGCAGGAGCTGCTCGAGCTCTACACCAGCTACAAGCAGTTCGGTGGGTTTGCTGTGATCGCGAGAGGGTCAAGGGTAGTCGTCAACACTCGTCTCAGGGATTTCGAGACAGTGCTGTCGCAGCACCAGATGTGGGTGATTCCTGCACAGCCTTTCGAGGCCATCTTCAAAAAGTACTACGATGAGGTCGTCAGAAAGCCGCGCTGCCACCATTTCTATATCCCCGGTGTAGTCGGCAGCATACCAGAGTGCATCAAGTGTGCCAAGTGCTCTCGGTACATGAAGACGGCCGTCAGCTTCGAGTGCTGCCATAGTGACGAGCCGATGATGCCATTTTGCCCAACCTCTTCTTTTGGCACTCATGGATTTCGAGACAGTGCAGTCGTAGCAACAGAGTCGTCAACATGCCGGAATGCTGTCGCAGCAACACCAGAGCTGGCAACATACTGGAGTGCCATCACTGCATCAGAGTCGGCAACATACCGGAGTTCTGTCGCAGCACCACCGGAGCCGGCAGCATACTGGGGTGCATCAAGTATATGAAGACTGCTGCCACGGTGACTGGCCGATGAGGCCATCGTGCCCGACGCCTTTGTTTGGCGCTCCAGAATAAACACACATGTTTGAGTAGGTCGCGTTTTCACGGCAGATGTTGCTTTTGATTAGGATTATACTTTGCGCTATGAATAAAGGTTTCTTTGATCCTTAACACGGTTGTGCGGGTTCTGGGTAGTACGTGATGATGTACTCTGCATGCAGACACTGTGTGCTCCGAATAAAATATTTTATGGTCTCCGTCCAGAAAAAAAGAGGTTTTTATGATCTTAATAGGGTCCATTAATCACATTTTTGAGGCGCACAAAATAGGACTTTCTAGTGATAACATGGATACTTTTTATGTTATTTCGATCTCCTATAATCATTTCCATTTATTTCATTACCCACATCTATTTGTTAAAACATTTAAATCTCAAATTGCCTTTCATCTAACCATTTAATCTCTTAAAATGGGTAGCCCTATTTCCACTCTTTTTATAACTAAATTCATCCAATTTTCATTAAAAAGACAAAATTTCCCTTAATTATTCAATTACAATTTAAAGCGGCAGCCCACAAATTATTTATTTTTCTTTATAGGTTTTGCTAACATAACAGTCTTGAATATTGTAAGAATAATAGTTTGTTGTGAGTAATAATTTTTTGAAGGAGTGGCTCTCATAACAATTCATAACTATTTGTTGTTTAGTTTTTTGTTGTCCATAATAGACTTTATTCTCACAATAGATGAAGGATTGTTATCCAATTATTTCTCATTCTTCTTTTTGTTAGTTTTTCTACTCCCATCTATATAGGATTTAGTTGCCATAACTAAAATTATCACAAGTCACTTATTAACATAAACATATTATAGGATGATAAGATGAAACCACAAAAAAACACCTTTGAAGCTTTTCCGAGACAAAATCATAGTGACGTTCTTGTTCATGAAACTTCAAAAGATGGAATCTATTTATATCAAAGCTTTGCATAAAATAAGATTTTTTTTTTGTGGGTAGATGCCGTTAAATTTTCATTATTTTGGATTGACAAAACTTAATGTCATTTGAAGAGTGTTTACGGAAAATATTAAGATGCTTCATTATGCATAACTTTTTCATGTCTATGCTTTTAGTGTTTTTCTAGACACTCATATAATGTCTTACATTCTCATGTCAAAGCATCTCGCCAATAGTAATAAAAAAGAAAAAAATCTTTGAGATGGTAAATACAGAGACTTGGTGTATATTTTAGACTAAGGAAATTAAAAAAATATAAAAGTTCACCAAGAGAGTAATCTTTTGAGTTAGGAGAGATGAAAAATAGATAAGTTGCAATGATAGGGCTTTATCATTCCCCAAGGTCCCGGACAACCCCTGTAATAGAAGACTACAACTTAGCTGGGGCATCCACCCCTCCATCTTTGATTGATTATGCTTACTATTGGCTGCCCCCCCCCCTCTTTTTCTTCCTTGGCTTGAAGGTTGGTGAAGTTGTCCTTTGCTTCATTGCTGTCCATCTCACTGTTGCTAGTTGATGCTTCTGATGGATCTCTCCCAAATCTCTCCTGATGATGCAGCTTGGGTTCCCATCTTGGTGTCTCTCCTGCTCTTCTCCTCTTTGTGTCTTTTCCTTGTGCGGGCCACAGTGTTGTGTGCTCTTTGCCCTTGTCTCCTTTGTTGGCCGCTGTTTTAGCCTTCTTTTGCTGCTGCTTTTTTCTGCAATGTATCTCTCTCGCAGCTCTTCCCTCCCCTTTTCTCCCCCCTGGCCCCGGCCCCCTTCCACTCGTTTGGATTTTTTGTCCTTCTGAGTGTGAGCTGGTGCCGCCCCCCCCTCTTGTTGTACAACTGTATAGCTTTTTGTGCTTAAGTTTATATACCTCTTACCTTTTACCAAAAAAAAAAAAAATAGATAAGTTGCTATAACAACAATGATGAAGATAGGACTAGTTTTTATTTTCTAAATAGCAATATGTTCAAATTTTACAAAAAATCATAAACAAACATAAGTATGTGACATTCTTAATTATGAGAATTAGATCCTCCACAGAAATATAAAAACTTTAAAAAGAAGGAAAGTAAATAAGTTTGGCGCCACCTCTTTGGATTGCAATTGAAATTGGGGATGATATTGTCTTTTGAGTGAAAATGGGGGTAAATTTAGTTATATAGAGAGTTGAAGTAATGTCGCCCTTTAAAATTGTTTCATGAAATTTTTTACTATCCCTATTCATACGGTAGATTGATGGATTTGATTTGGCCGCACCTAGATTCTCAACGTCGGCATATCTCAACCATCATCGATAATACAAAATAGATCAAACATCTCATGCATGTAGATCCTGACTACAATTTTCCTCAAGGACACACACAGCCAAGCCAAATCCATTCCAGCTTGAAGGCTTTATCAGCTTCTTCTCTTGGGCAAAATATGCAAGATCTAGTCAATCGATGCGGAAGCTTTTGGCTTTGTCAATCGATTTAAGTGGAAGTTGTCGATTATGCAAGAGTTGTCAAATTGGTGGGCAAGTTGTCAATTTCATGGTTGTGAATTGACTCTTCAGACATCCATACACAAGCTTGTTGTCGATTTCAAGACTACAAATAGATTGTCTAACAATTGAAGGTTGTTCTAGATAATTTCCTTTATTATTTGGTGATCTTCGAAGATGTCTGTTGGGCTGCCCAAGGTGACAAACGAATTTGGAGTCTAGTTTAACTACTTGCATTCGGTCAAATGTCATTAGTCCTAATTTTATGAGTCTTAATTGTGTTGTAGGTTTCAAAAGTCACAATTCAAGTCTCTAAGTATTATAATGCATTTCTTAGCTCCTACGTCTTTATTGTGTTTTTTAGTTCCCATGACATTCTGAATCTTTCCGTTATCACTCAAAACAACACTAGCCTACGCCGCAACCTCATCACCAATACTTGGTTGACTGCGATGTCTCTCCACGCATGCACAGCTTAGTTCTTTATATGGTTGTCCACGATGAACCTTGGTGACACCACATTCTATCATGATCCCCAAAGGCAACCATAGCACACGAGTAGGAAACTCTAGGGACTCCGATCCAAAATCGGTGGCTGCAACCAGTGCATTAGGCCCGGTGGAGCCGATCGGATGGATCATATGGAGGCCAACCTAAACTCACACGATCCAATGGATCACCTGGACTCCGCTTATATGTGGCACCCCTCGACGGCCCTCGATCCGTTAGGGTCGCCACAGTTCCTTTACCTTTCACTTTCCCTAATAACATGTCACTCTGATACCATTTCAACTGCAGCGGGTCCATACAAACTGGGGGTTTACATCTTTTAGATCGGTCCCTTGCGCAATTCATATACGGAAGTACATCCAACAACTCCTTTCCCTATAATCAGAAAACGATGCACACCCACTAAACATTTATAGGTAAAAGCCAAACACTCTTATTAACTTAAACCAAATGGGCATCATTCATCCGTACATCAAAATGCCGTAGTCTTCTATACCCAGCTATACTTCAAAAGATGACCAACATCTCCTCCAACAGTCGCATACTTAAAGTCCATCGATCGGTGTCGGTGTCCAAAAGTTCATTCCTTTGATATCCTCCTTCTCATGGTCATATCCAACCACTCGATCCATCTACCGGTGGCAGTGGCACCAGAGGTATCTTATCTAGTTTGAAATGTTATTCCCCAAAAGGGGTGAGTACAACCACTCAGCAGTAAAGATCTACCAAACTACTCATTGCGTCAAACAGAACAATCAAGGCATCATAACAAAGCACATATCATTCATGCATTCAAGAATAACTTACCTTGCAGCCATACATATGTCATCATACCATATGTGCATATACTATCATGCACTCATCATCAAGCATTCATGCATATATCACCATGCCATATGTGCATATACCACCATGCGCTCATCATCAAGCATTCATGCATATATCACCATGCCATATGTGCATATACCGCCATGCACTCATCATCAAGCATTCATGCATATCCATGCCATATGTGCATATACCACCATGTAGTCATGCATATCTCACCATGCCATTGTGCATATACCACCATGATTCATATCATCCATGCTATCAAGCATACATCACCATGAGATCCATTCATTCCTTCATGATCGCATTTTCAATATCAAATAGCATAAATTTACTTTCATAAGCAGATTATGCATCATGCCATATGCATACACCCATGCACATGATTCATTTTCAATTCTTATCTTTCACAAGGATCTCATTAGTTTTTCTTTCCAGGGACCAATGTTTGCATCCCACAATTTATCGCACGCATCCAACCAGGCATCGTGAGGAACCTCCGGGCATGTATTCAAAATACAACTGGGCATCTAGCTTCCCACATTCCAGGCATCTCGCATCCTAACTAGTATCACAAGGTATCCCCCCGGGCACAAACCTTCGGGGCTTTTGGAATTATGTACCAACATATCACGAGGATTCCCCAATCTGGAATTACGTACCGTATACCACCGGGCATTTCGAAACTCCCAAAGACCCTTCGGAATTACGCCACTAGGTCACCGGGCATCTGGCACCCCCACATTCCGGGCATCCCCACACTCCCAGGGCATCGTCGGCTCACACCTCCGACAGTCTTGTTACTATCTCCATTTACATTTATACATGTATCTCAATTTCAACATGACATTTGATGCATCAATATCAAGAGTCTCAACCAACTTTTCATGCCATATAACATGTCATATGCCATCACATATGCAGCAAAATCAACCACTCAAGGTATTTCATCAGATGGAGAATTTCATTTATTTTCCAAAACACATCAGTTTTTTTTTTTTTGAATAAATCAGAATGCATTCTTCTAATTAAAACTCCAGAAAATTAGTAAATGACATTAATAAATTCTGAAAACTGGCACATTATAGACGAGACCTAAAGGCAAATATCTCATGAAGAACACAACACCACCAGAATTTCATACAAAACAGAATAGTCTATGCATTACAGCTTTTGAAATTCGCACAATCCAGCTTGCACAGTTTTAGAAAACATTTTAATTGAATACCAAAATGACCTTAAAAAATTATGAAATTCGAACATGTGATAGTCAAGACATAAATGCATATTTTTCATGAAGGAATCAAAGTCAGATTCGTTCTAGGTAATTAAATATAGGCAGTTAAAACTTCTGTTCTTAGTACCAAAATTTCCAGATCTAACTACCTCCGAAAAACCACGATTTCACCTACCTATTCTGGTTGGTTTTCTCTAAATTGTTTATATGTTAAACCTCAGGATGTCCCTTACAACTTTTGTTAAGAAATCGAAGTGAAATTTCAACAAGAATGTTACTTTACAGACCACGAAACCACTGAAGGTCATCACGACGAATTTCAGATCTAGTCTCTCCATAGGAAAACCGTTTCACCAAGAAATACTTGTTCGTTTTATCTCAAATTTCGGTATGTTATTATTCAAGATGTTCTATACAACTTTCGTGAAGAGGTCAAAGTGAAATTCCAACTAAAATGTCACATGCAACACACGAAATCACCAATAGGTCAACAAAACAGTTTCCAGATCTAATGTTTTTGTAGAAAAAGGGTTTCACCCCTCAATACTTGTCCATTTTGTCTCAAATTTTAGTATGTTATACTTCAAGATGTTATATACAACTTTCATCAATAGGTCAGAACAAGATTCGAACTAAAAAGTCACGTGCAACACACAAACTCGCGGACGGTCGGACTGGTCTTTCCGAAATCAGCATGCGTGACCAATGAATCTCTCTTCAAAGCTCCAAAATCTCATCCCATCTACCACAACCAAGAATTACCATCTCATACACACAATGATGCAAATAGTAGATTTTAGGACTTCACTTACCTCAAATCAAAGGAAAACACAGCAAGAACGACAGTGGGACTAGGCGGGCTCGACGGCGTCTCCTCTTCCTCTCTTCCTTTCTTTCTCTCTTTGGACGGTACTCTCTCTCTCTTCTGGTCGAAATCCCCCTCCCCCTTTTTCTTTTAGTTGAATTAAAACCCTTGCATGCTCCCATTTTTGCATGGGGGGACACTTGGCAAGCTTTTCTTGCCACTTGGCATTTTTGCCATGCACATGATGGGCCTTCAATGGGCCGGGCTTGGGCCAGCTTGGTCGACCACTTCATGGGTTCCTTGGGCCGGGCCTCTTGGCCCACTTTAGGCCAACACTCTTGGGCCTAAAGTCCAAACTTAAATGGCCCAAGTTTATTTTTAATAATACATCTTAATCCTCATTTAAATAAATACTTAATTGCATAATAAAATGGCCAAAAGACTTTGTGACATTAATCCATAAAATCAAATCTATAAAGTGCATAGTCAATAATAAAGTCTTCTTTATCAAATTGTCCTATAGCACCAACCTTGATCATCCATTAACATAAGATGTATTTCTACCCAAATAATTCTCCATTAAAATACTCGACATTAATATATTAAAATTCTTTGGTCTAAAGGCCATAACATAAATCAATAACTCTTCCATCACCTTTTCATAGGTTGTAATGCATCCAAAGGTTGCCATGAAATTTTGGGATGCCACAATTCTCCCCTCCTAAGAGAATCTCGTCCTCGAAATTAGATATCACTTATGTCTCCTCAAACAAGTGAGGGTACCTTTTCCTCATTTGATTTTCACTCTCCTATGTGGCTGCCTCCACATCATGATGTCGCCATAACACCTTAACCAAAGGAATCTTCTTAGTCCTAAGGACTTGTTCTCTCCGGCCTAGTATCTGTACAGGCTCTTCAATGTACCTCACTTTCTCATCCACTTTGATGGCTTCATGATTGAGTATATGTTTAGGGTCAGGCTAATACTTCCTCTAAAGACAATGATGCAAGCTCTTAACACATCCTTTAGTCTTCGGATCACTCTTTCTGTTTGTCCATCCATTTGTGGATGAAAAGCGGTACTAAACTAGAGCTTTAGTCCCTAAGGTGATTTGAAAACTTTGCCAAAGGTTTGAAGTAAATCTTGAGTCTCGATTCGATGTGATAGTTACAGGTACACCATGTAAGCGTACCACTTGGCTTACACATAACTCAACAAATCTATCCATCAGATAATCTACGCAAACTGCTAGGAAATGGGTATACTTAATCAAGCAATCTACTATCACCCAAATAGTGTCGTGACCACTTAATGTCCTTGGTAATCCTCGTACGAAATCCATCATCACATGATCCCATTTCCATTCTAGTATATCTAACGGTCTCAATCTAACACACTATTTAGCCGAATTATTCCTATACCTTTGTCACCATCAATGCAAGCCTAGAACCATTAAAATCGACACCACCAATAACTTATTTGGTTTAGTCCAACAAAGACATTCACTACGCTTTCACTGTAACATAGATTCAAGCCTAAAATATAATACCATTCATTCGGTTCAAATATCGATAGTCCACCAAGACTTATTCAATTCAAAGATCGACAATCCACCAAAATGAAACTTGTCTAGTTTCCATCGAGTATATCTCATGTCTCACCCTAAAAGATCATCACTTGGACTAATCACTCATCAAATCCACAACTTGAACTTTCACCTTTTCACCTTGGAAAGACTATAACCACAATTGATCATATCCACTAATTCCACAAAACCTTTTCAAACGAGATCATCACCAAAATTAAAAGTTGACCATCATTAATTAAACCTATTATTCCGACATATAAACCACAAATAATTGCATGTCTCATATGACCACTCAAACTCATGACTTCCAAAATCAATCTATACATACTAAATGCCTCCATGTAATGCATCAAGACTTCCAATGAGACCTCTAATAGGAAGTCACTACTTAGCTCAAATGATCATAACTTAATCCTCAAATTCATAACTCACTCTCCATAATTCATTTCTTAAGCCTTGTTTGCAGCACTACGCTTAGATGCTGCGCATGTTCTTTAGGTCCTTTATAGTATATTAGGATATCATCAAATGAAGATAATCACAATTTAATCCAAATAAGGCTTAAGTATCCTATTCATTAAATCCATGAACGCAGCTAAGGCATTCGTCAACCCAAATAGCATAACTAGGAACTCATAGTGTTTATAGCGAGTCCTAAATGCGATCTTAGGAATGTCTTCTTTCTTAATCCTTAGCTAATGGTATCCTGACCTTAAGTCAATTTTATAAAAGACTGAACTTCCTTGCAACTGATCAAATAAATTATCAATTCTAGGTAATGAGTACTTACTCTTAACAATTACATGATTCAATTGCCTATTATCAATGCACAAACGCATCGACTTGTCCTTCTTTTTCACAAACAAGAGTTCTACAAGCTTAACCATACTTCCGCTACGCCACTTTGATTAAACTATTCCAGAAACATTGCCTTCCTAGTTCAATTCATAGTTTGGTTCATTCCTGCCCCCTTTTGCCATCCTAGAAGCCTGCTAGGAGCCGCTCCTTGTTCAGGTCCTTTAACCTTGGCATCCACTCTCCGCCCTCATCGGACTGAGTCATTACAGGTACACCAGCTTTCGCTTGGTTCGAACTCAAACTACACATCCATTGGAGGGTCTCGTTTCGATAGGGACTAACTTACAGAGATATTATCCGCTTTGGCCTATCCCATTCTTAGCCTCACAATCTTATCCTTAGTGCACAGGTAAGTACTATTTCAAGAGATCATCCATCCTAGTCCATTGCTTACGGAGCTAGTTCATTCTTACAATGACGTCAAAGTCATACATAACTATCACTATCAAGTCCATTTCCAGATCTCATTCCCTTAGGGTTATCTCACACATCCCATATGCTAACGTAGATAACAACATGTCCTTCAATGATGTAGAAATATGAAGAGGCATATCTAGAGATTTGATTCCTACTTTTCACAATCATCTATATTTCTCAAACACAAATGAATGCGTGTCACTTATATCAAATAATGCATATGCTTTCTTATCCCTCTATAGAAATCGTACCTGAGATAACATTCTTGGAAGCTTCCGCTTCCTCTTGAGTGACCGCATACACCATTCCTTATGCTAGTGGCCTCTGTGGATTCCTTGGTAGGTTTGGTCTAGCAGTACGTTATTGCACTTGTCGCACCGAGCTGACATTCAGCTGCGACCCATTGCGTGGACAATTTCTCTTAAAGTGTCCTATTTGCCCACATCCATTACATCTCAGTTGGCTATTACAAGGTCCTGGCCCATGTTGTCTACCACATCTCTGGCAAAATTTATCCTGGTAGGGTACTCTCCCAAAAGTCGGGCCATTCCAAGTTCTTCTAAAATTTCCAAAGTTATTCTTTTTCTTAGGTTCCCAAGGTTGACCTTGATCAGGATAAGGTCTCTTATCTCTTCGAACATCATTAAAGGTCATCTGCCTCTTAGATTCTAATTGCTCTCTCACTAACTCTTGCTCCACCAACTGTGCCCTCTCACAAATCTCATTATAATCTCTTATATTTAGAGGCACTAGTTGTTTCCTGATATCAGTTCTTAATCCTTTCAGGAATCTCTTAGCCTTTTCCTCTCGGTCCTTAACCAACCTAGGAGCATACCTAGATAGTTCAGAAAATGTTGCCTCATATTGGTCCACTGTCAACTCCTTTTGTTCCAACTAAACAAACCCAGTGATTTTCTTATCCTTGGCACAATTAGAGAAATGCTTCCTATTGAAAACCCTAACAAACTCATCCCAGTTTATATCCATACTTGGTAGAAAGATTGTGTCCTTCGAAGCTCTCCACCAAAACTTTGCATTTCCCTCTAGTTGGTACTCTGCCAAAACTATTTTCTTAACATCACTGCAGTCTAACAACCGGAAAATCTGTTCTATCCCATCAATCCAATGTTTTGCCTCCTCAGGACTTCCCATTCCACTAACTTAAGTGGTTTCAACTTCCGAAATTGTTCCACCAGTCCCTGAGGGTGACGTTCCACTCCAGGTTGTTGCTGTGCTTATTTTTCCATCAGATTTCCTATATTGGCCAATGCCTGCAGGATATCTTCCATTCGAGGTTTAGCCCTTGCAACAGAGGCTTCAGCCCTCGATGGATGAGAACTTCCAGTTTGTACCATTATTTCTCTGCAGTTTTCCAAGCATTTGCCTCAAGAAAAATTTGTAACTCGGTGTCACTAGTCAGATCATTAATTAAGGTTATTACTAAAGTCACATAAGTAACGTAGAATGTTACTAACACACAAAAGTAACATCACACTAGTTACTAGGGATCTACGGGTGAATACTCATCACCCGTTAGTCAAAGTTAACCAACTATTCCATTTAATATCCTACAGTGTGCATCATTCTATCCCCATTTCCATCTGAGGCATCTTATCACTCCAAATAGACCATAGCTCTGATACCAATTCAGGCTGTGGCAACCCTCGACAGCCCCCAATCTGTTAGGGTCGCCACAGTTCATTTACCTTTCACTTTCCCTAATAACATGTCACTCTGATACCATTTCAACTGTAGCGGGTCCATACAACCTGGGGGTTTATATCTTTTAGATCGGTCCCTTGTGCAATTCATATACGGAAGCACATCCAACAACTCCTTTCCCTATATTCAGAAAACGATGCACACCCACTAAACATTTATAGGTAAAAGCCAAACACTCTTATTAACTTAAACCAGATGGACATCATTCATCGGTACATTAAAATGCTGTAGTCTTCTATACTCAGCTATACTTCAAAAGATGACCGACATCTCCTCCAATAGTCGTATACTTAAAGTCCATCGATTAGTGTCGGCGTCCAAAATTTCCTTCATTTGCTATCCTCCTCCCCGCGGTCATATCCAACCACTCGATCCATCTACCGGTGGCAGTGACAGCAGAGGTATCTTATCTAATTTGAAATGTTATTCCCCAAAAGGGGTGAGTACAACCACTCAGCAGTAAAGATCCACCAAACTACTCATTGCGTCAAACAGAACAATCAAGGCATCATAACAAAGCACATATTATTCATGCATTCAAGCATAACTTACCTTGCAGCCATACATATGTCATCATACCATATGTGCATATACTATCATGCACTCATCATCAATAATTCATGCATATATCACCATGCCATATGTGCATATACCACCATGCACTCATCATCAAGCATTCATGCATATCCATGCCATATATGCAAATACCACCATGCAGTCATGCATATCTCACCATGCCATCGTGCATATACCACCATGATTCATATCATCCATGCTATCAAGCATACATTACCATGAGATCCATTCATGCCTTTATGATCGCATTTTCAATATCAAATAGCATTAATTTACTTTCATAAGCGGATCATGCATCATGCCATATGCATACACTCATGCACATGATTCATTTTCAATTCTTATCTTTTACAAGGATCTCATCAGTTTTTCTTTCCAGGGACCAATATTTGCATCTCACAATTTATCGCTCACATCCAACCAGGCATCGTGAGGAACCTCCGAGCATGTATTCAAAATATAATTGGGCATTTGGCCCCCCACATTCCAGGCATCTCGCATCCAACTAGCATCACGAGATATCCCACCGGACACAAACCTCTGGGGCTTCCGGAATTACGTACTGACATACCACTAGGATTCCCTCCTCTGGAATTACCTACCGTATATCACTGGGCATCTTGAAACTCCCGAGGACCCTCCAGAATTACGCCACTAGACCACCGGGCATCCGGCACCCCCACATTCCGGGCATCCCCACACTCCCGGGGCATCGTCGGCTCACACCTCTGACGGTCTTGTTACTATCTCCATTTACATTTATACATGTATCTCAATTTCAACATGACATTTGATGCATCAATATCAAGAGTCTCAACCAAATTTTCATGCCATATAACATGCCATATGCCATCACATATGTAGCAAAATCAACCACTCAAGGTATTTCATCACATGGAGAATTTCATTTATTTTCCAAAACACATTAGTTTTTTTTTTTTTGAATAAATCAGAATGCATTCCTCTAATTAAAACTCCAGAAAATTAGTAAATGACATTAATAAATTTTGAAAACTTGGCACATTATAGTCGAGACCTAAAGGCAAATATCTCATGAAGAACACAACACCACCAGAATTTCATACAAAACAGAATAGTCTATGCATTACAGCTTTTGAAATTCGCACAATCCAGCTTGCACAGTTTTAGAAAACATTTTAATTGAATACCAAAATGACCTTAAAAAATTATGAAATTTGAACATGTGATAGTCGAGACATAAAGGCAGATTTTTAATGAAGGAATCAAAGTCAGATTCGTCCTAGGTAATTAAATATAGGCGGTTAAAACTTATGTTCTTAGTACCGAAATTTCCAGATCTAACTACCTCCGAAAAACCACGATTTCACCTACCTATTCTTGTTGGTTTTCTCTAAAGTTTTTATATTTTAAACCTCAGGATGTCCTTTACAAATTTTGTTAAGAAATCGAAGTGAAATTTCAACAAGAAGGTTACTTTACAGACCACGAAACCACTGAAGGTCATCACGACGAATTCTAGATCTAGTCTCTCCAAAGGAAAATCGTTTCACCAAGAAATACTTGTTTGTTTTATCTCAAATTTCATGAAGAGGTCGAAGTGAAATTCCAACTAAAAAGTCACATGCAACACACGAAATCACCAAGAGGTCAACAAAATAGTTTCCAGATCTAATGTTTTCGTAGAAAAAGGGTTTCACCCCTCAATACTTGTCCATTTGTTCTCAAATTTTAGTATGTTATACTTCAAGATGTTTTCTACAACTTTCATGAAGAGGTCGGACCAAGATTCGAACTAAAAAGTCACATGCAACACACAAACTCACGGACGATTGGACTGGTCTTTCCGAAATCAGCATGCATGACCAACGAATCTCTCTCCAAAGCTCCGAAATCTCATCCCATCTACCACAACCAAGACTTACCATCTCATACACACAACAATGCAGAGAGTAGGTTTTAGAACTTGCCTCAAATCAAAGGAAAACATAGCAAGAACGACAACGGGACTAGGCAGTCTCGGTGGCGTCTCCTCTTCCTCTATTTCTCTCTTTGGATGGTACTCTCTCTCTCTCTCTCTTCTCTCTCTTCTGGTTGAAATCCCCCTCCCCCTTTTCCTTTTAGTTGAATTAAAACCCTTGCATGCTCCCATTTTTGCATGGGGGGACACTTGGTTACAAAGGGGCAACACTTGGCAAGCTTTTCTTGCCACTTGGCATTTTTGCCATGCACATGATGGGCCTTCAATGGGCCGGGCCTGGGCCAACTTGGTCGACCACTTCATGGGCTCCTTGGGCTGGGCCTCTTGGCTCACTTTAGGCCAACACTCTTGGGCCTAAAGTCCAAACTTAAATGGCCCAAGTTTATTTTTAATAATACATCTGAATCCTCATTTAAATAAATACCTAATTACATAATAAAATGGCCAAAAGACTTTGTGACATTAATCCATAAAATCAAATCTATAAAGTGCATAGTCAAGAACAAAGTCTTCTTTATCAAATTGTCCTATAGCACCAACCTTGATCATCCATTAACATAAGATGTATTTCTACCCAAATAATTCTCCATTAAAATACTCGGCATTAATCTATTAAAATTCTTTGGTCTAAAGGCCATAACATAAATCAATAACTCTTCCATCACCTTTTCATAGGTCATAATCCATCCAAAGGTTGCCATGAAATTTTGGGATGCCACATTATATGCTACGTCAGTGCAGCCAATTATTCAACATGTATGGCACCTCCAAATAGCTAAGGTTGCCACAGCTACCTATCGCTCTACCTAATGAATGCCAATTACAAATCTTTGATATAAAATGGTTTAAAGAGGGACCGAGGTCCATAGGCTTTTTTTTTTTTTTTTAAGATTTTAGCATAGCTCATAGCGAAATTAAAGACGAGTCTCACCATCCCTCTACTCTCTTAATGATGGTACAATACACACCAACTACACATTGAAGGAAAACATAAGCCGAGCCACTTTTATTTACATTTTTAAGACGGACATCATGAGTCGGTACAATAAAAAAGCCAAGACTTTTAGCTAAACTTGGCTACAACTCCAAAAAGAGATCTTGACCCCCTACATCGATCATGTATAACCCTCTATCTACAAGTGTCGACTATCCCAAAAAGTTAGCTTCCCCTCTCACGCGGGCCATCACACCCATCCTAGTGCATCGGGCGGTGGCGGTGGCAACATCCGTCGCATCACTCTACTATGGCGGATGTGGACAGACAAGAACTCTTGGGCGACCGGGCCCCTAGCCAGGCCCACATCATACATCACCAGCACCCGAACCTGTATGAACGTCAAACCAGGGATGGTAACACAATCAAGCTCTGTACAATCGACCTCCACGTCAGATGGAAGGCAATAAAAGGTACCCCGCATGACCGGAGAGAGAGGCATCTTTCTACTCTAAAATGTTGGTACCCAAATGGGTGAGTACAAACGCTCAGCAGGTAAAAGATCCATTAAACTACTCAATGCATCAAACAAACAATCATAACATCATAGTAGAGTACATATCATTCATGCATCTAAACATAACTTACCTTGCAGCTATGCATATGTCATCATACCATATGTGCATACACCATCATGCACTCATCATCAAGCATTCATGCCTATACCATCATGCCGTAGGTGTCTATACAACCATGCACTCATCATCAAACATTCATGCATATCCATGCCTTATGTGCACATAACACCATGCACTCATGCACATCATATCATACCGCCATGCATATATGTCACCATACCATGCATGATTCAATTTCAACTTTTTATCTTTCAATTGGGTCACCACATTTTTCTTTCTCGGGACCAATAATTTGCATCCCACATTCTATCACTCGCACCCAACCAAGCATCACGAGGAACCTCCGGCACACACCTCCGGGCATCCGGCACCCCCACACTCCGGGCACTTGTATCTCAACTAGCATCACGAGGTATCCCCCCAGCACACACCTCCGAGGCTTCCGGCACCCCCACATTCCGGGCATCTCGAAACTCCCAAGGACATCTGGCACCCCCACATTCCGCACATCCTGACACTCCCAGGGCATTGTCGGCTCACTCCTCCGACAGTATCCTCATTTCCCATAATTCATATTCACATTTGTGTCTCAATATCAATCAACATGGCACATGATGTGATGACAACAAAGTCAATTCAGCTTTTGGTCTTATATGTAATGCCAAATATTATCACATGTGCAATAAGATTCAATCACTTAAAACAATATAATTCATGAGGCTCATACAAAACAGAATAGTCCACGCATTACAGCTTTTGAAATTCGCACAATCCAGCTTGCACAGTTTTAGAAAATATTTTAATTTAATACCCAAATGACCTTCAAAAACTATGAAATTCGAACATGTGATAGTCAAGACATAAATGCAGATATTCCATGAAGAACACTACACCAAAAGATTCCCATATAATGCAATACAAAACACGCATCACAGCACTACTAATTCTGTCTGTTCCACTTGCACAGTTTTTGAAACATTTTTGGTTAAATAGACAAATGAACTTTAAAAATTACGAAATTTGAATATGTTGTAGGCAAGACATAAAAAAAGATATTTTATGCAGAATAGTTTGCCAAAAGAATCTCATACAAAACGGTATAGACCACGCATTGCAACTTACAAGGTCCGAACTCAAACAGATTGCACAGTTTTAAAAACATCTCCGATTAAATACTCAGATGACCTTAAAAAAATTATGAAAATTGACTATGTGATAGCCAAGACCATGAGGTAAATACTTCATGAAGACATCGAAGTTAGATTCGTCCTAAGTAATGAAATATAGGCGGTTGAGACCCCTGTTCCTAGTACCGAAATTTCCAGATCCAGTCTTTCCAAAGAATAACGATTTCACCCACTTATACTTGTTTTTATTGTCCCAAATTTGAGTATGTTATACTACAAGAAGTCCTTAACAACTTTCATTGAGAATTCAAAGCCAAAATCCAACTCGAACATCACATGCAAGTCACTAGAACATCCAAAGTCGAGCTGTTTTCTCAAGAACAGTATACTAGCCTAGAACACCACTCTTAAAACTTCATTTTTTTCACATCCTAGACATCCGAAATTTGTCACCATTCAATCACACACACTAGGCACAACATGCAAGAGTAGATCAAGGATCCCACTTGCCTCTAGACCGAGCAAACAGCGAGCACATTGGCGACAGGACACGGCGGCGACAGATGACGGACGCACGACCCCTCCTCCTTCCTTCTTGTCTTCTTCCTTTCTTCCTTCTCTTTCTCTCCTCTCTCTCTCTCCTTCTCTCTTGCTTAAACCGGCCATCATTTTCCCCTAATTTCCTTCCCATCATCATTAGCAATCATCACTTTTTGCATGGAGGACACTTGGCCATCACCTTGTGACAAATG
The DNA here is from genome assembly GCA_017140255.1 of Eucalyptus paniculata subsp. matutina. Lineage (NCBI taxonomy): Eukaryota > Viridiplantae > Streptophyta > Magnoliopsida > Myrtales > Myrtaceae > Eucalyptus > Eucalyptus paniculata. The sequence continues at coordinate 34,644,149 of CM029442.1, read as the reverse complement.
GAGGAGGCATGCAACCGGATTCCCCCCCCTCCTTCCTTCGTGCGACAACAGCCCCTCATGGGCTGGGCCAGCCTTGGGTCCGACAGCTTCTCTTCCTTAGGCTTCGTGGGCCAGTCGAGAAAGGGGTGAGGCTATGGGCTGGTTTGGTCTTTAAATGTCCAGCCCATCCTCATCCTTATAATCCACCTTAAATATTAATTATAAAATCACCTAATTGGAATTTATAATTCACAAAACTTTGTAACCTAATTTAATAAATTCCAACCCATGAATCACATGGCCAAAATCTCAATGCAAAACATGAATTAAAGCACCTCTAAGGATTGATAATCAATTCTAGGATGCCACAACATGTAAGAGAGGACATTAGGGTTTGACGGCTCCGTGCTCTTAGTGTCTTCATGAAGAGTGTCGAATGTAGTAAATGAAAATTCTTTCTCAATTTCACATGTATGGACAATTAATTTAGCACTTTTTTTTCCATTAGTGTATAGCGTGATAAAACATTATCGCTAAACTCTGTTTGTTTTGTGAAAAATAAACAATTTGAAAAATATTTACCCAAAAATGATCACTTGTGTCTCTTCTTATTAACAACAAATTATGCTTAACCATTTTCATGGATGATTAAAATATTTTTATTCATTCATTTTTGTAAGGATAGAAGCAATTATTTTAAAAAATATTTTATAAATCATTAATTTTTTTATGAAAGAAATAGAACCTGAGACAATTAATTTATGCAATTAATTAAGCTAAGCGAGTCTTAAAGAATTTGTGATAATATGCCATCTGGCATCTATCACCACATCATTGAGACTCAAGTCCAAATTCGGTCCGTTGCGAACTTTCTATTTGTGAGCCACCAAAGAAATCGCCCTCTAATTTTGGAATCTATCTATTCAATTTGGGAAAACCTACACCACAGATGAAAATCTATGGAGCATTGACATGTTGCCTGTGCTTCCGTGTTGTGTCCAACACATGTCGGAGCGTGTCGGACATATCAACACACTCAGACATGGTCGGACATGTGCTCAACGCGTATCGGATTTTCCGACACGTGATCAACTTTTCTCGACACGAGTGTCCGGAAGACGATGGAGGGTGGAGGCGAGGTAGGGCGAGGGAGTAGAGATGAGGCCATGAGTGACGGCAAGAGATGGCCAGAGAAAGAACCAAATAGAGAGAAAGAAGAGAGAGAAAGAAAACTCCCGCTGGTGAGACGAAGCCACGCAACGGACCATCGTGACGGCGAGAGACGGTGTGAGAGAGCAAAAACTGAGGCGAGGGCCACCATTGTTGCGATGAATCGGTGATGAGGAGGAGGAGGAGGAGAAGGATCAAGAGGAAGAGGAGAGGAAGGGGGTCGTGCGGCAAGCGGCGAGAAGGAGGAGGAAAAGGAGGGTGGCTAGGGTTTTGATAAGGGAACTAAAAAAGAATAAAAAAAGGGGGACCGATGGCATGACTTTTGAGTTTGGGGGGAGGGGAAGTGACAGTCTATCTATCAGGTGGTGGGGGAGGGAAAAAAATATAATAAATTTGGGGTGGAGGGAAATGGACGAGGGAAAGAAGGGGTCGACCTCTGGGGATTTTTTTTTTAATCGGAAAATTAAATAAATGAGATTAAAAAATAATTTCGAAAAATAAAAGTACTGAATTTTGAATAATGATAAATTTTGGTCATTGTAGAAAATCATGGATTTATTTAAATAAATTGATTCTAATTTCTTATTAGTCATTAGTTTCATCAATAACTTTTGTTAAAGTTAAAAACATTGTTCGCATTAACTATGAAAATATCTTTCGAATTTCTAATGAATTGATTACTTAATATTATTAGTGTAAATTCATTACAGACTCCTTTTTAATTAATTAATTATTTATGAATTTGAATCAAATTAATTAGAAATAAAAATATTAATTTAATTTACAACGTGTCGCAACGTGTCGAATTCTCTATTTTTTTTTTAGAAATGACGTGTCGATGTGTCGACGTGTCGTGTTGTGTGTTGATGTTACTTAGATGAAAATATGTCTATGATTGGTCAAGATCTTTACTTGGCTTATTGAATGTTGAATGTCACTAATTGTTAAAATTATGTCTCGAGTTTTTCGCTAGAAAAGAGGAAATATAAAATAAAATATATTTAAGGAAATATAAAATAAAATCCGAATTGAAGAAGAAGAATGAAGCGGTGAAGCCTCTGGACGTGGATGATTAATGGTGGGGCCCAAGGTCAAAGGTTTGACTTTGGGCACACTCGCACACACACACGTTCGGCGTGAAGTCCTCCATGTGTAGGAATTCAAAAGTGGTGGTGGGCCTTTGACTTGGGCCCACATATATAAAAGAAGCAGAGAGTTTTCTTCCTTGTTTAGGGTTCTGCACGTACGAGCATCCGACGAAGAACGTAGCTGCACAAGAGAACCCACGTTCACGCGTACGTCCACCGAAGAGAAGCCGCACGTCAAAGTGACGATTGAGCCGTGCGCGTGTTATACTTCGAGGCAAGGGATGTGCGGTAATTTTGTGCCGTGAGTTTATTTCCAATTGAGTTGTTATTTATACACTTAGGGTTTGGGGTTAAATCTAGGTGCGGGAAACACTTGAGCGATTGAGCGATTGTAAACTCTGATTCTCCGATTTTTAGTGGATTATTTGCTGCTGGCTCTCCCCGTGGACGTAGGTACCGATACTCGGACCGAACCGCGTAAATTTCTGGTGTCCTTGATTTTCTCGTTTAATTCTCTGGCGATTTCGCGTTGACGTAATTTGCAAGATCCTATCGTTTCCGCGTATTATATCCCAACAATTGGTATCAGAGCTTGAGGTTGGATTTCTTGATTGTGATTTGGGGCTTTTGCTTGTCTGATTATTATCTGGAAATTCTATTATTGCAATTATGTCTGAGAGGAAATTTGAGATTGAGAAGTTTGATGGAAGAAATAACTTTGTGTTATGGAGCATTAAGATGCGGGCTTTATTGACAACACAAGATTTGGCCAAGGCACTAGATGGTGAAGATGAGTTGCCGATTATAATGAAAGCCTCAGAGAGGGTAGAGCTTATGCAAAAAGCAAAGAGCATAATCCTGTTAAATTTGTCGGATGAGGTCTTACTAGAGGTTATTGAGGAGAAGGATGCTGCGGCATTATGGGCAAAACTTCAAACACTCTATGTGAAGACAGGTTTGAACAATCGCTTGTATATGCTAAAGAAGATGTTTCAATTTAGATATATTGAAGAGTCATCTATCAGAACCCACCTAGATGAATTTAATAAACTCATGTTGGATTTGAAGAACGTCGGTAAGATACTTGATGATGAAGAATAGGGCATGATGTTGTTAGCCTCTTTACCAGAGTCATGGGAGCACTTTATTGATTCGCTATTGCAGGGGCGTACTACTATTACCTCAGAGGAGGTAAAGTCCGCCTTATTCTCTAAGGAATGGCAGAGAAAGTTGCGAGATGACGGTTTGGCGAAAGGAGTAGCGCAAGCACTGACGATTCGGGGTAGAGAACAACATCGAGAGCCTAGCAGTAGCAGAGGTAAAAGTAGATCAAAATCACGCAATAGAAAGTCCAAAGGACGCATGAAGTGCTTTGAGTGTCACGAGGAGGGGCACATCCGGAGAGATTGTCCAAAGCGGAGAAATAAAGTTGATAAGCAGAATGCTACAAGTAATGTGGCAAACGTTGCTGAGGGGAGCAATAAGGATGCAGAAGCTATCTAATGTGTGATTGCTACTTCGTCAGGTGACGAATGGGTGCTAGATTCGGGGTGTTCTTATCACATGACGCCTCATAAGAACTGGTTTACTACTTACCAAGCTGCAGATGGTGGTAGGGTTCTTTTAGGGAATAATGCAGTCTGCAAGGCTATGGGGATAGGGACAATTCGGATCCGGATGCACGATGGGGTGGTTCGCACATTGACAGATGTGAGGCATGTACCGGAGCTCAAGAAGAACCTTATTTCTCTAGGAACACTCGATGACATCGGGTGTAGGTACACCGCTGAAGGTGGAGTACTGAAGGTCTCTCGAGGTGCTATGACAGTGATGAAAGGGAAGAAAGTGAATACTCTCTATCATCTACTGGGAGAGACCGTGACTAGAAGTGCTGTTGTTTCATCAGGTGAGTCAGACTCTAACTTGACTCAGTTATGGCATATGCGTTTAGGGCACATGAGTGAGGCAGGTATGACGATGCTGAGTGAAAGGGGGTTGTTGAGTGGTCAGAAAACAGGGAAGCTGGACTTATGTGAGCACTGCATCTATGGGAAGCAGCACAGAGTTAAGTTTACTACAGCTATTCATTCGACCAAACGACCTGTTGAATATATTCATTCAGACGTCTGGGGCCCGTCTTCGGTTCCTTCGAAAGGAGGTGCTCGATATATGCTGACTTTTATCGACGATTATTCAAGGAAGGTATGGGTATACTTTCTGAAGCACAAATTTGAAGTGTTTGATCGGTTCAAGAAATTTAAGGCATTGATTGAGAAGCAGTCAGATAAGCAAATCAAGTGCCCGAGAACCGATAATGGTATGGAATTCTGTGGTAAAGATTTTACCGAGTTCTGCGAGAAAGAAGGCATTGTAAGACACCGCACGATGCACAGGACACCACGGCAGAATGGCGTGGCAGAACGGAAGAACAGAATCTTGCTTGAGCGAGCTCGATGCATGCTTTCGCATGCGGGACTTGGCAAGGAATTTTGGGCTGAAGCGGTGAACATGTCATGTTACCCGGTAAATCGATCTCCATCGTACGCTATCGAGTGGAAGACTCCGAGGAAGTATGGTCGGGGAAACCTGTTGATTATTCCGGATTACGAATATTCGGATGTCCTGTGTATGCTCATGCGAGTGATGGTAAGCTTGAGCCGAGGGCGAAGAAGTGCATATTTCTGGGTTATGCACAAGGGGTGAAAGGCTACCGGCTGTGGTGTACCGATCCCAGATCACCTGGTTTTCTAATCAGCAGAGATGTGATCTTCGACGAGACTGCAATGCTTCAACAGAGGAGTTCTGAGACACAACAAGCAGAGAATACAGATCATGGTGTCATAAGTGAGGTGGAGCCTCAGGTGGAGACTCCGGAGACCTCGAAGGTAACAGAGGTTGAGACTGCAGATGAAGCCGCAATTCCTGAAGTCGGTGATAGTGAACAATCAGCAAAGCCGCAGCAGACTATAGCCGCAGATAGAGAGAGAAGGCAAATTAAACCACCGGTACGTTATGTTTATATAGATATTGCTTATGCATTGACTGTAGGTGATGAGGTGGAGACAGATGAGCCTTCGTCTTACTCTGAGGCGATGGCTAGTTCGGAGTCGTCGCAGTGGCTAGGGGCTATGAGTGAAGAGATGGAATCTCTCCATCGAAATCAGACATGGGAGCTGATCAAAGTACCCAAGAGCTAAAAGATTGTCGGAAGTAAATGGGTCTTCAAACGGAAAGAGGGCATTCCTGGTGTCGAGGCAGCGAGGTATAAGGCGAGACTTGTGGCGAAAGGGTATACACAGTGTGAGGGCATTGACTACAATGAGGTGTTCTCTCCTGTGGTAAGACATACTTCTATTCGTGTTTTACTTGCCTTAGTTACTTCGTAAGATCTCGAGTTAGAGCAGCTAGATGTGAAAACTGCGTTTCTTCATGGTGAGTTGGAGGAGCAGATTTACATGAGGCAACCAGAGGGATTTGCTATTCCGAGTAAGGAAGATCATGTTTGCTTGTTAAAGAAATCTTTGTATTGTCTGAAACAATCTCCTAGGCAGTGGTATAAATGTTTTGATGCTTTCATGGCTAGTCAAGACTATTCAAAAAGTCAAATGGACAGCTGCGTTTACTTTAGGAGATTGGAGAATGGTTCTTTGATTTATCTACTCTTATATGTTGATGATATGCTGATAGCAGCTAAGGATATGTCTGATATTGATGTGCTGAAGAGGCAGTTAAATGCTGAATTTGAGATGAAAGATTTAGGTGCTGCAAAGAAAATTTTGGGTATGGAGATTTTGCGTGACAGGACTGCAGGAGTTTTACGTTTGTCTCAAAAGAAATACATTGAGAAGATTGTGGCGCGTTTTAACATGCAGTCGGCGAAATCTGTAAGTACACCTTTAGCGAAGCACTTTAAACTTTCAGAAAAATTATCACCGAAGACTGAGGATGAGGAGGAGCATATGTCCCGTGTTCCTTATTCTAGTGCCGTGGGTAGTATTATGTATGCTATGGTGTGCACTAGGCCTGATATTTCACAAGCTGTGAGCGTGGTTAGTCGCTATATGAAGCGTCCTGGTAAAGCTCATTGGGAAGCTGTGAAGTGGATTCTCAGATATTTGAAGGGGACAACAGACGTGGGTATAGTATACCGGAGGGACAGCAATGGCAGTGAGACCACTGGTTATGTGGATTCGGATCACGCCGGTGACTTGGATGATTGCAGGTCTTTAGCAAGGTACGTGTTTACGCTAGTAGGTGGTGCAGTTAGTTGGAAGGCATCCTTACAGGATCACATTGCCTTGTCTTCGACTGAGGCAGAGTACATTGCACTAACCTTTGTAGCGAAGGAGGCGATATGGTTACAAAGTTTGCTCTTGGACTTTGGGTTAGAACAGAAAAGTGTGGATATACACTGTGATAACCAAGGTGCGATATATTTGGCGTATAATCCAGTTTATCATGAGCGAACGAAACATATCAACATCAGATACCACTTCATCCGAGATGTCTTAGCTAAGGGTATTGTTATTGTTAAAAAGATTGCTACAGCAGATAACCCGGCAGACATGATGACTAAGTCTGTTCCTGTGACGAAGCTCAAGCTTTGCTTGAGCTCTATTGGCGTCTGTGGAGAGTGAGCGCCCATCGGGGTGTTGGGAGAGCAGCATGGGTGATGAGCACTATGAGTTGGCTTCAAACATCGAGCCAAGGTGGAGAATTGTTAAAATTATGTCTCGAGTTTTTTGCTAGAAAAGAGGAAATATAAAATAAAATATATTTAAGGAAATATAAAATAAAATCCGAATTGAAGAAGAAGAATGAAGCGGTGAAGCCTCTGGACGTGGATGATTAATGGTGGGGCCCAAGGTCAAAGGTTTGACCTTGGGCACACTCGCACACACACACGTTCGGCGTGAAGTCCTCCATGTGTAGGAATTCAAAAGTGGTGGTGAGCCTTTGACTTGGGCCCACATATATAAAAGAAGCAGAGAGTTTTCTTCCTTGTTTAGGGTTCTGCACGTACGAGCATCCGACGAAGAACGTAGCCGCACAAGAGCACCCACGTTCACGCGTACGTCCGCCGAAAAGAAGCCGCACGTCAAAGTGACGATTGAGCCGTGCGCGTGTTATACTTCGAGGCAAGGGATGTGCGGTAATTTTGTGCCGTGAGTTTATTTCCAATTGAGTTGTTATTTATACACTTAGGGTTTTGGGTTAAATTTAGGTGCGGGAAACACTTGAGTGATTGAGCGATTGTAAACTCTGATTCTCCGATTTTTAGTGGATTATTTGCTGCTGGCTCTCCCCGTGGACGTAGGTACCGATACTCGGACCGAACCACGTAAATTTCTGGTGTCCTTGATTTTCTCGTTTAATTCTCTGGCGATTTTGCGTTGACGTAATTTGCAAGATCCTATCGTTTCCGCGTATTATATCCCAACACTAATCACTATCCCCAAATTTCAATTATATAACGAGTGAATTTCATGGTTGTAATTGGTCATTAGGATTATATTATTGGAAATGAGAAACGTAGGATTATATATGGTTGGTTCTGGGCACTTATACCTCGGTTTACTGTGGCTAAATGGATACAGTACTTGGTAAATTTACATATAGTTGATTGAGTAGTTGGTGTATATTGAACAGACAACATAGAGATAAAATATGAATGATAAGTTTCTCGAATGTCACTTTTCATGAGTCATGACTATAGGGACCAAGGACGCGACTGCCCCAAGAAGCTCAACTTGTCTCGGGGTGGTGACCCAGTCAGTCAAATGAGGGAACCACAATTAAAGACGGCAACCGCTGCCGTTATTTGCATTTACTAGTGCAGATAACTGAACTATTGTCATGCGCCTAATTTACTGCTTATCTAGGCTTATGAATGATTAGTTACCTTATATCTAGCAAAGCACTTGCAAAATGTTGTTCTTACGTCTGGTCTAATATGACTTTTAATGAGAGATTGTCTTTGAGTACAATTAGTAACAATTTTTTTTTTTCGTAAATTACTCAAAAACAAGTTTGGAATCCCAGCACTAGATAAAGGGGTTTTAATTTGTACAGAGATGGTGGAAAGAAGACTTTTTGACTAGTAGGAAGCTAAGCCACAACTACGATCATTAGAAAGGCCATTCTTTTTTTTTTTCTCAATCCACAGTTGGAGAAACAATTGAAGTTTTTAATTTTATGAGCTGTGTTAGAAAAATCATACATTGAAGAATTATCATAGTATGTTGCTGTTAATATTATAGTAGATTCAAAACTCATTGACTTAAATTTTTAAGGGGAGGTGAGTTCAACTAAATATGTTAACTGCCTTGGACTTGGGCTCCCTTTTGGCGATCTCCTTAGATGAAGATACCAAAGCCAATCTGATAGATTGGTGGTGCCCCCCTCCCCCAATTTTTTCTGATGTGTGGTGAATATCTCAAAGAAATGTCATGATCAACCTGATTTTTGGGCAGCCTTGCCAAAGAGATTATGCTTTGGTCTGAAGATTCAAGTTGAGAAGGTATTGGATTTCTATTGTGTGAAACAACAATTGCAAAGATGGATATTAATCAACCACATGCAAATGTAACTAACTACAGAAAAATGACATGACATCCCAAGTGTGATTTTCTATAAGTGCTTACAATTCAGCTTCCATGGCACCTTGCTAGCGTGGATCATGTGTTGCCTCTACGTAAGATGATGGTTCTTGTTCTTCAAAGATATGACTAATACAACATGAATGTTGTTGACTAAAAGAAACATACGAAGATATTGGGTAATGTGTACTTGGAGAATTTAACGTCGGACATATATACTCTTTGTCCACGTGGGAGGGTGAACATAACGTCAAGAGTGTCGAGGTTGTCGAGTGATCGTCTCTTCAGGAATTGTGGGAGGAGATTCAATAGCAAGAAGTGATGGAGATGCCATTGATGAATTGGATGAATGACGCTCCTCAAAAGATGTTGGTGATTCAGATATTGCGTCGGATGAATCAGGGCTGGCTAGTGCAACTAGTCCTGCTATAACCAGAAAGTACTGAGGATCCCTTGATAAATTATTTTATGATGAAAAGGGCTTGTGACTGAATGAGTAGGCAATTGGTTGGGAGGAAGACACCATTCCTTTTAATGGAAATACATCTTCATGGAAAAAAACATCCCTACTGACAAAAAAGCATCTCGGAGTTATTTCCATAACTTGATAGCCCTTTTGTAAAGAGGAATATCCCATGAAAATACACGGAAGGGCACGGGGATCCATTTTATCTTGAGGGCCCACAGTTGCAGCATAACACAATCTTCCAAAAACTCTTAGATGATCAAGCACAGGTTTCTTCCCATAAAGCATCTCAAAAGGTGTTCGACCTTCAAGAATTCGAGTTGGCATACGATTAATTAAATAGGTTGCCGTGACCATACAATCTCCCCATAAATTTTTAGGAATTAAGGCTTGGTATTTTAGAACTCAAGCTACTTCCAAAAGATGTCGATGTTTGCATTCTACGATCCCATTTTGTTGACAAATGTAGGTACATGCGTTTTCATGGAGCATCTCTTAAGAGGACAGAAAGGAATTACATTCACTAGTGAAAAACTTGTACGAATCTTTTGGATTGTTTTGTCAAACTGATTTTAACTAAGGAGAATTTCGATAGATAAGAAAAAGACCTTTTGATTGCATAAGAAAAACCGAAGTGGCACAAGTACAGTCATCGACAATAGTTAGGAAATATCGGGATCCATCACAATGTGGAGTATGATAAGGACCCAAAATATCCATGTGAATCAAAGAGAAATGACTAACAGTGTGAGATATACTAATCAGAAATTATGCTCAGGACTAATTGGCTAAAGGACATATTGGACATTTAGGGCATGTTTGGTAACGTTTTTGTTCAAAAATTGTTCCAGGGAACAGAAATAGAAAAAACTATTTCTATTTCGGGTAACAATTTTTGAATAGAAGAAGGCGTTTGGTAAATTTGTTCTGGAAATAAAAAATGAATAGAAACACGTTTGGTAAATTTGTGTTCTTTTTTTTGTTTCTTTTAATTTTTTAATAATTTTATTTTATTTTTCTTTCTTTTTTCTTTTTTCTTCTTCTTTTGGCTGGTCGCTGGCCTTGGCCATGGTCGACGAGGGTCGGCGGCCTCTCCCAGCCACGGCGAGGCTCACTGGCCCCTGGCGAGGCCGAGCCTCACCGTGGTTAGGCGAGGCTCGGCCTCGCCTTGGTTGGACGAGCTCGGGCTCGCTGTTAAGGCTTGGCCTTGCCAGGGGCCGGCGATGCTCCAGCGAGGTCGCCGGACCTCGACGGTGTCACCGGCCCTCAACGGCCAGTTGCCGGCCATGGCCGAGGCCGGTGACCGGTCAAAGAAAAAAGAAAAAGAAAAGAAGAAAAAAAAAGAGAAGAAAAAGAGAGGAGAAAGAAAATTTGTTCTTAAAAATTGTTCCAGAAACAAGAAACATGTTTTTCTTGTTTCTCATTTCTGTTCCAAATGTGTTCTTGGGAACAAAAAAATAGATTTGGAACAAAAATGCAAACAAACGTGTTTCTGTTCTTTTTTTGTTCCCTAGAACAAAAAAACAGGATTTTTGTTCATAAAAAAAAAAAAAGAATGTTAACAAATAGGGCCTTAAGGTGTGGAAAGAGAGTATTATGGCCCAAGCATTGATGAGAAATAAGAGTTTTATTGCTAATGGTGGAATTACAAGAAGCACTCTTATTTAACAAATTTAAACCCTTTAAGAAATTTGTCCAAAAATAAAGTCCTTCTGCGATACTACCTAAGCCCATCAATTTGCTTGTCGAATGGTCCTAAAAAATGCAATTGCTAGATTGAATATTGCATGACAAGAATTATCCTCATAGATTTTTGAGATGGAAATGAGATTGAACTTGGAAGTAGGGAAATAAAGGAAATTTTTTTAGGATTATGTGTGGACACTGTTGGGTAGGCTCCAGACCTCCAAACGGGAGATCCAGAGTTCGAAGTCCCTTCAACACAAGTTGAAGGGAGGCTGGTAGGCCATTTGGTGTCTTAAGTGTGACGTTGGGGTGCTGGGTCCTCCGCTAGCGTCACCCCGGGTTTACCTTGCCGGCTACCAGCTGTACGGGGGTTCTCGGGTCATTAAAAAAAAAAAAAGATATTCATAACCTATTTTACTGACAAAGGTAGTGTTTCCATTTGGGAGATGAGCAGATTTGAATGGAAATTTTTTTTATTGCAAATTATGTAGTCATTATCACCTGAGTCAATTATTTGTGCATCAACTGAAATTGAATTCCTTTCTAAGAAAGTTGTACCTGAGAAGCTTTTAGTCTTGTCGGTGACTCGTAATTGATTCAAAGGCTTCATAATATTCTGGTACTAATCCTTAGTAATTATCTGATGCATTCCTTGTGCTAAAACATGATAAGCAGAATAATCTTTCTCCTTTTTTTCTTTATCATTTGGCTTTCCATGTAATTTCTAACACATTTCAACCGTATAGTGTGGACGTGTACATTGGTCATAGAATTTACCTTTTGTTTTTGAATTTCGTCCACTATTTTTGTGTGCTGACTTAGTGCTTCATGAGCCATTGGATGGCTTAAGACCTGATGCTAGACGTGGCACCATATGAGCCACTTGATTCGGCTGATGAGTGGGTGAATTTATGGCTGTTGGATCTTAACTTTTGATCTTGGCAGTCCATTTGATGGAAACCCTTAAGGTTTCCTTCTTCTTCCATAGAATAGTGGCCACTCGGTGCAGAGCTCCAACATTACCGGTGTGCCCCACTCCTCTATGGCTTCAGTACGGTGGCTCTATCAAGGTTTCGGTAGCAAATCCTTCAACCCGTCCAAGCTCGAGTTGTGGCTAATTGTTGACTTTTCTTTTGGATGGCCGGTTGATAGATTTGGCCAAGTGACAGCATTGAGTCCATCGCCAAAACTTGTGATTAGAAAGTCAAGTACGTATCATTGAGAATGAGTGAGAATCTCATGGCCTTTTCTCTTTCCTTTATTGTGCGATATTGTCGAAGAGTGGCCTTCGGTCTCTCTAGTTGTTCCTTGGCTGCCTCAAGTTTGTTCCACAAAGCATATAGTCGATTGAAGGATGTGGTGACTGAAAGATTGCCCTACTTCTATTTGGATAAGGATTGATGAGTGTGAATAGTTTCGCTTGATCTAATTTCTCATACATCTCCCATATATTTTCCCGATTGTTCTTTTGTTGGTGGGAGTCCAACTGCCATGTCGGTGTCAAGCTGTGGCATCCCAAAAATTCAGAGCCAAGCCATAAGGTGTGTTAAAGTCTTTAATTAGGTGATAAAATTTCCCATGGCTTATGCTTTAGCCATTAGTCTTTTTAATTAGATGATTTGTGCATATGATTTTGAAAATTAAATTTGATAGATTATGATAATAACCTATGCTTGGCCATGTACTTTATCAATTAAATTTCAATAAACAAGATGTCCAAAGACTTTGGCCAAGATGAAAAAATCAAATTTGAAAATATTTATAGAAAGGAATTTCAAAAAAAAAAAACAAAGAAAGAGGAAAAGGTCAATTTTTAGGTTGGGTCTTAGGCCCATTGGCCTAAGCTTTTAATGGGCCAAGTTAGCGGGCCCAATAGAGGCCCAAGAGGGAGTGGTCGACCGGCCACAAGGAAGCCCAACTCCAAGGCCCATGATGCATGTAATAGGACAGGTGGCACAAAGGAGAAAGCCATGCATTGGCTAGTTTGAAGGCATGTAATGATTGCTAATCATGAGGATTAGGGGGTATAAGAAGGGAAGAGAGAGAGAAGGTGGCCGGTTTTACCTCATTCGGCCAAGAGAGTGAGAGAGAGAGAGAGAGATTTCGAGAGAGAGAGGAGGAGCGGCCGAGAGAGAGAAGAGGAGGAGGAGCCGTCGTGTGCCGCCGTGTTTGCCGCCCTACGCCATCGACCGACCGGTCTAGAGGCAAGTGGGAGTCCTCTAGCTTCTCTTGCATGTTTGTACGTCGCTTGCATGATGAATCTTTGAGTGTTTAAGTGAGAAAAACTGAAGCATGGATGATGTATGTTGAATGGTATGGCTGTTCGTGTTTTGACCGTGTGAGTCAGAAAATTGTTTGAGCTTGCATGTGTGTTTGGAGTCCGATTTTGGCTTTTATGTCTTCATGAAAGTTGTAGCTAACACCTTGTACTACAACATAGTGAAATTTGGTGGAAAATTATGGAGATTTGAGGGGTTGAAGTGTCATCCTACGGAGATCTCAGATATGGAGAGTTTTTACTGACCTTTTGCTGGATTCGTGATTGCATGTTTGTTTGTGATGAGAATCTCACTTCGATTTCTTCATGAAAGTTGTATGGGATATCCTCAAATACAACATACTCAAATTTGAAGTGAAATGAACAAGTATATCCTAGTAAATCAACTAGATCTTGAAGACGATGATTCTGGTGATGTATTCCGAGACACCCGAGACTTTAAGGACCTAAATGATGACTATATTCTGGTTATTTGACCCATATCTCTCCATGAAATTTTTAAAGGATACATTGATATATAACATAGCCAAATTTCAAAGAAAACGAAAGAGAACAGGTAGGTGAAATATCAATATTTCGGAGATGTGTACACTGGACGATGTGGTAATGGATCCAGAAGCTTCGTGAGACTGTATAAAATAATCTAAAAATAATATGGCTTAGAGTTCTGCATGAAACTTGTACGAAAATGTCTTGGCTATAACTCAATAAAAGTTCATAATTTTTGGAGGCCATATGGATATTTTAATTGAATTTATTCAGAAACTGTGCATTTGGTTTCATCCGAGAAATATATGATGTTTTGTGAAAATTGTGAGATTGTGTAAAATTCTATTTGGCCATGAATTTTGCATGTAATTATTATCCTATAGGTTTGTTTAATGATTTCTTAAATTTTATAATTTCTGGGAATTTATAGATATTAAAATAATTTTAAAATAATAATAAATGAATAAATTAATTAATTAATTAATTAAAATAGATTATTTTGGCCATAGATTCCATTTAATTAATATATGTTGCATGTGTGATAAAGTCTTGGTATATGTTGACATTGAATGAGATGCATGTGTGATAAAGTCTTGGTATAAGTATGACATTGAATTGAGATGCATGTGTGATAAAGTCAATGTTGACATTCAATCAAAATGCATGTGTATGACTTGTTTGATGTCATCATGTGCCATGTTAAATTAAGACCAAAATTAGTAAAACATGGATAATGATAAATGAGGAGGTGGTTGTGGTGGAGGATGATGCCTGGAATGTGTAGAGATGCATTGCCGGTTTACCTTGGGAGTTTCAGGATGCCCGGCTAGGGAGTGTAAATGGGGGGGTTTCTATCCGAAGGGAATGCCTCTTGATGCGGAGGTATGAGATGTCCGAATGGGGGGCCGGAACCCCGTCGACCTCGTGATGCTAGGATTTGGGGTGCGAGATGCCCGGCTAGGGATTGTAAATGCCGGAAGCCCTGTCGGAGGTTTCTACCCGAAGGGAATGCCTCGTGATGCCATTTGGGATGCAGATGCCCGGAATGTGGGGGCCGGATGCTCGGTGGCCTGGGAGGCTAAATGCCAGAAACCTCGGAGGTCTTTGCCCGAGGGGATGATGAAATTGATGATTTGATAAATGGGTGATGTGGTGATCAAATTGAAAGCAAAAAGTGGAAATTAAACCATGGCATGATATGCATGATATGCATGATGATGATGGTGACGATGATGATATGTGATGTGAGATAATGATGATCACCCATGGCATGATATGCATGATGATGATAATGATGATGTATGATATGGCATGATGACATGTATGATGATGATGATGATGCCATGACGATGATGACATGTGTGATGTGATAATGTCATGATAATGATGACTTGTGTGATGTAATGATACCATGATGATGATGACATATATGATATGATGGTGCATGATAGTATGCGCATGGCTTCAAGGTAAGTAACGCGTGCAATGCATGTATGATTTGTATGATGCATTGAGTTGTTATTGGATTCCTTATCTGCTGAGTGATTGTACTCACCCCTTTTGGGGACCAACAATTCAGATTAGCAGTATGCTGCTTCCTACCGTCGCGCGGGGTGCAGTTTACAGGTTACCGTCCGACGTCGAGGTAGAGTGTGAGGAGTTCGGTTGTCCTTCTGTGCCTGGACTCACCTACATACGTGTGCGCTATTTTGTTACATACGACATAGGCCTAGTTGGGGGTCCAGTCGTCCAAGAGTTTGTCTCCGTCCACGTTCGCCACGATGGGGTGATGGGAAGGATGCTACCACTGCCGCCGCCTGACGCACCAGACTAGGTGTGAGACCTGTGTGCGACGAGTAGGGGCTGTGTTTTTTTGGAGTTAGTTAGCCGACACATATGATGGGAGTTGAGCCCGTGTGATGTAGAGGGTTGAGGGTTCTTTATGATGTTTTGGGCTGGACATGGCAGAGTCCTAGCTTTTCCTTTTTGATATACCGACCCAAAATAAGTCCTACCTTGAAAATATATGTAAATAAAGTGTTGTGGCGTGTCTATAAAAATTATAGTGATTAGTGGTGTGTATTGGTATCATAGATTTGTAGGGGGATAGATGGTGATGCTTTATTTTGCTTCCGCTAATGAGTCACGTTGGGACCGCTTTTAAAAAAAATGCCAGTGAATAACGACTCTTCTTCTAAGTATAAGTACAAGAGGGTATTAAGGTGTAACGTTGGTGCTTGTGGCGACCGCTGAAGGGTTCGGGGTGCTACAAAGCCTTCTTTTTTTTTTTTTGTATTAGAGGGAATGGTTATAGGTGGAGTGATAAGGAGCCTCAATTGGAAATTGAGGAACATGATGACAATGCACACCATAGGATGTAAAACGAAATAATTGAATAACGGGTGATGAGTATTCACTTGTAGATCCCTAGTAGTTTACTTTGAATTGCATTTAGGTACCAGTAACATGTGTATGTTACTTTTGTAGTAGTAGTAATTGCCTTAAATGGAGGCAGTGAGTCTCAGATTATTCCTAAGGCAATGCTTGGAAATTGCAGGAAAGTCATGGTGCGAGCTGGAAGTACTCATCCATCAAGGGCTGAAGCCTCTACTATAAGGGCTTAACCCCGAATGGAAGAAATCCTGTAGGCATTAGCCAATATTGGAAATTTGATGGAAAGGCAGGCACAGCAACAGCCCAAAGCAAAACGCCGTACTCAAGGACTAGTGGAGCAGTTTTTAAAGCTTAAGCCACTTAAGTTCAATGGAATGGGAAGTCCTGAGGAGGTGGAGCAATGGATTGATGGGATGAAACGAATTTTCTGGCTGTTGGACTACATTGATGCTGAGAAAATAGTTTTAGCAGAGTACCAGTTGGAGGGAAATGCGAAGTTTTGGTGGAGAGCTTCGAAGGACATAATCTTTCCACCAAGTACTGATGTTAACTGGGAGGAGTTTGTTAGAGCTTTCAATAGGAAGCATTTTTTAGATTGTGCTAAGGATAGGAAGATTACTGAATTTGTTCAGCTAGAACAAAATGGGTTGACAGTAGATCAGTATGAGGCTAGATTTTATGAATTGTCTAGATATGCTCTTAGATTGATTGAGGATCAGAAAGAGAAGGTTAAGAGATTTTTGAAAGGGCTGAGGACTGACATTAGGAAGCAACTGGTGCCATTGAACATAAGAGATTATAATGAGATTTATGAAAGGGCACAGTTAGTGGAGCAGGAGTTGTTGAGAGAATGGTCGGAGTTTAAGAACTCGTTGAATTTTAATGATGTGAGAAAGGGGAAGAGACCTTATTTTGGTCAAGGACAGACCTAGAATGTGAAGAAGAAGAGTAATTTTGGGAATTTTGGAGGAGCAAGGACTGGTCTAAATATAGGGAAAGCACCCTATCAGCCTGGTATTTGTCAGAAGTGTAATGGACGCCATGGCCCAGGACCTTGTACTGGACAATAGAAATGCTTTGGTTGTGGACAAGTAGGTCATCTTAGGAGAAATTGCCCACAAGAGAGGTCGCAAGTGAGTGTTAGCTCGGTGCGACAAGGATATCAAAGTGCTGTGAGGTCAAACCCACAAGGAAATCCTTAGAGACCACCTGCACAAGGAAGGGTGTATGCGATCACCTAGGAGGAAGCGGAAGCTTCCAAAAAATGTTATCTCAGGTATGATTCTTATTAATGGTGAAAAGGCATATGCATTGTTTGATACGGGTGCAACGCATTCGTTTGTGTCTGAAAGATATAGACGTTTGCATAAGATAGAAGTTATGCCTTTTGAGACACCTCTTTGTGTTTCCATGCCTTTAAAAGATATGGTATTGTCTATGCTGGTGTGTGGAAATTGTAATATATCAATGGGAGGAAAAGATATGGAAATAGATTTGGTTGTAATGGCTATGTATGACTTTGACACTATTATAGGAATGGACTGGCTTCGTAAGTATCAAGCTAGAATGGATTGTTATAGAAGAGTGGTTCAATTCATTTTACCTGATCAATCTAGTTGTGAATTTTTAGGAGGTCAGATCCATTTTCCTATAGCACTTATTTCGACAGTAGAAGCCTGTAGGTTACTTGACAAAGGATGTCAAGGGTACTTAGCCATAGTTAGAGATTATGCAAAGGAGGAGCCTAAACTTGAGGAAGTTCGTGTAGTTAACGAATTTCAAGATGTATTTCCTGAGGAATTGCCTGGATTGCCACCAGAGTGGGAGATTGAATTTGAAATTGAATTAATGCCTGGAATAGGACCAATATCAAAAGCCCCATATAGGATGGCCTTAGTTGAATTGAAGGAATTAAAAGTGCAATTACAAGAGTTGCTTGACAAAGGATTCATTAGACCAAGTGCTTCACCTTGGGGTGCACCGGTCTTGTTTGTGAAAAAGAAAGATGGATCGATGCGCTTGTGTATTGACTATAGGCAGCTGAACCAGGTAACCATCAAGAATAAGTATCCTTTGCCTAGAATTGATGACTTGTTTGACCAACTCTAGGGAAGTTCGGTTTTCTCTAAGATTGACTTGAGGTCAGGCTACCATCAGTTAAGAATAAAGAAGGAGGACATTCTTAAGACTGCGTTCAGGACTCGTTATGGACACTACGAGTTCCTTGTTATGCCGTTTGGATTGACTAACGCGTCGACTGCATTTATCGATTTGATGAATAGAATATTTCAGCCTTATTTAGACCAGTTTGTGATTGTTTTTATTGATGATATTCTGGTATATTCAAAAGGGCCTAAAGAGCATTAGCAACATTTGAGAATAGTCTTACAGACTCTAAGAGAGCATAAGTTGTATGCTAAGTTTAGTAAGTGTGAGTTATGGTTGGACCGGATAATATTTTTAGGGCATGTGGTGTCAAGAAAATGAATTGCAGTAGACCCGGCAAAAGTTGAAATGGTAGTAAATTGGCCGAGACCAACGACACCCACTGAAATACGAAGTTTCTTAGGATTGGCTGGTTATTATAGGAGGTTCATTGAAGGATATTCATGACTGGCAGGACCTTTGACTAAATTGACCCGAAAGAATGTGAAATTTGAATGGAATGAGGAATGTGAAAGGAGTTTCCAGGAGCTCAAAAGGAAATTGACTTTAGCTCCAATTCTGACTATACCTACTGGACTTGATGGTTTCACAGTGTATAGTGATACATCTCACAAAGGACTGGGAAGTGTGTTGATGCAGCATGGCAAAGTTGTAGCCTATGCATCCAGACAATTGAAACCCCATGAGCTGAATTCCCCTACGCATGATTTAGAGCTAGCAGCTATAGTGTTTGCCTTGAAGATATGGAGACACTATTTGTATGGGGAGAAGTTTGAGATCTATACAGATCATGAGAGTTTGAAGTATCTATTCTCACAAAAGGAATTGAACATGAGACAAAGGAGGTGGATGGAGTTATTAAAGGATTATGATTGTGAGATAAGATACCATCCAGGGAAAGCGAATAGAGTAGCGGATGCTCTTAGTCGTAAGTCGGCTATGGAAATGACTAGTTTAAGGATGGCAGAATGGGAATTGTTAAAATCTATAGCAAACTCCAAATTTAAATTGGAAATGGATTGTCTTACTAGCATGCTTAGTGCATTAAGGATAGACCCGGAGATTATCTAGAAAATTAAAATCCTACAAGAATCTGACCCAGAGATTTCGAAAGTGAAGGATGCTGTATCTTTAGGGAAAAGATCAGAATTTCAAGTCTCTGATGATGGAATAGTAAGATGTCAAGGGCGACTTTGTGTTCCCGACAATGAAGAATTAAGGAAGGAAATCATGTCGGAGGCACATAAGAGTAATTATAGTATCCACCCAGGTAGTACAAAGATATATAGGAATTTGTGTCAGCAATTTTGGTGGAATGGTATAAAGGTAGATACAGCTAAGCACGTTTCTCAATGTTTGACGTGCCAGCAAGTAAAAGTGGAACATCGTAAACCCGCAGGACTCTTGAGACCACTAGACATTCCAAAATGGAAATGGGAACATATAACAATGGACTTTGTGCAAGGATTGCTAAGGACGTCGAGCAGTCATGACTCAATTTGGGTTATAGTGGATCATTTGACTAAATCGGCACATTTCTTAGCGATTCGCATGGACTACCCAATGGATAAGTATGCGGACATGTATGTAAGACAAGTGGTACGCTTACATGGTGTTCTAGTGACCATTACTTCAGATCGGGATTCGAGGTTTACTTCAAATTTTTGGTGAAGTCTTCAAATTGCGTTAGGGACTAAGCTTCAATTTAGTACTGCTTTTCATCCACAGACAGATGGACAAATTGAAAGAGTAATTTAGACATTAGAGGATATGTTAAGAGCTTGTGTAATTGATTTCAAAGGAAATTGGGATGAAAAATTGCATTTAGTAGAGTTTGCCTATAACAATAGCTTTCAAAAGAGTATAGGCATGGCTCCTTATGAAGCATTATATGGAAGGAGATGTAGGACTCCTGTCTGTTGGAGTGAAGTAGGTGAAAGGAAGTTGACAGGACCTGAACTAGTACAAGTTACCACTGAGGCTATTGAAATTATCAGAGAAAGACTTAGAACAGCTCATAGTAGACAAAAAGACTACGCAGATAGGCGTAGAAGGCCTTTGGAATTTAGTGTAGGAGACCATGTATTTCTTAAGGTATCTCAAATGAAAGGGATATCTCGATTTGGGATGAAGGGTAAGTTAAACCCTAGATTTGTTGGACTTTTTGAAATACTCGAGAGGATAGGGGATGTAGCTTATCATTTAGCGTTACCTCCTAAGTTAGAAAATCTGCACGATGCGTTTCATGTGTTGATGTTGAGGAAGTACCAGCCGAATCCTGGTCACATACTCGATCATGAAGCCATCAAAGTGGATGAGAAAGTTAGGTACATTGAAGAGCCTGTGCAGATATTGGATCGAAAGGAGCAAATTCTTAGGACCAAGAAAATCCCATTAATTAAGGTATAATGGTGAAATCATGATAATGAGGAAGCCACATGGGAAAATGAGGATCAAATGAAGGAAAAGTACCCCTATTTGTTTCAAGAAGGTGCGAGTGATGTTTCAATTTTAAGGACGAAATTCTCTAAGGAGGGGAGAATTGTGGCATCCCAAAAATTCAGAGCCAAGCCATAAGGTGTGTTAAAGTCTTTAATTAGGTGATAAAATTTCCTATGGCTTATGCTTTAGCCATTATTCCTTTTAATTAGATGATTTGTGCATATGTTTGTGAGAATTTAAATTTGATAGATTATGATAATAATCTATGCTTGGCCATGTACTTATTATAAATAAAATTTCAATAAACAAGATGTCCCAAGACTTTGGCCAAGATAAAAATTGAAATTTGAAAATATTAATAGAAAGGAATTTCAAAAAGAAAAAAACAAAGAAGAGGAAAGGTCAATTTTTAGGTTGGGCCTTAGGCCCATTGGCTTAAGCTTTTAATGGGCCAAGTTAGCCGGCCCAATAGAGGCCCAAGAGGGAGTGGTCGACCGGCCACAAGGAAGCCCAACTCCAAGGCCCATGATGCATGTAATAGGACAAGTGGCACAAAGGAGAAAGCCATGCATTGGCTACTTTGAAGGCATGTGATGATTGCTAATCATGAGGATTAGGGGAGTATAAGAAGGGAAGAGAGAGAGAGGGTGGCCAGATTTTCCCTCATTCGGCCAAGAGAGTGAGAGAGAGAGAGAGAGAGAGAGAGAGAGAGAGAGAGAGAGAGCGGCCGAGAGAGAGAAGAGGAGGAGGAGCCGCCGTGTGCCGCCGTGTTCGCCGCCCTACGCCGTCGGCCGACCGGTCTAGAGGCAAGTGGGAGTCCTCTAGCTTCTCTTGCATGTTTTATGTCACTTGCATGATGAATCTTTGAGTGTTTAAGTGAGAAAAACCGAAGCATGGATGATGTATGTTGAATGGTATGGCTGTTCGTGTTAGGACCGTGTGAGTCAGAAACTTAATTGAGCTTGAATGTGTGTTTAGAGTCCGATTTTGGCTTCAATTTCTTCATGAAGGTTGTAGCTAACATCTTGAACTACAACATACTGAAATTTCGTGAAAACTTATGGAGATGTGAGGGGCTAAAGTCTCATCCTACGGAGACCTCAGATCTGGAGAGTTTTTACTAACCTCTTGCTGGATTTGTGATTGCATGTTGGCTTGTTATGAGAATCTCACTTCGATTTCTTCATGAAAGTTGTAGGGGATATCTTAAACTACAACATACTCAAATTTGAAGTGAAATTAACAAGTATAGTCTAGTAAATCAACTAGATCTTGAAGACGATGATTCTGGTGATGTATTCCGAGACACCCGAGACTTCAAGGACCTAAATGATGACTATATTCTGGTTATTTGACCTAGATCTCTTCATGAAACTTGTAAATGATGTCTTTATGTATAACATATCCAAATTTCAGAGAAAACGAAAGAGAATAGGTAGGTGAAACCTCCGTATTTCGGAGAAGCATGCACTGGACGATGCGGTAATGGATCTAGAAGCTTCGTGAGACTGTATAAAATAATCTAAAAAGAGCTGGCTTAGAGTTATTCATGAAATTTGTGCGAAAATGTTTTGGCTAGGCTATAACTCAGTAAAATTTCATAATTTTTGGAGGCCATATGGATATTTTAATTGAATTTATTCGGAAACCGTGCATTCTGGTTTCATCCTGGAAATATATGATGTTTTGTGAAAATTGTGAAATTGTGTGAAATTCTATTTGGCCATGAATTTTGCATGAAATTATTATTCTATTGTTTGTTTATGAATTTGCTTAATTTTTATAATTTTTGGAAATTTATAGATATTAAAATTAATATTTTTAAAATAAAAATAAATAAATAAATAAAAAATAAATAAAATGGATTATTTTTGCCATAAATTCCATTAAATTTTATTTCATAAATAATTATATGTTACATGTATGATGAGGTCTTGATGTATGCATGCCATTGAATTGAGATGCATGTGTGAATTCAATGTTGAACATGAGTGTTGATTGTCAATACATCATATGCCATGCTAAATTAAGACCGAAATTGGTGAACATGGATAATGTTAAATGAGGAGATTGTGGTGGTGGAGGAAACATGGAATAAGATAAATTGATAGAGGTGGTTGTGGATGGAGGATGTAAATGCCGGAAGCCCCGTGTTTAGAGATGCAATGCCTCGTTTACCGGAGGATACGAGATGTCCGGAATGTGGGGGGCCGGAACCCTGTCGGAGGTTTTTGCTTGAAGGGAATGCCTCGCGATGCCAGGATTGGGGTGCGGGATGCTCGGCCAGGGATTGTAAATGCCGGAAGCCCTGTCGGAGGTTTCTGCCCGAAGGGAATGTGTCGTGATGCCATTTGGGATGCAAGATGCTCGGAATGTGGGGGGTCGGATGCCCGGTGCCCTGGGAGGCTGAATGCCGGAAGCCTTGGAGGTCTTTGCCCGAGGGGATGATGAAGTTAACGATTTGAGGAATGGGTGATGTGGTGATCAAATTGAAAGATAAAGATGAAAATTTACCCCTGGCATGATATGCATGATGATATGCATGATGATGATAATATGTGATGTGATAATGATCACCCATGGCATGATATGCATGATGACGATGATGATGATATGTGATATGGCATGATGATATGCATGATGATGATGATGATGATGATATGTGATGTGATAATGATCACCCATGGCATGATGATGATGATGATGATGATGATGATGATGATGATATGCCATGATGATGACATGTGTGAAGTAATGATGTCATGATGACATGTATATGATTATGAGATTGACGCATGATAGTATGCGCATGGCTTCAAGGTAAGTAACACCTGCAATGCATGTATGATTTGCATAATGCATTGAGTTGTTATTGGATTTTTTATCTGCTGAGTGGTTGTACTCACCCCTTTTGGGGACCAACATTTCAGATTAGCAATATGCCGCTTCCTGCCGTCGCGCGGGGTGCATTTTACGGGTTACTGTCCGACGTCAAGGTAGAGTATGAGGAGTTCAGCTGTCCTTCTATGCCTGGACTCACCTACATATGTGTGCGCTATTTTGTTATATACGACATAGGCCTAGCTGGGGGTCCAGTCGTCCAGGAGTTTGTTTCCGTCCACGTTCGCCGCGATGGGGTGATGGGAGGGATGCTACCACCGCCGCCGCCTAACGCACCAGACTGGGTGTGAGGCTCGAGCGTGACAAGTAGGGGCTGTGTTTTTTGGGAGTTAGTTAGCCAACACATATGATGGGAGTTGAGCACGTGTGATGTAGAGGGTCGAGGGTTCTTTTTGAGATTTTAGGCTGGACATGGCAGAGTCCTAGTTTTTCCTTTTTGATGTACCGACCCAAAAGAAGTCCCATCTTGAAAATATATGTAAATAAAGTGTCGTGGCTTGTCTATAAAAATTATGGTGATTAGTGGTGTGTATTGATATCATGGATTAGTAGGGGGATAGATGGTGATGCTTTATTTTGCTTCCGCTAATGAGTCGCGCTGGGACCGCTTTTAAAAAAAAAAATGCCTGTGAATAACGACGCTTCTTCTAAGTGTAAGTACAAGAGGGTATTAAGGTGTAACGTTGGTGCTTGTGGCGACCGCCGAAGGGTTCGGGGTGCTACACAAGCAGTTCCCAATCCAAGAACAAACCAGTTGGTTGCAACGTCACCAATGCTATTGTAGTCACTTATCAGTCGGGAAGGGGATATCTCCGTCAAGGAAGCTGTCATTGTCTTTTATGAAGAGTGCTCGTTGTAGATTTGGAGCCTAGGCGGAATAAAGGTTGTCTTGCTCAGCGAGTTGCATGCTGATCAATCGGAGTTCAAGCCCGTCGATTAGCAAGGTATATAGGGGATCACCAAGTTCTAGGCGGCCGCCGTAGGTTGGGATTGCATATGGGAGGAACGCTGCGGGTTGGAACTCAGGTTGAAATCTAGGTCCCAATGTTAGGTAGGGATCCGTCCCTAAACTCAACTGAGTGGGGTAGGGTCTTTGACCCTGACTTGTCGAGCTCGACCCATTAGTTTGGTTGGCTCCAGAAGTGAAGTGGGTTGGCCCACCTTTGATGGGTTGTGTCGCATAACCTGGAAATCCCCCTTCTTCGAATTGGCCGTGTTGTACCCAAGTTTGATTTGGTCTAGTGTCCCATTGGTGTTGAACTAGAAACCAGCAAACTGGTGGCCATTAGGCCAGATCGGAAGCTTGTATTGGAGGAGGAGCAGATCTAGCAAAACGTTGAATAGAATTGTCTTCTTCTTCAATTGGATCAATATGATTTGAGGCTCTAATACCATGATAGAAAGTGCATGGGAGTTGAAGGAATTTCTTGTATTGGTTTGTATAATTGTATACACGTACATTGTCCTTTTTATAATACAAAGAACAAGGACAAAACAATAGGAAAAGAAAAACAAAGGATTGCATTTCCTAATTTACTAAACCAATTTCGGATTGACTGAAGCATTAACCCGCAATTAGGATCAATATCAAATTCGATATCTTCAATATCTCTAGTAATATCTTCAACAATTAAGTGCTAGTGAGAAAATCTAGCCGAATGCCGAGATATCATTTTTCCAGTGAAATGAGTGCAAAACGACGTTATTTTACATGTTCACGTGACTAGATAAGTCGAAAACAACGTTGTTGTGCATGCTAATGTGGATAGATAAGCAAAAAAACGACGTCATTTTGCCTCAAATATGAATTTTAATATAAATATTAATTAAATTAAACTTAAAACAAAATTATTTAAATAAAAATAATATTAATAAAATAAAAAAAGGAAGAAGAAGAAGAAGAAGTTGTAGAAGGCTTTGGGCGAGGGCTGTGCAAGCCTTTACCATAGCCTCCCATCGTCATTGGGAAAGGCCAACGATGGTGGGGAGTTGGCGGTGAGGGCTTGCACAGCCCTTGTTGTTCTACGATCTCCTTTTTTTTGAAAAAAAAATTGTTTTGAATTTAGTTTAATTAATATTTATATTAAAATTCAAATAAGAAGCAAAATGATGTCATTTTGGCTCTTCTTTATTGACTCAACTCTCCAGCGAGCCAAGTAGGCTAGTTATATTAATAAATAATTGCCACATAGGATTTCCGAGAGGTTTCGCTGGATTTAGCACTCGACATCTCAATTTTAAAAAAAGTGGCACTTATATGTAGTTTTCATAACTTTTGGAACTTAAGTGTCCTATTGTGCCAAGTTTTAGCATTTGTGCTATACTTCTACCCAATTAAGGCATAACATTGTGAATTTTTTTTTTTTTGTTAGAGAGATATTTCCCTTGATTTTGTATCATCTTCCTTAATTGATCTTGATTGATTGTAATTGATATTATAATATTCTATTACTTTAGATAGTCACCATGTAAAATTTATAATAAGCTTGTATGCTTTTTATTATAGACATTATGGGTGATCGGTTTCCAGTTTAGTCTAGTCCTATTTTGAAATCGAGAACCGAATTGTAGGGATTGATTCCTAATTTCTAGAACTAGGGACTGGTCCAATTCTTGGACGGTGTAGTCAAATTGGTCAAGTTTAAAGAAGAGAATGTCTCGAACTCCCTGAGAGGTGAAGGAAACCCAGTGAAAGGGAAAGACCAAAAGAGGAGAGTAGTCGTGAGTGTCGTGGGGCAAAAGGAAAAGATCAAAAGAGAAGAGGAGGCCGAGCAAGACATTTAATAAACAAATAAATAAATAACAATTGGTTTGGGCATTTGGTTTGGTTTGATTCCTTGCTTGGAACAGGGAACCAAATCGCCTACATACCAGTTTCACTTTTAAGAACCAAGAATCAGTCCGGCACTTTCGGGAATCGGACTTAACTAGCCGATTCAATTTTGTTCAACTTGGTCAGTTTCAGATTTGCTCAATTCATCTTGTTTACTCCTATTAGGTATGGAGACCTTTTGTTCTCTTATCTTTTGGCCACAAGAATAAAGAAAAAGAGAAAAATAAAAACACGGGCTTACACACTTGCTCTTTCTTGCATATCATACTCTCCCCCTGCAGTTAGGAACCACTTTCCCAATGGCCTTTGGGCAAATCTAAGTACTATTTTAATAAAATATATGGAGATTTTGAGGAGATGAAACTAAATTAGTCCAAGGTAGGTTCAGAGATCTTTTGAATTTTGATCATTTATGACAAGATAATTAGGGGTTAGCATGGTTCCATGGTAAACTTTGAAACTGATAATCGAACCTGTAGGATCCTATTTGGTTATAAGTTTCAATGTAAGTAGGGTAAGGTCCAGGTTCAAAAAATTGATGAACCTTTTTAACGAATAGGTTTCAGGTTCTAGATTGTAATCCAGAATGTGGAACTTGTAACTTCTAAACTAGAACTTGGAATAAGTTTTTGTTTTTGTGTTTTTTTTTTTAATCTATGTATTCGCATGATCATATGAAATTTCCATGGCGTTTGGTGATGAATGTATAATTTCTAACCACTAGTTGAGCTTTCATTTTATGATTGAAACGTTTACTTTGTTAATATTTCATATTTTTCATATGTCTAAATATAAGTTATGATCAGTGAATTGTAATAGCAAATGGTGATCATTAAAGGTTATAATTCATTGTAATTGTTCAATTAATAATATATATGGAATATGGGTAGAATCTGGAATCAACTTAGAAACTTGTGATAAGGTAGGTTCCAAATTCTAGAGTATGCATGGTAGGTTTTAGGTTCCAAAAAATGAAGAATTTATTCCAATTGATAGGTTCCGGTTTTTAGTTGAAATTTGGAACTGCTCATCTCTAATGTTAATACATTTTTTTCCAACTTTGCCCTCGCTAAACTTTCATAATTTCATATGTTCTCACCTCACATGATGTTGTAGGCGAAGGGCTTGTCTAGCAACAGATAGATCGAGCCTCACTAGTTAGCCCTTGAGCCCTTTGCTAGTTTAGAGGTTATTTCTTAAAAAGAAAATAGCAAAAGTCCTTTACATAGTGTAATACACACAAATATAGTTTAAACTACATTTGCTTTCCTATGCACTTTTAATTATAATTTTCTAAGCACCATTCGCATTTCGAAAAACTTATTTAACTTGAAGGTTTTTGCATTTTCTCAAAGACTTTCTGGGCCCTTGAGTCATTGTCATGCGCGCGACCATGCCTTGGTCATGTTTGCCAAGTCCGTAGCTGCTTGCCTCGCCCTATATTTTATTTTGTATTTTTTTGTCTAGTTATATGCTTGTTTGGCTATATTTCTTGAATTTTTTTAGTCTTTTTGGGCCCTTGAGTCATCGTCATGGGCGCGACCATGCATGGGTCATGTTTGCCAAATCTAGAGTTGTAGCCGCTCGCCTCGCCCTGTATTTGATTTTATAATTTTTGTCTAGTTATATGCTTATTTAGTTTAATATTCAAGCATATTTATTAATAAAAAATTGATATAATTTTATTTTATGGTTTTTTGTTGCAGCCGAGTGAAGCGGGATTAATGCATGAAAAGCAAGCACGCCAAGAGGACTTTCGCTATAATTAATTAGATCAATCATTTTTCTTTTGTAATCTTTTCGTTGAATACATTATTTGATTTATTGTAGCGAAACTTTTTGTTGAGCTTATTTATTATGAATTTTTGAACTTATAATCTAACTTTTGAATATCAAAATTAAAAAAAAAAAACGAATTCTAGTTAAAATCATATGAACGATGTCTAAAAAGTAGTGAAAATAAAATTATTCGTCTCCATACCTAGCCCAAGAAAAGAAACCTGACGTGACAGAAAATTTATCAAAGGGAACAAATGTTTTGTTACCTTTGAAGCTTAATTGGCCTAAAAACGCGACAAACTTTATGGATAGAGACTCAATAAACGCCACAAATTTATATCTCCTTTGACCAGTTTATAGCAACAAAAATTGAGTTTGTCAGCTTCGAGCAAGACAATCTTTATTTTTCGTTTGATTTTCAATTGCGAAATTTTTGTCACATTTATTTCATTTTCTAAAGAGTTAATATCATAAAAAAAAAAACCTCAAGTTGGTACACCCATGACAAATTTATTCAAAACTGATTTTTTGACGACTAGAAACCTCAAAAATAGTATGTTTGTTAAATTGAATTAATAGTACAAAAAACCAAAACTAATATATATAGGTGTGACAAAACAGAGAGTAAAATCATAAATTGGTAGACCTGTTAACTGTCTCAACAATTTGATGATGAAATTTAATGAAAAGTAACATAAGGTGAATTTATCACAGATGTATCAATTTTGGGTTTTCTGTAATATTAACCATTTTCTTTAAAAAAAATTATTCAAGATTACTTGCAAATATTTTTTGAAATAAAGAGGAAAGCTAACAAAAATGGGTTAGATTTATCTAGCGTAACCAAATCTCCATATCCGTCGAATCTCTAGTTCGTAAAAGGAAAATGTATTCCCACATTCTATTTTGATATCTAAATCAATACACAATATATTAGTGACAACTTTTGAATGGATAATTTCATGTTTAATTGATTAAATCAAAACTCCAATGTTGCGATTGATGTAGGCTAGGGAGAATCCACACTAAGCATTTACTTAGTAATCTTTTAATTTTCTCTTAGTGGTTCACCTTTGGGAAGGTCGTGACAATAACACTTCGAAGGTTCTCTATGATAAGATAGGAATGGACGTTCCGCTTCATGCAACCGAGTGTCAAGCGGCGTAGCTATGAAGGAGCTAGAAGCGATAGGGCTCGAGCTGAGGTCAGGCATGGAGAAGAGCTGGGGTTGGCGAGAAACTCGTGGGGATGTAAATTAATTAAGAAGTATGGAATGTGCTTTGGGTGTGCCTAGCGATGTATGTTTTATTCGTTACCGCACTTAAGCCTTTTCTTCATTTAACCTCTACCTATTCAGATATCGCCATCGCATCACTCACTGCCCCACATCTCTCAGGAGATCGCGTACCATCGTCATCCTATGATTCTTGCTTTTCCAGCTTTAACGCTGTTTGTTTGGACTTTTAGCTTTAGCCTCGTTCACGTTTCTCTTTCGTGAGAAATGAGCGAGCCCCCAGCGTAAACAAGCAACGGAGATCAATCTTACCGGCTCCTAGGTTGTCGTCTCGTGGGATTGGAGTGTTATATATAGGTCACAGGGACCTGCAATTTCGCTTCACACAAACCTTCCTTCCTTCTTCACTCTGCTCGCTCCCTTGAAGCCCTAAACTCTCTCTTCTTTTTGACACGTTCTTTCTTCCTTTTCCCTGCGTCTGAAAATGGCCGGAAACAATAGCTTCTTGACCAGCTTACTTGCCCTCCTTGACGACGACAAGTTCATGAAAGATGTCATGAGCATGCCATGCTCTGGGACGGAACAAGTTAATGTCAGGTTTTACTTGAATCTCGTCGAGAAAATCCTCAACCAAGCCATGGCCATTGTGGATAATGTTGCTAAAAACACTCCGCCAAAGGTAGATTAGCGGGCAAGCAAATTCAACAACATGGTCTAGTTTCTTTTCCATTTACTTGCTAGCCTCAATAAAGCCAAAAGCCTGAAGCTAACTGGTCATGGGATTTGCAAGGCATTACCTAGACTTTTAAGTAGCTAGCCTTTGTGTTCGAGCCCTTGAATTACCACAATATATATATATTCAGGCCCTTGGATGATTAGGCGCGTCACTAATACATATTGCCTGCACAAACATGAAATTCATGGCAAATAATCCAATCTTTCCCATTTACTTGTTTTTTGTGGCAAAATTTCTTTGCTTCTGAAATTGATTCCAGGCTTCACTCTTCTCCAGACGAAGTTCATAAAGATAAACAATTTTTACATGCTCTTATGTTCATAATATTTCACGACGAGGACTCACAAGGGAAATCGTTTTTCCAGGGTGACCAATGTCAAAGCAAAAGCTCAACCTCACTTTCTTTAGAGACTTCTATTCCTTTGTCATCTACCATCAACGAACTATGCTTTCAGGTAATCTCATATTGGGAGAGTCATTCCTCTCTCAAAAGTGGAAGTGTACAAATGCGAAAGCTCCAGACCTTTTTAGTTTTCTTTCTAAATGACTTGGAGATTAGAAAATTTGCATTTTATATTAAAAAAAAAAAAACCTGATACTAAAATAAAAGCGACCTTTTCTGCAGCGCTAAAATTGTTCAATTCATCAGGAAAAAAATCAAATTAAATACTTTGTCACGTCCTTTATAATTCTTCTCGATCTTGTTACTTCCCACGTTTAATGTCCAAACCTATTTACTCACGACAGATTACTTGCAAGGCCCGAACCAGCAACGTGTACCAAACAGTGTCATCGCTTTTCAACATGTTGTCATCATTTTCATGGGATGCCAAGGCAGTGCTAACACTCCTAGCTTTATCAGTGTACTATGCTGAGCATTGGCGTCTCACTCAAATTGAAGAGTCTGACGACCTTTTAAGCTTAACAGCGATGTTGAGAGGGTCACATGCAATTGGTAAGTCCTCCGACACACAGCGGATCAAGGCTTTTGTGGCGCTGAATAATCTAATCAAGTTGACTTTGGAGTTCACCAAGTGTGCTGTTGAGTTTGTGAGCTACTCCAAAGATTTTGGAGAAATTTCAGCATCAATCGACATATCAGCCCGTTTTTATAACATCATTGTCATCATACTTGGCTGCTCAGTTCAGTTCAGTGGCTTGATCAGCATGAGCAATGAGTATGTTATAACCTTAACTTTGCTTTTGACTACCTTTGTGATCAGACTTGGATTTAATTTCAAGCTCTCTCTCTCTCTCTCTCTCTCTAACTGTTTCACATCAATGCTCAACCTATTTCTCGATTACTTCAGGTTCCTAGGGCAAAATCTGTGGACCTTCTCGGACCAGGTCACGAAGAAATATGAATCCTTCAAGAAAGAAGTGGAATATTTCAGAGAAAAGCACGGTGAGATCATTGTTTGTGTTTTAGACAAAAGTAGTTCTCATCATGGGAGGAAGCCTTCATGCATCTCCTCCAGATTCCTTTTTGTGTACCCGGATTTTCTTTGTCAGATCTATCTATGGAATGAAAGTACTTAAATTCTGTGATTCACATTATGCAGCGGAGCAAATTTCATATGAGAAGATTAAGAAACTTTCCAAACACTGTACTGATATTGTGGAGCTTATGGCGGCGCTGTTTTGCACCAAGCATGATTTTTTGACAGTTTATCACTGTTCCAAGAGGACAACGGTTAGCTTCTCAGTCCCAATTATCTTCAGTGACCTTTGATTACTGGTCATTACTGTATCTTAATGTCCTGAGAAGGGAATGCATATCAACTTACTAGTAATTAAATACATTTGAAATTCCTAAATAGTTTGTTTGTTGGCATTCAAAAAGGAAAAATAACAGCATGGTTCGATCACTACATGTCATAGGTAACGGTGGAGAAGTTCAGGAACAAGACCGTGATGCTGCTTATTTCGGACTTGGACTTGTCGGATGAAGATTTGAAAACCATTACCAGCATCTACAGGGAGCCTAACATCCAAAGAAGTAACTACAAAATTATGTGGGTTCCGATTGTTGAGGAACATAACGAGGCGACACAGAAGAAGTTCCTGGAGAAGAGATCTGAGATGCGTTGGTACACAAGCAACTCCATGGTCAGCAAGCCAGCAGCAAAGTTCATCCGGAAGAAGTGGCAATTTAGGCAGCAGACTAAGGTTGTAGTGTTGAACCAACAGGGGAAGGTGGTCAACAGGGATTCGATGGCGATGATACGTCTTTGGGGACAGGAAGCCTTTCCGTTCACGGAGTCAAAGGGCAAGGAGCTCTGGAACAAGCAAGGGATCAACTGGTTCAAGCTCGTGGTGAACATGGTCTTCCCTGATGTCGAAAAAAGCGTAAGTTACAAATGCAGTATGATTTTGATTATCTGGACCGTATTTTCATCATCCCTCTCTAGTTGGTAAGATCTTCCTCCTATCGTACTTTTGATTGGTGCGTTACAAATTTGGACATGTCACTTACATTTATTTTTATGTTAGTTTACATTTAGGAAATGTCTATATGCGCAACTGGACGGTCAAAGTCTAGTTGGTGATCTTCTTCCAAGTAGGGAAGAAGGAAGACGCAGCCTCAATTATAATATCATCTGATATGATTATTTAATGGTTTAGTGTATAACAAGCTCAAGCAAACACAAACTCGCACACTATTGGCAAAAGCAAGTAGAACAAGCTTCTATTATTGCAGACTTCGTGCGAAATTCACCCAATCTAATAATTTAGATACATCTAACGTCACACATATCGAATTCATGCAGGAAACAGTTGCGAGATAGATTAAAGCATTTGACATAATCAACTTATATTCTTGTTCTTTCAACATGGCCTGTGTCTTAATTGTTGGCCAGATTGAAGGGGAGGAGCTCATATTCTTGTACGGCTCGGATGAAGACCCCCAGACAGTCCAAAAAATTGAAAAATACCTGAGCGAAATCAACGGCTATATTGGCTCTTACAAGGTCATCAACATCAGCACCAAGAGAGATCAATTCCTTACCCGGCTCGAGAGCTGCCTGTCCTTGAAGATGCAGGCCAGTTCGGATGTCTACGATTCCCTTGCGCAGGAGCTGCTCCAGCTCTATACCAGCTACAAGCAGTTTGGTGGGTTTGCCGTCATTTCGAGAGGGTCGAGGGTAGTCGTCAACACTCGTCTCATGGATTTCGAGACAGTGCTGTCGCAGCACCAGATGTGGGTGAAAGCTGCAGAGCCTTTCGAGGCCGCCTTCAAAAGGCACTACGACGAGGTCATCAAAAAGCCGCGCCGCCACCATTTCTATATCCCCAGTGTAGCTGGCAACATGCCGGAGAACATCAAGTGTGCTAAGTGCTCTCGGTACATGAAGACCGCTGTCAGCTTCGAGTGCTGCCACGGTGACGAGCCGATGATGCCACCTCGCCTGACCTCTTTGCCTGGCACTCAGGGATTTCAAGACAGTGCTGTCGCAGCACCACCAGCTGCTGCTGTAGCACCACCAGAGCCGGCAACAAACCAGAGTGCCGTCCCTGCATCAGAGTCGGTAACATCCCAGAGTGCTATCGTAGCACCACCAGAGCCGAAACTAGAGTTTGGATCATACGCGGATGGATCGATTGTATGAAGACTGCCGTCCCCTTCGAATGCTGCCGCGGTGACCAGCTGATGAGGCCATCTTGCCCGGCGCCATTGTTTGGCACTCCAGAATAAACACGCATGTTTCCGTCGGTCGCGTTTTCATGGGAGACGTTGCTTTTGATTAGACACCGTGGGAGATATTTTCTCTTTCATGATCTTTAACGGGATTGTACGTGCCCTGTGCAGAACTTGATGTACTCTGCATGCAGAGATTGTGTGCTCCGAATAAAAGTTTTTATGAATTCCGTCCAATAAAAAATTGTTTTTATGATGTTAATAGGCCATCATTAATCACATTTTTGAGGCGCACAAAATAGGACTTTCTAGTGATAACAGCGAGAGCTATTAATGTTATTCCCATCTCCTATGATCATTTCCATTTATTCCATTATCTAATTCTATTTGTTAAAACATTTGAATCTCAAATTAAGCTTCATCTAATAATTTAACCTTTTTAAGATGAGGGTAGTGTTATTTCCACTCCTTATATAACTAAATTCACTCAATTTTCATTAAAAAGACAAATTTGCCATTAATTATTCAATTACAATTTAAAGTGGTAGCCCTCAATTTATTTATTTATTTGGGTTAATACTTGAAAAACCCCCAAACTAGTACACATGTGATAAATTTACTCTAAATTAATTTTTTGACTACCAAAAACCCAAACTAATATACTTTTGATAAATTTAGCCAAAACTAGTATAGTTGTGATAAATTTACCCTCTATTAATTTTCATTAAATTTTACTGTCAAATTATTAAGTTGAATAACACATGAGAGTTGACTAATGTATCAGTTTGAGATTTTATTCTCCATTTGTTACAGCTATATAATTTTTGTGATTTTTCGTGGTATTAATCTAATTTAATGGATGGTATATCTATTATAAATGTATCAGTTTGGGGTTTTTGATGGTCAAATAAATTAGTTTGGGTTAAATTTGTTACAAGTGTACTAGTTTAGGGTTTTCTTATGATTAGTCGAGGTAACTTTGTTACGGGTGTACCGGTTTGGGGTTTTTCATGATCAAAAAATTAGTTTAGGTAAATTTGTTACAGGTGTACTAGTTTGGGGTTTTTTTTAAAAAGTATTAACCCTATTTAATTTTATTCTTTTGTTAGTTTTTCTACTCTTATGTAGGATTTAGTTGCCATTACTAATAATATCGCACGTTTTGTTCTTGTTTATTGTGGATATCTCATGTATATTAAATGCATCATGTTTTC
Organism: Eucalyptus paniculata subsp. matutina; assembly: GCA_017140255.1. NCBI lineage: Eukaryota > Viridiplantae > Streptophyta > Magnoliopsida > Myrtales > Myrtaceae > Eucalyptus > Eucalyptus paniculata. The sequence continues at coordinate 34,609,055 of CM029442.1, read as the reverse complement.
TCTTCATTTTTGGATTATAGATTTGTCAAAATATGAAATTTCAAAGAAACATAGTTATTTTTTACATTGTCGAGCAAATTTGTGGATTAATTGTCCAATAAAATCTAGAAAAAATTTAACATAGATAACTTTTCAACACAGTAATTTGTTTATAAGCTTTTACAACTTTGTTTTGCATATCACTATCAGGTATTTTTCTTTTTATCAATTGTCTTTTATTTACATATACATATTATGGGATGATAAGATGAAAAAGAAGAAGAAGAAGAAGATATGTTTAGAGCTTTCTTGAGACAAAATCATAGTTATGTTTCCATTCATGAAACTTCAAAAGATGGAATCTATATTTATCAAAGCTTTGTATAAGATAAGAATTTTTCGTAAAATGCCATTAAAATTTCATTATTTTGAATTGACAAAAATTAATATCATTTGTTGAGTGTTTATGAGGAACATTAATATGCCTCATTATGCATGACTTTTTTCATGCCTATGTTTTAGTGTTTTTGTAACACTCCTAGATTGTCTTCCATGTTCCGTGTCAAGGAATCTTGCCAATAGTAATAAAAAAGACAAATTCTTCGAGATGGTAAATATCAAGACTTGATATATAGTTTAGACTAGCGAAATTAAAAAATAAAAATTTCACCAAGAAAGTAAGCTATTGAGATAGGAGGGACGAACCATAAGAGAAAGGTGGAGGTGGGTGGTTCGAATCCAGTTAGGGAGAGGAAGATAGAAGGAACGAAAAATAGATAAGTAATTATAAGAGCAATGGTGAAAAAGAAACTAGTTTTTATTTTCTAAATAGCAATAAATTCAAATTTGACAAAAAATCCATAAACAAAAATAAGCATACGACATTCTTAATCTTGATAATTAGATCCTCCACAGAAATAGAAAAACTAAAGAAAAGAAGGGGAATAAATAAGTTTGGAGCCACGGCTTTAGATTGCAATTGAAATTGAGGACAATATTATGTTTTTAGTGAAAATGGGGGGTGAATTTAATTATATAGAGAGTTAAAATAACGTCCCCCCTTAAAATATTTTCCTGAAATTTTACACTATCCCCCGTTCATCCGGTAGCTTGATGGATTTGATTTGGCCGAACCTAGACTCTCAACGTCGACATATCTCAACCATCATCGGTAACATAAAATAGATCAAACATCTCATGCATGGAGATCCTGACTGAAATTTTCCCTAAGGACACACATAGCCAAGCCAAATGCATTCCAGCTTGAAGATTTATCAGCGTCTTCCCTTGGGCAAAATATACAGGATCAAGTCAATTGATGTGGAAGTACCGGGCTTTGTCGATCAACTCAAGTAGAAATTGTTGGTTATGCAAGAGTTATTAATTTGGTGGACAAGTTGTCGATTTAATGGTTAGTGATTGACTATCCAAACATTGGTACACAAGCTTGTTGTTGATTCCAAGACTACGAATAGACTATCTATCGATCGAAAGCTGTTTTGGACAATTTCCTTTATTATTTGGTGATTTTTGAAGGTGTTTGTTGTGCTGCCCAAGGTGACAAACGAATTTAGGGTCTAGATTACTTAGTTGCGTTTGGTCAATTGTCTTTAGTCCTAGTTTAACGAGTCTTAGGTTTCAAGAGTCAAAGTTTAAGTGTTTGAGTATTATAATGCATTTTCTAGTTCCTAGCTCTTTATTATGTTTTGTAGTTCGCATGACATTAATGTTGGGTAGTTTGCATGTCTACAATGTTTAGTCTATATCCTACGTAATAATCCCTCTATAAAATGAGGTTGAATTCTCAATTTTATTCAATTTTGAATATTAAGAACATATGAGATTTGGCTATGTGTGGGCAAATATCCATATCTGGTTTCCATATCCTTGGAAGTTGGATTCTTTCTTGGTGGTGAGCCATGAAGCACTACATCCTTGACTAGCGTCCTTTTTTTTTTGGTAGGCCCTAGTAGTGAGCTTCTATTATCCGAAATCCTATATCATTGGCAGGTAATTCATCTGGTAAGCCTCAATGGTGAATTTCGTCAATTCCAATTTTGATTCTCGGCTGGTGACACGTCTTGTGGCCATTGATTTTAATCATATTCTATCATTCATTTGCATTTACCCATCGATTTTTACTCCCACACGCTCTGAATCCATTCATTATTACTCAAAACAACGCTAGCCCACCCCGCGACCGCATCATCATTGCTTGATTGAAGGCAATGTCTCGCCACACACGCCCGGCTTAGTCCTTTATCCGGTCATCCACGATGAACCTTGGTGACACCACATTCAATCATGATCCCCGAGGGTAACCACAGCACACAAGTAGGAAACTCTCGACTCCGATCCAAAATCGGTGGCTGCACCCGCGCATTAGGCCCGGTGGAGCCGATCCGATAAATCATTTGGAGGCCACCCTAAACTCACACAATCCAATGGATCACCTGCACTCGGTTTATGTGCTACGACAATGCAGCTGATTATTCAGCATGTAAGAGAGGACCATCAGGGTTTGACGACTCCGTGCTCTCTAGTGGCTTTATGAAGAATGTCGAATGTAGTAATCAAAATCCTTTCTTAAGTTCTTACGTATGGACTTACTGATTCAGCACTTATTTTTTTGCTAGTGTGTAGTGATAATACACCGTCTCTTAAATTCCATTTATTTTGCGAAAAATGAGTAATTTGTAAAATATTTTCTTAAAAATGATCTCTTGTGTCTCTTGAAATAATTAGTTAAGGAAAAATGTTGTCATTATCAACAACAAATCACATTTAAATATTTTCATGGACTACTTGTTCATTTTTGAAAGCAATAAGAGCAATTATTTTTAGAAAAATATTTTCTATATCATTGCTTTGTCACAAAATAAATGGAACACGGTATAATTAAATTGTTCAATTAAATAAACTGAGTCCACAGAATTTCTGATAATGTGCCATCTGGCATCTATCACCACATCCTTGAGACGGGAGCCCAAATTTGGTCCACTGAGAACTTTCTATTTGTGAGTCACCAACGAAATCTCTCTCTCTCTCTCTCTCTCTCTCTCTCTCCTCCTTCTTCCTCCTCCCTTTGACTTCAGTGACTGGCCAAGGGATTGGCCAGTTGCTGAGTTGACGCGATCGGGTGAGGGTGAGGTCGCCCAGCTACCACTGGCAAGGTCGCCCAGCTACCACTGGCAAGGCTTCCCTAGCTAGTAGCTAGGCAAGCCCTCACAAGATTCGACGAGGGGGGCCTTGCCGTCTTTGGGTCTGGTGGGGCGAGCCCCCTCAGATCTGGCGAGGCTAGCCTTGCTAGATCAGCCTCACCAGATCTGGCGGGGGCTCACCTTGCCAGTAGCCGGGCGAGCTTGCCCTCACCCAGTGACGGTGAGGTGAGCTCGCTTGGCCGCCTTAGTTCGACAATTGGCTAGCCCTTTGGCTAGTCACTGGAGCCAAAGGAAGAAGGAGAGAGGTGGAGGAAGGAGGAGGGAGGAGAAAAAAATGAAAAATGAAAAATGAAATATTATTAAATAATTGTCGCCGGTTGCCGGTTATGTCAGCGCCAACTGGCTAATTTTGGTCGGAAGGACTAAACTGGCACGATTGCAAAATGTTTAAGACTTAATTGGCCAAAAAAATAAATTTATGACTGAATTGGCACAATTGCAATAAGTTTAGGACTTTTTTGATAATTTTTCCTCGGATTATGTTATCGGATATAGTACTTGGTAAATGTACGTAAAGTTGAATGAGTGTCTGGTGTATATTGAACATACAACACAGAGATAAAATATGACTACTAAGTTTGTCAAATGTGACTTTCCGTGAGTCATGACTATTGGGACCAAGGATGCCACTGGTGCAAGAAGGTCACCTTGTCTCGGGTGGTGACAAAGTTCTTCAAATGAGGAGGCAACCACCACAGTTAAAGACAGCAACTGCTGCATGCACTTACTGGTGCAGTGAACTAGTGTTATTCACCTAATCTACATAGATATGTTTATTCCTTATCTAGGTTTATGGATGATTAGTTACCTTATATCTAGCAAAGCACTTGCAGAATGTTATTCCTACGTCTAGTCTAATATGATTTTTAATAAAAAAATTGTCTTTGAGTACAATTACTAACAAATCTTTTGTTTCGTAAATTACTCAATAAAATGTTTGGAATCGCAGCACTAGATAAAAGGATTTTAATTTGTACAGAGAAGGTGGAAAGAAGAGATTTTAACCAGTAGGATTTGGTTTTTCTAAGCTTCAACATCAATCATTAGAAAGGCCACAGTTTTTTTTTTCTTTTCTAAATCCCAATTGGAGAAACATTTCAAGCATTCAATTTTGTGAGTTGTGTTGGAAAATTCATTGGAGAATTAGTGTAGCAGTTAATATATTACAGCTGATTGATAACTCATTAGCTTAAACTTTTGAGTGAATGTGAGTTTAACTAAATATGTTGATGGGCTCGAACTTGGCTTTCAATTGGCAATCTCATTAGGTGTAGGTACTAGAGCTATTTTAACAGTGGATGTGGCCCCTTGTGTGAAATTCTCTTTATACACATGCATATATGGGGGATGACATGGTGATGCATGATTTCAAAAATCGTTTTGATTTGTTGATCTTGTTAAGATGTCCTAGGATGGTCTCGATAGTAAGTCTCAGAGAGGCATTTTGGTTTAACCTTAGTGGTAGACGGATGAAAACTGCTCAAAACTTAGCTCCATTTATATGAAGGAAAATTATTTTATTGACAATTGTTTTCCGACTTTTCAATGTCTGAATGATGGAAAACTAATCGATTTACAAAAAGACAGTTTCCATGGACTGGAAACAATAAGCTTGATTGAGGGGAACAATTTTCACTTTTGTAATAAGAAAATTAATTTCTTTAAACGACCAAATAGACAAACGCTAAATAATCCGAAATTATTATAAGTAATGAGAATATTTTTCATTAACTAATTATTTTAATCAATACAATCAATTAGTTTGAGGACAATATTTTTTAAATTATTATTTTTTTTGTAAAATAAATGAAAACTAATCAAATAATGGATGCATTACCTTAAACTGTTCCGATTTTTAGCTCAAATGCCATATGTGTTCCCAGGTGATAAAACAGTAAAGGTCGAAACAATTAATATTTAAGATTTGATGAAATAAATCAATAGCTCCATAGGTGGATAACTTTTTCCTTCCACAGGGGCCCTATTTTAAATAATCAAATTTCACTAGATGAAATTTGGAGCACGAAGAATATAATGTACACTTTGTTGAAACCAAAAGGATTTGGTAGGTATGCGACCCTTTGCTATGATATAAATTGTAGAGTGCGCAACTTATAAAATATGCGAAAGTGTTAAAATACTCAAATCAAACTAATTGATACAAGTACACACTCAAACAAATTAATACAAGCATACACTCAGCCCTCTCTGGCCTGAGGCTCACACCTTGATTTCTCCCTAAAGAGACTCTCTCTCTCTCTCTTTATCTCGTGTGCCCTTCCTTGCTGGCTTGAAGTTCCCCGCTTGTGTGTGGCATGCTATGTAGCACCGACACGGACGCGACATAACACGACACGATACGCCGACACGTTATATATTAAATATATTTTTATATATAAATACATAAATAAATGATAATAAAAATAGCCTATAATTAATTTATTTATCATATATAGCATTTTTTTATTACTACTTTCATAGTAAAAGACTTTTAAAAAAACTAAAACAATTATAAAAGAAAAAAATTGAAAAAAAAATGGCCCTATGCGTGTATATTCATAGCAATTTTATTACTTCTTTTATTACTTATTTTGTGTATATTTATATTTTGACCCCTCGAGTATTAGAAATTTTTAAAATTGACTCAATGCGTGTTGGAATCACGTGTCGGAATCCTCGACTCGCGTGTCGGAGAGAGTTGACCACGTGTCGAGACGTGTCGGAGCGTGTCGAACATGTGTCGGAGTGTCGGACATGACACGAAGGCTTTCGAAGAGTATCCGTGCTACATAGGTGGCGTGAGGCCCTCTCCCTGGCCTCCCTATGTGGCTTGAGGCTGTTAAGCCTCTCTTCGAGGCCTTTCGGCCTGAGCTCAAATGCTTCATGTACTGTCGTATTTATAAGCATCTTCCACCGCCTGGACTCCACCGCCTGAACTCTACCGCCTTTGACTTTAACATGCAAGAGCTGAAGTTGAACTTTTCTTCTTGGCTAAGGAGTCAACAACTGTGGGCTGAAACTTTTCCTTCACGTTCAAGTTTAGCAAGTTTCACGTTCCTTCCTGCTCTTGAAGACACCAGCAACAAGTATAATATTATTTTAATATGTGCCCATTCGTTTTTTAATCAGCTTGTGGCTTCTTCAAGAATTCTCTTCTTTGGCGGTTTACGAAGTGACGCTGCAGCACACTTCTCTTTGGCTTCTTATTATTATATTAGGTGTTGTACTCCAACACGCTTAACCTCGTGAAAGGGTGCTGTCGGTTTGTTTATAATCATAATCAGTGACTCAACAATCGACATAAGTTTATCAACGTACATAAAAAAAAGTTGACCTAGATCTATTATATTAGCAGTTGACTTTAATATTGAATGACCTTCAGGACATTGACATCATGCTTTGCGAAGGTGCGACTCAGATTAAGACCAAATGGCTGGACTTCATGTATACACGAGAAAATTAACATGCTCTGATTTTAATAGACCACTAATAAGAGAATCTAAGGCTTTGTTTTTTTAACAAAAAATGAATGATTTGAAAAATATTTTCCTGAAAATGATTGCTTGTATTCCTTACAAATGATAAATGAGTGAAAAATACTTTCATCATCCACGAAAATATTTGGACATAAATTATTATCAATAATAAAAATATTTTTTATTGATTAATTATTTCAAACGATATAATCAATTGTTTTAGGAATATATTTTCCAAATTATTTATTTTTCATGAAACAATTGGATCCCAATTATTCCAGCATAGGTGTTTCCATATACAAATATATTATTATCGACATGATTGTTATGTCAACTCAAAATATAATAGCACTACATTGCATTCTTCTCACTCATGACGTGAAATGAAATTCAGATTCATATTAAATTGAAGATATAAACCTTTACGTCAGCCCTGGATGAATATAAATTCATATCTTTTTTTGTCCTTTGTATTTTTATTCATTATGAAGTATGGTATGTTCATGTTATTTATTATGAACTGCAAATTATGACCACAAAGAAAATAGGCAGCACAGTAGAAAATAAGTGTTATGGATGATAATAGCTGGTCTAATGCTAGACGCATTCATGAAATTAGGCATCGATAAACTCTGAGATGACCAGGGAATACGTTAATCTAGAATACATAAGTTTACAGTATGTTCAACAGATATATCACAAATTCGAATTTTGATGCTGGAGAGGAGATCATAACCTGGGACCATTTGTAACTCATATAAAGTAAACAGCTATCTGGTATTTTCATTTGTGTTGAGAACAAATTGAAAAAGTCGATTTTATAACACTTGATAAGAAGTGAGTCCACCAAGGGAAATTTGTATCATAAAAAAATAAAACGTAATGACTTAAGAATTGAAATCAACATATTCTTTGTTTATTATGTAATCCACCAAAATAACATGAATTACAAAGAAATTAGGAAACAAAATGTGAAATCTTTTTTAAAAAAAATGATATATTATCGTGTTTTTAATTTTGGGAATATGGAAGAATATGAGAAACAGTGAAATATATACGGGAGATGGTACAAACGATTTACGAGAGAAATATTTCAAAATGATTGGAAAAATATAAAGAAAAATATTGATGAAAGATACAAAGTAGACATAGTGGGACCCATTCTTCTCACCCAGACGCATAGCAAGAAACCATGGAAACTTTCATGATTTCCTTCTTACTAGAAGGGGAAGTTGTTTTTCCCAATTTGAACTTATTTGAAGGAAAATTATTTCCCAGATTTTTTTTTTTTTTGCAATTTCTATTTGGATTATGAAAAAATAATCACTCTACATAAGTATTTTCCATGGATTGATGACAAGTTTAGATTGGGGTATGGGTTGATTTGTTTGAAGAAGAATTGTTTCTCGGAAAATATTTTTGTGATTTTCTGATATTTGGATGACAACCTAATTGCTCTATGGAAGATATTTTGCATAGACCGAAAACAACAAGCTTAAATTGGGAGAAAATGATTTTCATAAATATTAGTTTTCTTTATCAGGAAATTCAATGAAACAAAAGCACCTTAATTAAAATGATGAAAGCATATGTTCACAGGTGATAAAATAGTAAAATTGGAAATAATCAATATTAAAATTTTTTGATGAAATCATTCGATAAATTAACAGCTCCTTAGGTGGATTATTTTTTATTTTATTTATCTGCACGAGTTTATCTTCATGGTTGGACTTGGATACTATTTCAAATAATCAAATTCCACTCCATGAAATTTGAGCGCGTAGAATATGCCGTACAACCCTGTAGACTAGCATAAATAAAGTACACTTAACCTCGTGAAAATATTCGCTTTGTTCATAAATATAATCAATGACTCGACAATTAAAATAAGTTTGACAACGTATTTAAACATTGACTTAGATCTGTCATATTTTATGATTTTGGCATCTATAACAGTGACGTCATCCTTGCAAAGACACAATGATGTAACCCAGATCATGATTAAATGGTTGGACTTCATGCATGTACTGGAAAAATAACAAGCCTCGAGTTATATGACCAAAAAGAAAATAAGCACATAAAGCAAATGTTATGGACGATAATAGTTGATCGAGTGATGATAAAGGGGTGATAATTCTCGGCACAAAGTTGGACACATTTATCCAAATTAGGTATAGAGAAACTCAAAAGTGACCAGAAAATGCGCTAATTTATAATACATAAGTTTAGCATGCTCAACAAACACATCATTATTTTCTTTTGGGCAAAATTGTTCAAAAAATCCTAAACATAGTACAAATTTGCCAATTTATTCCTTAACCATTAATTGTCAATTAAATTGTAAACATTTTTATGATCTACCAATTGAGTCCATCTAGCTAATCTTGACTAGCATCACTAATTTGAATGTCAATTGTCTTACTTGGCATAGTTAGCACTAACGTCGACAATTCTTAATAATATTTTAATAATTCTTCAAATTTATTTATTTATTTTCATCTTTCCTTTTTTCTCTTTTCTTTGTTTTTTCTTCAAAACTTTGGCCAATGAGGGCAAGGATCGTAGCCCTTGCCAAACCTCCCCCGCAATTGATGATGGTTTTTCGGCCCTCGCCGTGTTTAGACAACAAGTGTGGTTCTCACCCGCAATAGGTAGAGTCTTCACAGCCCTCACCTAAACTATCATGGTCGCGAGTGAGACTGTGTAGCTTAGATCTGGGTGAGGTTACCTTGCTCGAGGTCGGGCAAGGGCCCAGCGACCCTTGCCTAATGGCCAGTGAGGGTTGGCTATTGTTATAAAAAGAACAAAGAAAATAAAAAGGAAAAAAAAAATTAAAAAATCGAAAAAAAATATTTAGAATATTATTAAACATGTGACATCCTAGATTTTTAGTTCTATTTTCTATTGAATAAATCGGGTATTTCACCGACGCGCATATAGGGTTATTCTCAGAGCTAATCACTCTCGAGATAACTAGACTATTTAGGGAAGCCATTAAGGACTTTTAATGCAATAGACTTGAAAATTAGATTAGGAATCGACTTCTCAACCGTGTTCATCTTTAAAGGCCATTACGGCACAGTATAATGAAATCAGAGATAGGTCTGTTCGACTGAGATGTGTGGCTAATCATGGGTGACACCACTAAATTGGAAAATTCTTGTCGACCGGCCCTAGACTAATTCTTCTATCGTTTTGGTCCTATGTCCGTATTTGAATTCTCGAGATTTTCATGACAATCGAGAGTCGCCAATGTGTCGAGTGGGTTCATAGTGGCTCGAAAAAAATCGACCATAGGTTATTTGTACTAAAAATTTATGAAAACTACATGGTACCCTAAGTCGCGCTAAAAATGCACTGAAGTGAAATTAACTGCCAATTTGAGTCTGATTTCAAAAATTGAAGACTCTGTCATGTCACAATAAATTCTAGGAATGTCAATTTAGTTTCAGAAGATTTTTTGCCAATCGAGACTTTTTGGGAAAAAGTCATTCTAAGGCCGTTTTTGTGTAGAAAAAGGTCGGGATCGTTTTTAGTCGCAAAATTGGGACGCAAGATGGATCCATAGATGAGGAAAAGTATCAATTGAAGCATTGAGGTGTCGATTGAATATATAAAAGCCATACAAGATTGAATTGAAGAAGAAACCAAGTCCAATTGAGAGAGAATTGTTGCAAATTCGTAACTCCCTAATCCACCACAACTTTGGACCATTTCAAGGTTGTAAAGTGAAGGTCTTGGTGACTCATTGAAGGCCAAGGAAGTATACTTGGCAAGGAATGGTCAAGGGAGGCAATGGTGTGGAAAATAAGGCCAAGTAGGGCACTTGTTCCCTTATCCTCTCCCTCACCCCTTCTTCCTCCACAAGTTGCCATCCAAGCCATCCTCTCCTCTCTTCTCAGCCCGTGCGACCTCCAGCAGCAGCCAAGGAAGTGCAGGAGCAAGCTGCACGTCGCCCACATCACCGCACGCACTGCTGTGGCCGTCCCCGCCCTTGCACGCGCCCCCGCTCCCTCTCACCCTCTCATAGTTCCAGCAGGTTGTCCCTGCATTCCAGCTGCTGTTTTGGATCTGGTGGAGCTCAACTGGAGCTGTCCCGGTCTCGTTCAACCACCATGAGTTCACATCTAGGCCTGGTTTGGCCCTTTCCATCTTTCCTGGTCAATCCTCGCCTAAACCATGCTTGTTTTCCTTCAATTTCAGCAAGAACAAACCAGGAAATTTGTTGGTTTCCAGCACTATTTTAAGCTCGTTTTGAGGTGGTTCTGGGCCTCAAAACCTAGGCCCACTTTGGACGAAGTTGGTCCCCATTGCGTTCCCGATGCGTTGAACCGCTCGGCTCGCTTAACAACTGAGTTTAGTTCACTAATCCTCATTTAGTAGATTAATTATGCTTAAGGGTTGATTAGTGTTAATTAAGCATGATTAGGTGGTTAGAATAGTTTAGAATAATTAAATTAGTGAATTAATGATGCATGTTAGGTGGTTAGACATAGCCATTAGTGAGTAGAAATGTTCTAGTATTTATTGAGCGAACCTCGGGATTTTTCTTGGTCCGTCTCGGCCTCCAATTAGGCATTACAGGCCTAAATTGGATTTATTGTAATTATTTAATAATTTTTGTAATTAATTAATTAATTAATTTCCGGAAATTAGGTTGGGATAGTCAGACTGCGTTTGTTTATGTTCTTTTTTTTCTGTTTCTAAACACTTTTTTTGTTTTTCTCGTTCTCGGGAACAAAAAAGAAATGGAAACGCGTTTGGACGCGTTTTTGTTTCTTTTTTGTTCTTTTGTTCCCAGAACAAATGTAGAACATAAATAAGAAACAAAAAATTGTGTTTCTTATTTCTGGAACACAATTGAAGAACAAAAGAGGAACAAAAACATAACTCTCGTGTTTCTTTTCTATTTCTTGGTCATTCCTTCGAACACCACAGCCTCTCCTCCTCCATCTTCTCCATCGCCGTCTTCTCCGGCGCCTCCCACTCTTCGGCGCCGACAGCCGCCTCTGTCTAGAGACCATCCGGCTTCTCCACCGTCGTCCTCTCCGGCGCCGACAACCGCTGCTCCTTCACCAGGTGAACCTGCTCACTCCTCTTCTTCACCGATTGACGAGGCCCTCGTAGATCTGGACGATGGCTAGTCGGAGCTCGAGTGGCTCGAGCTCCGACCAGCCATCGCCCAGATCTAGGGCACCGTTGCTCGCCAGATTTGCGGCAGCGGCTCGTCTGCTCGCTTGAGATCTGGACGAGCATGCTCGCCCAGATCTGGCGAGCAACGGTGCCCTAGATAGAAAGTTTGGTTGCAGCGAGCCCTGCTCTGCTCGCTTGCTGCAGAGCAGAGCAAGGCTCGCTTGCTTGCCTGCTCGAGCGAGCAGACGGTCGCTGCTCTGCTCGCTCGCAGCAGCGAGCGTTGACATTCCCTTTTTTTCATTCTAGTTATTGACATGTGAAGGGGTGAAGAAGATTAAAGATAGAATCAAAAGATTTGTGACTAATCCCTCCCCCTCTTTCTTGGACTAATTGGATCTTTAGCAATTCATGCAAGAATTGGTCTCTAGGTGGAGGGGCGACTTGCTTGGTTGAATTTTCTATTTTGGATATGATCTAATCACATAATATTCGCAGTAATTTGGATTTAGCTTTGGGAATTTTGGGAAGGAATCTCTTTTCTCCTACATAGAGCTCCATTTATTAAGATATTGGCTAAACTCATAGACTTGTTTGATGTCAAATGTGCCTATAATAATGTATTGCTTCTTCAGCCTACTGTATTGGAAAATTTTTTTTATTAAACAAAATTTTGAGCTGTCGTGTGACCATAGTGTTGAATGAGCATTGGCTTATGAAAATGTTAGGCTTTTATGTTGGTTCAGAACATAATGAATGGGAAAACTTGTGAACTACTGCAAGCTGAAAAACTTATAGAAATTTTTTGACTCTTGCACATGCTGAGACATGTTTTTGCATGTTGCATATGTGGAGACGTGTTGCATGTTTTGAAATGCTAACATAAGGACTTTAGTCAAAAGTACACTATAGACTTGAATTATTTTGGTTGTTGATCTGAAGCATGTCCTACGGATGGTTTTGATGTTTACTATATAGACTGTGGTCAGAATATGCAAGGCTGTGTAAGGAGTGCTTGTCATGTAGGGAAGAGTTGCATATACCAGTAATGCTTTTGATTTCTCTGACTAGTCCATTGTTTCAGTTATCTGTGCTAATGTTAGGTATTTTAAATTTTCTTATCCTTGTGTCGAGCATAGGTTCCCTGGAAGAGTCTTGGGAAAGAGCCAGTTATTGTTTTGATAGAACGTGTATTCATTCTTGCCCATCCTGCATCTGATCAGCATACTCTCAAGGTATGTTCTTCTAATCCTTGGCTGCAAAGGGACATATGGATCATTATTAATAATAGGGTTTTGTTAATGGTCTTTGGGGCTCTTGTTAATCAACTAATTAAGGAAGCTCAAAAATTTCCAATCTACTAATTGTCCTTGTGTCATGCGCATGCGATGTCTTGAAAATTGAATTATTGGAGGTAAAGTATACTGTTAACAGTATCCTTAATAATAATCACATCGGTTTATGCTCCCCTCATACTCATTATAAAAGCATATATATTGTCTGCTGTAGGAGGAGGACAAGGATAAACTCTTTGAGGCCAAACTTCAACAGATTGAGGTGTGTATGTTGGATGCATGCATGATCGTTGCTTCCACATTTATTTGGTGTCATTTTCTTTTGATCATCATGATGTTGTTGCTTTTTACTTTTGGGTTTGTGATTTTCTTGTGCATTGGAGCATTCTGTGTTTGACTGTCAACTCTTTCTTGATGCATAAATTCCTTTTTGTGTGAACTTTTAGTATTTTTTTCTCATTATAGATTAATCTCCCATGATATTTATTTGTAACACCAGTAGAAAAAAGTGGTTGATTGTGGTTGGAGCTTTTAGGAACTTTTTTTTTGGAGGGGGGGGGGGGGGTTGGTGTCCAATGGCTGATTGGTTGCACCAGATTTTCGTTTTGTGCAAGAGTTGTATTGTGATTTTTTGCCGTAGTTTGATAAACTGAACTATTTACATTTGATCCATCACTATTGAAACTATACACTCTTGTCCTCACAACATTAAGATTGCTCCCAGATATTGACTCCTTGACTTTTGTAACATTCTGAATTGATTGGCCTTGATGTTAAAGTAATCTCGACCAATCCGTGCTTAGACTGCAGCAAAAGAGCTTTTTGAACTGGAACACATTTAAGCTTGGCTGATTATCTTGTTACTCGTGTGCAAGTTGACACCATTGTCAATGAATCATCTCTTTGAAGAGTACATGGTACAAGTGCCAACATGTGATGCTTGATTGTGCATAATTTTAGAGAGCTGGCGTGGATTCAATGGTTCCATCGTCCTGCTAACTTCAATTTGTGGCTCAATGCAGGAAGCAGAATCAGCAACTGTTGAAGCAATATCAAAGCCGAAAGTTGGAAATGTATGTTTGGAGAGGACCTCCAGTCTATTTGATAGTATTTTTGTTTTTTTTATAGCAGCTCCATGACCTATTGTCTCCTGTAATTTTGTTTTTAAGTACTCACTTATCAAATTCAATGTGATGAAGTTGAACAATAAACTCTATGAAGTTGAACAATAAACTCTATTACTTCATTATTGTGATGTTATATATGAAAGGATCTATAAGATATTCTTCTTTTAGCTAGCTCTTATTGTACAAATTTTACTTACAAAATTTTGTTCCAAGTATACACATGATCATGTTCAGAATGTTTGTCTTCACCCACCATGAACAAAATTAAATTGATGAGCATTTCATTAAAGTGATAATGCAATACCAAGTTTATACTTTATTTAAAGAAAAGGCACGTGATAAAAATTTGGTACAAAGTTTATTTATAAAATATTCTTCAAAGTATGCACTTATAACCATGTTCAGAATGTTTGACTTTACTCACCATGAACAAAATTAAATTGATGAGCATTTTATGATAATGAGAATTCAAAATCAAGTTTACACTTTATTAAAAAAAAAAAACAATTGGGAAAATTTTGGTACAAACTTAAAAAATTTTCTTCCAAGTAAGCAAATATGATCATGTTTAGAATGTTTGTTTTCACTTACTATGAACATAATTAAATTGATGATCATTTCATGAGAATGATAATTTAATACCAAGTTTACATTTTATTAAAAAAAAAAAACACTTGAAAAACAAATTGGAACAAAAATTTTGTGCAGTTACCAAACGTGTTTCTGTTCTTTTTCTATTCCAGAAACAGAAAATTTGTACAGTTACCAAACGCGTTTATGTTCTTTTTCTATTTCAGAAACAGAAATTTTATACAGTTACCAAACGCGTTTTTTTGTTCAAAAATTGTTCCCCGGAGCAGAAACACTTTTTTCTATTTCTGTTTCCTGGAACAATTTTTAAACAGAAATATTACCAAATGCACCCTCAACGACTGAAATTTTATGCTGGTTATTGTGGTGCAGTCTGTTTATTTAATTGAGCCTTATTTTGTGCTGAATTGATTTAATCGTGTTTTTAGGATTTTATTCCTAAATAAATCAATTTTGATAAATGATTGAGATAAAACCGGATGTTGGTTTACAGAGCCAAAATATTTGGTGGGATATATATAAAGGGGCGAGAATTGTGAGAGTGAATTAATTATATTGGCTAAGACCAATCGAGTACTATTTTATCGGGTATGAGAAAGATGAGAAAAAAGTTGTATTACGTGGCTCAGAGACCGAGAGCGACGTTTTGGAGAATGCACATGACTTGTGGATTATATACATCACCTGTGAATAGCATGTGGCTCGGTGATTAGTACGTCACCTTAGAGAATGCACATAGCTCGGTGATTTGGTATATCGTTTTTGAGAATGCATGTGGCTTGGTGATTAAGTACGTCGCCTTAGAGAATGCACGGGGCTTGGTGATTAGACATGTCACCTTAGAGAATACACATGGCCCGGTGACTAAGTGCATCACCTTAAAAAATGCACGTGGCTTGGTGACTAGGTATATATTATCTGGAGAATGTAAGTGACTTGTTGATTTGATAAATCACTTGTGAATAGCATGTGGCTCGGTGATTAGTACGTCACCTTAGAGAATGCACATGGCTCGGTGATTTGGTATATCACCTTTGAGAATGCATGTGACTCGATGAATAAGTACATCACTTTAGAGAATGCACGGGGCTTGGTGATTAGATATGTCGCCTTAGAGAATACATGTGGCTTGGTGACTAAGTATATCGCCTTAGAAAATGCACGTGGCTCGGTGACTAAATATATATCGTCTTGGAAAATGAATAGTATGGATTAAAATGACCGAGAAGTGGTCTGACTAACATGTAATCGACAAGGTCGATTGATTGATGATTCGTTTTGCTTTGATTGGGTGTTGTATCTATCAATGTTTATAGTTGAATTGACTCGTAGGAAAGAAACTGAGGCTAAAGTAAGTCCTCTGACTCGTGTTGTGCTTAGGTAGCCCTAAGGTGTATTGGCTTTCTAATCGAGTCTTAAGGGATAGAACTCGCTGAGATGTTGTCTCATTGATTATTGTATATCCATTTTAGGTCCCTAGATGGCCGCTCCTGAGTTTTTAGGATGGCCTAAGAAGATCATAGAGTAGACCTCTTACTTTCCGTTTCATGGGTACCCTAGGGGTTGGACTTATGAGTTGGTGAGGTCTATAGTTTGGATTGACACGGGTCTCACCCACAAGGTGCCTCATCGATATAGATCGTGATACCGCCAGGCTCAAGATGGCCAAAGAGAGGATCCCCTACCGGAGTCTGAGATATCTTGGTGTGTCATGGAGGCCGCCTTCGAAAAAGGCATCATAGATCTCCCTCTCGGGCTCAGTCGTAGATGTAGCAGACCTGGATTTTGAAGATCTCGGAAGTCTGGTGCAGTTTGCTTTGAAGGCTCCAATTGGAGTGTGGAGGATGATGAGAAGGAGGACAAGGACTTGTAGTTTGTGGAACCCCCACCCCTGCCTGTAGACCTTGTTTTTGAACTCGTTTAAGTTGAATCTGACTCAGTAGTCCACCTTATATATATGTGCATTGGTTTGTAATGTATATAAGCGTGGTTGTTTTTGAAAGTTCGAAATTTAGTCCTATTTTCCTATCCTATTGCTTTATTGTCTAAGGATTATTGTTTAACTGCTTCCGCATGCGTATGAAAATGATAAGGTCGGCAATGCGTCCTGGAACGTCGCTATTAATCAATCAGTTGAGGGAATGGTGCATGCCCGAGGATCGGGCGTGACAAAACACATCAATGCTGGCTATGCTACATTAGATGATTGACATCCAAGTAAGTGATTTCTAGTCAAATTCATTGGATGGACTCAACTGACAAAATATAAAAACATCTATAACTCAAGTGACAAAATTAAAAGGTTTTTGACTGAATTGACAAAAATGCAATAGGTTTAGGATTTTTTAAACAATTTTTCCTTTTGTTTTGTTTGCTCTCCCTCTCTAAGGCTGCACCATTGCTATCAAATGTTCCAATTTTGATGCTGCAGAGGAGGTTGTCACTCAAGTAGGGTTCATGAATCATGGATCTAAGAAGCTGAGTTCGAATATGTAATATTGCATTTGTGAATATCAGCCCGCACCATTAGGCTACCAACTGATCTAGTTTTGATCATTTGTTTTCACTTAGTTTGTGATACTCATCCAATGTACTTGGT
The DNA here is from genome assembly GCA_017140255.1 of Eucalyptus paniculata subsp. matutina. Taxonomy (NCBI): domain Eukaryota; kingdom Viridiplantae; phylum Streptophyta; class Magnoliopsida; order Myrtales; family Myrtaceae; genus Eucalyptus; species Eucalyptus paniculata. Next base: position 34,591,637 of record CM029442.1, on the reverse strand, counting down.
AAGTATGTGTGCAGCGCATGCACAATTTAGACATAACATTGTGAATTTTCTTTTGTTAGAGAGATAATCCCCTTTTTTGGTCAAAAATAAATTTCTCTTCATTATCAAACTGATAAATGAAAGGGAATCTCAAAAGTCACGGTAACAAAATAAACCTATCAATCTCCAAAGCAAACAAAAAACAAGAAATTAAGGTGTTTCATCATAGCATGATTAGCAAGGATCAACACAAGCTCATCCTTCAAGAACAGATCTATAACTGGATCCAAGCGAAAGAATCGGCAGTTGATCATCAAATCACATGGCACCATCAATGATAAGCACACGCGAGATCTCCATCTTAATAACGGCTTTGCCTTTCAGCGGTATGTGTCTAGATTTGGCGTCTCCAACACCATTACTGTACAAAGATAACATAAACATATTGAAAATCTCATATCTAATACCTATAAGAATGAGCCCAGTAGCTAATGCAAAGTGTCAAAACTTTGAGTGAAAAAACATTGAACAAGCATAGATTTAACATTGATGTTGCTGTGAATATGATTAAAACCGAAGGCGGAGTACTTATTCATTAAAAATTCAAAATCTAGAATTAGATCAGAGAGAAAAGCTCCTAGATCTAAGATTGGGAGAGCAAAGCTCCCAGATATAAAACTAGATTGGGAGAATTAGGAAAGAAAAAAATGGAAATAAAAAGAAAAGGAACTAGGAGGGGAGGAAGAGACTGTGGCATCCTAGAATTTGATGTCAATCCCTTAGATATGCTATGATCCATGAATAGGTGATGGAAGTACCATCAAGTTGTATTGTAGCCATTTGATCCATGAATTGCAATAAGATTTATGGCCAAGCTCTTAATGGATAATTATTTGATAGGAAAGAAAATTCTATTCTTGGCTATTTGATTTATAGGTTGGAATTTATCAATTTATGTTGCAAGTTTTATGGCTAAGTGAATAAGTGTAATTAGGTAATTATATGATGGGTAATTAGGTGATGATTAAAAGGGAAAAATTAGAGAAGAGTGGGTTGAATTTTTAGGCCCAAGACCAGCCCCACCATTCGGCCATTTAGGCCTAGCCCGCGAAGCCCAAAGGAGGAGGGGCTGCCGTCGACCAAAGGAAGAGAGGGATGGATAGAGAGGCCCGGCCCAAAAGGAAGGCCCATCACGTGCATGGGAAAAATGCCAAGTGGCAAGAGAAGCTTGCCAAGTGTTTTTCCTATAGAGCCAAGTGGCATTAGCCATGCAAAATCAAATGATTGCAAATCATTGAGGGGGAAAGGAAAGAGAAGTGGGTGGATTTAGAGAGAGGGTTACCGAGTGAGAGAGAGAGTGAAATCGAGAGAGAGAGAGAGAGAGAGAGAGAGAGCGTGTGAGAGAAGAGGAGGAGGTTCGTCTCGCCGTCGAGCCCATCGTTGCTTGCTGTATTGTGCTCGGATTAGAGGCAAGTAGAGTCCATTGATCTACCATTTGCTTGCTATGTTATGTGTGTGATGAATGGTGGATTTCGGATGTGGATGAAGTGTGAAATTTTGAAGCTATAAGTGTTGTGTTCTAGCCTAGTGTTCTGTTTCTGGAAAAACAGTCCGACCTTTGATGATTTCGTAAGTTGCATGCGATATTCTAGTGGGAATTTGGCTTCGAATTCTTGATGAAAGTTGTAAAGGACTTCTTGAAGCGTAACATATCAAAATTTCAGAAGAAATCAACAAGTATAGACCGGTGAAACTTTTTTTTTTTTGAAGAAGAAGTTAGATCTAGAAATCGTAATGCTGACTTAGTGTGATTCTGTGAATTTTATAAAATTTTCTGGTTGAAATTTGATCCTATGTTCTGAATGAAATTTTAAGATGACATAATAAGGAGTAACATACTAAAATTTTAGAGGAAATGGATGAGTTTATGTTGGTGAAATAATCTTTATCCGAAACGGTTAGATCTGGAATTCGGTGCCGAGGATTATGGACGGTTATGGTTGCTATGGTTTTTAATTTATCACGAATTGGACTTCGGGTTCTCACGAAATATTTACTTCTGGACCTTCTCTATAACATATAAAAATTTAAGAATTTTTGGAGCTGATTTAGAATTTTTACATAATTTGTGAATGAAACTGTATATGGCAATATCCTGAAATTATAAAGACTGTGATGCGTAGACTGTACCGAATTGTGTGATGTTCTTTTGATATGGTGTTCTTCATGAAATATTTTCCTCTAGATCTTGTATATAACATGTCAAATTTTTAGAATTTATTAAGGCTGTTTACTAATTTTTCAAGAATTATGACCAAAGGAGTGCAATATGTTTTTATCCGAAAATTTGCTGTATTTTTAAAAATAAATTAAATTGCTCCATGTGATATAATGTCTTGAGTGGTTGATTATGCTGCATATGTGGTGACATATGGCATATTATATGACATCAAAAGCTAGTTGAAACCTTTGATATTGTTGCATCAAATGCCATGTTAAAATTGAGATACATATGTGAATATAAATTATGATAATGATGATACCGTCGAAGGTGTGAGTTGACGATGCCCTGGGAATGTTGGGATGTAGCACCCCCGATTCGCCTAAGGTCGCCACAGGTGATTTCTCTCTCTCTCTCTTTACTCGATCTCATCTAACTTCACAGACTGATACCCTTTGACTAGGGATTTTTTTTTTTTAAAGCTGTCCCAGCGCAACTTATTAGTGGAAGTAAAAACAAGTCTCACCATCTCTCCCTCCAACAATTATAATGCAATAAACACCAACTATGCACCATGAGAAAAGATAATGCCGATTCACTCTTATTTATATTTTGATGATGGACATTAAGGTCGATACAACAAAAAGGCCAATATGTTAACTATACTTGGCTACCACCCCAAAAGGACTCGATTCTACATCGAATATGTACCACCCTCCATCAATGAGCGTCGGCCATCTCCAAAAAGTGTTAGCTCTCATCAGCTATATGCGCCATCATACCCAATCTGGTGCATCAGGCGGCGGCGGCGGTGGTAACATCCCTAACATAACTCCATCATGTTGAACATGGACAGAGAAAAACTCCTGGATGACTAGGCCATCAGCTCAACCCACATCATACATCACCAGGTCATAGACTCGAACAAAAACTAAACTAGAAGCACCAACACAGACATGCTCAGTACACTCCACATCCACATCAGTAGGTATGTCATAGTAAGTACCGCGTGCAACTGATCGCAATGACATCTTTCTAATATGAAATGTTAATCCCCAAAGGGGTGAGTACAACCACTCAGCAGTAAAGGTCCACCACACTACTCAATATGTCAAACAGAACAATCAAGAATAAAACACATATCATTCATGTATTCATGCATACCTTACCTTACAACTATACGTATATTACCATGCCATATATGCATATATCACTATGCACTTATCATCAAGCATTCATGCATATATCCATGCCATATGTGCATATATTACCATGCACTCATCATTAAATATTCATGCATATATCCATGCCATATGAGACAACCCCAATTTTTATCTTTCCAAGGACCAGTGTTTTCATCTCACAATTTATCGCTCGTATCTAACTTGGCATCACGAGGAACCTCCAGCACACACCTCCGGGCATCCGGCACCCCCACACTCCGGGCATCTTGTATCCCAACTAGCATCACAAAGTATCCTCTCGGCACAAACCTTCGAGGCTTCCAGCACCCCCACACTTCGGGCTTCCGGCACCCCCCATTTCGGGCATCCCAACACTCCTAGGGCATTGTCGGCTCACACCTCCAACAGTCCCGTTACTTCCTCAAGTTATATCCACACATGTATCTCAATTTTCAACATGATATTCGATGCAATAATATCAAAGATCTCAACCAAATTTTCATGCCATATAACATGCCATATGTCATCACATATGCAGCAAAATCAATCACTCAAAGTATTACATCACAGGGATAAATTCATTTATTTTTCAAAACACATCAATATTTCGGATAAATCAGAATGCATTCCTCTAATTAAAACTCCAGAAAAATTAGTAAATGACATTAATAAATTCTGAAAACATGACACATCATAGATGAGACCTAAAGGAAGATATCTCATGAATAACTCCATGCCAAAAGAATCTCACACAACACCGAATGTTCCATGCATCACAGAATTCAAAACTTCGATATTTCAGCTTGCACAGTTTCGGGAGTAACTTAAATTAAATACCCAATTGAACTCCCAAAATTCTGAAACTTTGAAATGTTATAGAAAAGTCCTAGAGGTAAATATCTAATGAAGACATTGAAACCCAAATCGTTCTATATTAATAGATATAGACGATTTATTCCCCCTATTCTCGGTGTTATCTTTTCCCAGATTATCATCTTTCAAAAGAAACTCATTTCACCGATCTTCATATGTTCATTTCTTCTAAATATTTAGTATGTTATTCCTCAGAACATTACCTACAACTTTCATTAAGGACACACGATCAAATTTTAACTGTATGATTTTATAAAAAAATCACGAAATCATACTGGGTCGAGGTAGCATTTTTCCCAGATCCAGTTTCTTCAAAAGACAACGATTTCACCGACCTATTTTTGTTCATTTCCTCTAAATTTTTGGTATGTTCTACCTTAAGAATTATACGGCAACTTTCATTAAGAGATCGAAGTGATATTTTCACTAAAAAGTTACTTTATAGACCACGAAATCTCTAAAGGTCATCACAACGAATTCCAGATCTAAGTTCTCCAAAGAAAATCATTTCACTAACTAATACTTGTTCGTTTTGCCTCAAATTTTAGTTTGTTTTTCTTCAAGGTGTTCTCTACAACTTTCATGAAGAAATAGAAACACGATTCCAACTAAAATGTCACATGCAACACACAATCTCATGGACGATCGGACTGGTCTTTCTAGAAACAGCATGCATGGCCAACGAATCTCTCTTCAAAGCTCTGAAATCTCATCCCATCTACCACAACCAAGACTTACCATCTACTACACATACACACAGCAATGCAAGGGGTAGGTTTAAGACTTCACTTGCCTTAAACTCAAGCACAAACAGTAACAAGAATGGCGGCAAAGCGGCGAACGGACGGCGGCGAGCTAGGCGGACGACCCTCCTCCTTCTTCTCCCACGCTTGCTTCCCCTTTCTCTCTTTCTCTCCTCTCTCTCCCTTTCCTCACCTAATTCGCCTCTCTCCCTTTAGCTTTCTTTCCCCCATAATCATTTGCAATCATTTGATTGCATGAAGCCGCCCAAGGAAGCCAATAGGGGCAGCCACACTTGGCTTCTCATCCCTTCCACTTGGCAGCTCACATGCAAGGTTGATGGGCTTCAAGTGTTGGGCCGGTCTTGGGCCTTCATGGGCCGGTCGACCAAGAGGGCGGGCGTGGGCTGGTTGGACAGTCTTTAAGCCTAAAAATCAGCCCACCCTCTCCTATTCCTATCCCATTTAATTTTTATTTAAACAAACACCTAATTAATCCACAAGACTTTATAATTTAAATTAATAAAATGCTACTTATAAAGTGCACCACCAAGAATAAGATTTCTATATCAATTTGCACCTAAATAAAATCCTTGGTTCACTTGTAGACAATCTCCATCCAAACAATCATCCATTACAAAGCTCAGCCTTAAATTAATTGAAATTCATTAATTCAATGGCTAATACAAAATCAAACGGCACTTCCATTACCTAATCATGGTTCATGGTACTCCAAAGGTTATCACGAGATTTTAGGATGCCACAATTCTCCCATCCTTAGAGAATTTCGTCCTCGAAATTTGACATTACCTATGTCTCACTAAACAAGTGAGGCTACCTTTCCCTCATCTCGTTTTCACTCTCCCATGTGGTTTCCTCCACATCATGATGTTGTCATAATATCTTAACCAAAGGAATCTTCTTAGTCCTAAGAACTTGCTCCTTTCGATCTAGTACTTGCACAAGCTCTTCGATGTACCTCACTTTCTCATTTACTTAGATGGCTTCATGATCGAGTATATGACCAGGATCTGGCTGGTACTTTCTCAGCATCGACAAATGAAACACATCATGTAAATTTCTCAATTTAGGAGGTAGCGCCAAACAATACGTTATATCTCCTATACTTTCAAGTATCTCAAAAGGTCCAACGAATCTAGGGCTTAACTTACTCTTCATTCCAAATTGAGATATTCCTTTCATAGGAGATACCTTAAGAAATACGTGATCTCCCACATTAAACTCTAAAGGCTTTCTACGTGTATCGGCATAGTCTCTCTGCCTATTCTGGGTTGTCTTAAGTCTTTTCCTGATTATCTCGACCGCTTTTATAGTAACTTGTACTATCTCAGGTCCTGTCAATTTTCTTTCACCTACTTCATTCCAATAGATAGGGGTCCTACACCACCGCCTACGGTGGCCCAGTTGGATAAGGCTCCCATGATCCTTTGTGAGGAGGAGAGGAGTTCGAATCCTGCTGGCTGCAAGGGATCTTAAGTGTGACGTCGGGGTGGTGGGTCCTTCGCTAGCGTCACCCCAAGTTTACCTTACCGATTGTCGGTTGTACGAGGGTTCCTAGGTCATCAAAAAAAAAAATAGATAGCGGTCCTACATCTTCTTCCATATAATGCCTCATACGGAGCCATGCCTATACTTTTATGAAAACTATTGTAATAGGCAAACTCTATCGGGTATAAATTCTCATCCCAATTTCCTTTAAAGTCAATAACACATGCTCTCAGCATATCTTCTAGAGTTTGAATCACTCTTTCTGTTTGTCCATCTGTTTGAGGATGAAAAGCATTACTGAATTGAAGCTTTGTCCCTAAGGCATCTTGAAGACTTCGCCAAAAATTTGAAGTAAACCTAGAGTCTCGATCATAGGTAATCGTTACATGAATACCATGTAAGCGTATTACCTAGCATACATACATCTCAGCAAGTTTACTCATCGAGTAGTCTACGCAGACAATTAGGGAATGAGTAGACTTTATCAAACGATCCACTATTACCCAAATAGAGTCATGACCATTTGATGTCCTTGGCAGTCCTTGCACAAAGTCCATCGTTACATGTTTCCACTTCCACTCTGGTATATCCAATGGTCTCAATAGTCCTGCAGGTTGCGATGTTCCGCCTTCACTTGCTGGCACGTTAAACATTGGGAAACATGCTTAGCTATATCCTTGTTCATGCCATTCCACCAAAATTGCTGATGCAAATTCCTGTACATTTTTGTACTTCTGGGATGAATACTATAATTACTCCTATGTGCCTTTGACAAAATTTCCTTCTTCACTTCTTCATTGTTAGGAACACAAAGTCGTCCTTGGCATCTTATCACACCATCTTCAGAGACTTGAAATTCTAGTCTTTTCCCTAAAGACATTGCATCTCTTACTTTCATAATCTCCGAGTCAGATCTTGCAAGATCTTAACTTTCTGAATAATTTTGGGTTCAATCCTTAATGTAGTAAGCATACCAGTAAGGTGATCTATCTCCAATTTGAAGTCTGAATCCACAATAGACTTTAACAGATTCCACTCTGTTATTCTCAAGCTAGCCATGTCCATAGCCGACTTTTGACTAAGGGCATCTGCCACTTTATTTGCCTTTCCTGGATGGTATCGTATTTCACAATCATAATCTTTCAATAACTCCATCCACCTCCTTTGTCTCATGTTCAATTCCTTTTTTGAAAATAGATACTTTAAGCTTTTATGATCTGTATAGATTTCAAACTTCTCTCCATACAGATAGTGTCTCCATATCTTCAAAGCAAACACTATAGCTACGAATTCTAAATCATGCGTTGGGTAATTCAACTCATGGGGTTTCAATTGCCTCGATGCATAGGCTATAACCTTGCCATGCTGCATCAAAACGCATCCCAGTCCTTTGTGAGATGCATCACTATATACCGTAAAACCATCAGATCCAGACGGTATAGTCAGGATTGGAGCCGAAGTCAATTTTCTTTTAAGTTTCTGAAAGCTCCTTTCACATTCCCCATTCCATTCAAATCTTACGTTCTTTTGGGTCAATTTCATTAAGGAGCCTGCTAGTCGCAAAAACCCTTTAATAAATCTCCTATAATAACCAGCCAATCCTAAGAAACTCTATATCTCAGTGGGTGTCGTTGGTCTCGGCCAATTTATTACCATCTCAACTTTCGCCGGGTCCACTGAAATTCCTCCTCTTGACACCACGTGTCCCAAAAATGCTATCCGGTCCAACCAAAATTCACATTTGCTGAATTTGGCATACAACTTATGATCTCTTAAAGCTTGCAAAACTATACTCAAGTGTTGCTCGTGCTCTTTAGGTCCTTTAGAATATACCAAGATATCATCAATGAAAACAATCATAAACTGATCCAAATAAGGCTTAAATATTCTATTAATCAAATCCATGAATGTAGCTGGTGCATTCGTCAATCCAAAAGGCATAACTAAGAACTCATAATGTCCATAATGAGTCCTAAATGCAGTCTTAGGAATGTCTTCTTTCTTAATCCTTAACTGATGGTATCATGATCTCAAGTCAATCTTAGAAAAGACTGAAGTTCCTTGCAATTGATCAAATAAATCATCAATTATAGGCAAATGATACTTATTCTTTATAGTCACTTGATTTAGCTGTCTATAATCAATATACAAACGCATCGACCCATCCTTCTTTTTCACAAACAAGACTGGCGCACCCCAAGGTGAAGCACTTGGTCTAATGAATCCTTTGTCAAGCAACTCTTGTAGTTGCACCTTCAATTCCTTCAACTCAACTAAGGCTATCATATACGAGGCTTTCGATATAGGTCATGTTCTAGGCATTAGTTCAATTTCAAACTCAATTTCCCACTCTGGTGGTAATCCAGGCAACTCCTTAGGAAACACATCCTGAAATTCCCTAACTACTTGAATCTCACCGATTTCAGCTTCTTTCTTAGTAAGGTTTCTTACCACTGCTAGGTATCCTTGACATCCTTCGTCAAGTATTTCACAAGCTTCTACCATCGAAATAATGGCTATAGAGGGGCTTATCCGACCTCCGAAAAATTTGAAACTAAACTAATCAGGCAACATGAATTGGATCACTTTCCTATAGCAATCCACCTTAGCCCTATGCTTATGGAGCCAATCTATTCCTATGTTAACATCAAAGTCATACATAGCCATTACAACTAAGTCTCTTTCCATATCTCGCTCTTCTATAGTTATCTTACATTTTGCACACATCATTGTAGACAATACCATATTCCTTAAAGGTGTGGAAACACAAAGAGGTGTTTTAAGAGGCATAACTTCTATTTCACTCAATTGCCTATATCTTTCAGACATAAATGAATGCGTAGCACCCGTGTCAAACAATGCATATGCCTTCTTGCCATTTATGAAAATCGTACCTAATATAACATTTATGGAAGCTTCCGCTTCCTCTTGGGTGACCGCATACACCCTTTCTTGTGTTGGTGGCCTCTGTGAATTCCTTGGTAGGTTTAGTCTAATAGCACTCAGTTGTCCCTGTCACACCGAGCCAACACTCATTTGCGACCTTTTTTGTCACGCCCCGATCCACAGGCACGCACACATCCGTCTCACTTTGGTCGATTTTATAATGCGATATCCCAGGATAATGTATCGCCGACCCTTTCATTTTTAAGCACATGCGGAAGCAGTTAAAATCCCCAGACAATAAAACGATGGGATAGAAAAGTAGGGCCATATTTTTCATATTGAAATTTATAACCAAACTTTTATACAAACCACAAATCACTTCATAACTATTCACATCAAAACGGAGATCTCAAAAGAAGACAGAAACTTAGATGAACTAGGCCGTACTCAAGGCCTCTTAGGACTATCTTCTTCTTCCAAAAATCCTTCTCTTCAGATCTCACCTCCGAGTTCTCCTTCTCGGATTCCTCCTCCTCAGCTCTTCAGCGGGGTCCTGAAATGGTTTTCCCCAAACTGGGATGAGACTACGTCTCAGCGAGTTCTACCCCACTAAGCCCGATTAGTAAACCATTATACTAAAGGCTGCCTAAACACGCACAGGGTAGAGGACTTACCTTGGCCTCTGATCCCACCTGCAAGTCAGTACAATTCACAATAGGCACTCATTCACTTCGAACAAATCGAACCAGTCGATTACATGTCATACAATTCAATCCCCACTGTGGGATATTTAAAAGCTAGGCCACGTGCATTCTCCAGGATGACATTCCAAGTCTCCGAGTTCACGTGCCTCGAACCTCGGGCCCACGTGCATTCTCTCAGGCGACCTTTTCGCCAAAGTGATGCATCAAGTCACCGAGCCCACGTGCCCTTTTAGATGCCAGCCTCTGTCACCGAGCCACGTGCATTCTCTTAGGTGCATCTCACCAAAGCGATGCATCAATTCGCCGAGCCCACGTGCCCTTTTAGATGCCAGCCTCTGTCACCGAGCCACGTGCATTCTCTTAGGTGCATCTCACCAAAGCGATGCATCAATTCGCCGAGCCCACGTGCCCTTTTAGATGCCAGCCTCTGTCACCGAGCCACGTGCATTCTCCAGGACGACATACCGAGTCTCCGAGCCACGTGCATTCTCTCAGGCGACCTTTTCGCCAAGGTGACATATTCAACCACTGAACTCACGTGCATTCTCCAGGTGATATTCCAATTCACCGGGCCCACGTGTCCTCTTTCAAGTGGTCACCAATCTACTTTCAACACCAATAACCAATGCCCAACGATTTCTCAATCAAATAATTAAATCAACTGAACAAAGCATTATAAATGCGGAATAACATACTTGGCCATTTACCAATCAACAATTCAGTCACAATCAATTCCAATCAATTTAGGGTAAATCCCTAAAATATCACAATTTAATTAATTCCATACAACGTGGAGCTCAAATAAATAAACGGACTGCGCCACGACGATCAGCACGAGATTTCGGTCGTCGGCCATCAAAATCTTAATTTCCGAAAATAAATAATTAATTTATTAATTTCGAAAATTAAATTATTATTATTAAAAATTCAATTTAGTTCAAAATAAAGCCCGATTAAATAAACGGACTTCACCACGCTCATCAGCATAATTTTCCGGTTCCAGGCCATCTCAGTTGAATTTTTGGAAAATAAATAATTATTTAATTTAATTCCGAAAATTAATATTTAAATACTAAAAAATCCACTTAGGCCCGAAAAGCCTAATTGGAGCCAACTAAGGGTCGGGAAAAATCCCGAGGCACTTCCAATAATTAGTAGACCACGTCTACTTGCTAATTGCACAATCAATTTATCTAAATCGCATCACAATTAACTAATAATTGCTAATTTATTCTAATCTAACAATCTAAACATAATTAATTAAAAATAAACCAACCTTAAGCATAATTAGCCAACTAATCTTGGATTAGTGAGATTACTCACCAAATCGCGCGCAAATCGGATCAATCCGACGGCGGCGACGCGAGGAACGATTGTTCCCAAAGCACGGCTCGGGTTCGGGGCTGGGAAACGGCCCAAAAGTGGGCCCGAAGGTGCTGAAACCCACTCCGTGGGTCTTGCTGGTCGGGGCTGAACGGAGCCGCTCCGGTGGCTAGGGCGGCGAGGGGAAGCCGGCGGAGGGCGAGGGGGTCGCGGGGGTGGTCCAGCGGGGTTGGGCGGTGGCCGGAGGTGGCCGGGGATGGCTGGACGGAGCTGGAACAGAAGCGAACAGCAGCTGGGTCGCGCGGCCTGGGCGTGCGCGGACGGCGGGACGGCGACGGCGCGGGCGCGGCGCGGGCGGCGGTGCGGCGGTGCGACGGCGGAACGAGCGGCGCTGCTTCTGCTCCGAGCTCCTGGTTCGCACGCGAAGAAAAGAAGAAGAAGAAAGAAGCTGGTTCGGTCGAGCGTGCGGAGGAAGGAAGAAGAAGAAGAAAGAGAGAGAGAGAGAGAGAAGGGATAAGTCTTGACCAGTCAAAGTGAGGAGAGAGGAGAGAGAGAAGTCGGTTGGGGGGGGGGGAATCGCACGGATGGGGGGAAAGGGGAGAGGAGAGAGAAAGAAAAGAGAGAAAAAAGAAAGAAAAGAAAAGAGAGGGAGAGGGAGGAAAAAGAGAAAAGAAAAGAGAAGGGAGAGAGAGAGAGAGAAAAAGAAAAATAAATAATCCTACTTTTCTCATTTGATTTGATTTTCTCTTTCCCTTTCTAATTTCTTTTCGGACTTCAATTTTTCTTCCGATAATTTCTTTATTGAAATTTCGGACCCGTCAATAAATTGACGAGCGATGAGATACGATCCTAAAAATAAGAATTATGACGCGCTTAAAATTCGATTCCCGAAATCGAGTTCAATTTCGTGGTTAAAAATCGATCGAGACGTAATTTTAGCTCAATCCAACCAATTAGGTAGCTTTGAGGATTTTACAGCTGATACATCCCTTAACGGCTTTACCCAATAGGTTAGTTAACTCATGAGTGATCAGCTCAGAGAAAAAGGCCATAGGCACGCCGACGAAATGCCCATTTCACTTTATCGAAACGGGGTCGAATTTCAAGATGTCACATTTTTTGTGGGCAATTCCTCCTAAGGTGACCCACTTGTCTACAACCATAACATTTCAGTCATCCATTACAAGGTCCTAGGCCATGCCTCCCATCACACTTTTGACAAACATCATATTGATAGGGTGCCTTGCCTATATTCAAGCCATCCTTAGCTCTTTTTCTTCGCATTCCAAGTCTGACCTTGACTAGGATAGGGTCTCTTACCCTTTCTCACATCACTAAAGTTCGGCTGTCTCTTAAACTCCGATCGCTTTCTCACCAGCCCTTGCTCCACTAACTGTGCCCTTTCATAAATTCATGATAATCCCTTATATTCAAAGGCACCAGTTGTTTCTTAATATCAGTCCTCAATCCTTTCAAAAATCTCTTAGCCTTCTCCTCATGATCCTCAATCAATCTGGGAGCATACCTAGACAATTCAGAAAATTTTGCCTCAAACTGATCCACTGTCAGCTCCTTTTGTTCCAACTGAACAAATTCAGTGATTTTCTTATCCTTAGCACAATCAGAGAAATGCTTCCTATTGAAAGCTCTCACAAACTCTTCCCAGTTCACATCAGTACCTGGTGGACAGATCGTGTCCTTTGAAGCTCTCCACCAAAACTTTGCATTTCCCTCTAGCTGGTACTCTGCCAAAACTATTTTCTCAGTATCACTATAGTCCAACAATTGGAAAATTCGCTCTATTCCATCAATCCAATGTTCCGCCTCCTTAGGACTTCCTATTTCACTAAACTTAAGTGGCTTCAACTTCAGAAATAGTTCCACCAGTCCTTGAGGGCGACGTTCCACTCCGGGTTGTTGCTGTGCTTATCTCTCCATCAGATTTCCAATATCAGCCAATGCCTGCAAGATGTCTTCCATTCAGGGTTTAGCCCTTGCAGCAGAGGCTTCAGCCCTCGATGGATGAGCACTTCCAGCTTGCACCATGACTTTTCTGCAATTTCCAAGCATTGCCTCAGGAATAATCTGAGACTCACTGCCTCTATTCAAAGTAACTACTACTACATAAGTAACATATACATGTTACTGGTACCTAAAGACAACTCAAAATAAACTACTAGGGATCCACGAGTGAATACTCATCACCCGTTATTCAAGGTCAACCAATTATTCCTTTTAATACCCTATGGTGTGCATTGTCATCATGTTCCTCAATTTCTAAATGAGGCTCCTTATCACTCCAATCTATAACCATTGCTCTAATACCAAAAGAGCGTTGTGGCACCCCCGATTCGCCTGAGGTCGCCACAAGTCATTTCTCTCTCTCTCTCTTTACTCAATCTCATATAACTTCACAGACCGATACCCTTTGACTAGGGGTTTTTGTTTTTTTTTAAAGCGGTCCCAGCGCAACTTATTAGCGGAAGCAAAAACAAGTCTCATCATCTCTCCCTCCAACAACCATAATGCAATACACACCAACTACGCACCATGAGAAAAGATAATGCCGATTCACTCTTATTTATATTTTCATGATGGACATTAAGGTCGATACCACAAAAAGGTCAAGATGTTAACTATACTTGGCTACCACCCCAAAAAGACTCGATTCTACATCGAACATGTACCACCCTCCATCAACGAGCGCCGACCATCTCCAAAAAGTGTCAGCTCTTATTAGCTATATGCACCATCATACCCAATCCAGTGCATCAGGTGACGGCGGCGGTAACATCCCTAACATAACTCCATCTTGTCGAACATGGACAGATAAAAACTCCTGGATGACCGAGCCATCAGCTTGACCCACATCGTACATCATCAAGACACAGACTCGAACAAAAATTAAACCAAGAGCACCGACACACACATGCTCAGTACACTCCACATCCACATCAGTAGGTATGCCATAGTAAGTACTGCGTGCAATTGGTCGCAATGGCATCTTTCTAATATGAAATGTTAATCCCCAAAGGGGTGAGTACAACTACTCAGTAGTAAAGGTTCACCACACTACTCAATGTGTCAAACAGAACAATCAAGAATAAAACACATATCATTCATGCATTCAAGCATACCTTACCTTACAGCCGTACGTATATCACCATGCTATATATGCATATATCGCTATGCACTTATCATCAAGCATTCATGCATATATCCATGCCATATGTGCATATATCACCATGCACTCATCATCAAGCATTCATGCATATATCCATGCCATATGATACAATCCCAATTTTTATCTTTCCAGGGACCAGTGTTTTCATCCCACAATTTATCGGTTGTATCCAACTTGGCATCACGAGGAACCTCCGGCACACACCCTCGGGCATCTGGCACCCCCACACTTTGGGCATCTTGTATCCTAACTAGCATCATGAGGTATCCCCTTGGCACACACCTTCGAGGCTTTCGACACCCCCACACTCCGGGCATCTTGAAACTCCCGAGGACATCCGACACCCCACACTCCGGGCATCCAGCAACCCCTGTTCCGGGCATCCCAACACTCCTAGGGCATTGTTGGCTCACACCTCCGACAGTCTCATTACTTCCTCAAGTTATATCCACACATGTATCTCAATTTTCAACATGACATTCGATGCAATAATATCAAAGATCTCAACCAACTTTTCATGCCATATAACATGCCATATGTCATCACATATGCAGCAAAATCAATCACTCAAAGTATTACATCACAAGGATAAATTCATTTATTTTTCAAAACACATCAATATTTCGGATAAGTCAAAATGTATTCCTCTAATTAAAACTCCAGAAAAATTAGTAAATGACATTAATAAATTATGAAAACTTGACACATCATAGACGATACCTAAAGGCAGATATCTCATGAACAACTCCATGCCAAAAGAATCTCACACAACACCGAATGTTCCATGCATCAAAGAATTCAAAACTTCGATATTTCAACTTGCACAGTTTCGGGAGTAACTTAAATTAAATACCCAATTGAACTCCCAAAATTCTGAAATTTTGACATGTTATAGAAAATTCCTAGAGGTAAATATCTCATGAAGACATCGAAACCCAAATTGTTCTAGATTAATAAAAATAGACGATTTATTCCCCCTGTTCTCGGTGTTATGTTTTCCCATATTATTATCTTTCAAAAGAAACTCATTTCACTGACCTTCATATGTTCATTTCTTCTAAATATTTAGTATGTTATTCCTCAGAACATTACCTACAAATTTCATTGAGGACACAAGATCAAATTTTAACTGCATGATTTTATAACAAAATCACGAGATCATACTAGGTCGAGGTAGCGTTTTTCCCAGATCCAGTTTCTTCAAAAGACAACGATTTCACCAACCTATTTTTGTTCATTTCCTCTAAATTTTTGGTATGTTCTACCTCAAGAAGTATACTGCAACTTTCATTAAGAGATCGAAGTGAGATTTTCACTAAAAGTTACTTTACAGACCATGAAATCTCTAAAGGGCATCACAACGAATTCCAGATCGAAGTTCTCCAAAGAAAATCATTTCACTAACCAATACTTGTTTGTTTTGCCTCAAATTTTAGTAATGTTATTCTTCAAGGTGTTCTCTACAACTTTCATGAAGAAATCGAAACAAGATTCTAACTAAAAAGTTGTAGTTGGTGTGTATTGCATCATATTATTTAGTTTGTGTATGGGTTAGGGAGACAATAAGTATGCTTCTGTTATATGAACTGCGCTGGGACCGATCTAAAATATGCGAACCCCCAGGTTTTATGGACTCGCTGCAATTAAAATAGTATCAAAGTGGAATGTTATCAGGACAAGTGATAGGTGAGTAGGTTGTGGCGACCCTAGCGGATTAGGGGCCGTGTGGAGGGCGCCACAGAGACCTAGGTCAAATCCCTCCCCTCCATAGGTGGAGGAGATGAAAAAAGGTTTAGAGAGGGGGGGGGGAGAGAGAGAGAGAGAGAGAGAGAGAGAGAGAGAGAGAGAGAGAGAGAGAGAG
The DNA here is from genome assembly GCA_017140255.1 of Eucalyptus paniculata subsp. matutina. Taxonomy (NCBI): domain Eukaryota; kingdom Viridiplantae; phylum Streptophyta; class Magnoliopsida; order Myrtales; family Myrtaceae; genus Eucalyptus; species Eucalyptus paniculata. Next base: position 34,575,173 of record CM029442.1, on the reverse strand, counting down.
AGAGATAATCCCCTTGATTTCATATATTTCTCAAAATTGTGTATTATCTTTCTTGATTGATCTTGACTGATTGTAATTGATATTGTAATATTCTATTATTAGATAGCCATTGCATAAAGTCTATAAACAAGCTTGTGTACTTTTCATTATAGGCATACATAAATATACAAAAATTTATATAATTCTATTTTCCACTTCATTCTTATATTATTTATTTAATTAATCTGAAAATTGGATTTACCTCCACTCTATCTTTAAATAAAATAAGCAGGGGTTCGACTAAGTCTTATTGGGCAGCACTCGAAATAATTATGCAAGTATTACGTATAAATTGTCGAATATAAACTCGTGTGAAAAAGAAGAGGAAAGAAACACTAAATGCTTAACACTCGTTATGCAAGTTAAAATGAAATTCGAATGCTGAGACACACCATCATACAGTTTTGCAGATCCAAGTAAAAGTTCATGTATAACATGCTCCGACTTTCTCTTTCCGTTTCTTTTCTTAATTCCGTTAACTGTAAATGTTTTTTCATCAACGTTTTGCTTTCCCATCAAAATGTAAAATGCTATCCAAATTTTAAAAGATAACGAAAAAAAATTAAATCTATGTGTCAAATATTGAATATTGTTAAAGTTTCAAGTGGTCACAAAAAAGTGTAGGTCACAAAATTTAAACTAAACAAAAAATAAAAGTAAAAGTCTATCTAGACACACCAATATAAAAAAAAGATGAACAACCACATATTGTAAAATCCTTGACCAACTAAAAATGGGAATACAACTTCTTTCTTCTTTGTTATAAAATATAGATTCAACATGCAAACAAGAGTTTTATGACCAGCTTACTTGACCTCCTCGAAGACAACAAGTTCATGAGCAATGTCATGAGCAAGCACTCCGGGGTGGAACAAGTTGATGCCAAGGATTACTTGAGCCTTGTCGAAAAAATCCCACTGAGGATGAAGGAAAACAAAAAAAAAAAAAAAAAGAAAAGAAGAAAAAAAGAAAACAAAAAAATTATAGAAAAATAAAGAATGAATAAGAAAAATGAGAAAAATTGTCCACATTGATGGTGCCATTTAAGATGGCCAGCATCCACATTAGTAATTTCCAACCAAAATTATTACATTGGCAAATTTTAAAGATATTTTGGACTAAATTGACCAAATTAAAAAAATTATGACTAAATTGACACAATTATATTGAGTTTATAATTTTTTTGATAATTATCCAAAGATTTCTTTCCTCCATAAGTTTATCTCCATGGTTGGATATCTCTTTCAACTAATCAATTATACTGGTTGTTGCCGTTTAATCCGACGGTACACTTAACCTTGTGAAAAGATACAGCGTTAGTTTTATAATCCTAATAAGAAACCATTAACTTATGTTTACCAACGTATTTTAAAACATTGACCTAGGTCTGTCGTATCGGCAGGTGATTTTCCATAGGAGTGGCAATTAAAACAGTTATGTCATGCTTTGCATGGCCACATAGATATCACACATATCGACACCAATTGGCTGGACTTCATGTATATACGAGGAAAATAACAAGCTTTGAATGAATGGACGACCATAGAAGAATTAGAAATTTTTGTGAAATTAAATAGTGAGAAACTCGAAAGTGACCAGAAAATGCACTAATTTAAAATACATAAATTTACAGTATGTTCAACAACCATTTAATATTTTGCACTTTCTATCAAATATTTTTATTTTTTCCACTGCAATAGAGATCGTGACTTCGTACCATTCACGACCCATGAATCTAATGAACAAGTTTGAATTCGTAATCTCACATTGATGAATACTAGTCCGCACCACTAGAAGACCAAGTGATCAATTCACTTGCATTCGATAATAAGTGATAATCATCCAAGGTACTTGGAAAGATTATCGATTATCTATGTCTAGTTTCCATGTGAGTACACAGCGTGAGCACAACTACCTTTTGAGATAATCTTGTAAATTAAGTTTGTTAGATGGTTCCTCCTCCACACTATGTTACATAATATAATCTGAGGTTCAACTTGCGTGTATTTGGAAGCACTCTAAATAACGGCACAAGTTAGTACATATACTACATATAAGTTGTTAAATATAAACTTGTGAAAAGAAAGACACACAAAATTAACAAGAAATATGAAGGTTGACTGACATGAAAGACCCGAATCAATGCCTTTGTCTTATATTTTTTTTTTTTTGTGTAAACATGTGAATATCATTAATCAGAAGAGGTACAAAAGCTTAGGGGAATCCCCTAACATTTTAAATAGACTAATTATGTGAGACAATGGAGGAAGGAAGCCTCCATATAGTAGTGAATAAAACATTTGCCAGGCCTACACTATTGGTAAAGTGATGCTCTACCTATTATAACCTTTCAAATCCTAGCCAACAAAAAACAAGGCTCAATTGACTTGTTTTGAAACCATATACCGTTTCATATTTTTCTTTGGTGAGCTATTTCCATTTTTTTTTTTTACCCTTTCTTTGTTGTAATAGTTAAATAAAAAGTAGAAAAGAGAATTGAAGAAATTTTTGTTATAAGTAGATATATTGAAAATAGTACATGGAAAGCCTATTTATAGGCTTAGATAGAGAAAACCAAAGAAAATCAAATCAAATATGCATAATCAAACATAGTCAAAATAAATATTGAAATAAGAGAAATATCCTAAATATCTCTAAGAGATATCTAAGTATCCTAATATTGCTAACACCCCCAAGTTGAATTGAAACAAATCGACTTGAGTTCGAAAAATAAAGTTAACAGTATCACAAAATCTTTGATTAATAAGCTCAATGGATCCAAGACGAGGTGACACTTATGATGCCTCTAAGCTTCCGTTGACGAGAAGATTTCAATATGCTGCTTATTTGGTGACGGCAAATTTGGTGATGGTGTCTGCTTACTCATTAAAAGTCAAGAATTGAAGGAATTGAAGCCAAGTGGCCTGCATCCTTTGCAGGCAACATTGCTATTGGGACAGTAGCTTAAATAGAGCTGATATGGCTGACGTGATTATAACAAATGAAATAAGCCAAGCTTTGTGAAAGAAAATTTTCTGTACAAATATGCGTATTTGCACATCGAAAAATACTTCTGTGGAAAAGCTCAACATGGCGATGTGTTAGAAACATTGTAACACAACACCATGGTGCTTACTTAGACGGTAATTGGGGCATTTGGGCAAACATTGTCAAGGGCGGCATGGATTTATTTTACCAAGGGTGCATCAGCTATAAAGCAAAGACTCGGGAAAGGAGGCTCTGATACCAAGTTAAATATAAAGTAAAAAAGAAAATTGAGGATTTTTCTGTGTAATTTGATATATTGAAAATAGTAGATAGAGAAATTAGATAATGAAATTCAAAGGAAATCAAATCAGATATGCATAATCAAACATAATCAAAATAAATATTGAAATAAGATGAAAAATCTTAAGTACGTCTAAAAATATCTATATATCCTAATATTACTAACAGTAATATCTCGGTTAGGATAAGATATAATAACCGTACTTACAATCAAAGTCAGTTGAACGAGTACTATATATCGTGTATATTCGAACATAATTAAATAGTCACTTGTTTATTCGAATTCCAAATCCTTGAGAAAAATCCGTGTACTGACACACCGCCATGCAGCTGCCCAGATCCCAGGAAAATTACATCTGCCACATGCTCTGACGTTGTCGTTCTGTTTCTTTTCTCGATTCCGTGTCAACTGTAAATGCCTCGCTTGATGTTCGGAGCCATGCTCCCCAAATAGAACTGAACCAAATCGTCATCGACCGGAAAATTATCTTAGTCTGAAAAAGTCGAATAGACACGTTTTCATGAAATTATATATTGAAAAAGTGGAACGCGATTAGAAAATAAAAATAAATTTAATAGTATATAAGTTTATAGTATGGTCAGCAAACATAAAATATTTCGCACGGTCTTCTCTCCCTCTAGAAGGTCGCACACTTGCTATCAATTGTAATTTTGATACTGCAGAAAAAACAAAGAAAGAAAACAAGAAATATTATAAAAAATTATTTAAAAAATAAAAAATATATATTATAAAAATTTCCACCTCAACATTTGGTGGTACCATGTAAAATAGCCGGTGTCCATGTTAGCGATTTCTAGTCAAAATTGATCAGATAGATTACACTAGCAAATTTTCAAAAGATTGTGAATAAAATTGGTCAAACTAAAAGGTTTAAGGCTGAATTGACATAATTCTAATAAAGTTAAAATATTTTTGGTAATTATCCCAAGATTTCTTTCCTGCAGAAATTTATCTCAACGGTTGTATCCCCCTTTCAACTAATCAATTCCACCGGTTGAAATTTGGAGTTCAAAGAACGTGCCATATTACCCGGTGGTACACTTAACCTCGTGAAAAGATACCATGTCAATTTTTTAATCATAACCAACGACTAAATAATTAACATAAGTTTAATAACGTATTTTAAAACATTGACCTAGATCTGTCGTATCGACAAGTGATTTTCCATGGGAATGGCATTTAAAACATTTATGTCATGCTTTGCATGGCCACAATGACGTCACACAGATCGACACCAATTGGCTTATGTATATACGAGAAAAATAGCAAGCTTTAAATGAATGGACGATCGTGGAAGAATTAGAGACGTCTGTGAAATCAAATAGTGAGAAACTCGAAAATGACCGGAAAATGCACTAATTTAAAATAAGTAAATTTACAATATGTTCAACAACCACATAATATTTTTCACTGGTAATCAAATGTTCGATTTTTGATACTGCAGAGGAGATTGTGACTCGGTACCATTCACGACCTATGAATCTAATGAACAAGTCCGAATTCATAATCTCTCATTGATGAATTAGAGGTAGTACAGTAAGACAACCGGATCCACCTCCACACCATCTTACAAATGATAACTCGGGGTTCAGCAATGTCTGGAAGCACTCAAAATAATGACGTAAAGATATGATGATATTTTTATTTGTTTGCTTTAGATGTTTTTCTTTGAACAAATTTAAGGAAATGCCTTGGGTAATAAATGGAGAAAATTACTAAAAAAGTCTTAAACTTATAGTAATTATATCAATTTAGTTTTAAACTCTTTTTTTTTTATCAATTTAGTTCTAAACTTTTTGTATTAGTACAAAATTAGTTCATCTGACTAATTTTGATTGACTAGTGTTGACATGGAAGCCAACCATCTTAGGTGTACCACTAGCACTAATGTGAATAATTTTTGATAATTTTTTTGATATTTTAGCAATTTTATTTTATTTTTTCTTTCCCTTCCTTCTTTCTCTAACCGGTTGCCAATTTGGCCTCCAGCTAGAGCTGATGGCTAGCAAGATCGACCTCACAACCTCTACCAAGGCTGGCCTATCCTTGGCGAGGCTCACCCTCGCTAGTGCTGCAAGGGCTACCTTACCTAGGTTGCCCACTAGGCTAGCATGGGTTGAGCGAGTAACCTAGTTGAGCTTGCAAGGTGAAGACTAGAGCCTCGCCAATGGCTAGGCTTTGGCGAGGTCGAGCTGGTCGTCAGCTATTAGATGAAGAAGGAGGGAAAGGGGGGGGCGGAGAGAGAGAGAATAAAAAATAATATAGAATATTATAATATTATTAAAAATTATCTACATCAACATTAGTGGCATCATGTATAATGGTTAGCGTTCATGTTCGCATCGGCCGACCAAAATTAATCAAATGAATTGAATTTGTACAAATATAAAAGATTTAAGACTCATTTGGCAAAAAAAAAAAAAAAGATTTAGGACTAAATTGACACAATGACAATAAATTTAGGACTTTTTTGATAATTTGCCTAATAAATGTGATAAACCACCATGCAGCTTCTAGATCCAAGAAAAAGTTCATGGGTAACATTCTCCAACTTTGTCGTTCTGTTTTTTTTTCCTCAATTCTATGTCAACTAGATATGCTTTTGTTGGTGTAATCAGTATTAGATGCGGTAATACTTTATCTGTAGAAATTTAGATCCAATCAAGATAAAATCCAGTAAGTCTCCGCCTTTGCTTTGCTTGCTGCTTGCAATCATGCCCGATAAGGATATAAAGCATCTCTCAAATCGACCAGACCCAAATGATCTTCGATAGGAAATTTGTCTTGCCCATGAGATTCATAGGGAGTCATCATTTATAATGTTGCACAAACAAGCGATCAAACACATTAACAAAGAATTAGATCAAACATCATATTTATATTATTCAATCGATATGATCTCCATCAATAGAGAAAGCAATACAACGTTTTGTTATAAGTCAAGTGATATGGCAAAGATTAGAAGAACTTTCAAGTCAACTAAGCAGTCTCGGTGATTTTCAATCCTCTATTGCACATAATAACTTATACAATATTTAGCCAGGATACATTTTGCCAAAAATAATTTCTCTATCTCGTAAACAATTTATTTGAAATCTTCATACAAGAATTTCACAATTTCAAACACTCTTGAATTTGCTCCACTATATAATTGAATCATGATGACCCGATGCATATCGCCCGCAGGAAGTGCGGCAGCTCCGGTTCCATGCGCACACGCTTCTTGACTAAACCCCTCAAGCTTATTTAAGTTCGCTTTTTTTGGAAGGAAAGTTCAAATAAAAGCTATCTTTTAAATTTCCCATTAAATTTTAAATTTTATCTAAATTTCCATAAACAGTTTTTTGAGAGAAAATTTATGTGAATATACGTGTGGATATCTGTATATTGTAGAAATTTGTGTTTAAAATTCTTTTTAAAAGGTCAAATTAATACGTCATAAAATTTAAATTAAACAAAAAGTAAAAAGGTAAAAAAGCTTACAGACACGCCCATATTAAACAATACGAACCTGTTTTTGCCCCCATCGAATCCTAAGATTGGGCAACAAAGTCTCCTTTTTGACTTTTTCTATAGGGGTTGAATAGCCACACACACTTCGATTTGGGTCAAATTTCATTCGTGAATTCAAACTTGAAAAATATTTTCAACGAAAAATCATTGAAAAAGGCGAAAGTATGCAATGCTGTTGGGAACATTAATCATCCGAACAATCGAGATTTCTTCCTTGAAATAATATCTAAAAAAGGGTATATTTTAGATGTTCCTCCAATCAATCATCGACCAACACGAACAAGTACAGAGGGCAAAATAAAAATAAAAATAAACGAAACAAATTGATTTGCATGGTTAAGTCGTGGCCTTCGACATAGACCCCATTAGAAAATCAAAACGATAATTACTTGAAATGTCTCACTAAATCAAAGCCCCAGTCAACTTTTGCGAATGAGCTTCGAAATCTCCCGTATATGCTAGCCTTGCTTCCTAATCTATCATCGCCACGTTAAGAATCCGATACGTCAAATATCTTCATCCACTCTTACACGCGATCGCGCCATATGTTTAGATGGCACGCCCTGAGTTACGACACAAATTGAACTTTCTTATTGTTGTGCACATGTCTCTTCGCTGGCAGAATATACATTTCCGATACGACTCGTTGATTAATCGTCCTTGCCAGCTCGTAAGCTGTCGTGTTGTGGCCTTGGAGTGTTATAAATAGATCACCAGGTACCTGCAGTTTGCTCCACACAAGCCTTCCTCCTTTACTTCACTGACTCCCTTGAAACCCTAGAACTCTCTCTGCTTCGCTATTCCTCTCTCCCTTCCTTTCCTTCCAAAAATGGCCAGAAACAATGACTTCATGACCGAGTTTGCCGGAAATGTGGCAGAGGTGGCCGGAAGCATGGTGGCTGAGGTGGCTGCAAGCATGGCGGTTGAGGTGGTTGGAAGTGTGGCGGATGCAGCCGGAAGTGAGGCAGCCGAGGTGGCTGAAAGTGTGGCGACTGAGGTGGTCGAAAGCTTGGCCGAAGTAGCCGAAGCTGCCGAAAATGTGGCGACTGAGGTGGCCGGAAGCTTGATTGAGGTGGTTGGAAGCGTGGTGGATGTGGTCGAAAGCGAGGCAGCCGGGGTGGCTGAAAGTGTGGCGACTGAGGTGGCCGGAAGCTTGGCTGAAGCAGCCGACGCTGCCGAAAGTGCGGCGACTGAGGTGGTCAGAAGCTTGGCTGAAGTAGCCGAAGCTGCCGAAAGTGTGGCCACTGAGGTGACCGGAAGCTTGGTTGAGGTGGTTGGAAGCGTGGTGGATGCGGTCGAAAGCGAGGCAACCGAGGTGGCCGAAAGTGTGGTGACTGATGTGGCCGGAAGCTTGGCTGAAGCAGCCGAAGCAGCCGAAGCTGCCGAAAGTGTGGCGACTGAGGTGTTCGGAAGCTTGGCCGAAGTAGCTGAAGAGGCCGGAAGTGTGGCGACTGACGTGGCCGAAAGCTTGGCCGAGGCAGCCAAAGCTGCCGAAAGCATGACCAAAGCAGCTGAAAGCATGACCAAAGCGGCCGGAAGCTTGTTCAAAATTGCCGGAAGCATGACCGATGTTATAAATTAAACCCAATTCATAAATGTTGTCATTGTAGAGGCTATCGATGAATAACTGCGTTGCCGATATTCCAGACTTGACATCGAAGACTATACGGTATACGCATAGAAAAAAGAGTCATCATTGTAGCATTACTTTTGAGAAGTCTGTTCGTATTTCTATGTCGTGTTTGGTCATATTTCTTTCCTTTCTAGTATGATATTGCTTCCCATTATGTGTCGTTGGAGTATGTAACAAGGTGGTTCCCGTGCTGTGCACAACTCAATGTGCCGTGCATGCAGACACTGTGTGCCATGAAGAATACTTTTTATCATCTGTAACGGGATTGTACGTGTAATGTGCGGAGCTTGATGTACTCTGCATGCAGAAACTATGCTACGAATAAAAGTTTCATGGTCTTCTGTCAGGCTTCGTCAGTTACATTTTTTAGGGGTACAAAACAAGACTTTCTAGTCATATCATGAAGAGCTTTCCATGTTATTTCCCGAAGGCAACCGCAACACACAATTACGAGATCTCTACCGACTCCAGTTCCAAATTGACGGCCCCTGGTGCGTTAGGCTCCGCGGCCCCGATCGGATGGATCATGTGGTCATGCTCTAAACCCACGTGATCCAACGGATCCTCTGCACTCGGCCTATGTGTTCTGTTGGTGCAGCCAATAATTTACCATGCGAGAGAGGACTATTAGGGTATGAGAGCTCCGTGCTCTCTCTGGTATCTTTAGGAAGAATGTCCAACCGTACTAAATAGAAGTCCTTTCTTAAGTTTACGTGTATTGATTATTGATTCAGCGCTTATCTTCTATGCGTAATAATGTGGTATTTTATCAGCACATCCTAGTGAGAACTTTCTATTTGAGTCACAAAAGAAATTGTGAGCTCTCCAATTTCATCCTTTACACCTTATGGTATTTTACTAAGCCTAAAGAGTAGCAAAATTGTCCAAAGAATCCTAAATCTATTGCACTTTTGCCAATTGAATGATAAATTTTTCAATTTTGCCAATTAAGTCTTAAACATTTTTATGTTTCTCCAATTGAGTTCATTCGGTTAATTTTAGCCAAAATTCACTAACATAGACTCATTGGTCGTCCTACGTGGTGCGGCCGGTGTTGACATGGAATTTTTAATACTATTTTAATATTTTTCAAATTAAATTTGTTACTTTTTTTTTTTTATGACCCGAGAACCGCCGTACAGCCGGCGGTGTAAACCCGGGGCGATTGAGCCACCACCATAGACTCAGCCACGGGTGAGTCGCGCAATGGGGACGCGGGGTTTCGAACCCCACCCCTCTTGGTGAGGGAATATGGCTCTAACCAACACGGCCACCGTGGGCAGTGGTAAATTTGTTACTTTTTTTCATTTTTTTTGTCTCATCCTTTTTTTTTTTTTTTCCTTTTCTTCTCTTTTCCTTCTTTATTTTCTTTTTTATCATGGCTAGCGAGGGTTGCAACACTTTCATTTGGATCTACGCAAGGCCAGCCTCATGGTGGTCTCCCCGGCCACAAGCTTGAGGTCTCGATGTAACGCCTGAGCACTAACTCACTGTGAGGACTCGGCTCACTGTCAATGGAGGCTTAGCTTGATCAAACTGTCAAGCAACTGTTTTGATTAGAGCGGATGAGGGAGGGAGGGAGGGAGGGAGGGACTGTTTTGATTAGAGGGATGAGTACGGAGAGAGAGGGAGAGGGAGAGGGAGGGGAGAGGCAGAGATCGTTGCGTCGTGGGACTAAGGACATTGGTGAGTGGCAAGCTGACAAGATCGCTAACTTTAAGCAAGGCTCATTTGCAAGGACAAGCCTCACTCAAGGCCAACAAGGTTGACCCTCGATGACCTTGGGCAACCTCACCCAATGCGAGAGCAACCCTCGCTTGTCATGTGAGGTCGGCCCTTGCCAAAGGCTAGCGAGGTCGGACCTTGTTTGAGGCTGGTCACCACCCATTGTGGAGGTCGGCGACCGCAAAGGATGAAGGAAAAGAAAAAAGGATATAAAACAAAAAAAAATTATAAAAATTCGGAAAAAAAACATTATCCACGTTAGCGTTAGTGGTGGCATGTAAAATAATTAGTATCCACATCAGTGATTTCTGACTAAAATTGATCGGATATACCATGTTAATAAATTTTCAAAAGGTTTAAGATTAAATTAACTAAATTGAAAAGTGTAAAACTAAACTTACATAATTATAATAGGTTTGGAACTTTTTTGGTAACTATCCCGAGATTTCTTTCCTCTAAGTTTATCTCATTGGTTGGATCCCTCTTTCAACTAATCAATTCCAGCGGTTGAAATTTGGAGTGCAAAGAACATGCCATATAATCCGGTAGTACACTTAATTTTGTGAAAAGATACCATGTCAGTTTTTTAATCATAATCGACTAAGTAATTAACGTATGTTTACCAACGTATTTAAAAACATTGACCTAGATCTGTCGTATCGGCAGGTGACTTTCCACGGGAAAGGCAATTAAAACGGTTTTTTCATGCTTTGCATGGCCAAAATGATGTCACGCATATCGACACCAATTGGCTGGACTTCATGTATATACGAGAAAAATAACAAGAAGCTTTAAATGAATAGACGGCCATGGAAGAATTAGAGACGTCTGCGAAATAAAATAGTGAGAAACTCAAGTGACCAGAAAATGCACTAATTTAAAATACATAAGTTTACAGTATGCTCAACAACCATATAATATTTTGCACTGGTAATCAATTGTTCAATTTGTGATACTGCAGAGGAGATCGTGACTTGGTACCATTTGCGATCCATGAATCTAATGAAAAAGTTCGAATTCATACTCTCGCATTGATGGACACTAGTCCGCACCTTTAGGCTACCAAATTATCATATTTTGATCACTTGCATTCGATAATTAGTCATAATCATCCAGGTATATGGAAAGATTATCGATTGTATATGTCTAGTTTCCACGCAAGTACGGAGCATGTGCATAACTACTTTTGGGATAATCTTGTAAATTCAATTTGTTAGACAAATCCACCTTGACACTATTTTTTTTTTCCGAATTATTATTATTATTTTTATTTTGTTTCCTTTTTTTTTTTCCCCTTCATCCTCTGCAGTCACTGACCTCCTCAATGGGCGATGACCAGCCTTGGACAAGGTCCGACCTTGCCGGCCTTTAGCAAGGGCTGACCTCACCTGCCAAGTGAGGATTGCTCTCGAATTGGGCAAGGTTGCTTAATTGAAAGGTGTAGGACTGAACTTCCACAATTATAATAAGTTTAGAACTTTTTTTTTTTTTTTTTGACAATTATCCTCAGATTTCTTTCCTCCATAAGTTTATCTCAACGGTGGGATCCCTCTTTCAAATAATCAGTTCCACCAGTTGAAACTTGGAGTGCAAAGAATAGGCCATATAATACGGTAGTACACTTAACCTCGTGAAAAGATTCTATGTCGGTTTTTTAATCATAACCAACGACTACATAATTAACATATGTTTACTAAAGCATTTTAAAACATTGACCTAGATCTGCCGTATCGCATCGGCAGGTGATTTTCCATAGGAATGGCAATTAAAATAGTTATGTCATGCCTTGCATGGCCAAAATGATGTCACGCATATCGACACCAATTGGCTGGACTTCATGTATATACAAGACAAGAAGCTTTAAATGAATGGACGACCACGGAAGAATTAGAAACGTCTGTGAAATTAAATAGTGAGAAACTCGAGTGACCAGAAAATTTACTAATTTAAGATACATAAGTTTATAGTATGGTCAACAACCATATAATATTTTGCACTTGTAATCAAATGTTCGACTTTTGATACTGCAGAGGAGATGTTGACTTGGTACCATTTTGTGACCCACGAATCTAATGAACAAGTTCGAATTAGTTCTCTCACATTGATGTATACTATTCCCCATCTTTAGGCTACCAAATTCTCTTATTTTGATCATTTTGATCACTTGCATTTGATAATAAGTGATAATCATCCAGGTACTTGGAACGATTATTGATTATATATGTCTAGTTTCCATGCAAGTATGTAGTGTGTGCACAACTACTTTTGATATAATCTTGTAAATTCAGTTTGTTAGACGAATCCACCTTGACACTCCTTTACATAATACAACCTGGGGTTCAACTTATGCGTAGTTAGAGGCACTCTAAATAACGTTGCAAGTTCGTACATATAAGTCATCAAATATGAACTCATGAAAAAAAAAAAAAAAGAAGAAGAAAAAAAACACACACACACACACACAAATTAAGATGAAAAATGAACACTGAGCGAGGCGAAAGACCCAATTAAATGCCTTTGTTTCATACTCGGGAATGACACTCCTTTCCCGAGTATAAATCATCATCGATCGGAAATTTGTCCTAGTCTGCAAAAGTCGGATAGACATGTATTCATGAAATTATATATTGAAAAAGTCGAACGCGCCAAAAAAATAAATAATTTTTATTTTATTTTATATTTCATAAGTTTACAGTATGTTCAGCAAGCATATAATATTACACATAATATCGCGTTTATGGATGTTAGTTTAGGCTACCAAAGGATCTTGTTTTGATGGCAAGTCCCCAAGTACGTGCGCAGCGCATGCACAGTTACTTTTGAGATACTATTGTAAGAAAACCGGATCCACCTCCACACCATCTTATAAAAGATAACTCGGGATTCAACAGTGTCTGGAAGCACTCAAAATAATAATGTAAAGATATAATGATATTTTTGTTTTGTTTGCTTAAAATGTTCTTCTATGAACACATTTTAGGGAAATGTCTTGGGCAATAAGTAAGGAAAATTACTAAAAAAGTCTTAAACATAATTTAATTGTGCCAATTTAATCATAAACCTTCTATTTTTATCAATGTAGTTCTAAACTTTTTGTATTTATACAAATTTAGTACATTCGACAAATTTTGGTTAGCCGGTGTTGACATGGACACTAACCATCTTATGTGATTGTCGCGACCAATTTTTTGGGTGTACCACCTAAAATTTGGCTAATGGATTGTTAAGCTAAACTTAACTTGGGCTCTCCCAAGCTCATACCAATTCGCGACTTAAGTTCAAGTTCTTAGCATGCAATTGATTTTTTTTTTTAATTAGAAGTCGTCACTTATCTATTTTTTGGTGGGTCGATTAGAAACCCAAGTAAAGTAATGAACTAGAGATTATGGGTACGGGGACTTGATTACACTAGATTTCTCTAATGCCTTTTCGGTACCACTTCTTTTTAATTTTCAAAAATATTTTTGCAGTTTCACTTTTTTTCATATTGAAATTTATAACCAAACTTTTATACAAAACACAAACCAATTCATAACTATTCACTTCAAAAGAAATTCTCAAAAGAAGATAGACTCTCTCTCAAGCACCCCTCTCTTATTTTCTTCTTCCAAAAATCATTCTCGAAATGTTTTTCCCCAAACTGGGTGAGACAATTAGTAAACTATTATACTATAAGCTGCCTATACACGCATAGGGAAGAAGACGTACCTTGGCCTCATATCCCACCTGCAAGTCAGTAGATCTATGGATACGGGGGCCCGAATCATCAAATTGAAGCCCGATTAGGGGTCCGAAAATTCCCGAGACACTCCCAATAAATAGTAGACTTCACAATTGACTAATAATTGCTAATTAATTATAATCTAACAACCTAAACATAATTAATTAAAACTAAACCAACCTAAAGCATAATTAAACTAATTCGGGATTAGTGAGATTACTCACCAAATCGCGCGCAAATCGGATCAATCCGACGGGGCGACGCGAGGATTCCCAAAGCACGGCTCGGGTTCGGGGCCTTTGCTGGGTTGCTGCAAAACAGAGGGGAAAAAGAGATGGTTGGGGGCATTTTTGAGTAGAGGCTAATGAAGGGGCCCGCGACGTTTCCGGGAGGCGGTGCGGGCGGCGACGGCTCCGACGAGATGCAACCGTGCGGTTTCTTCTTCCTCGTTTCTGGTTTTCTGCCTTCGTTCGCTGGTAATTTTCAAAAATATTTTTTGGCATTGGCGGTGGGGAGGGGGATTCGGTTTGATTTTAAATCTATTTCCTAACATGTAAGGTGATCAATGTAAAGTGATCATAAAATCAATTGATGCTCTCTCATCAAATCGATTACTTTCCTCATCAAACCACCAATTTAACATCCAAGAAAGCAATGAAATAATAAAAAAATTCGAGGACTTACCTTGTAACAATGAAAGCATCTGCATGGTTAGATTAAAAATTCACATCATCAACCCTAAATATAATTCTAATTAACACGCAATTTCTTTTATTTGTTTTCACGTAGTTAATGAAAATCATGCAATATGCAATGCAATATTAACTAAATGACCTAACTCTAATGACATGCAATTTCTAATTAAATGAACCTAGCAATGATCACTAACTGACATGCATTTCATGAATCTAATTCTAAATGACATGCAATGACATTTAAAAAAAAAATGCAATCTATCCTAGGGATTAAAACTAATTTATCCTAAGTCATTTTTGTATTTTTTCATGAAAATCAGAATTAGGAAAAATGTGAAAATTTATTTAACTAGATTAAGATTCTATTTAATTTGCATTAGGAATTAGGTTAAGCCAAATCCTAATTTAAACTAAAATATTATCTTAACCCAAATAATCCTAAAATGCAAAATATCTAAACTCATAATAAATTAAGAAAAATATTATCTAGAATTAAATTAATTGCAATTTTACCCTAATATGCAATGATGTACAAAAAGATGCCCTAACTCTACATGACATATGCATGATTTTTTTATTTTTTAATTAATTTCGAAATTAAAAAAATCAAATAATTAAACAAGCAATTCAAATTAATGAAATAAAAATCTAACATTCTAAATTCATGTTTTTGGTATTTTCTATTTTTTTAAAAAATTTCAAAATAATAAAGTTCCTATCCTAAACATGCAAGATAACCCTAAAGCATGCAATATTTTAGCTCAAACACATTTTAAGATAAATAAAGCAATTAGGACAAAATAGATTATTCAAAATCATCAAAAATACCACACATCGTTTAGATCAAGGAGTAATATTTCGCCGATAAAATTGATAAATTGATCTTAAGTCTTAAAGATCAAAATATTAATTTTATTCCCACTTGATTAGTTATTTCATCTAAAGCGCTTATAGATGAAATAAAAAACCCAGGTGGTTGCAAATCAGGTAATATGTTGGAATTTCCAATCATATGTCAAGGACTAATTATACTAAAAAAGAACAAATAAAGTAAAATAAAAAAATAAAGATAAAATAAGATAAATAAATAAAAGGAAAAACTACCTAAATTGATTCTTTTCCTTTTTGTTTTTTTGTTTTTTTAAAGCAAAGCAGCAACGTGTGGTCGTCGGCGTTGAGGGCAGGGGCGGTGACGGCGTTGCAGAGGTTCGGCGCAGCGACCGGCGGGTGTTGGGGCGTCACGGACTGCTGGACGGCGATGGCATCGAGCTTTCGGCACGGGCTGAGGTGCGGCGTCTGGGCTCTGGTGCAGATGCGGATGAGGCGAGCAGCAGCGGCGTGGTCGCGGGGCTGGTTGTCGGGCACCGGGCGGAGGCGAACGGCGGCAGTGCGGACTCCGGTGGCGTTGGGTCTCGGCAGGGACAGCGGCGCGGCGTCACGGGCGGCACAGCGAGATCGGTGGGCGGCGTCGTGGGCGGAGTAGGGAGCGACGGCTCGACACGGGCTCGCGGCTGGAGGCTCGAAGCGGTAGTTTGGTGTCGCGGGTGTGGCGTAGACGGAGGCGAGCAGACTAGCGAGGTGGCGAGGCGCGGTGGTATCCGACGTCGCGGTGCTGGCGCAACGGCCGGTGTGGGCAAGGGAAGCGGCAGCGCGGACAGGCGGAGACACAACAGGCGAAACGTCAGCGGAGGATGAGCGGCAGCAGCGGGGGGAGTAGAGAGGGCTTGTGGGTCGGTGGCGGAGCAGCAGTGGTCGGCAGCTCGGTTGCCGGCGTGGGTGGTGCTGGTGTAGTGCTCACGAACGAAGGCCGGCAGTGGGGCGAAGGATGCCCACGCGAGGAAGAAGGCCTGCTTGCTGCGTTTCTTTTTTTTATTATTTCTTTTCCTCTTTCCCACGTTGCTGTGGACTTTTCCCTTTTGCTGCACTCTTCTTTCTTTTCCTTCTGCAGCTTGTCAGAAGAAAAGAAAGATGGCTTTCTGTTGACTTGAAAATGAACGGAGGAGGTTTGTCTCTTTTTCTCCTCACATTTTTTCGAATTCCCTGCCTCACGCTTTTCTCTTCACCTTTTTTGCACGAATTCTTTTCAAAGCTATAAATCATAGCATGAGTTCGCAATCAGGTCGATTTTGCTCGGATTTCTTCCATTTTGCAAAAACTCTTGCCTCTTATTCACTTAATTTTTAAATTGCTTCTACATTTAACAAAATCTGAAGATTCATCAAAATTCCAATTTTCCATGCATAATCAATCAAATCAATTTCCCCAATTTTTTCATTTTTTTCCTTTTATTTGTTCCAATGCAATTTTTATTTTCTTTATTTTCTTAAATTTGCAAAAAAAAAAGTGTCAACAGTGATGCTACAACACTGACGTAGATAATTTTTAGAAATTTTTTGATTTTTTTTTTCAAAATTTTTTTTCTCCAACTGGTCACCAATTTGGCCACCAACTAAAGGTGAGGGCCGGCAAGATCGACCTTGTAGCCTCTAGAGAGATTGGCCTACCCTTAACAAGGTTTGCCTTCGCTAGAGGCCGCAAGGGCTACTTTGCCTAGGTTGCAAGCGAGGAACCTAGGTGAGCCTACGAGGCGAGGACTTGAGCTGCACTATTGGCTAGGCAAGGCAC
Source organism: Eucalyptus paniculata subsp. matutina (assembly GCA_017140255.1). NCBI lineage: Eukaryota > Viridiplantae > Streptophyta > Magnoliopsida > Myrtales > Myrtaceae > Eucalyptus > Eucalyptus paniculata. The sequence continues at coordinate 34,557,912 of CM029442.1, read as the reverse complement.
GACCTCATCAAATCTGGTGAGGTCGAGCTGGTTGCGTCTATTGGATGAAGAAGTTGTGACGCCCTAGTATGCCACTTCCTAAAAATGGTTGTAGTCTCTTTTATATAATCATGAAGTGGTAAGCTGAAGATGTTAATTCAATTTAAGAATTTATAACATGAATTATACATACGCGAGTCTAAGAACACTAACAATAGGGGGGAATCATGACTTCATTCCTTATCAAACTTATATACATCGGGTGATGCACTACATAGCAAAAGGAAAGACCTAAATTAGGAGGAATAAAAAAGGTACTCATCTCCCTAGCGCCACTTCTAGTGGACACCCTCACGATTGTCCATCCGTCCACATCACCCGATCACACGATCCTACGCCCAAAACAATGATGACCGTGCAAAACCAAAAGCATCTCCCCTTCATGCTACATCACCTCCAGCTCCTACTCCTCCCTATCGTCTCCATTGCCACCATTATGGTCATTAGGGTATGGAATCGATTCTTCGAGATTCCCATATACCAGAATATAGATGGCAATGGAATGGTACAATATCTGGCACACCTATGTCCACCTAAAAGCTATGCCGTGTATCTCACAAAAACCACACCTGAGATAGCTGAATCTATAAACTCATGCATTTCGCTCTCAAGTGTTACGGGCGCACCGTGTCGGGAAATGGGGGACGCAAAAATAGGAGGCATGACTAATTATCTGTAAAAACAACAGGAGCGACTCAACAAGAAAAATAGCTAACTCATACACCAATCAAATCCAATCAACACTTCATGCCCAGGACACATCTAGCATCATAAAAATGAGCACACGAGCATGAGCACACATCGCAGTTCTGATGCAACATCCCCAGTCACATGCATAACGCCAGCATGCATTTAAATTATCGCACACCTCAATGGCAATATCCACATGCACAAGTACAAGCCAGCATGCATTTGATGCATCACACATTTCTGTCTCAATCACATCGCATTATTCGGGTCCAACCCCATCTCACGGTTCAACCGAGTTGCTAACTGGTCCGTACAGGTCATTTCCAGTTCATTATTCGAACTTTTGTGGATTGCTAACCGTAGGCATTCCCCTACTGCCGGCCAGGGCATCTTCATTTGCTAGCCAAGACATTCTCCTTTGGCATCCAAGCCTAGCCATTGCTGGGTTCTTGGTTTACTAGCAAAAACTTCCACGGTTCTCTCTAACTGCAGGCATCCTTGCTATAACCCAGGGCATCTTGGTTTGCTAGCCAAAGCATTCTCCTCTAACATCCAATCCTGCCATCACCGAGCATCCAAGATTTGCTAGCCTTGGGAGATTACGCATCCAAGGTGCGTGTCCTTGGACATCACATAATAGCAACCTTTCTCAAGCACCTTAGGCATATCACACATATGCGATGACATGACAATCGCACACTGTAAAACACATCCCATTCAGCACACCTTTCACTAGTAAGGATACCATGCCATCGCAAGTAATTTATTACCTCCTTAGCACACCAAAGTGTGTACAACTCAAAATTCCAGAATATGTACTTACGTAGTGAACTCAATTTCACAAGCAGATGGCAAACATATTAAAGCCAAACATACACAATTAGATAGTCTAAATAGTGTAACTGCTATCTTCAATAGACCACAAGCCAATATTTAGTCACCTTCAATTGAAAATTCTTGGATTTCCAAAAATGAAAACATAACAGTTTTGAGCAATTTTTGAAATCAAAATGATTATTTGAAAAATCACAAAAAAATTAAATATATTATAAAAAAGACTTTAAATAAAATTTTTAATGTGGAAGCCAAGTGTAATTCTTTCTGTGGAAAGAGTAGAAATCGCCCAAAGCAACACAGAAACTAGTCCATCGAACAAATTCAACAACCTTAGAGGAATATGCATTGCTAAATTAAAATCTTCACAAAACACTTTGAAATTTTTTTATATGTTGTAAAGATGGATGTCCTTTATAACTTTTGTGAAGGAAGCATGTTTAAATTCAAAAGGAAAAATTTTATAAAATTTCTAGAAGACAACTAGGTCTCCGTTTTTAATGCACTAGGCAAATTCAACACATTAAGTAATCAGGCTCTCGTACAAACCATTTCACCTTAGAAAAATCTAAAATTGAAATATATTGTAGATCAAGATGTTCTGCACAACTTTCCTGCAAATAGTCTCATCAAATTTGAACCACTATTAAGCTCCATAAAATCAACAAACAAAGATGATCCAGCAATTCCAACTCTCATAATCCAAATTAAGTTTAAGAATGATTGCTAAACTCGAACCACACGAGGTCTCAGCTCAAAAACACACCAAAACTAGGAGTCCAAGACCACATCCACCATCCATCTCCAACTAAACTCAACAAAACAATTCACGGCTACCCAATAAGCACACAAAGATCGCGTGCAAGACCATTGGGGCTCCAAAACCTACATGCAAAGCCTCCTTTCCATTAAGTCATAACATCATAGCTTAGCCTAGCCACAAATCGGCATTTTTTCAAAAACATAAGCCAACAAAAGACATGTAGACAAGGGAAAAACAAGCACTGCTCTTATATAGCAAAACCGAGCCTCCAAAGGATCAAGAAGAGTAGGAGAGAGCCACTTCTCCTTGCCTTTGCTTCACTTAAGCTTTGGACCTTCCTTGCTTGAGTATAACCCTTGAAATCTTGAAAGAAAATGGAAGAAATGGAAGAGAAAGAGTGAGAGAGGTTTTCGGTTTAGGAGGATGAGGGAGACAAAGCTTATGAAAGAGATAGACAGGGAGAGAGGGAGGGAGAGTGGGACTGCCGAAGAAGAGGGAGGAAGGGCAATCTTCCTTCTCCTACACAATTCTCGCATGAAGTACAATTGGGTCAAGGGGTTGGCAACTCGTGATTAGCTAATTTAGCCTATTTTACATATTTAGTCTATTTTTGCCTGCATTTCCAATGGCTAATAGGGGTGGCAAGCCATCATTAGGACTATAATGTAATTCAATTTCATGCAGAAATAGAAGAAGATGGCCGGCCATATATATGTGCATATTAGATGTCTAATTGTATCCTATGGTATCACTTTAGACACATATGATACCTGTACAAGGCATAAGTTCAATATCTTTGTCCCTAATTTCGCTGACTAATTTTGATCATCGATACTACAATAATTCTCTATGACCCACTAATTAATTAGGTGAAATTTCAGGATGTTGCAAAAGGAAGGAGAGAGAGAGAGAGAGAGAGAGAGAGAGAGAGAGAGAGAGAGAGAGAGAGAGAGAGAGAGAGAGAGAGAGAGAGAGAGAGAGAGAGAGAGAGAGAGAGAGAGAGAGAGAGAATAAAAATAAAAAAATTCTATAAACATTAGTGTTAGTGGTATCACATAGGATGACCAACGTCCATATCAATACTAGCCGACCAAGATTGATCAAATGGATTAAATTTACATAAATACAAAATGTTTAAGACTCATTAGTAAAAAAAAAAAAATGATTTAGAACTGAATTGACAAAATGACAATAAGTTTAGTACTTTTTTGATAATTTGTCTAATAAATGCGACGCACTAATACATAGCTTCTATCACGCCTTGGACCTTTCCTTCACCTTCAGAACATGACATCCACGGGAATTAATTTTAAGATGTCCTAGGAGGCATCGGTGTCCCATTGATTTTTATCTTTCAATTATGCATATGCGGAAGTATGCAACATCGACACCCAATCAACAAACAACAAAGGGATAGCAAGGAAACACATACGCTAAAACACAACTTATAAATTGCTTCATTAGATCAAAACATTTAATTCACAAGCCTGCTTGTTGGGCCATTCCGATTTACATCCCAAAAAGGATAGTGGAGGCATTAGTCCTAGCTCCAATATGAGGGTGGCTATCAAAAATGATTCTCATCAAGAGGCCGGCTCCTCACCGCTTCGGCTCTAGCTCAAGATCGTAGTTTGGGATGGAGTCGAGGTCATCCATAGCATTGTCAAGAGTGTTCACCACTAAACTATCAGGACCACTGGATGTGTCACGTCTCAATCCTCATGCATGCACCCATCCCTCACCTTGATCGATTAATAGCGACGTCCCAGGACATATTATCGACACTTTCATTTTAATACATATGCGAAAGTAGATAAAAATCCCCAGATAATAAAACAATGGGATAGAAAAGTAGAGCTATATTTTTCACAACTGTAAAACCACAACCATACTTTTATACACAGCAAACTTCATAATATATTTTACAATACTAATAACAAGTCAGATCTATTACATATCAGATCACAACTTAGAGTTTGCAAAATAGGGTGAGGTCTCAATCCTCATCCGTCATACTCCGGATCATCCTCAGACTCCTCCTTAAGTTCCTCATCATGATCCTCCTCTTCGAGTTCTTCCTCCTTAGGTTCTTCTTCCTAGTTCTCTTTTGGGTACACCTCTTCTTGTTCGATCTCTCCTTCTGGCATGCTCTAGCTGGAGTCTACTGCTAATTGCTTGGGAGAGTCGGGGTCACTCTCGAGCTTAGGGTCCTTGACATTGGTCATTGCTCCATCCTTAGGATCTGCAGTCCCTTCTCCGAACGCTTCCTCTAAAACGAACAAAGGCACATCACCTTCTGGCATAGGATCCTCCCTTCGCCCATCATGATATTCATGATACCACGACCGATACTCGTGGGGCCTCAAAGCATCTTTACCCACATCAACCCAGACGGTCGACTTAACCAAAACGTACGCTAGTCCTTCCGAGTGAGGGTGTATTGGGAAGTAAGTTTCTATCTTAGTGACTTCTTCGGGTATACCAAAATGCATAGGAGGACGAGGAGGTGGAGGTGCTGCCATCTAGGGACTTGAAATGTTGTCCTGCAACCGGGATGAGACTACATCTCAACAAGTTCTACTCCTTAAAACTTGATTAGGAAGTCAATATACCTTAGGGCTGCCTAAGCACAACACGAGTTAGAAGACTTACCTTGGCCTTAGTTCCTTCCTACAAGTAATATACAGGAACCGCATCAATTCACAACATCATATCAACTCACTGATCAATCGACCTAGTTGATTACATGTCAAGTATACCATTTCCCGGTCATTTTAACTCATACTATTTATTTTCTCAGATGGTATATATCTAGTCATCAAGCCACGTGCATTCTCTAAGGCAACATACTTAGTCACCGAGCCATGTGTATTCTCTAAGGTGACATGTCTAATCACCAAGCCCCGTGCATTCTCTAAGGCGACGTACTCATTGAGCCACATGCATTCTCAAAGGCGATATACCAAATCACCGAGCCGTGTGCATTCTCTAAAGTGACATACTAATCACCAAGCCATGTGCTATTCACAAGTGATTTATATTCTACAAATCACGTGCATTCTTCAGGACGACACTCTAGGTCTTCGAGCCACGTTTTACGACTTTCTTTCTCACTTCTTTATATATAATCCATAAGTTACGTGCTTTCTCTAGGACGAGCTTCTTGGTCTCCGAGCCATGTAATACAACTTTCTTTCCTACCACTTCATAAATAGCCCATCAAAATATCATTGGCGCTATAAACCCACGCTCGGTCATTCTCCAATCAATTATTGAAATTGAACAATTTAGGAATAACATCCTAAAATCATAATTAATTCAATTCAGCACAAACCAACGCTCAAATAAATAAACGGACTGCACCACAATAATCAACATAAAATTTCGGTTGTCAACTATCTCAGCCTAATTTCCAGAAACTAAATTAATTAAGTAAATATTTTTGAAAATTATTAAATTACAATAAATCCAATTTAGGCCTATAATGCCTAATTAGAAGTCGAGATGAGCCCGAAAAATTACCAAAACTCGTTCAATAAATGATAGAGCATGTCTACTTGCTAACTACGCTAACCATTTGTCTAACATACATCAATAAGTCTTTACTTTAATTACTTTAATCTAATTTATCCACCTAATTGCACTTAATTAAATCTAATTAACCTCTAGGCATCATTAGCATACTAAGCAAGGATTAGTGAGCAAAATTCACTTGATTAAATGCAAAGACCAGAACACTACGATGGTGGTGCGACGGTGGTGCGATAGCGGCCAGACTTGGGCTCGCGACGACACCCACGGGCTTGGACCGGGCCTAAGGGCCTTGCAAGCCCATAGCAAATGCTGGGCTTGATCTCGGGCTTGGGCTTAGCTGCAGGCTAGGCCTGCTTCGTGGGCCCAAGATGGGCTGAACTGTTGAAATTCACAGGCTAAATTCACTGGGTTTTAAAGGCTGAGAATGGGTTGTCTTCATTGGGCAGCTGAACTGGGTCGAGAAGCCTTGAAATTTGTGGCCAATGCTTGGCTAGGTTTCAGCTCCAAATGGGCTAATCTTTCCGAGCTGGGCCGTTGATGCGGACGAAAGAAGAGGCAGTAATAGGGGATGTTGGGCTTGTGGAGATGGGCCCACAACGCTTGACAATTGCGAGCTGCTGGAGAGGTCGAACGTGAAGTTGTTTCGGTGGTCTTCTTCACTGAAGGTTGACTGAGCTTGGAGATGGCTTCAGTGAGGTGGCGTTGGCTGCTTGGGCTTTGATAGTGGGCTGGTGCGGTAGAGAGAGAAGCACGGACAAACATGCAGCTAGAGGAGTCAACTTTGCTGGGAAACTCAATTGCTAGTTGACTTGATGGCCAACAAAGGAAAGTTCAGAGAGGATGTGGGCATGTGTGAGTGGGGGAATGATTTTGGTGGAGGGTGATGGTGGAAAAGAAGACATGGCGTGGGTGATGTGCGGCTTGCTCCGGCGCTTCTTTGGCTGGTGGTGATGGTCGCACGGGCTGAGAGGAGGGGAGAGGATGGCTTGGACGGCAGCTATAGGTGAGAGAGAGAAGAGAGGAGGTTGGAGAGAAAAGATCTAGTGGACAAGGGCTCCACTTGCCTCGATTTTCCAATGTTTTGTCCCTTTGATTTCTTCTTAGCCAAGTATGGCTTCTCCGGCCACCATTCAGCCACCAAAGCACCTCTCACCACTCGTGAAATGGTCCAAAAATGGCTAGGGGAATGGGGCACTCGAATTTGAGGGGCTTTAGCTTCAATTGATCTTAATTTCATAATTAATTCAATGTCATATGGCCTTTATAAATTCAATTGAAATCTCAATGTTCCAATTGATATTTTTCCTCACCTATGGATCCATCTTGCATCCCCATTTCATGACCAAAAACGATCCGGCCTTTTTATAAACAAAAACGGTCCTATGCCGACTTTTTCCCAAAAAATCTCGGGTTCCAGAAAAATCTTTTGATATTGAGTCAACGTTCCTAGAATTTATTGTGACATGACAAAATCTTCAATTTCTGAAATCGGACTTAAATTCGTCGTTAATTTCCATTCGACGTGTTTTTAGCATGACATAGGTTACCGGGTAGCTTTCAAAGATTTTTAGTGCAAATGACCCGTTGTCAATATTCTTCAAGCCACAATGAATCCACTCGATGCATCGGCGGCTCTCGATTGTCATGAAAATTTCGATGGTTCAAATACTGACACAAGGTATCAAAACGGCAGAAGAATCAGTTTAGGGCTGGCCAACGAGAATTTTCCAATTTAGACGATTAGCCACACATCTCAATTGATAGGCCTATCTCTAATCTCAAATCGATTTTTAACTGTGCCGTAATAGCCTCTAAAGATGAACACAGTCGAATAACCGATTCTTGGTCGAATTCTCCAAAGTATTTGTCTTAAAGTCCTTAATAGCTTGCATAGACAATCTAGTTATCTCGAGAGTAATCAGTTCTGAAAACAACCTTATAACGTCAATGAAATACCCGATTTATTTAGTAGAAAACAGGACTGAGAATATAGGATGTCACAACTCTTCCCCTCTTATAAAAATTTCGTCATCGAAATTTAAACCATACAAAACTTCATCAAAAAAGTAGGGGTACAATTGTCTCATTGACTTTTCAGTCTCCCAGGTCGCTCCTTTGGTATTGTGGTATTGCCGGCCACTTTAACCAACGAAATGGTCTTTGTACTTAGAACTTGCTCTTTTCGATCCACTATATGAATTGGGCTTTCAACGTATGACACACGATCATCCACGTCCAATTCCTCGAAATTGAGCACGTGTATCGGTCTAGGCTCATACTTCCTTAACATCGACACGTGAAAGACATCATGCACTTGCGCCAATCTCGGCGGCAACACAAGATGATACACTAGGTTCAATTCTTTTAAGAATCTCAAACGGACCTACGTACTTCGGACTCATTTTTAATTTCTTTCCAAAGCGTGAAGTTCCCCTCATTGGTGACACCTTTAGAAAAACGTGATCACCAACTTGGAATTCCAAAGACCTTCGGTGCTTATCTGTGTATCTTTTCTGTCTACTCTGAGCGGTCTTTAATCTATTTCTGATCACTGCCATGGATTCCACTAATTGCATAACAAACTCAGGACCTGTAATCTTTCTTTCCCCAACTTCATCCCAACACACTGATGTTTTGCACATTCTGCCATACAATACTTCAAAAGGAGCCATCTTGATGCTCTACTAATAAATGTTGTTGTAGGCGAATTCCATCAGGTGTAGCTGATCTTCCTAACTTCCTTTGAAGTCTAGTACACAAGCCCTCAGCATGTCTTCGAGGGTCTGAATGGTCCTCTTAAATTAGCCATCCGTTTGAGGATGATATGTCGTATTATACTGAAGCTTAGTACCTAAGGCACTTTGCAAGCTCTTCCAAAAAGCAGCGGTAAACCTCGGGTCTCTATTTGAGGTTATCATAACCGGCACTCCATGCATATGCACCATCTAACGCACGTACAGGTCTGCGTGTCTATCCAAGCTAAGGTCTTTTCGAATTGCAATGAAGTGGGTCGACTTTATCAGTCTGTCAACTACTACCCAAATTGAATAATTTCCTCTTTGACTCCTTGGTAGTCCAGTCACGAGATCCATCGTGATATGCTCTCATTTCCATTATGGGATCTCGAGAGGTTGCGAAAGTCCTCCCGGCTTGCAATGCTGACCTTTTACTTGCTGACATGTCAGACACTTGGTGACATGCTTGGCGATGTCCGCTTTCATACCTAACAACCAATAGTGTTGACGTAGATTCTAATATATCTTGGTACTTCCAAGATGAATGCTGTAACTACTATGATGCGCTTCAGATAAAAATCTTCTCTAAACTCCACATCGTCAGGTACAACTAAACGTCTTCGGAACCTTAGTATTCCTTCATCAGAAACCTGAAAGTCAGCCTTTCTTTTCTCAGTGCCCTATTGTAGGATTTTCTATACGTCTGGATCTGTTGGCTGGAGTAACTTGATTCTGGCCTGAACATCTGATTCAATTCTGAGGGTGGCCATAAGACTTGAAATGTGGCTTACCTCAAACTTGAATACCGAATCTCAAGCTCTCTAGATTAAGTTCCTCTCCTTAATCAATATGTAAGCAACTGAAGACTTTTGACTCAAAGCATCGACGACCTTGTGCACCTTTCTTGGGTGATATAAGATATCATAGTCGTAGTCTTTCAGTAATTCCATCCATGGGCGCTGTCTCATGTTCAACTCATTCTGAGAGAACAGGTATTTGAGACTTTGATGGTTCGTGAAGATTTGAAATTTTTCTCTGCACAAATAATGTCTCAAAATCTTTAGAGCAAAAATAATTGCTGTGAGTTTTAAGTCATACGTCGGATAGTTTTGCTTGTGAGGTCTGAACTGACGGGAGGCGTATTCAACAACTCTACCATGTTGCATTAGCACACAACCCAATCCTTTGAATGACGCATCACTATAGATCTCAAATCCACCAGGTCTAGATGGAATCGTCAGCATAGGTGCAATAGTAAGCTTTTTCTTCAGCTCTTGAAAACTACTCTCGCACTTGTCTATCCATATAAATTCTTCCTCTTTCTTTAAAAGTTTTGCCATTGGCGATGCTAATGATGAGAACCCTTCCACAAACCGTCTGTAATAACTTGTCAAACCCAAAAAATTTCTAATTTCTATCACTATAATCGGTCTTGGCCAATTGATTATGGCTTCAATCTTGCTCGGGTCCACTGAAATTTCTTCGCCTGAAATCACATGCTCTAAAAAAGCAACACGGGTAACCAAAACTCGCACTCGCTGAACTTGGCATACAACTGGTAGACTCTCAATGTCTACAACACTAATCTCAAATGACTCTCATGCTCTTCATCACTCCTCGAATACACCGGGATATCATCAATGAACACAATCACAAACTGATCTAGAAATTCTTTGAATATTCGGTTCATCAAATCTATGAAGGCAGCATGAGCATTCGTCAACTTGAATGGCATCACTGTAAACTCGTAATGACCATATCGAGTATGAAATGCTGACTTAGGAACATCCTCCTTCCTAATCTCAGCTGATAATATCCTGTCCTCAGGTCAATCTTTGAGAAAATCGATACTCCTTGTAACTCATCAAACAAGTCATCAATCCTTGGTAGTGGATACTTGTTCTTGATCGTTACTTGATTGAGTTGCCGATAGTCGATGTATAAGCACAATGAACCATCTTTCTTCTTTGCAAACGGAAATGGTGCTCCCCAAGGTGATGCATTGGGCAAATAAATCCCTTATCTAATAGTTCTTGCATCTGCACCTTCAGTTCTTTCAATTCAAATAACGCCATCTAGTAAGGAGCCTTAGAGATTGGCTTTGTACCGAGGGCTAACTCAATCACAAATTATATCTCTCTTTCTGGTGGTAGACCTAGCAATTCATTTGGAAAGGCATTTAGAAATTCTTGTACCACAACAATGTCTTCCATTTTCAGTTCCACAACTATCGTATCTACAACAATTGCCAGGTAACATTGACAACCCTCGTCTAATAGACGAGTTGCCTCTGGCGTCGAGATTAAGGAGTCGAGGGTCCTCCTCGATTCCCAACAAACTTGAAGCTCTTATCCTCTAACGGGTCAAACTGAATCGTTTTGAGATAATCGTCCATTATAGCTTGTTGCTTGGTGAGCTAGTCCATGCTAATTATCAAATCAAAGTCATACATGACTAGGACAAATAAGTTTATTTTCCCTATTCGCTCACCAATCGCGAACTTGCAAGTAGAACAACCCAAAGTAGCAATCACTTTATCCTTCAATAGTGTAGATATGCAAACTGCCGACTCCAACAATATAGGACTTAATCCTAACAACTTAAAATACTGCTCAGCAATAAAGGAATAAGTTGCTCTAGAGTCGAATAAAGCGTAAGCAAGTTGGTCATTCAGCAAAACCATACCTGTGATCACATCAGACGCAGGTTTTGCCTGACCTTGTCTGATAGCATAAACTATGCCCTAAACTAGGAGGTCTTAGCTGTCCTCCCTGTGGCACGTTATGAGGGGCATACCCTCTTATTTGTCCTATTGGTGGTAGGGGTGGTAACTGCAGTTGTCCTCTTGGCTTTCTAGGACAAGTTTTGGCTAGGTGGCCCTGCTAGCCACATTCAAAACATGCACCCGTCCTAGCTAGGCATGGGGTTGATCCATGTCGCATTCCCCAAAAGCGACATGCTTCACTCCTACTGGGCATTGGCCTACTAAATCCATTGCTTTTGTTGGGTGGAACATGAGATCTACCTCCAGGCACGGGCCTTTTTCCCTAGCAGATTACTTCTCTGTGGAAGTTAAACCTCGACCTAGACGAGATGGCTCTTTTGTTATAATCTTTCTCGAACTTCTGGGCTCTCCCATAAATGTCATTGTAAATTCTCAGATTCAGAGAGACCAGTGTGCTTCTCAAGTCCGGTCTGAATCCATTCATAAACCTTCTCGCTTAGTTTGCCGGATTCTCAATCAGTTTAGGAGTATATTGTGAAAGTTCAGTGAACTTCGCCTCATATTAGTCGATAGTCAGGGAACCTTGGCGAAGACGTTATCTGCCTTCTTCACCTCTCTAGCTATCTCGGAGAAGTAATTGTCATTAAAGGCCTCTAGGAAGGCATTCCACTTTGAGATGACACCTTATGGAAATATTGCTCCCTAGGTAGTCCTCCACCAAGTATTTACAACTCCCTCTAGTTGGTAAGTTGCAAAAACTACTTTCTCAGTTTCATTGCACATCAGTAGTGCAAAAGCTTTCTCCAATTTATGAATCCATGAATTTGCAGCTTCAAGGTCTCCTATCCCGGTGAACTCAGGTGGGTTCAATTTTAAAAATTGCTCCACTAGCTTTTGAATTGGTCTTTTAGTGACCACAATTCCTAGCGAACCTCCAACGAGTGCAGCAGCAAGTGCAACAGCAGGGGCGGCTTCAGCAGCAGCGGCAACAACATCATTAGCAGTGGCTTGAGTATCGGCTTCAATAGCAATGACTTGGTTTAGTGCCTACTGATCCATTCTGTTACCCATGACTTTTAGTACTTGCATGATCCCTTCGATCCTAGGATCATTAGGGGCTATTACCCCAGCACCAACAGAAGGTGGTGCTACTCCACTGGTACTGGCTAGTGTCAGTATCCTAGCTTAGCCTCATTGGATATCGACTCTAGTCGGCGATCTAACCCGAGCCGTAGGCTTAATGGTTCTCTTACTCAGAGTCCTCTGCTCTGGCTTGCTCATGGTTCAGCCTTTCCTACTGAAACCAATCTTCCAAATCCACATTGGATTAGAAGATGAGCGATACACACATGGAAAACAATTTTACCAATCATCTAGCATTGACATGCACCATACATGAATTTAAATGTCTTTCCTACCACTATCCCATGGTCCATCGCACCTTATCACTCAAATCTCTAACGACCATGCTTTGATACCACTTAAACAAGGATGTCATGCCCCAATCCTTGGGCATGCACCCATCCCTCACCTTGGTCGATTAATAGCAATGTCCCAGGATGCATCACCGATCCTTTCATTTTAATACGCATGCAGAAGTAGATAAAAATCCATAAACAATAAAATAATGGGATAGAAAAGTATGGCTATATTTTTCACAACTGAAAAATCACAATCACACTTTTATACATAGCAAACTTCATAGTATATTTTACAATACTATTAACAAGTCCGATTTATCACATATCATATCACAACTTAAAGTTTGCAAAACAAGGTGAGGTCTCAATCTTCATCCGGGTCATACTTCAAATCATCCTCGAACTTCTCCTCTAATTCCTCATCATGATCCTCCTCTTCAGGTTCTTCCTCCTTAGGTTTCTCCTCCAAGTTCTCTTCTCGGTACACCTCTTCTTGTTTGATCTCTCCTTCTGGCATGCTTTACCCGGAGTCTAGTGCTAATTGCTTGGGAGAGTTGGGGACACTCTCGAGCTTAGGGTCCTTGGCATCGGTCACCACTCCATCCTTGAGAACCGCAATCCCTTCTCCGAACGCTTCCTTTAAAATGAAAAGAGGCACATCACCTTCTAGCATGGGACTCTCCCTTCACCCATTATGATATTCACGATACCACGACCGATACTTGTGGGGCCTCAAGGCATCTTTACCCACATCAACCTAGACGGTCGTCTTAACCAAAACGTACTCTAGTCCTTCCGGGTAGGGGTGAGCGGTTCCCGGTTCCTTACAGGTTCCGCTTGGAACCTGGAACTTACCCTCGGGTACAGGTTCCTCATTTTTTGGAACCGGGAACCTACCCGTCAGAACCGAGAACCTGGAACCTACCCTGTCACAGGTTCCGAGGTCGGTTCCGGTTCCAACAGGTTCTTTTTTTAAAAAATTTTAGTTAAAAAAAATGAAAATGAATGCAGCAATAATACACAAACTTGTCATTCATCGAAGATAATATAACATAAACAGCAAACAGCATTTTAGAAGTAATAAACAAACTGTTTTTACACTCATAAACAAACTGTTTTTACACAAAAGAGCTCAATCACCTCGGTGTCGCTTCTTGCTGCACATTTTTATCCTGGTATGCTTCATGAGTGGACTCATTTCCTTCATAAACTGTTAAATCAGGATTAGAAGGAAGAGCCGGCTGAAGAACAGAAGCAGCTACACCTTCAACATTTCGAAGATCTTGCTTGATGAGATCCTCTCGCTGAACCTTCGAAGAGAAATTAAACAACCAAAAGAAGCCACTTGACAGTATCAATTTGGTAACAAAGATGCACATGATTCAGAATTAAGTAGAAGCACTCTCCCATATAAATATATTAGACAACACAAGCTCACCTTATGATACGCGATCCTCTCTCGGGACACCCGGTAGTTCGGGACAGCGAAGTTAAATAGCGCCCATAGTAGTACAAGAGAGTATTGATGGCATCCTGGAAGGTATGGCTCTTAGCTGATCAAACTGTGCATTGACAGAATGAAGCTTCTCACTTAAGATCAATACCTACAGTAGTACAAGAGAGTAATTAACAGCAAATTAATCCACCAGAAAATGCATGTCCCATGCCACAGAAACCACAGTGTAAACCTGAGTATCCTAATCAAATCTGATAAGATAACGGGAAGCCAGAAGTCCTCTCTCTCTCTCTCTCTCTCTCTCTCTCTCTCTCTCTCTCTCTCTCTCTCTCTCTCACGTGTGCAAGCGTGCCCAGAAAGAACCTGAAAAAGCAAATCCCTCTCACCAGGCACAGGAAATTCATACCAAAATAGAGAAAGGTAAATCTCCAGCAACCTTATAGCATTAGACATGTTACAACATGAAAGAACAGAACTCCTTTATGCGCAGAATGATTCATCAAAATCAGCACCATACATGCGGATCTCAATTTTGTTCTAGTGTAATGCAAAAGTCCCTCCAATTGCTTCTTTAAAACAAGAAAATAAAAATGGTGAAATATATCTGTGCTAGGAGAAAATTCTTCTTAACTGCAATATCTTATTTAAACAGCAGTCTCCAAGGCCCATACATAGGCTTAATCATGAAACATCTCAAATAACTCATAAAGCATTACAACAAACTTACGTCCTTTCTATGGAATCTAAAGTCCTAAAGCATTACTTCTGTTTTTCTACCAAAAAAAAAAGTCCTAAAGCATCTCCAGCCTCACCAAATTAATGTTATATGTTTCAATCTAAATAAAGAGTAACTGAACAATTAGTTTCCTTAAAAATCATAATAAGATGAACACACTTTTTTAACAATCATTTTCAAAGAAACAAGCAGAGCCAACAAAAAAACAAGCAAAATTTTCATGTTGTGCTTATAGATAGCCGCCAATGTGATCAATATCAAACAGCATGAAGAAACTACACTATCCCAGCAGTACAGTCGAATCCTCATTCAAAAGTCCCCCCAAATATCAGCACAAAAGATTCTCTCCACAGCCCAACATCAGCCACAATAGAGAGAAGGTGCCCAACAATTCGTCAACAGTTGTGCAACACTTCCCATAAGTCAACCACAGCTCTCACTAAGCAGCACGAACAATATCAATCTCCACGCAACATAACCAATCTAGAGCCTAAAGCGGATTCCACATAAATCCCAATTCCCAAGGAGAAGCCGGAAGAACATAAAACTCACCCATCTTGCGAACATTAACCTTCCGCTTATTGGGCTGAGGCTGAGCAGGCGCATCATTCGCCTCGCGAGCCGCTCTCTTCGCCAAGTTGGTCTGATGCCTCTTCCCCTGCGTGTGCGCCAAGTAGTTCCCCTCGTTGTTGTGCAGTGTCAAGCAAAGCTTACACTCGTAACTGCAACCACCGAAACAAGCCAGTGTCGCCGTCAGCCCTGTAAAAACATCAAATTGACGCGAAAGCCCAGTTTTGGGGGATCGATTACTGAGATTTCACATGTTCTACTCAGATTTCCAAAACATCAAGCCCAACTAACTACAAAACAACAACGAGTGTCAGACAAGCACCACGAAAAACATAAGACTCTAAGCAATGTTTCTATTTCGAAGATTAAAAGAAAAGACAAGGCAGAGCTGCGGCATCGCGGGCTTTGGGGCACGGCTTCGGGCGCGACTTCGAGTCACGGCGAAGGCAGAGCAGTGGCGTCGCGGGTTGCAAGCGAGGTGCGGCGAAGGCAGCAGTGGGCCGAGCAGGAGCGACGTCGGGGCATGGCGAAGGCACGGTAGAGTAGCGGCGTCACGGGCTGCAGGCGAGGCGCGGCGAAGGCAGCAGCGGGCGGAGCAGGAGCGACGTCAGTGCAGGCTGCAGGCGAGGCGCGGCGGGGATGCTATTTGGTGGCGTCGAGCAGAGGGCGAAGAGAGAACAGACTCGTGGGTGAAGCAGCAACTAGAAAGAGGAAGAAGAAGAAGAAGAAGAAGAAGAAGAATGGGGGGTTTCAGCCGAGAGAGGGGGTAAGAGGAGAGAGAGAAGAAAAGAAAAAAGTAGGGGTAGGGGGGCAGGAAGTGACGTGTGAGAAGGAAAAAGAAGAGAAAAGAAAGAGAGAGAAAAAAAAAAAGAAAGGGGAAGGAGGGAAAATCGAGAGGGAAATCACGCGGGGGAAGGGGGAAGGGGAGATTTAGGGTTTTTTTTTTTTTTGAATTTGACCGGTTCCGGTTCTTGTTCCAGGAACCGGAACCGGAACCGAGAACCGCCGGTTCCTAGGAAAAAGGAACTGGGAACCAGAACCGGTCACTTCAGAACCGGGAACCGAACCGGACCCTCCTCCGGTTCGGTTCCGGTTCCCGGTTCTACCCGGAACCACGCTCACCCCTACTTCCGGGTGAGGGTGTATCGGGAAGTGAGTTTCTATTTCAATGACTTCTTTGGGTATACCAAAATGCATAGGATGATGATGAGGTGAAGGTGCTACTATGTAGGGACCTGAAATATTGTCCCACAACCAAGATGAGACTACGTCTCAGCAGGTTCTACCCCCTAATACTCGATTAGGAAGCCAATACACCTTAGGGCTGCCTAAGCACAACACAAATCAAAGGACTTACCTTGGCCTTAGTTCCTTCTTGCAAATTGATATATATCAAATATATAGGAACCACATCAATTCATAGCATCATATCAACTCATTGATCAATTGACCTACTCGATTACATGTCAAGCATACCATTTTCCGGTCATTTTAACCCAGACTATTCATTTCTCATATGGTATATATTTAGTCACCGAGCCACGTGCATTCTCAAAGGTAGCATGTCTAATCACTAAGCCTCGTGCATTCTCTAAGGCGACGTACTTAATCACCGAGTCACGTGCATTCTCAAAGGCGATATACCAAACCACCGAAGCACATGCAGTTTCTAAGGTGACATACTAATCACCGAGTTATGTGCTATTCACAAGTGATTTATAATCTACAAATCACGTGCATTCTTCAGGACGACACTCTAGGTTTCCAAGCCATGTTTTATGACTTTCTTTCTCACTTATTTATATATAATCCATAAGTTACATGCATTCTCCTGGACAACTTTCTTGGCCTCCAAGCCACATAATACAACTTTCTTTCCTACCACTTTACAAATAGCCCATCAAAATATCATTGGCGCTATAGACCCATGCTTGCTCATTCTTCAATCAATTACTGAAATTGAACAATTTAGGAATAACATCCTAAAATCATAATTAATTCAATTCAGCACAAATCAACGCTCAAATAAATAAATGGATTGCACCACAATAATTAGCATAAAATTCTGGTTGTCGGTTATCCCAGCCTAATTTCAAGAAGATAAATAAAATAATTAAATAATTTCAAAAATTATTAAATAATTGCAATAAATCCAATTTAGGCCCGTAATGCATAATTGGAAGCCGAGACAAGCCCGGAAAATTACTGAGACTCGTTTAATAAATAATAGAGCATGTCTACTTGCTAACTACGCTAACCATTTCCCTAACATGCATCGATAAGTCTTTAATTTAATTACTCTAATCTAATCTATCCACCTAATTGCATTTAATTAAATCTAATCAACCCCTAAGCATCATTAGCATACTAAGTAAGGATCAGTGAGCAAAACTCACTTGATTAAATGCGAACACCGGAACACTGCGATGACGGCGTGACGGCGGTCGGACTTGGGCTCACGATGACACCCATGGGCTTGGACTGGGCCTAAAGGCCTTGCAAGCCCATAGCAAATGCTAGGCTTGATCTCGGGCTTGGGCTTGGCTGTGGGCTGGCCCTACTTTACGAGCCTAAGATGGGCTGAAGTGCTGAAATTCATAGGCTGAATTCGCTAGGTTTCAAAGGCTGAGAATGGGCTGTCTTCATTGGGCTGTTGAACTTGGCTAAGAAGCCTTGAATATGCAGCCAACGCTGGGCTAGACTTTAGCTCAAAATGGGCTGATCTTTCTGAGCTAGGCCGTTGATGCGGAGGAAGGAAGAGGTAGTAATAGGGGACGTTGGGCTTGTGGAGATAGGCCCACAGCGTTTGACAATTGCGAGCTACTGCAGATGTTGAACGTCAAGTTGTTTCGGTGGTCTTCTTCATTGAAGGTTGACCAAGCTTTGAGATGACTTCGGTGAGGTGGTGTTGGCAACTTGGGCTTCAATCGTGGGCTGGCGTGGCAAAGAGAGAAACACGGATGGACAGGCAGCTAGAGGAGTCAACTTTGCTAGGGAAACTCAATTGCTGGTTGACTCGGTGGTCGACAGAGGAAAGTTTAGAGAGGGTGTGGGCATGTGTGAGTGTGGGAAGGATTTCGGTGGAGGGTGATTGTTGACCCCTAATTTAAATTTAGAAAATAGAAATAGAAGATAATCTTTGATTAGAGGAAAAAAAAATTTAAAAAAAAATTGAATTCAAAAACTCAACAGTAAGATTTTGGAGCCACTTTTTTGTTGAAGAAGTTGAGTGAATATCGCTAGATCTTTAACAACTTCGAGTCTTTCCTCTATAAAAGGAAGGCGAGGTTTCGAAACCGAGGGGGGTGACTTCTCTTCGTCGAGGGAAAAAGAAAGCAAAAAAAACGAAAAGTCAAGAGAAGCTTTTGCTTTTGCAGAGAGAGAGTGTAGGGAAGGTGGAGAGAAAAAGAGAAAACAGGGAGAGAGAGATGACGTGAGGAGAAAAGTGAGAGTGGGGGAGGGTTCGGCAGAGAGTGAGAGAGACAGGTGAGAGAAAGTATTAGAAAGGCAAAAAGATGGACTACTGTTCATCTTCCTCGTGAGTTTCTATTTAGTGTCCTTGCTGCCCATTTCCTTCGCTTTGCCAAGACTGTTGTCGCCGCTCCTACGCCCCCATATCACCGCCGGTTCGAGATCCTCTGCTCGCACCGCCACTCAACTCCGCCAGCATTTGCCGTCGGAACTCCACAGCGGTGAGCACCCTCACGACGACCCCTCACTCCTTGCTGCTGCAAATCGCGACACTAGCAGCCTTCCTCTAACACTGACGCCAGCAGTCACTCCGTCTCCGCCCGAGTAACCACCGCTCTACCCTCGCGTTGGCCACTACACCATCAACTCCGCTCGACGCCCCCTTGCTGCCGAGTTTTCCTCTGCCGCGCCCCGCTTCACCTGCAACGCTCATAGCAGCCGCTCATCGAACTGCCCGCCCTCTACTGCTCCTACACCAGCGACGGTTGCTGCTTTGCTATTGCTCGTTCGGGCTTGTTACCTCTCACCACAGCTCCGAAGACTATGACACCTACCCTCCGTTGTGCTTGCACCTCAACCGCTCGCCACCACTGTTTTCCGGAGATCCTTTGTCGGTTCATATTGCCAGAGTTATTGTCCAATTTTGTGTCAACTCGGTGGTTTCGTTGACCGGTTTTTATCACTTTTGTTACTGGATGAACCAATGTTGCTGTGAGTTTGACGTGGCTAATTTGATACTTTTTCTCTCCCGTCAACTCGGCCAAATTACACCCCCCCCCGCGTCGAGACGTGATTTTTCCTTGGTGCTATTCTCTATTTTCTCTCTGTGCAGGTGTTGTTTTTAGCAACAAAAAGCCGTGCCCTTTACTAGGTAATTCCTTTAGGCTAAATTCAGTTCAAATATTCTGTTTCATAGTTTTTTATTCTAACTTGATTTGTTTTGATTTATTTTTATCATTATCCGATTAGAGAATTTGTCATATTAAGTCATAATAATAAAAAATATTGAGCCGCGAGACGTTAGGTTAGATTTTTGATTATTTCGACTTTTCATGGCAAATTCATGAATTGCTTTGCATCATTGAAATAATATGTCATTGATTTATATTGATGAATTTTCAATGGGACATATTTTGGTGTGTTATTTGTTCATCACATGTCATGCATTATATGTCACATCTAGGATTTAGGTATTTAGGTCCATATGCATTTCATATTTAAAGCTTTACATTTTGATTTTTTAAATTCATATAGGATTAGGTTAATTTTCCTTTAATAAAACAAAAAAGAACAAGAAATGTTATTTAGGTTATATAGATTTCATAATGTGCACACCACATGTTGCGCTTTAGTTAGTGGGTCATAGGTTAATGTTTTAATATTCTCGTCATGCATTTTTTTAATAAAAAAAGGCCAAAGATTATTATTGCATCATTATGTTGTTTTAATAAGAATTATTAAGTAATTAAAAAAAAGAAAACACAAAAGGTCATTTATTTGGTCAGTTAATAAATTAGTTCATAATTAATCCCATTTTAGATCATCATTGTTTAGTGTAGGTTGCATATATATATATAAAAGAATCATACAAAAATCATAAAAATAACATGCATATAGAATTATTATGTCATTCATCCCATATCATGTAGTACATGCATATTTAGGATTATATAAATTAGATTGCACACATATGGTGATAGTTCAAATTATGCCATATAAATCGCATTTCATATTCCTTAAAGTAAAATTCATGCATATTAAGTTTAGATTAATATTGCATAATAATAAAAATTAGGTGTCATGTCATTTAGAAATCATATTTAGGGCATGCATTTTTATTAGCATTTTTTATTGAATGTTATTTTATTGATTGTGCACCCGCATGACCACCATTTGCATGTTAGTAGCTTAAGTTAAAATTAATCAACATTGCCTGCAAAATATTTTTGAAATTAAAATAAAAAGGTACCGAAAGGGCTTTAGACTAATCTAGCGTAACCATGTCCCCGGACCTATTGAATCTCTGGTTCGCAAATATAAAGTATTCTCCCATACTTGGGTTTCTAACCAACCCTAATTGGCTAGTGGCGGCTCTAAATTGAGTATAATTACATGTTTAAATGAGTTACTTTCTTAGTATCAAGTCGCGATTGGTAGGACTTGGGAGGGTCCGTGCCAAGTCTTCGGACTTAGTAATCCAATAGCCTTCTTTGAGTAATTCACCCTCAGGAAGGTCGTGACAGCTTGGCGACTCCGCTGGGGATAGGGTTAAAACTCATAGTGGACATAGGCCTGTTTCTTCTTTAAATATATATATATATATTGTTTGGCGGCATGGAAACATGATACGTTCCTAACATGAAGTGTTAAATGTTTTTACAGAAATGAGGTATAAGGGGAGTAGTGCTTGCTGACTATTTGTTTTGTAGGAAAGTGTTGAGATTGAATGCTTTTCTTATCATTGAAGTGTTGCTTGTATTATAAATTGTTGTGCATGATTTTCAAATTGTTTTAGCACTACACATTGCACACACAACCTGCCATCGGACTTAGACCGCATTTAAGGATTCTAGGATGGTGTTGAGAAATGGATCAACCTTGAACGCAAGACCGCGATGTAGAGGTTGCCTTTCTCAACCCCTGTTGCGACCTACCCTCGGGGGGAGGGAGCAGGTTTAGGGGTATTGCCTAAAGGACGGGCCTAAGGCCCATCATTAGGCGCAAGCTCTCCCAAGCCCATACCCCGCGTGACGTTGGGATATTTTTCATGGATTTTGCACAAAAGGAGTCGCCACTAGCCTATTTGGGTCGGCTAGAAACCAAGTGAGGCATGGGAGCGTGCCTTACTTCCTACGCAACCAGAGAATCTAGGTTCGGGGACTTGATTACACTAATTAACCAATTAGTGCCCTTTCGGTACCTAATCTTGTTCATTTTAACAAAATGATTTTTGGCAGGCAGTTTGAATTGATTTTATACCTATCCGCTAACATGCGAGGTGATCATGCAGGTGCGCAATCATTAGAGTAATAATCATAGCTAACAAGGTCCTAATTGCAGCAAAATTAAACACGTGCAATTAAACATAATTAGATATGCAAATAAAACATACTATATAATTAATAAACGAGCAAATAAATGCCTAATTACACTAAAAATGCAATACATAACAATTTTCTAACCAAATCCTACATTTTTAATTTTTTAAATTTTTAATCTTTTTTTTTAATTTTTTCTTTTAACAAAAATAATTTTTTTGTTAAAAATTTAAAATTTTTTTTATTAAGAAAAAGGTCGAATTTTTTGAATGCTTTCTGAGTTTTTTTTTTTTGAATTTTCGGAAATTTTTTTGAAATTTTTTTGAATTTTTATCATTTTTTCGAAATTTTTTATTTTTATAATTAATTTTTTGAATTTTTTTAAAATTTTTATTATATATATAATATTTAATATTATTATACTTCAATAAAATGGGTTCGGACCGGGTAAACCCGATCCGACCCGCGGACCCAACCCGAATCCGGATCCAACACTTTTAGATTTTTTTTTCAAATATTATAAAATAAAATTAAATAAAATAAAATAAAAAATCATTTCGGTTGTCTTTTCTCACCGCACACTCCTCCTGCGATTCCTCCTTCCCAAGACCAACTTTTCCTTTCTTTTTAATATTTTGTTTTACCTTTTTTTTTTACTTTTTCCATACTTTTCTTTTTCTTTTCCTTTTTTTTTTTTTTTATGTTTTTTTTTTCTTTGGGTCTTCTTCTCCTTCGTGCTTGTCCCTCGCACGCCCTCAACCCTCCTGAAGATTGCCTTCTCCTTCCTCGCGACATTCCTCACCAAAATTTGTTCCTTTACCAAAACTAATTCGAACAACAACAATAACCAAAGCACTTAGCATCCTTTCTAGCACCAAACCACCCAACCGTCGCAAATCAACGCCGGCCATCTAACTCCGAGAGTTGATACACCATTTTCAGATGCAAACACCCCAAGCTCTAACGCACATGATTACTTCACGGAAATTGCATGAAATTGCGATGAAAACATAAGAGACAAACATGGTCCAATGTATATATAAACAAGCGCAAATTAGACCGGGTTTGAACGCAAGTTTTTTTTTCGGTTCTCTTTGGGATATTCTGTCAAACGTTGGGCGTACAACAACTAAAAAATAAACTTACGGGCTCACTCGAGGCTCGAATCCGAGTAAAGATCGACACAATATGCACAAGCAACACTCAAAATCCGCTAAGGGACGTATATCACACTCGAACAGATGCGAACACAGCAAATATTTTCAGCCACAACGTACTCACGAGACTCAAGTCTCTTTCAAGCATTTCATCGACCGGTTAGCATACACAACAGAAAAGAAGGATCTTCGGACTGGTATAAACTCAAGCACAAGCTTGGACGTCTATCAACATACACTAAGACATCTATGAGCTTTCATGGAGGATCGGTGAAGCCAAAGCTCGCGTGAACAGGTCGGCCGCGAGCTCCGGCCCGAGACCTCGAAGTGAAACGGGAAGCCTACCCGGTTCGGATGGCGAGCAAAGGGCGTACTTCAGGCGACGGCAAAACGCTCTCTCCTTGGTCCTCTATCCCTCTCTCCTGCTCACTCTTTGGTGTTCCTCCCCTTTTTTTCCAAAGGCCCTCCCCCGTCTTTTTAAATCTGCTGTAGGTTGCTCCCTTTTGGCATCCCTCCAGAGCGGTTCCGGATGGCCAACGAAGCCAGCTGCCTTTTCGTTCCATCTCCATCTCAAGACTGTCGTTAATCAGCCCCCTCTCCCTGCCCGTGTATGTGCCTGCAGCTATTTCGATTCTTGGGGGCGAGTTGATGGTATTTTCGGCTAAGATGGCAGCAAGTTCTTTTGGGTTTTGACAACCGCAGGCATCGCCATGTTGCAGTCGTGTGTCATCGCTTCCCCTTCTTCTGCTCTGTCTCCTGCCGCTCCCTCTGTTCTGTTTCTTTCTTTTTTGCAGGTCTTCGAAGACCAACACAGAGGGAGGAAGACCCTCGCTCGTGGGCTGAAAGGGAAAAAGGGGGGTTGGGTTGTTGTTGTTTCTTTCTTTTTCTTTCTTTTTTTGTAAAAATAGGTGTCAACAGCTGCCCCTCTTTGAATGTAGCATCGAAGATGTTGCATTCAAAGACAGAAGACACCTAATTTATTTCAATGGTAGAGGGACCCTAAGTGCACAAGCACGTATCAGGTCGACAAAAAGGACTCATAATTATGGAATTGTGTCTTGTCGATAAGAGGAAGACTCTGGGATACAGAAACTCTCCGGGTCATAAAAAGATAGGAAGACTCCGGGATATAAAACTACCCGAGTCGTAGGAAGAAAGACTCCGGACTACAAAGCTCTCCGGGCTACAAAAGATGACCGGGTTACAAAGCACACCGTGTCATAAGAAGAAGGACTTTGGGCTACAAAGCTCTCCGGGCTACAAAAGCTCTCTGGGCTACAAAGCTCACCGTGTCATAAGAAGAAGGACTCCGGGCTACAAAGCTCTCCGGGCTACAAAAGCTCACCGTGTCACAAGAAGAAAAACTCCGGGCTACAAAAGCTCTCCGGGCTACAAAGCTCACCGTGTCACAAGAAGAAGGACTCCGGGCTACAAAGCTCACCGTGTCATAAGAAGGACTCCGGGCTACAAAAGCTCTCCGGGCTACAAAGCTCACCGTGTCACAAGAAGAAAAACTCCGGGCTACAAAGCTCTCCGGGCTACAAAAGCTCTTCGGGCTACAAAGCTCTCCGTGTCATAAGAAGAAGGAGAAGGACTGAAATCTCACCGTGTAACAATGAGTTTCGACCAGGTTAAAATACATGATTTGAGGAAAAGCCATGAACCTTTGGAGATGACTTGGTTTAAGGTTAACCATACCTTTGGGTTTTAGGGATGCGCCTGCTAACTCCTTGAAACTACATGGCTTCACTGAAGAATCCTGTCAAACTCAGCTTGAGCAAATGTTATTAGGGACGTCATCAAGAGACATATTGGCAATATTGTAGCATTAATTGAACAAGCTAATCAAGCTAAGTCAGACTGCTTTAGAAAAACATTCAATGTCAATCAACATCACGTGGCACAAAACTGTCATCTTGCTCAGGGATATATCATTAATCATCAAATTCTCTAGGAGTCAAATTCTTATCAAAATGACTAGGACTCATGTAAAAAAGACTCATTAAACATGCCAAACTGAAGCTTCTTAGTTAGAGAGGGCTTCTCACACACTCTTGATAGGATGACCGCTTGAATAACTGATTGCTGAGGGTATCTCACATAACCCATGTCAAAGGCTTCCAGAAACATTCGCAATGAGCACAATCTGATCGATCAAAAAGGTCTTTTGAAAGGACCGCAATATAAGCTCAGTTAGGGCTTACACAAAGGAATGATTGTTTTGGGGCACATAGGGGAACACTTGTTGCTATCTTCGTGGGGTTTACAAGTCGAGAACTTGAAAGATAAGACAAGATAGGATTACTTCCACTTCTTCAAGCAATAGCTTCTCCGTGGCATTCTCACTTTCACTCAAACCATCCCAATCATAAGAGACTTCGGAAGAGGGTTATACTGTTGGCTCGGGAAAGGCTTGAAAGGCTTAAAATTCTCAAAGGGGGGTTTTTAAGAGTCAGTGATCATCATAGCATCATGACCGAGTCACTCGACCTTTCGAAGGCATTTGGCTTTTGTAACGCTACACATCTCGAAAGTCCCTTGACTAATCATTTCTACATGAGAGCTTTGCTCTTTTATCTAATTTCCTTTGCCCTTTGCGATGATGATTTTTTTTTTTTTTCACCGGCACTTGGATTTTGATAATTTTTCTTTCACATAAGATATAACCCTTTGGCTCTTTTTCTTGACGGGCATTGGCCTTGCTTTTACCAGGCACACTGCTTTTTCATGCCCCATAGTTTGTCAAACGTTTTGCTTTTTTGAACTTTTGTAGCTCTTATGACTTTCGAGACGCTTTTCACATTTCCTTGTGATTGTCAATTATATTTGGTCAATTCTTATGCCTTGCCCCAGTGAAGGGAGATGATCATCGCTCGGGATTCAGAAATGAATAATCAGGCCCAAATTGGTTATAGCAATGGGTATCAGTGTTTGGGTAGAGAAGGAAATGCTCTTCTTCACGTTGGGATGAGCCAAGCTCCGATGAGAATTCCTCTGAAGCTACCACAAGAAGATTGATGTGAGTGAAAGTAATATAATCTTTCTCAACCTTTCATTTTACAAGACGACCGTAACCCCTTATGTTGCCCCAATGTAGGGTCGTTCTCGATAGGGGTACTTTGAAGGATCATTTTTTTTCAACCCAAAGGGGTAACAAGAGATCAGTGCAATGCTTGGGATTGATGAAGGAAACGCCTTTATCATTTCGATCTTTGTGCTCAATGCGAATGAATCATTCGTCCTAAGAGAGGCTCTCTTTTCACTCAACTCTCAAAAGTGTTTGAAGGACGTGTTTGGAAATGAGCTTGCCTTTCTTCATCCTAAGCACTTCTTGTTTGGCATGGTTAACATTTCCATTTCACTCTTTTTCCCGAATAAAGTCGTTTTTATGAGCCATTTTTCTTGAGGGTCACAAACGTGAAGCGTGCATAGTGACACCAGAGAATAGGTCATGCGAATCATGTCATGCATTTTTTGTTTTTGTCCTTTTTATTGTCTCGACTTACGTCTCAAAAGAGACATTCAACCTGTTGCGCGACAACTTGATGGATTGTTGAGTCAGTTCTTTCCCTTGCCATTTCCTCATTAGACGGTAGGGTGCCTGAAACACAAACAGATATGCACGTATGCAACATATGCACAATATCTACAATGCTATGCATGATGCTATGCTACTTGAATTGTGCATGAAGTGACCCCTCGGCCTTGATTTCATTCATGGAAAATACTTCTTGACTGCATCAGCATTTACAGGTCTAGGCAATTCACCGCCATCCATTTCAACTAAAATCATGGCACCACCAGAAAGAATCTTCTTAATGATATATGGCCCTTCGTAGTTCGGGGTGAATTTTCCACGAGGATCTGGTATGATCAGAAGCACCTTCCTCAACACTAGGTCGTCGACTTCGAAGTGTCTGGGACGCACTTTTCGATTGAAGGTTTTTGCGACTCGTCTTTGATAGCACTGACCATGACACATAGCTTGCAATCTCTTCTCATCGATCATGTCTAACTGCTCATGCCTCTGTTGCGTCCATTCAGTCTCATCAAGCATAGATTGGGAAAGGACCCTTAAAGAAGGGATTTCAACTTCAACAGGCAAGACTGCTTCCATCCCGTACACAAGTGAGAAAGGAGTTGCCCCTGTGGAGGTGCGGATAGGAGTTCTGTATGCCATTAGCGCGTAAGGGAGCCTGTCGTGCCAATCACGATAATTTTCAGCGGTCTTTGATAAGATTTTCTTTATGTTCTTATTCGCCGCCTCCACTGCTCCATTCATCTGAGGACGATACGGTGACGAGTTCAAATGCTTAATTCGAAACTCACTAAACAAACCATCCACAACTTTGTTGTTCAAATTAGTGCCGTTGTCGGTAATGATCGCCTCCGGCACCCCGTAACGAGCGACAATGTCGCGACGAATGAACTTTGCCACGTTCTTAGCAGTAACATTAACATACGAGTTGGCCTCGATCCACTTGGTAAAATAGTCTATCGCCACCAAAATAAATCGATGCCCATTTGAAGCCTTAGGATTAATGGGCCCGATCACGTCAATTCCCCACATTGAAAAGGGCCAGGGTTGAGACATTTGATGAAGTTCATTTGGAGGGGCATTTATCCTATCTCCATAAATCTGGCACTGGTGACACCGTCGTACGTGCTTAATGCAGTCGGACTCCATGGTCAGCCAATAGTAACCAAGCCGCATGATCTTTCTCGCCAAGAAGTGTCCGTTCATATGGGGGCCGCACTCCCCTTCATGTATCTCTTTCATCAAACGGTCGGCTTCTTTAGCATCAACACACCTTAGCAATATAGAGTCGAAGGACCTTTTATAAAGGACGTCTCCACTAGCGAAGAATCTTGATGCCAGCTTTATCAAATGTTTTCTGTCTGCCGCTTCACTTTCTTCAGGGAATTCACCCTTCTGCAGATACTTCAAGATGTCATGATACCAAGGTTGTTCGTCCGGTTCCTCTTCAACCGTCATGCAATAAGCCGGGCGCCTGATGATTTCAATCCTCAACGGTTCAATGTCCAAGCCTCCAGCTACTTGCAACATCGAAGACAAGGTAGCTAGGGCATCGGCGAACTGATTTTGAGACCTTGGTAAGTATTCGAATGATATTTCTTGGAATTCTTTCGTCAACTCTCCAAGGAACTCATGATACGGGATCAATTTAGAATCATGTGTTCGCCATTTGCCTTCAGTCTGTAAGATGATAAGGGTTGAATCACCATAAACTTGCAACTTCCGAATTTTCATATCAATGGCGGCTTGGAGGCCGAGAATGCATGCTTCGTATTCAACAATGTTATTCGTACAAGGGAACGTCAATTTAGCAGCGACGGGGTAATGTTGTCCATCCGGGGAGATAAGAACTGCCCTAGTACCCGACCCAGCTAAGTTAACCGCACCATCAAAGTACATCGTCCATTTGTCGCTTGATACAAGTAAAATTCGCTCTTCTGCATCACTATCCCCATCAGATGCTTTGGACCTCTCGGAATTTTCTGCCAACATATCTGCTATTGCTCGACCTTTAACGGATTTCTGTCCCAGGCTCTGAACGTCAAACTCAGAAATTAAGATTTGCCACTTGGCCAACTTGCCGACCAACGCCGGCTTCTCTAGGAGATACCTGATAGGATCATTTTCGGTCACCAACAAGATTCGGTGATGAAGTGTGTACTGTTGCAGCCTGTGCAAGGCCCAAATTAAAGCCACACAAGTCCTCTCAACTTCTGTATAGTTCATCTCAGAAACAATGAATTTTTTGCTCAAGTAGTATATTGCGCATTCTCTCCCGTCGTTTGGTCTTTTCTGGGCTAGCATAGCTCCTAATGACTCATCATGTATGGTTAAGTACAAAATCAAGGGAATTTTAGGGAGAGGGGGCACTAAGACTGGTGAATGAGTGAGATAATGTTTTATCTTCTCAAAGGCACCCTGGCACTCGGCATTCCACTCAATCTTTGCATTCTTTTTCATGAGTTTGAAGAATGGTTTTGCCGTTTCAGACAACTGACAAATGAACCTCGCCACATAATTAAGTCGTCCCATCAGGCTACGGACTTCTTTGACGGTATTCGGGGTCGTAAATCGCAAATGGCTTTAACCTTCGATGGATCAATCTCTATGCCCCTACTACTAACCATGAATCCTAATAGTTTCCTGATTTCGCTCCAAAAACGCATTTTGCGGGGTTGAGGCGCAACTTGAACTTCTCGAAGACGTTCGAATAACCTTCGCAAGACCTTAACGTGATCTTCACCACATCTCGATTTTGCAATCATGTCGTCGACGTATACTTCGATTTCCTTGTGCATCATGTCATGGAATAACGTGACCATGGCTCTCGATATGTTGCTCCAAAGACTCTTTAGACCGAAAGGCATCACTTTATAGCAGAAAGTTCCCCAAGGAGTTATGAATGATGTTTTGCTCCTGTCTTCCTCCTTCATACGGATTTGGTTATATCCAGAAAACCGTCCATGAAGGAGAATAACTCAAACCAGCCGTCACCGTCAACCAAGACATCGATATGTGGGAGCGGAAAGTCGTCTTTAGGACTTGCTCGATTCAAGTCGCGATAGTCAACACACACCCTGATTCGCCCATCTTTCTTCATTACGGGCACGATATTTGCTACCCAATCAGGATAACAAGTTACTTCGATAAAGTCTACCTTCAATAGTTTCATCACTTCTTCTTCAATCTTTTTGGACAACTCTGGTTTAGTTCTCCTAAGTCTTTGCTTCTTGGGCGGCACATTGGGATCCGTTGGTAAAGCATGTTCCACAATTTCAGGATCTAATCCCGGCATGTCGGCATATGTCCAGGCGAACACATCTTGATACTCTTTCAGAAGGTTAGTCATCCTTTCTGCTTCTGACTCTAAGAGACATGCCCCGATTTTTACTTCTTTGATATTCTCTGCATCGCCCAAATTTATGGTGATTGTTTGCTCTTCAGTCAACGGCTTCGATTCTTCGTGTCGATTCCATTCGCACTCGACCCCCTTCCGATCGTCGTCGTCGATGTCATCGGAACCTGAGGGACTTTCTTCATGCACATCCGAGTCACATGCGTCCTTATCATGATTATGCATAATGTAATGCCTGAGATGCGATGATGTGAGTTAGAGTAATGTTGACAACAAAGACAATGCATGTCATTTTCAAAAGCTTTCAAAGTATTTTTGTAAAAATTTTAAGAACTCGTCCTCATATCCTCGGATTTCCTCGTTCTTGCGAAACAGTCAAATAAGGGAGCATGTGGAGGCCTAGGCCTCAGCGACCATCATAGGGCTAGTTTGATGTGCTTCCACATGTCCTTAATAAAACATGTGTCTATTTTATTGAATGAGGAAGGATAATGCCGTATTTTAACACATACCACCCTCGACCAACGGCTCAAGATCGAGGCTGATTATAGTTCACGTTACAAATGACGAAAACAGGAAATAGATAAAGAAAAATTATGAGATCCCGCGCAGGGGAAAAGACATAAAACGAAAGACTAGGCTAAATGAGAACCGCCCTACTTTGGAGGGACAGCCATGACTTCAGAGGACTCGGCTTCCTCGCACACCAGGATGGTGCATATAACGTCCTCCTTAAATAACTTGGTCACACCATAGATATCGGCCTCTTCCTCGAACAACATCCTTGGGGGTCCTGGAAACGTCTCCTCCAGCAACGAGGAAAATGGGCTTTGATAGCGCTCGTCCTCTTCAGTCTGGGCAACGCATTCACTCTGGTTTCTATACCCGTCTCAACCTCCTCGGGCACCTCAGCCTCCATGGCCTCCTTGGTTGTTATGGCCTCCCCGCTTCTCGACATATCCCAAGCCTCTTCTTTTGAAGTTTTTACGAGCTTCGATGGGTTTTCGCACACTTTGACCGTGTGATCCAAGGCCCTCTCCAGGATTATACCCATTTGCTAGCATAATCTTTCCGGCAGCTATGGCCGGCTTAGATAATTCAGGAACCTTTGTGAAAGACCCGGCAGGCACGTGGACCATGGATACCAGCTCGAAGGTTTGAAAGCTGGATTCCTCGGTGTACTCAGGCTCCACATATGGGATGGTCGTCTCGTGGTAGATCTTGAAGTCAGATTCTCCATGGACCGTGATAAGCCTGTTATCCACCACAAATCGTACCTTTTGATAGAGGCTAGAGGCAACAGCGCCTGCCGTGTGGATCCATGGCCTTCCTAGCAAAAAATTAAAAGCACTTGGTATATCTAACACCTGGAACACGACTTGGAAGAGTACGGGGCCAATCAACAACTCAAGCTCAATTTCCCCTATCACTTCCTTCTTCATCCCATCAAAGGCCCGCACAGTTGACTTGCCAGTACGGATCCTCCCAAGATTAATGCCTAGGCGATGGAGGGTAGCCAACAGGCATATATTAAGCGCCGAACCATTATCGATCAACACTCTGCAAACCAAAGTGCTCTCATGCTTCACCGAGATGTGTAGTGCTTTGGTATGATTAGGACCATCGGGAGGGAGGTCCTCATCCGTAAAGGAAATCTGGTCTTTCAGTAGAATTGCCCCGACAAACTCTTCCAATTGGACTTCATCGATTGTTTCGGGTACGTGTACCTCATTGAGGACCTTCAGTAAGATGTCCCTGTGCTTCTCGGAGGATTTCAACAACTCCAGGAGGGAGATTTGGGCCGGCAACTTCCGCAATTGATCTATCACATTGAACTCGCTAGATTTTACTATGGCCAAGAATTGCTTCGCCTCCTCCTCAGTCACGACCTTCTTTTCCATTCCTTTATCAGGTGCGTAACAGCGGCCCGATCGCGTGACAGCGTCTACCTCATTTGTTTGATAATCCCAAGGTACAGCTTTGGGATCGAATTTAGGAGGACTCTCCAACACTATTACTCCATCTTCCTCTCGCGGTGGCAATTCAATTGTGACCGGCGTTACGTTCCCTCCCATGACTTCAATTGCCGACATTTCCTCAACCATAAGGTCGATCATTGTGGGTTCAGCGACTTCCATCTCGATATCACCTGCAGTCTCCTCATCCGATAGTTCAATTACCATCGGAGTTATCATAGCTACCACCCCTTCCTCGTATAAAGCCGGGGTCTTCGAAATTCCAGGCATAATCTTCTTCGCTCGAGATATACGAGTAATGTTGCAAAAAGATGAGTGGAATGATGACGGGATTATCATGGATACGGCATTCTCTTTCTCTTCTCCGCGACGAATTACCCCCATGGCTATCATCCTGCGGACGCGGTTCAGTTTCTCTTCCGGGGTCACATCCTGATGACCTCCATAGTATCCTGCCAACACTAAGGACTCGTACAACTTGGAAGCATTCACAACTAGAGGCTGTTGACTCGCCCGCGTCTCCTCGGAGATTGAGTTCACTCCCTCCGCATGGTCCGGTAGGGGGTTTTGTTGCACATTAGGCTGAGCTTCCTTGAACGTCAAAATGTTTTTGTCCAAAGAATCGTTGGACTTTGTACCTTAGCACATTGCAACTATCTACATCATGCCCCCTTTCTCCCATGTGGTACTCGCAGGTCTTGGTTACTTCAAACCCGGCGAACCTCGTGGGGTTGTCTCTAGGTACTTCTTTTGCAACCATCCTCTTTTCAAGAAGCATGGGCAACAGCTTTGACAACGGTCGTGGTAGTGGGGAAAATTCCTTTCGAAAGGGTCTCTTGCCCTTGTCATATGATCGTGACGAGCTCCCTTGAACAGCCATAGGCTTGTGCGCCGGTGCTGTGGGCGACTTAGGGTAAAATGACTCTTGCACGAGCGCTACCTCAACTACAGCTTCCTTATCTTTTCTCGCCTGGAACTTCTTCGTGCCTCCGGTGGATATCTTCCCTTCAATGAGTGCCCACTCAACTCCTTCACCTACATCTACCAGCTGTGAAAAGGTTTGGCATCCCGAAAATACTAATCCTTGGAAGTATTCAGGGGGTAATGTCTTGAGGAATAGTTGCTTCATCTCCCTCTCATTCAAAGCTGGCTTCACCTGTGAGGCCATGGTTCTCCACCTTTGTGCAAAGGCCTTAAATGACTCATTTCTCTTCTTCTCAACGCGGGTCAATTCTTCTCGCGTAGGGGCGAGCTCAGTATTAAATCGGTATTGTTGCAAGAACTCGTTGGTCAAATCTTCCCAACTAGTGAATTCTTCAATGTCTAGCGCAATGAACCACGTCAGGGCAATGCCTTCCAAGCTATCTTGAAACATGTGTATGAGAAATGGCACGTTGTCAGCGTAGCGAGCCATTTTCCTCATGTAATATCTGAGGTGGGTCTTGGGACATCCCGTTCCGTCATATTTTCTTGTGAACTCAGGCTCTTGGAAGTTCTCAGGGAAGTTTGTCTTGGTGTATGGAGACAGCCTATCAGCTCCTTTCAGCTCGTAACCTTGCAAGGCACACAATCGCTCCTCCATCTTTGCCAAGCGTCTTTCACTCTCTTCACTTAGATGGGGCGCTGGGTTTTCCTTTGGAGGAGGATCCAGATTGACGATAATTGGCGTGACAGAAGGAGCCTCCCCAGCAGTTTCTTTCCCAGGAGGATCAGCAACGTGCGTGCCTTCTGTTGACACTAGAGTGGATGTTCCCATGACAGCTACAGCAGGGGGCTCCTTGAGCTTCTGGCTTATTTCAAGCATCATTGTGGTGAGTTGGGCCAGTTGGTCCTCCATCTTGGCCATGCGTACGTTGGTGTCCTCGTTCTCCATTCTGACTTTCGCGCGCGTGCGAATTGGGGATCTCCGCTTGGCCGTGTCGACGATCGGTAAAAGACAATCGATTGGCTAGTACCTAAACAAGGATAGATAAACATGTATAAGCATAGAGTAATGATTAGGCGGTCGGTCCATAACAAAGATCTAATCGCCCAAAATTCACTCGTTTCATTGAAAGCAAGGTTGCTACATAACGCAGGAAAGGACATGAGGGAGAACCCCTAAACAACGAGGCTAATCATGACTCTTATCTCCCGATAACGCGACTCAAGACAAATTCTTTAACATTGTGACATACGTGGGCATGGGCCCATTACATATCGCGCTTGACTCGATCTAACTAGCGAGGACAGCTCTCGCTTGTGACCGCCCCACTAACTCGGGTTAACTTCGAGGCACGATCTTCGGCTTCTTCGAGCTTCCTTTTGAGGCGCTTGATCTCGACTCGATGGGTGGTCTTTAATGGCACGTCAAGAATCTTCGGGCGTAGGCTCTCTGGGATTTTGTGCTTAAGGATATATTCCATCGAGGCATAATAGGTCTTCTCTTGCCCTTCCAACTCCTCTTCAGGCCATATCAGCTTCCGGGGATGGCACATATCCCACATCGACTTGACTAATGTAATGGATTCTTCGTGATCTTGGCATCCATCAGGGAAGTCTATCCTGAGCGGGTCTTCTTGAATCATCGGTGGAAGTTGTTGAACCTCTTGGAACTGACGGGCAACTCGGGTTGGGTAATACTCAGTGACTCCGGTAATTCCCAACAAAGGAATAGGTCCAGTAAGCCCACACACGAACCGCGCTTCTCGAACTCAGAGCCATTTGGCGTGCCATTGGAAATCTTCGGGTCCAGGGTTGGTCATGAAAGCTAACCACTCAGAATAGTGATAGTCAGGGGAAAACGTCTTCCTACCTTTAAACTTTAGGATAGGGTGGCTAGAGTCAGAGATGTCGTTCACGGTCATTAGGCTACCAAACCCTTTAATGTGAGAGAAGAACCAAATTTGCAAGAGTTCAGGAGGAGCATGGAAAGTTTTGTTTTTGTTTTCTTTGAAACGAGCAAGAGAAAGAAAAGTTTCAGTCAGGACGGCGTTAACAAAGTTCTTTCCCATACATACCTCACGAACTACCCATGCCACGGAAGGGTTAATAGCGTTCCTACAATGTGGGAATAACACGAACCCGAAGAAAGCTAACAGGAAGATCCTATTCTTTTGAAAAGATTGGGCATTTTGAAAAAGCTCATTTAGGAATGAAAATGGGCAAGTCTTGCGATTAGCTTTCAAAACTTTCCTCATGTCATCCTCCTTAACTCTAAGGAAATTGGATAAAGTCGATGCATGCTCAGTCCCTACAAAAATGGGCCAATTAACTCCGACACCAAAGGCTTTCCCATGGCAACACTGTATTCTTCCAGGGTTGGAGTGAGCTCGTGGTCACCGAACATGAATGTGCAAGTCTCGGGACACCAGACATGCGCCAACGCTCGTACAACACCATAATGAGTTTCTATTTCTAAAAAGGGAAGTAATCGTCCAACGTAGGATCGAACCCAATCATGGCCAGTCGGGTCTAGTCTATCCCACCATGTGCGAAGCTCGGCTTTCGGGGTAGCAATGATGTGAAGCCCGGGTATCCCCATCGTATACTACTCACAGTTACGATCAACCTAATTTGCCATGAACCAACCAAAAAAAGAAAGCGAATAAGTAAATTACGAAGGAGAGAATTTGAAAATCTTACCCTACTCATTGAGTAGCAAAGCCAATGACATAGACATACGCATGGACGGTGGTTCGATTTCTACTCTAGATGGCTCAAAATGGAGCCATGGGATCACCGGACTGAACCAGTAAGGTTGCGGCTAGGTCGGGTTACCCATGACTCTAGCTTCGTCAAAGAACCGACCCGTGTCGCACGGTTGTAGACTGGGGTGGGTACCTTCAACGTGAAGAAAGAAATTTCGGGGTTAAGGTGGGCGACTCGTACTACGCGGTTGTAGTTGGAGTGGTATCCACCTCAACACCATCCTAGGTGATCCTATGCGGCCCAGGTCCGGCGGCAGGTTGTGTGTGCTATGGTGTAGTGCAATGTAGGAGACTCATGCATGACAATTTAAAAAAACAATCAGCACTTCAAACATGAATAAACCATCCACTCTTATACCCCTACAAAACAAAGGTTAGAAATCACCACCCCTTATAACTCCCATAAACAATCAACATTTGACATGTTATGGATGCACATACTATCTTTGCTGCCAAACAAAAATATTTTTGAACAAGATTAATTTTGGCCTAAGTACTCTAAGGTTCAAAACCAACTCCCCAGCGGAGTCGCCAAGCTGTCGCGACCTACTCTCGGGGGGAGGGAGCAGGTTTAGGGGTATTGCCTAAAGGACGGGCCTAAGGCCCATCATTAGGCGCAAGCTCTCCCAAGCCCATACCCCGCGTGACGTTGGGATATTTTTCATGGATTTTGCACAAAAGGAGTCGCCACTAGCCTATTGGGGTTGGCTAGAAACCAAGTGAGGCATGGGAGCGTGCCTTACTTCCTACGCAACCCGGAGAATCTAGGTTCGGGACTTGATTACACTAATTAACCAATTAGTGCCCTTTCGGTACCTAATCTTGTTCATTTTAACAAAATGATTTTTGGCAGGCAGTTTGAATTGATTTTATACCTATCCGCTAACATTCGAGGTGATCATGCAGGTGCGCAATCATTAGAGTAATAATCATAGCTAACAAGGTCCTAATTGCGTAAAATTAAACACGTGCAATTAAACATAATTAGATATGCAAATAAAACATACTATATAATTAATAAACGAGCAAATAAATGCCTAATTACACTAAAAATGCAATACATAACAATTTTCTAACCAAATCCTACATTTTTTAATTTTTTAAATTTTTAATCTTTTTTTTAAATTTTTTTCTTTTAACAAAAATAATTTTTTTGTTAAAAATTTAAAATTTTTTTATTAAGAAAAAGGTCGAATTTTTTGAATGCTTTCTGAGTTTTTTTTTTGAATTTTCGGAAATTTTTTTTTGAAATTTTTTTGAATTTTTATCATTTTTTAGAAATTTTTTATTTTTATAATTAATTTTTTGAATTTTTTTAAAATTTTTATTATATATTTAATATTTAATATTATTATACTTCAATAAAATGGGTTTGGACCGGGTAAACCCGATCTGACCCGGGACCCAACCCGAATCCGGATCCAACACTTTTAGATTTTTTTTTCAAATATTATAAAATAAAATAAAATAAAAAATCATTTCGGTTGTCTTTTCTCACCGCACACTCCTCCTGCGATTCCTCCTTCCCAAGACCAACTTTTCCTTTCTTTTTAATATTTTGTTTTACCTTTTTTTTTTTTACTTTTTCCATACTTTTTTTTTTTTTTTTATGTTTTTTTTTTTTTTGGGTCTTCTTCTCCTTCGTGCTTGTCCCTCGCACGCCCTCAACCCTCCCGAAGATTGCCTTCTCCTTCCTCGCGACATTCCTCACCAAAATTTGTTCCTTTACCAAAACTAATTCGAACAACAACAATAACCAAAGCACTTAGCATCCTTTCTAGCACCAAACCACCCAACCGTCGCAAATCAACGCCGGCCATCTAACTCCGAGAGTTGATACACCATTTTCGGATGCAAACACCCCAAGCTCTAACGCACATGATTACTTCATGGAAATTGCATGAAATTGCGATGAAAACATAAGAGACAAACATGGTCCAACGTATATATAAACAAGCGCAAATTAGACCGGGTTTGAACGCAAGTTTTTTTTTCGGTTCTCTTTGGGATATTCTGTCAAACGTTGGGCGTACAGCAACTAAAAAATAAACTTACGGGCTCACTCGAGGCTCGAATCCGAGTAAAGATCGACACAATATGCACAAGCAACACACAAAATCCGCTAAGGGACGTATATCACACTCGAACAGATGCGAACACAGCAAATATTTTCAGCCACAACGTACTCACAGACTCAAGTCTCTTTCAAGCATTTCATCGACCGGTTAGCATACACAACAGAAAAGAAGGATCTTCGGACTGGTATAAACTCAAGCACAAGCTTGGACGTCTATCAACATACACTAAGACATCTATGAGCTTTCATGGAGGATCGGTGAAGCCAAAGCTCGCGTGAACAGGTCGGCCGCGAGCTCCAGCCCGAGACCTCGAAGTGAAACGGGAAGCCTACCCGGTTCGGATGGCGAGCAAAGGGCGTACTTCAGGCGACGGCAAAACGCTCTCTCCTTGGTCCTCTATCCCTCTCTCCTGCTCACTCTTTGGTGTTCCTCCCCTTTTTTCCAAAGGCCCTCCCCCGTCTTTTTAAATCTGCTGTAGGTTGCTCCCTTTTGGCATCCCTCCAGAGCGGTTCCGGATGGCCAACGAAGCCAGCTGCCTTTTCGTTCCATCTCCATCTCAAGACTGTCGTTAATCAGCCCCCTCTCCCTGCCCGTGTATGTGCCTGCAGCTATTTCGGTTCTTGGGGGCGAGTTGATGGTATCTTCGGCTAAGATGGCAGCAAGTTCTTTTGGGTTTTGACAACCGCAGGCATCGCCATGTTGCAGTTGTGTGTCATCGCTTCCCCTTCTTCTGCTCTGTCTCCTGCCGCTCCCTTTGTTTTGTTTCTTTCTTTTTTGCAGGTCTTCGAAGACCGACACAGAGGGAAGAAGACCCTCGCTTGTGGGTTGAAAGGGAAAAATGGGGGTTGGGTTGTTGTTGTTTCTTTCTTTTTCTTTTGTTTTACTTTTTGATTTTTTTTTTTTTTGTAAAAATAGGTGTCAACAACCCCGGAAATTTTTCTTGGTGTCAAAACGTTTATCCTTGCTCACGAAACTGCGTGACCATGGGATTTTCTTTTGATTGAGTTAGAGTTAAGAGGATTTGACATTTGTACGCGAGACTGCAGCTAGTCGGCCCATCCTCTTAACTCTAACTTGCTAAGCCTTGTAGTTTAGGTGTTAAGCCTCACATCTCATGCGCCTGTCAATGTGGTTGCCAATTTTTTTTTTTTTTTTTTTTTGAAGTAAGTATTCTTACCTTATAATATGCAATTTATTTACTTTATTACAATTTCGTCGGTCCATGACAATATGTTTCGTGGTCAGTCTTGTTTTATGTGCAATGGGGAAAACCGACGTACAATTCATTTCCTCTCCCAAAAAGAGCTCAAAATGCGGTTGGACCAATTAAATCAAGGTGACCAGGCCTTACGTCCAGTGGTCCCTGATGTGACTGAGAAGCCCACCAAACGTGCACAAATTGAGCATCTTAAGCGGAAAGTGGAAATGCTTGAAGATGAAAATAAGAAGCTTTGCAAGGCGTTGGGTTCCCGAAAGCATATAAATTGATATGTTTTGTTCAATGTTTAGGGACCTTGATTTCAATTCAGTATTTTCAGTTTCTAGTTCAATGTTTAGGGATTTTAATTTCAATTATTAGTTCATTGTTAGGAAGTTTGGTTCAATGTTTAAAATAAATTGTAAATAAAATCGGGTGTTTAGGCCATTGTCATGGGCCATTTTCCTATCTTGTCATTAGTTCTTACATTTTTTTTTACCCCTAGGTAACAACACGGCTCACCCAAGATCGCCAATCCGCACTCGTTCTAGGGCAACAATGGCTGATAACACCGAACAAGTGCGTGTTGCTGAACAAGCTCATATTGCCGCCCTCGAAACGGAAATGAAGCAAGTCCTGAATGTTCTGGAGTAGCTTTATAAGCAAATCGATTCTCTCCAAGCAAACACTGCTCCACCAGCTCTGCAAGTTGAGGTGGTGTTACCACAACATGCTCTCGTGGCTAATCCAAGAGATAAATGCAAGAATATATCCACAAGTGGCCCATCAAACTCTAATGATGCCTCAAGGGAGAAAATTACTGACGTGCTTCAAATTGTTGTTGAGGAGGTACAAGTGATACATTCAGACGTACTAAAAACTAAGCAAGAAAAACGCTTGATAAAAATCGAGGAGAAACTTAAGCAGCTGCAGGGCTCATTTAGCCAAGACCCAACTGATCTGTCTCATTATGCAAAGATCAAGATGCCAAAAAAGTTCAAAATGCCAAACTTTGAAAAGTATGATGGCACCTCTTGCTCGAAGATCCATCTACAGACTTATGTGGTCAGGATGACCCAATATGTTGATAACATCCCTTTGATGATTCAACAATTTCAAGCAATCTTGACATGACCGGCGATTCAATGGTACATTATGAAGAAGATTAATTTGCTGGAGACTTGGGAGGATTTGACTGATGCCTTCTTCAAGCAATATAAATATAATATTGATGTCACTCCATCTCGAGAAGATTTACTTCGCACTGAGAAGAAGATGACGGAATCTTTCAAGGCATATGTGTGGCATCCCAAAATTCAAAGTCAAGCCATAAGGTGTGTTAAAGTCTCTAATTAGGTAATAAAATTTCCTATGATTTAATGCTCTAGCCATTAGTCTTTTAAGAATAGATGATTTGTGCATATGTTTGTGAGAGTTTGACAGATTAATGATCTATGCTTGGCCATGTACTTTATAAATTAAATTTCAATAAACAAAATGTCACAAGACTTTGGCCATGTTGAAAATTAAAATTTAAAAATATTTATAGAAGAAATTCAAAAAAAAAAAAAAAAGAGGGTAAAATTTGATTGGGCCTTAAGCTCGAAAGTGGATATTTAATGGGCCAAGTTGGCTGGCCCATTGAAGCCCACAAGTGGGCTGCCGTCGACCAAGAGGGAGGCCCAAGAGTGGCCGGCCCAAAAGCCCAAGCCCAAAAGCCCATCAAGACAAGTGGCAAGAAGTCTTCATGCATTGGCCTAGACTAGGATGCCATGCATTGGCTAATTTGAAGGCAAGCAATGATTATCAATGATGAGGATTAGGGGGGATAAAAGGGAAGAGAGAGAGAGGAGTGGCCGGTTCATTCGGCCAAGAGA
Source organism: Eucalyptus paniculata subsp. matutina (assembly GCA_017140255.1). Lineage (NCBI taxonomy): Eukaryota > Viridiplantae > Streptophyta > Magnoliopsida > Myrtales > Myrtaceae > Eucalyptus > Eucalyptus paniculata. The sequence goes on along the minus strand of CM029442.1, from coordinate 34,517,032 downwards.
GAGAGTGAGAGAGAGAGAGAGAGAGAGAGAGAGATCGTGCGAGAGAGAGGGAGAGCGGCCGAGAGGGAGGAGGAGCCGAGGAGTCGCCGTCACTCGCCATCCGTCCTCCATGCTCGCCGCTGTGTGCCGTCGTCCGTCCTGTCTAGAGGCAAGTGGGAGTCCTCTAGCTGCTCTTGCATGTGTGCATGTTGCTTGCATGTTGAATTTTTGGGTGTTTAGGTGAGAAAAACCGAAGTATGGTTGGTTTATTCTTGAATGGCATGGCTGTTCTTGCTCGAACAGTGTGAGTCAGAATGTTGTGTGAGCTTGCATGCATGTTTAGAGTCCGATTTTGGCTTCATTTTCTTCATAATAGTTGTAGCTAACATCTTGAACTACAAGATACTGAAATTTCGTGGAAAATGATGGAGATTTGAGGGGCTAAATCTTATCCTACGGAGACCTCAGATCTGGAAAGATTTTACTGACCTCTTGTTGGATTTGTGATTGCATGTTGGTTTGTGTTAAGAATCTCTCTTCTATTTCTTCATGAAAGTTGTAGGGGACATCTTAAACTACAACATACTCAAATTTGAAGCAAAATGAACAAGTATAACCTAGTAAATCGAGTAGATCTTGGATACGGTAATTCTGGAGGTGTATTACAGGACACCCGAGACTCCATGGACCTAAATGACGACTATAATCTGGTTATTTGACTTAGATCTCTTCATTAAAATTGTATAAAACATCTTGATATATAACATATCCAAATTTCAGAGGAAACGAAAGAGTATAGGTAGGTGAAATCTCAGTATTTCGGAGAAGCATGCACTGGATGATTCGGTAATGGATCCAGAAGCTTTGTGAGATTGTATAAAATAATCTAAAACGAATTTGGCTTAGAAGCCTTCATGAAAGTTGTACGAAATTTTCTTGGCTATAACTCGGTAAAATTTCGTAATTTTTGGAGGCCGTATGGATATTTTAATTGAATTTCTTCGGAAACCGTGCGTTCTGGTTTCATCCGAAAACCATATGATGTTTTGTGAAAATTGTGAAATTGTATGAAATTCTATTTGGCCATGAATTTTGCATGAAATTGTCATCCTATTGGCTTGTTTAATAATTTCTTGAATTTTTATAATTTTGGGAAGTTATAGATATTAAATTTAATATTTTTGAAGATAACAAAAAGCTGGAATTTAAATAAATAAAAAGGGCATGAAAAATCGATTATTTTATTGGCCATAAATTCCATTAATTTATTTCATAAATAATTATACCATGTTGCATGTATAATGAGGTCTTGATGTATGCATGACATTGAATTGAGATATATGGGTAAATTTCATGCCAAGTATGACTTGTTTGATGTCACCTCATATGCCATGCTAAATTAAAACCGAAATTGGTAAACATGGATAATGATGAATGAGGAGGTGGTTGTGGTGGAGGATGATGCCGGAATGTATAGAGATGCATTACCGGATTGCCCTAGGAGATTCAGGATGCCCGGAATGTGGGGGGCCGGAAGCCCTGTCGGAGGTTTCTGCCCAAAGGGAATACCTCGCGATGCTAGGATTTGGGGTGCGGGATGCCCGGCCAGGGAGTGTAAATGCCGGAAGCCTTGTCGGAGGTTTCTGCCCGAAGGGAATACCTCGCGATGCCAGGATTTGGGGTGCGGGATGCTCGGTCAGGGAATGTAAATGCCAGAAGCCCTGTCGGAGGTTTCTGCCCGAAGGGAATGCCTCGTGATGCTAGTTGGGATGCAAGATGCTCGGAATGTGGGGGGCCGAATGCCTGGTGGCCTGGGATGGCTGAATGCTGGAAGCCTCGGAGGTCTTTGCCTGAGGGGATGATGAAATTGATGATTTGAGGAATGGGTGATGTGGTGATCAAATTGAAAGCTAAAAGTGGAAATTAAACCATGGCATGATATGCATGATGATATGCATGATGATGATGGTGATGATGATGATATGTGATGTGAAATAATGATGATCACCCATGGCATGATATGCATGATGATATGCATGATGATGATGGTGATGACGATGATTTGTGATGTGAAATAATGATGATCACCCATGGCATGACATGCCTGATGATATGCATGATGATGATAATGATGATGATATATGATATGCATGATGATATGCATGATGATGATAATAATGATGATATATGATATGGCATGATGACATATGTAATGTGATGATGTCATGATGATGATGACATGTATGATATAATGATGCCATGATGATGATGATATGTGTGATGTGATGATGTCATGATGATGATGACATGTATGATATAATGATGCATGATAGTATGCGCATGGCTTCAAGGTAAGTAACGCCTGCAATGCATGTATGATTTGCATGATGCAATGAGTTGTTATTGGATTTCTTTACCTGCTGAGTAGTTGTACTCACCCCTTTTGGGGACCAACATTTCAGATTAGCAGCATGCCACTTCCTGCTGTTACGCGGAGCGTATTTTACGGCATACCTTCGGACGTAGAGGTCGAGTGCGAGGAGTTTGACTATCCTTCTGTCCCTGGTCTTGTGTATATTCGAGTGCGCTGTCTAGTTATGTACGACGTGGGTCTGGCTGGGGGCCCTGTTGTCTAAGAGTTTATATCTGTCCATGTTCGACGCGACGGGGTGATGCGTGGGATGCTGCCGCCGCCATCGCTTGATGCACCAGGATGGGTGTGAGGGCCGTGCGTGACGAGTAGAAGCTGGATTTTTTTGGGGATCGTTGGCCAACACTTATGATGGGGATTGTGCACGCGAGTTGTAGAGGGTCGAGGGTTCTTTTTGGGGTTTTAGGCCGGACGTGGCTAAGTCCCGGCTTTTCCTTTTGATGTATCGACCCAAAAGAAGTCCCATCTTGAAAATATATGTAAATAAGTGTCGTGGCTTGTTTATAAAATTATGGTGATTAGTGGTGTGTATTTGTATCATGATTGGTAAGGGGAGAGATGGTGATGTTTTACTTTGCTTCCGCTGATGAGTCGCGCTGGGACCATTTAAAAAAAAAAATGTGTCGACTAATTACGACACTTCTTTAAAGATGAAAGGTAATAAGGTGTAACATTGGCGCTTGTGGCGACCTGCGAAGGGTTCGGGGTGTCACAATATGTCACAAGATGGAGGACCGTAGCTGCTCATATAACTCCAGAGTCGACAGAAAAGGAGTTGATGGATTTGTTCATGAAGACACTCCCGCCTGAGTATCGAAATCGAATGTTAAGTTCGATTGCCAAGTCATTCAATCAGCTAATCCTTGTCGGCGAGCGAATTGAAGTAGCATTGTGTGATGGATGGGAGTTTGATCAAACCAGCTCGTATGGGAGAGTCTCAACCAAGAAGGATAAGGAACCTGTAGTGGAGGTTAATATAGCTTATGTTCAATCACCTCGCCCTACCCCGAACACCCATTAGGGAGGAGCATGACCATTCTTTGGCCAGCAGAAAAACCTTTCCAAGTGTTAGTTTACGCCACTTCCTAAGCCCTTGTGCAAGATCTTGTCGACCCTTCAAAAGAAAGGATTACTTGCTAAGGAGCCTAAGCGATCTAATCCCGAACGTTTTCCCAACTATGATCCATCCAAGACATGTGCTTATCATATGGGGGAGATAGGGCATTTTGTTGACGATTGCTATACGCTGCAACACAAAATTCAAAATCTTTTGGATGCCAAGGTGGTCTCATTCCGCGATGCACAGCCGAACATCCAGAATAACCCACTCCCTTACCACCCAAAAGCTGTGATGCCATTTTCAATTTTGATGCTAAGCCCATCATGTTTCAGATGATGCATGAGGAAGAAGGGGCAATCGATACCTGTGTTTAATACTTCAAGCCTCCAGGTGTTGATATCAATGTCGGATGGGTAAAGGTAGACAAGCCGGTTGCAGACACCATTCGATTCACTGGAAAGATGACGCACTCGAAGGAATGACTGAATTGTTCAAAGAAAATTTAGTGTTTGCCATTGACAAAGCTCGAGAGTAGGAAAATTTTAATTATTTGCACACTCCTATGCACATGAGTCTTTATCATTTTGCATATTTGCATTTTCAATTCTAGGATTTCTCTCATTTCAATAATGTAATTTGTTTTTCATCCAATACATATACATTGAGAATTTTCATGTTTTAAGGGCATGTTGAAGTACACCAAACTAGCCCTGTGATGAAATCCTACCCAAAAGAAAATGGCAAGGAGCTAATTCTGAAGGCCGGGCTTCTTCATGTTCCCTTGAAAAAATTTTCAAAACAAAATAATTTTCCAACATGCATCTAATTTACTCTGTTTGTTTCTTTTAGTTATCTGCTTTATGTTTCAGGTGCAGCCCTGCGCATATTTAAGGAACCTCTATGAGCTCCCTTAACAGCTTTGACTTTATGATTTGATAGAGCATGACCTTTTTATCATTTCAGAATGTTTTCACATGATGTGTAATTCACCAATTCCACTTGAAATTTATCAAAATGGATAATTCAATGAAGGATGTTGAGTTACTTGAACATGTTAAATGATGCTAAACGAGGTATGAAAGACAAGCCTAATCCCATACACAGTTCCCTGTCTATACATTGTGAGGTGAGTATGGAAACGTTTTGTGTTTCAAGGTGAAGAGTTTTCTTGCAAGAAGTACAACAACTAAAATGACGAGGGGTAGTTCTTTTCTCTACTGGTGAACCCTTATTTAACCCTTATTTGAGCCCAAATACTTGAAGAATTTCTTTCATACTAACCCTGTCAAGGACCACCCCACATCGGGGCAAATGGAGGTAAGTTGACATTGAAGGAGAGGGAAATGGATAGAAATTTTCTTGTTTTCACTTGTATCAATCTTCAACTTGTGCTATTACATTGAATTCATGTGGTAATTTAAGTGTCTTAGGATGATGAAGAGTGTTTCTTTCACTATCCTACACACTTATATCCTTTGCATAGCCCACTTGAGTCTGTGATTTCGCTTCTTTTAAACCCAGTTGATGATCATCCCCCACACTAGGGCAAGACAAGAGATAGATGAAGACCCTTGAAGGTTCGAGTGTCATTTAAAGTATACTTGACACACACATTGTGCGCAAGAACTGAAATCAAAATAGAACTAAGGAGCATGAAAAAGCAGTGTGCCTAGTAAAAGCAAGGCCAATGCCCGTGAAAAGAAGAGAGAAATGACTGATGAATTGGGGGGCATAAAAAAAAAGCGGTGTGCCTGATCGATGCCCATCATCAAAGAAAATGATTTTAAAAAGAAAAAATGTTGAGAAAAAATCTCTAGTTGAATAATCATTGGCATCAGGTGATAAACTCTTGAGCCAATAAAGAAATATGTCAAGAAAACAATCCGTGGCGAAGAAAACTGGTGGTAATGTCAAGATGATCACCAACTTTGACCCCTATACACATCTTTGAGCCTAACGATTCTTTCGTTTCTCAACCCATAAACCTAGCCTATGTTACGTCTTTTACAAAGTCTCTTTAGATTAGGGCATTTGAATTAACATAGGAATTCGCATGTTTTGAGCATTGCTCGAAGAAGTGCGAGCAAGATTATTTCTTTCTCATTTTGCAGGGTTCTTGACTTGTAAACCCGGAAATGATTACGGAATTGTTCTTTCAATTGCCTTAACTCAAAGAGTCTCTTTGTTAAGCCATTGACTAAGCCCGCATTACAATCCTTGTCAAAGACCTCTCAGATTGGTAAGGTCGTGTCGCTTGCAAGAAAATTCGAACTCTTGTCGACAAGATGATGAAATTGAGTGATATATTCTCGCATCAATGGTTGGGACAAATAACCCCTCCTAAATGAGAGCGAGTGAAAAAGCCTTTTTCACACCAAAAGTGTCTCATTTAGCATGTTCAAGAGATTCACAGCTTAGTGAAAATTGTCATAATGATAATTCTTCCCGGTGGAAGTTTGAAAAAAAAAAAGCCATCATGCATAGACCTTCATTGAATTTAAAAAAAAAAATGAAATGAATTTTTCTTCAAAGACCAAAGGATTTGTCTTTGAAATCCTGAGTTTGTTCAGTCATCTTGGTGCTTGATGAGAATTCCAAGTACCCATTTATAAAATGTTTTCAAATGTCTAGTTTAAGTTCCAGATGTTTGAATCTATAAACGCTTGATGTGATTTCCAAGTGTTTGTCTTTTCAAACATCTGATGTGATTTCCAAATGTTTAGTAAAATATTTTCAAATGTCTAGTGTGAACTACAGATATTTGAACCCTTAAATGCTTGATGTGACTTCCAAGTGTTTGTCTTTTCAAACATCATAAGTAATTTCCAAATGTTTAGTAAATGTTTTCAAATGTTTGACGTGAAAATCATATTTTTAAAATTTCAAGTACTTGATGTAACTTCCAAGTGCTTGGTTTCTTTCGGAATCTGACGAGAATTCCATATCCCTAAAGACTTTGTTTCAAGAGAAATTTTGAGCCTTTCAATTATCTGAGGAGAGTTCCAGATATTTGTTCGGTCTCATAGGAATCATTTCACACCCAATTATACAAGTATGTATTTTTCTTTGCATTTGCATTTCATTGGGCATAGACATATTGAAATTTATGTTCCTGACCAAATCATTGCATTTACATTGCATTCTTTATCACATAACTTTGCATCCATTTCTTTAAAATAAAATAAAAAGAAAAGAAAAAGAGGTCATTAACATTTGCATATTCATTTTCCATGGTTTAAATTTAGGTGTCATTTATCTTTGAAGGAAACCTCTATGAGCTTCCCTTCAAAGAGGGGCAGCTGTTGACACCTAATTTAAATTTAGAAAATAGAAATAGAAGTTAATCTTTTATTAGAGGAAAACTTTTTTTTTTCAAAAAAAAAATTTGAATTCAAAAACTCAACAGTCAGATTTTGGAGCCACTTTTTTGTTGAAGAAGTTGAGTGAATATCGCCAAATCTTTAACAACTTCGAGTTTTTCCTCTATAAAAGGAAGGCGAGGTTTCAAAACCGAGGGGGGTGACTTCTCTTCGTCGAGGGAAAAAGAAAACAAAAAAAGGAAAAGTCAAGAGAAGCTTTTAGTTGTGCAGAGAGAGAGTGCAGGGAAGGTGGAGAGAAAAAGCGAAAATAGGGAGAGAGAGATGACGTGAGGAGAAAAGTGAGAGTGGGGAAGGGTTCGGCAAAGAGTGAGAGAGATGGGTGAGAGAAAGTATAAAAAAGGCAAAAAGATGGACTACTGTTCATCTTCCTCATGAGTTTCTGTTTATTGTCTCTGCTGCCCATTTCCTCCGCTCTGCCAAGATTGCTACCGCCGCTCTTGCGCCCCCACATTGCCACCGATTCGAGATCCTCTGCTCGCACCGCCGCTCAACTCCGCTAGCACTTGCCGCCGGAACTCCACAACCACGAGCACCCTCACGATGACCCCACACTCCCGGCTGATGCAAATCGCGACACCAGTAGCCTTCCCCTGGCACTGACGCCAACAGCCGCTCCGTCTCTGACTGAGTAACCACTGCTCTGCCCCTGCACCGGCCACTACACCATCAACTCTGCTCGACGCCCCCTGCTGCTGAGTTTTCCACTGCCGCGCCTCGCTTCACCTGCAACGCCCGTAGTAGCCGCTCATCGAACCACCCGCCCTCTACTGCTCCTGCACCAGCGATGGTTGCTGCTTTGCTGTTGCTGGTTCGAGCTTGTTACCTCTCACCAGAGCTCCGACGACCGCGACACCTACCCTCCGTTGTGCTTGCACCTCAGCCACTCACCACCACTATTTTCCGGGATCCTTTGTCGGTTCTTTTTGCTAGAGTTACCATCCAATTTTGTGCCAACTCGGTGGTTTTGTTAACCGGTTTTTATCACTTTTGTTACTGGATGAACCAATGTTGCTGTGAGTTTGACGTGGCTGATCTGATACTTTTTCTCTCTCGTCAACTCGGCCAAATTACACCCCCCCCGGTCGAGACGTGATTTTTCCTTGGGGCTATTCTCTATTTTCTCTTTGTGCAAGTGCTGTTTTTAGCAACAAAAAGCCGTGCCCTTGGCTAGGTAATTCCTTTAGGCTAAATTCAGTTCAAATATTCTGTTTCATAGTTTTTTATTCTAACTTGATTTGTTTTGATTTATTTTTATCATTATCTGATTAGAGAATTTGTCATATTAAGTCATAATAATAAAAAATATTGAGCCGCGAGACGTTAGGCTAGATTTTTGATTATTTCGACTTTTCATGGCAAATTCATGAATTGCTTTGCATCATTGAAATAAATGTCATTGGTTTATATTGATGAATTTTCAATAGGACATATTTTGGTGTGTTATTTGTTCATCACATGTCATGCATTATGTGTCATTTCTAGGATTTAGGTATTTAGGTCCATATGCATTTCATATTTAAAGCTTTACATTTTGATTTTTTAGATTCATATAGGATTAGGTTAATTTTCCTTTAATAAAAAAAAAAAAAATGTTATTTAGGTTATATAGATTTCATAATGTGCACACCACATGTTGTGCTTTAGTTAGTGGGTCATAGGTTAATGTTTTAATATTCTCGTCATGCATTTTTTTAATAAAAAAAGGCCAAAGATTATTATTGCATCATTATGTTGTTTTAATAAGAATTATTAAGTAATTAAAAAAAAAGAAAACACAAAAGGTCATTTATTTGGTCAGTTAATAAATTAGTTCATAATTAATCCCATTTTAGATCATCATTGTTTAGTGTAGGTTGCATATATATATAAAAGAATCATAAAAAAATCATAAAAAGAACATACATATAGAATTATTATGTCATTCATCCCATATCATGTAGTACATGCATATTTAGGATTATATAAATTAGATTGCACACATATGGTGATAGTTCAAATTATGCCATATAAATCGCATTTCATATATCATTAAAGTAAAATTCATGCATATTAAGTTTAGATTAATATTGCATAATAATAAAAATTAGGTGTCATGTCATTTATAAATCATATTTAGGGCATGCATTTTTATTAGCATTTTTTATTGAATGTTATTTTATTGATTGTGCACCCGCATGACCACCATTTGCATGTTAGTAGCTTAAGTTAAAATTAATCAACATTGCATGAAAAATATTTTTGAAATTAAAATAAAAAGGTACTGAAAGGGCGTTAGACTAATCTAGCGTAATTATGTCCCCGAACCTACTAAATCTCTTGTTCGCAAAAGTAAAGTATTCTCTCATACTTTACTTGGGTTTCTAACCAACCTTAATTGGTTAGTGGCGGCTCTAAATTGAGTATAATTGCATGTTTAAATGAGTTAATTTCTTAGTATCAAGTCACGATTGGTAGGACTTGGGAGGGTGCGTGCCAAGTCTTCGGACATAGTAATCCAATAGCCTTCTTTGAGTAATTCACCCTCGGGAAGGTCACAACAGTGATGGTGGAAGAAGACACGGCATGGGCGATGCGCGGCTTACTTCGGCGCTTCCTTGGCTGGTGGTGGTGGTTGCATGGGCTGAGAGGAGGGGAGAGGATGGCTTGGATGGTAGCTATAGGTGAGTGAGAGAAGAGATGAGGTTGGAGAGAAAAGAGCTAGGGGACAAGGACTCCACTTGCCTCGATTTTCTAATGCGTTGTCCCTTTGATCTCTCCCTACCCAAGTATGGCTCCCGGCCACCATTCAACCACCAATGCACCTCTCACCACTCATGAAATGTTCCAAAAATGGCTAGGGGAAGGGGGCACACGAATTTGAGGGGCTTTAGCTTGAATTGATCTTAATTTCATCATCAATTCAATCTCATATGACCTTTATAAATTCAATTGACATCTCAATGTTCCAATTGATATTTTTCCTCACCTATGGATCCATCTTGCATCCCCATTTCACGACCAAAAACGATCCCGGCCTTTTTCTGAACAAAAAGGGTCATATGCCAACTTTTTCCCAAAAGATCTCGGGTTCTAGAATAATCTTCTGAGACTGAGTTGACATTCCTAGAATTTATTGTGACATGACAGAATCTTTAATTTCTGAAATCAGACTTGAATTCGCAGTTAATTTTTATTCGACGCTTTTTTAGCGTGACCTAGGTTACTAGATAGCTTTCAGAGATTTTTAGTGTAAATGACCCGTGGTTGATTTTCTTCGAGCCACAAAGAACCCACTCGACACATCGGTGGTCTCGATTGTCGTGAAAATCTCAAGGATTCAAAAATGGACATCGGGTACCAAAACAACAGAAGAATCAGTCTAGGGCTGGCCAACAAAATTTTCCATTTAGTGGTGTCATGCATGATTAGCCACACATCTCAGTCGATTAGGCCTATCTTTGATCTCAAATCGATTTTTAACTTTGCCGTAATGGCGTCTAAAGATGAATACAGTTGAATAGCCGATTCCTGGTTGAATTCTCAAGTTTATTTGCCTTAAAGTCCTTAATAGCTTTCCCAGACAATCTAGTTATCTTGAAAGTGTCAACTCTAAGAATAGCCCTATAGGCGCATCAATGAAAGGCTCGATTTATTTAGTAGAAAATAGGACTAAGAATCTAGGATGTCACGGGATGGACCGTCCAAACTGCAGAGGGACTCGATGACCTCCTCATCGAGTCACATGAACCATGCCTAAAAGAGATGAGGGCCCAAATACCCTAGGCCCTCATCAACCCACACCATCGCAATGTGCCTTAGATACCCGATGTTGGCTTCCACATCCTTTATATCGAGGATCACCACCTCCATCTGCACTCGTAGACCATAACAGGTTAGGGATGACTCATAATGACAAGCATAAGAAAGGGTGAAACAACAACAAATAAATTTGAAAACTCAATAAGTAAATGTGACATCTTGGATTTTTACTTCTGCTTTCAATTAAATTAATCTGGCCTTTCATCAATGCGCTTATAGTGTTATTCTCAAAGTTGATCACTTCTAAGATAATTAGACTATCGTGGGAAGTCATTAAGGAATTTTAATGTAATAGACTTGGGAATTTGACCATAAATCAATTACTCCACCGTGTTCATCTACAAAGATCATTACGACACAGTTAAAAGTCGATTAGAGATCAAAGATAGGTCGGTTTGATAGAGATGTGTGGTTAAATGTAGGTGATTCCACCAAATTGAAAAATTCTTAACAACCAGCATTAGACTAATTTTCTATCATTTTGGTACCTTGTGTCCGTATTTGAAATTTCGAGATTTTTACGACCATTGAAAGTTACCAATGTGTCGAAGAGGTTCATTGTGGCTTGAAAAAAATTGACTACGGGTCATTTGTACTAAAAATTTCTGAAAGTTACCAGGTAGCTTAGGTTACGCTAAAATCGCGCCAAATTGAAATTAATCATGAACTTGAATCTGATTTTAGAAATTGAAAGTTCTTTCATGTCACGATTCATTTTAGAACGTTGACTCAGTCTCCAAAAATTTTTCAACCGAGGAAAATCAAAGGACCATTTTTTATCACGAAATTGGGATGCAAGTGGGTTCTATTGGTGAGGAAAAAAGCCAATTTGATTGATGATACATCGGTGGGATTTATAGAAGTCAAAATGAGTTGATTTGAGGAGGATTGAAGTTCAATTAAGCTTAAAGTCTTCAAAATTCGTATGCGCCCCTTGCCCACAACATATGGACCAATTCAAGACTTCTAGAAGAAGCAAATGGTCTAGAAAACTAGCTAAGGAAGACAGCTTGGTGGTGGGACCAAAGGAAGGAGACCAAAGAGGATAAGTGAGACCAAGGCGGTCTCGCTTTGGAGTATCTCGACCCTCACCGTGTCCCCGTTGTTTTGATCCGAGTGGATCTTTAATCAAGTGAGTTTAACTCACTAATCTTACTTAGTAAGTTAATGATGTTTAATGATTGATTAGTTTAGACTAAGTATGGATTAGGTGGATAGTTAGATTATATTAGCAATTTAGTTAATCGATATTGCATGTTAGGTGGTTAGCTTAGTGCAATTGGCAACTAGATAAGCTCTAGTATTTATCTAGAGTGGTTTGTAAATTTTCCAGGCCCATCTCGGCTTTTAATTAGGCTTTATGGGCCTAAGTGAGTATTATTGGCATTTATTTATTTTCTGGAAATTAGATCGGATAACTGATTATTGGAATTTTATGCTGATTGTAGTGGTGTAATCTATTTATTTAATTGACTGTTATTTTGTGCGAATTAAGTGTGATTTGCAATTTTGGGTATTTATCCCAAAATTTAATAATTTAAATAATTAGTTAGAAAATTACCGAGCGTCGGTTTACAACATCAAAATGTGTTTTTGGACTGTGGGAATTAGTGGGATTTTCAAAGGTAAAAATATTATATTTTGGTTAAGATCGACCGTGTACGCACATACAATTATTTTTATCAAGTATGATAAAAATGGTGATTTGGTTAGAAGGTCAAGATGATATACTATATTAGTCTATGGACTCTGATATAACAACTTAGGGTGAGCAATATACCGGTATGCTATTTCCGCCTAAGGGCTATGATATATTAGTTTTGGGTGAGCAGTATACCTTAGCAACTTCTGGTGAGCATTATTAGTATACTATATCAACTTACGGGCTCTAATATGACAGCTTTAGGTGAGCAGTATACTTTGTTGTCAGTTTCGGTGAGTGATATATAATTTATCAGCTTTAGGTGAGCTATATTATCTATCTTCAGCTTAGGGTGAGTAGTCCTTGATGTGATTGAACTGGATAGATAGTATTGACTAAGATGACCGGGAGATGGTCTTGTTAACATGGAATCGACTGAGTCAATTGATTGATGGTTCAATCTGATGTGATGATTTGATTTATGTATGTGACTCAATGAAATTATAAATTATACTGACTCGTAGGAAGGAACTAAGGCAATGTGAGTTCTCTAATTAGTGTTTGTGCTTAGGCAGCCATTGGGGCATATTTTCTTTCTAGTTAAGTCTTATGGAGTTGAACTCATTGAAACATCATCTCACCCTATCGTGGGGATTATTTATTTGCTTCCGCATGCATATTAAAATTAATGGATCGGTAATGCGTCCTAGGATGTCACTATTTAATTGACTGTAGAGGGATCGGCACGCATTCGAAGAATCGGGGCGTGACAATGTGGCATCCAGAATTTTGTGACAACTCTTAGATGTATGATGGTCTATGACTAAGTGACGGAAGCATCGCCGATACTATATTTGACCCCATTGACCTGTGCACACTTGTTCCAATAATACTATATAACAACACCACCTAAGTGTATATGGAATAAGAGAGGAATTTGGATTTTTACCAATTGAATTTTGAGAATCGGGGGAACGAAATTCAGCCATGCGCGAGAACACACATGCCCGCGCGAGGAGGAGTCGTTCACGCCCAAATGCCACCCAAGTTCTTCTTCATTGGGTCAATTAAATTAAGGAGTGTTGACTGAAGCTTGGCTGGTGATGGCCACATTGCTTCTATGCGGGCAGCCATCGAAATGCATGGTAAGACAAGCTGAAGACACGTACACCCCAGTTGTCTTCGGTTCTTGCTGCCACCAAAGGTTTTGCTTGCAAAATTGACTAATTAGTCAACAAGTGAAGGAACAAAACTTGCAGACACAGAGGGAGGAGAGAGAATGAACCGAACGGAATTTTGAGCGAGAGAGAGAGCGAATACAAAGAGAGTTCGAGTGAGGGAATTTGCGGGGGAAGCAAGCGCACGAGTGTGAGCTGTGAGGAAGGAAGAGAAAGACCACCTTCCGTCCCTGCTCGAGCTACCGCCGTCGACACTACTTGTCTTCGTCGCCGTTGAGCCGCATCGCCAAACCGAGCCTTGTTTTGCTTGGAATTGAACTAGAGAACTTGAGGCAAGTGAAAGTTCATCAACCTATACCATGTAGTGCTGTTGTTGTCTAGCGGAGTGCAATAGACTTGGAGGTGTTTGAGTTGTGATTGTTGGATGCTAGATTTAGAATGGGTAGAAGTAGTTCTCTTAGAATTGGTAAACTGTTTCATGTAAACAGCATGACCTTTGATGATTCTGTGAATTTTCTGTAATTATCCAGTTAGAATTGGACTCCAAATTCTGAATGAAATTTGGAGGAAACACCCTTAGGAATAACATATCAAAATTTGAGAATGAATGGACAAGGTTTGGTCAGTAAAACGATTTTCTTTGTAAATGTTAAATCTGGAAGCTATTTCAAATGTTAGTAAAGAATATTGCAATTATTGCTCCTGATATATAATGAATATGATTTAGTGTTCTTCATGAGACTTTTTCCTTTAGGTCTTGTTTATAACATATGCAAATTTCAGAATTTGCTAAGTTCATTTAGGGGTTATTCCAAAATTATTTCTAAAACAGTGCATTGTGAGGTTTGAGCTGTTTTGTTTCGAATTTGCTCAATTTGTCCCTAAAGGTGAATGTTTCTTGAGTTGTTATGTGGCATGAGGATATTGGCATTCATCATATCATGCAATAGTGAGATTCTATGAAGATTCATGGGACATCTTGTCATAGCATTGAAAAGTGTTTTTGGAAATTAAGATGTTAATTGTTACCATTGGACCCTCGGGTCAACGTTGCCTCGGGAGTCGGGATGCCCAAAGGATCGAATGTGTCGATGCCTTGTGAATGCCTGGTTGTATTATGAATACATGCCTAGAGGTTTTTTGTGGCATCCGAGAATCTCGACGACCTGAAATATTTATTTTTGAAGAAAAGGAAATTCGTCTTTGAATGGCCATATGGATAGTTGCGCCAACGGCCGAATTATTTTATCTCTTGGACTGAACGTCCTATGTAAATTGAATATGGAAATATTAATCGATTTCTATGGAAACCAAAAATGCCATATGATTGTGCAGAAATTATGGGCTTATTATTATTTCACTATGGGCCATTTAAATGGGACACTTTGGCCTCAATTTTTTAGGCCCAAGCAAGCCCAAGAAGCCCAAGGCTGTCGACCAAAAAAGGGGAGGGGGAAGGAACCGGAGGGGGAGGCCGCACCACCCTCTCCACTCGTCCTTTCCTTGAAGCCAGTTGTCACCTGCATGCAAAAGTTAATTAGCTAACTAATGAAAGAAAGAAAAAGCATTTGGATGGAGCAAGAAAGAGAGAAAAACCGAGAGAGTGGGCGAGCAGTCCGAGTGAGAGAGAGAGAGAGTGAATTCGAGCGAGTGAGCGGGCGCGCGGGTGTGAGCCGTGGGAGAGGAAGAAGAAGATCATCTTCCGCCATGTTTGAGCTGCCGTCGTCAACGCTGTTCATACCCGTTGCCGATTGAGCCAAGCTGAGATCCCCGAAAACCCTGTTTTTGGCTAGTAACCGAGTAGAAGTGGTAGAGGCAAGTGAAAGTTCATCAACCTATGTCTTTGCATGCTGAATTTTTTGGTGAAACACTGGTAGATGTGAGAAAAACGATGAATAGGAAGCTGCATACTGAGTTTTTGGATAATAGAGATGAAGATTGAATGCTGAAATGGATTGAAAGTGATGTTGTTGTTTTGTGTTGGATTGAGTAGATGAGTCCTAGATTGAAGCTACCAGCCATTGCATGTTGTATTAGGGCCTTGTATGTTTCGAAAATTGGGTGTGAGATGGCTGTGTGAATCGAGCAAGGTAAAGAAGGGGTTGCCGAGGGAAAGATGTAGTATATAATGAGATGAGTGAGTTTAGGGATGAATGTATGCCTTAAACTGAGCTGTGGAAGGTTTTTCTATTGATAAGATCTTGATGGAAGTATCCTTAGATGCTGTGGAAGAGATTTAAAGGATTGTAAGATAGATTGGTAGAGGAACAAATGATTTGATTGAATTAGATATGAAGAAAATTGTATATACCGGTTCTGTTTGGGAGAAAGTTAGATGGAAAGTCCTTCTAATTGTATCGCTTTGATTTATAATGATGAAAATAAGGGAAGGAACCATTTTATTTAAAGATTACATCCATTAGATGGAGTTTGACATTTAGGTATAGCCATATGAATGAAAATCATAAAGGTAGAAGTGAACCTATTGAAAACAATGAACTGTTTTGGAGAGGATAGCTTGACTAGTGATGATTCCAAGAATTTTATGAAATTTTATAGATAGAATTGGACTTCAAAATATAAATGAAAGTTGTAGGAAACATCCTTAGAAATAACATATCAAAAATTGAGCATACATGGACGAGGTTTGGTCAGTGAGACGAATTTTCCTTGTACATATTGAATCTGGAAACTATTACTGGATGCTAGTAAAGATTATGGCGATTACTACTCTCAGTAAAGTGAGATATGGATTTAGTATTCTTCACAGAAAATGTCAATCTATGTCTCTAATATAACATATCAAAATTTCATAATTTTCTGAGTTCATTTGGGAATTATTCCGAAATTTTTACCAGAACTGTGCATTTTAATGATTAAGCTGTTTTATGTCGAATTTGCAAAAATTGTCCCAAAGATGAATATATCTTGAATTGTTATGTGAAATGATGATACTAGGATTGGCATATTATGCAAACTTGAGATTTGATGAAGGATTCTTGGGACATATTATTATTGCATTTGAAAGTATGTTTAGAAATTAAAATTGTTAATTGTTGCCGTTGGACCCTCGGGTCAACGATGCCTCGGGAGTCAGGATGGCCAAAGGATCGAATGAGTCGGTGCCTTGTGGATGTCCAGTGGCCCTAAGTGGCTAAATGCTGGATGTTTTCCTTAGGAGCTTCAAGATGCCCGACTGTATGCTTGTTGGTACATAAATCCGGAGGGCTGGGGTAATCATTCTCATGGTGAGCTTCAAAGGTATTCCTTGTGATGCCAGGTGGGGTACGAGATGCCTGGAGGTGTGGTACACCCTAGATGCCTGGTGGCCCTAAGTGGCTGAATGCCAGAGGCTTTCGTGATGCCAGGGTGGATGCGAATGCCTAGAGGGACGCAAACATTGGTCCTCCATGGGATGAAATCTTTCGAATGATAAAATGGATGATCCTACTATATGTGTGTGTTGATCTGGTTATAGGACTAAGTTGTATGACATGGAATGGGACATGTCATTTCAGTTTGGCTCTATGATCAAGACTTGTGTATCTGACATGATGCATTTTGATCCAATGAAATTGCATTTGCCATTGCATTGAAGAATTTCATGATTTTGATCCATGCTTATTCTTTAACTATTTGTTTTGTCTATCTTGCATGAATCTGGATATTGATGGTATTGCTTAATATAGTTTGAGGAATCTTTTACTGCTAAGTGGCTGTACTCACCCCGTTTGGGGACTAACATTTCAGATTAAAAGATTCCTTTACTGCCTATCACATGTGGTACTTTTTACGGTGTCCCGGTCGACGTTGAGTGCATGTGTTCAGAGCACTTTCATGTTGGGATTCGAGGATTGGTTTTCATCCGAGTATGAGTCCTAGTCATGTATGACGTCGGTTTACCTGATGGCCCCGTAGTTTAGGAGTTTCTATTGATGCACGTTTGATGTGATGGGATGATGCTAGGGATGTTACCGCTGCCGCTAGCCGATGGATCGGGCTGGGTGTGAGCTTGTGTGATGAGTAGCAGATGAAGCTTTTTGGACTACCAACATTGTCTGATAGACTCATGTATAGATTTATTGGGAAATGAGAGAAAATGAGAAGTCGGTTATCTTTTGAGTATGTAGCCGTGTCTAGAAAAACCACGGCAAAATTTCGATGTATCGACTTATGATGTCTATCAAGCTTATGTAAATGAAAGTGCTCAGCTTTATCTTATAAAATTTTCTAGTGGGTGTGCATCATTTCAATCTTTGGGATAGGGAGATGTGATTTTTGCTTCCACTATACAATAATAAATTGCATAGGGACCAATCAAAAAGTTTATAAAACCCCCCAGGATATTTGGATTTATCAAGTTTGTATGGTATTAGAGTATTAGGCTTGTAAGGTAAAGAGTAAGGGCATGGTTTATGGCGACCCTAATGGATCGGGGGCCATTCAAGGGGTGCCACATTTTTCCCCAGGAGCATCGGGATGCCCGGTGGTATGTAGGTACGTAATTTCGGAGGTTAGGGGTAACCATGTCTATGGCCCCCAGTGTTTCCTCATGACGCTAGGTGGGGTGCAAGATGCTCGGAGATTGACTTAGTGCTATGGATGCCCAATGGCCCTTGTGGTTAGATGCTATAAGCTTTCGCAACGCCAGGTTGGGTGCGAAATCCCAGCAGGATGCAAACATTAGTCCTCTGGGGGGATAAAACCGTTTGAATGATTAAAACTGATGATTATATTAAGTATGAGTGTGGTCTGGTTATGAGACTAAATTGTATGGCATGGAATGAAACGTGTCATAACAGTTTGGCCCTATGATCGGGACTTGTGTAACTGGATATGATGCATCTTATTTGTTGGAATTGCACTGGTCATTGCACTAAAGAGTTATATAATTTAGATGCATACTCATTCATTGATGGCCTATCTTGTGTATCTTGTATAAAATTGGATCGTGATGGCTTGCATAGTATAGTTTGATGGATCTTTTACTGCTGAGTGGTTGTACTCACCCTGTTTGGGGACTAACATTTCAAACTAGAAGTTATGCCTCTGCTACCAGTCACCCCCAGCACATTCTATGGTATACCGGTTGACCTTGAGTGTGAGTGTACGGAGCACCATCATCCTAAGATACGAGGGCTGGTTTTTGTTCGGGTGAGGATACTAGTTATGTTTGACATTGGTTCTTTCGCCGGCCCAGTGCTCCAGGAGTTTCTAACAGTGTTCGTCTGTCGTGATGGGAGTACGCTAGGGCTGTTGCCGCTGCCGCCAGCTGATGGACCAAACTAGGTGTGACCGAGAGTGATGGTTAACAGATGAAGCATTTTTTAGACTGTCGACACTAACTGATGGACCTATGTGTATAGTTGTTGTAGAGTCAAGTACTTTTGAGCATAGCCGAGTTTAGAAAAGTCTTGGCCTTTTGATGTACCGATATGTGATGTCCATCAAGTTATGTGAATAAAAGTGTCCGGCTTTAGCTTATAAAATGTGTAGTTGGTGTGCATTATTTTTTAATATGGGATGGGGAGATGATGGATATGCTTTCGCTATATAAATTGCGCAGGGACCTATAGAAAGAATATAAACCCCCAGGACCTATGGATTTTGTTTAAATTTCTATGGTATCAGAGTAATGGATTTTCAGGTTAAATGAAAGCACAAGTGAGACGTATATGTGGCGACCCCAACGGATCGGGGGCCGTTCGAGGGGTGCCACAGCGGGCAATAAATCACTTAAATCTCATATAAGTAGATGCCTCGTATCGGAAACTTATGAAATTCGATGCCAACTTATCTATGGTGGATCAATAGCAAAACCTTTACTTTGCCTTAACTAGATATATTAAGAGAAGTCCTCAATTACCTTAAACATTCGCACTATCAAGAACCTATAAAATATCTCATACTCATAAAATTGTAAGCATGCCAATTAATAACTTCAACAATGTATGTGTGCTTCTAGAGCCCTAAATAATGATACAAATTCATGCATGCCTCATAAAATACAATTAATAGCATATAAAATTCCCATGTGTCAATTGTTAGCCTCTAAAATATTAACAGTCTCAAATAATGACATACAAAATATGTACGTGACATATAACAACTTCAAAAGTATGCACATAACACTTAAATGCCTCTTATATGCTTTTCGCCTCAAGAATCACATAATACCCCATAGTATTATGCTATCTTGAATCCATTTTATACACATAGCCGAAACCCTTCAGCTCTTCCGAAAACCTCTGGAGCATTGTCCCGCCCCATCGAGCATAGCATTTGAAATCCATCAGGCATTGTTTTCGATAACCATCCACACGAGTGGATCCAAAATCCATCAAGCATCATCCTGAAATCCATTGTCGATTATGACAACACAGATTAAGCACGCAACCAATTCTTATCTTTCTCTTTTGTCCAATGTATTAATGCCTCAAAGGCATGCTAAGCGGTATGTATCTTATGGCCTATTGAAACTACATCAATAGAACATGCTAAGCACAAAACGAGAAACCATGGTTGGGCCCATTACGTTTGACCACCGGCCTAAGTCCAATCTAGATCAGAAATGATACTCCTTAATATCACCAAACCAAGAGTGAGACCCAGCCCAGCGTGCTTCCACGCACATCTAAGAACCATTGCAAATCTCTTTTCGAAGGCTTGGGGTGTTCTCAAGCATCAACCATGGACTATGAACATATACATATTTATAGACAACTTCTAATAAACAATTACCAAGCCTTGCCATCAATATTAATTAACATCACATCGAATAAACACATCCAATAATAACGATGATTCCAAATAACTCAACCTAGAATATAACAATAACCCAACGACATTATAGAACAACGATTTCTTGAAACCAAGCATAGACATGGACATAGACAAGTCATTCCCACTAACAACAACAAACATGCAACCTTGACAATAAGATAACCATTCCTCGCCCACCTTGAGTCTCCTAACTTAGGCAAACTCATGAGTAAACGATACAAAATAAGTACATGGTTCTAACCTTTCTAAGATAGTTTGATCCTATCTCCTAACACAAGCAAAACCAACCTAAACCCGAGCAATGTAACACAATAGCCTAACCAATGTTTAGGGGATCCACTTACAAAAATCAAGACAAGAAGAGGTACAAAAGCTTAGCAGAATCCCCTAACATTTTAAATAGACTAATTATGTGAGAAGATGGTGGAAGGAAGCCTCCATATAGTAGTGAATAAAACATTTGATAGGCCTACACTATTGGTAAAGTGATGCTCTACCTCTTATAACGTTTCAAATCCTAGCCAACAAGAAACAAGGCTCCATCGACTTGTTTTGAAACCATCTACCGTTTCATATTTTTCTTTGGTGAGCTATTTCCATTTTTTTTTTTACTTTTTCTTTATTGTAATAGTTAAATAAAAAGTAGAAAAGAGAATTGTAGAAAGTTTTATTATGATTAGATATATTGAAAAGAGGACATGGAAAGCCTATTTATAGGCTTAGATAGAGCAAATCGAAGAAAATCAAATCAAATATGCATAATCAAACATAGTCAAAATAAAATATTGAAATAAGAGAAATATCTTAAATATCTCTAAGAGATATCTAAGTATCCTAATATTGCTAACATCCCCAAGTTGAATTGAAACAAATGAACTTGATTTTGAAAAATAAAGTTAACAATATCACAAGATCTTTGATTAACAAGCTCAATGGATCCAAGATGAGGTGACACTTATGATGCCTCTAAGCTTCCATTGACGAGAAGATTTCAATATGTTGCTTATTTGGGGATGGCAAATTTGGTGATGGTGTTGGCTTACTCATTAAAAGTCAAGAATCGAAGGAATTGAAGCTGAGTGGCTTGCATCCTTTGTGCCCGACTTTGCTATTGGGATAGTAACTTAAACAGAGCTGATGCGACTAACGTGATTATAACAAACGAAATAAGCTAAGCTTTGTGAAAGAAAAATTTACTGTACGAATATGTGTCTTTGCACGTCGAAAAATAATTCTGTGGAAAAGCTCGACTTGGCGATGTGTTAGAAACGTTGCAACACAACACCATGTATATATCTATATATCCTAATATTGCTAACAGTAATATCTCGCTTAGGATGACATATAATAACCGTACTTACAATCAAAGTCAGTTGAACGAGTACTATATATCATGTATATTCGAACATAATTAAATAGTCTCCTGTTTATTCGAATTCCAAATCATTGAGAAAAATCCATGTACTGACACACCACTATGCTGCTGACCAGATCCCAGGAAAATTACATCTGCCACATGCTCCGACGTTGTCGTTCTGTTTCCTTTCTCGATTCTGAGTCAACTGTAAATGCCTCGCTTGATGTTCGTAGCCATGCTCCCCAAATAGAACTGACCCAATTCATCGTCGACCGGAAAATTGTCTTATTCTGAAAAAGTCGAATAGACATGTTTTCATGAAATTATATATTGAAAAAGTCGAAGGCGATTAGAAAATAAATAAATTTAATAGTATCTAAGTTTACAGTATGGTCAGCAAACATAAAATATTTCGCATTGTCTTCTCTCCCTCTAGAACGTCGCACACTTTATATCAAATATAATTTTGATACTGCAGGGATTGTAACTTGGTTCCTCAAGCGACCTCGCACATACAAGAGCGATCCTCGCTTGACAAGCAAGGTCGGCCCTCACTCGAGGCTAGTCACTGACCATTGAGGAGGTCGGTGACCATAGAAGATGAAAGGAAAAAAAAAAACAAACAAAGAAAACAAGAAAAATTATAAAAAATTATTTAAAAAATATTATAAAAATTGTCCACCTCAACATTTGGTGGTACCACACAGAATAGCCGATATTCACGTTAGCGATTTTTGGCCAAAATTGATCAGATAGATTCCACTAGTAAATTTTCAAAAGATTGAGAATAAAATTGGTCAAATTAAAAGGTTTAAAGCTGAATTGACATAATTATGATAGATTTAGAATAGTTTTGGTAATTAACCCAAGATTTATATCATGCAGAAATTTATCTCAACGGTTGGATCCCTTTTTCAACTAATCAATTCCACCGGTTGAAATTTGAAGTGCAAATAACATGCCATATTATCCGGTAGTACACTTAACCTTGAGAAGAGATACCATATCAATTTTTTAATCATAACCAACGACTAAATAATTATCATAAGTTTAACAACGTATTTTAAAACATTGACCTAGATTTGTCGTATCGGCAGGTGATTTTCCATAGGAATGGCATTTAAAACAATTATGTCATGCTTTGCATGGCCACAATGACGTCACACAGATCGACACCATTTGGCTTATGTATATACGAGAAAAATAGCAAGCTTAAAACGAATGGACGATCATGGAAGAATTAGAGACGTCTGTGAAATCAAATAGTGAGAAACTCGAAAGTGACCAGAAAATGCACTAATTTAAAATAAGTAAATTTACAATATGTTCAACAACCACATAATATTTTGCACTGGTAATCAAATGTTTGATTTTCGATAAGGCAGAGGAGATTGTGAGTCGGTATCATTCACAACCTATGAATCTAATGAACAAGTCCGAATTCGTAATCTCTCATTGATGAATAAGAGGCAGTGTAGTAAGACAACCGGATCCACCTCCACACCATCTTACAAAAGATAACTCGAGGTTCAACAATGTTTGGAAGCACTCAAAATAATGATGTAAAGATATGATGATATTTTTATTTGTTTGCTTAAGATGTTTTTCTATGAACAAATTTTTAGGAAATGCCTTGGGTAATAAATGGGGAAAATTGCTAAAAAAAGTCTTAAACTTATTGCAATTGTATCGATTTAGTTTTAAGCATGGCTCATTTGCGAGGACAAGCCTCACTCAAGGCCAATAAGGGTGACCCTTGACGACTTGGGCAACCTCACCCAATGTGAGAGCAACCCTTGCTTGTCATGTGAGGTTGGCCCTTGCCAAAGGCTGGTGAGGTTGGACCTTGAGGCTGGTCACCGCCCATCGTGGAGGTCGGCGACTGCAAAAGATGAAGAGAAAAGAAAAAAGGATAGAAAACAAATATATATATATAAATTTGGAAAAAAATAAAAATATTATCCACGTTAGCATTAGCGGTGGCATGTAAAACAATCGGCATCCATGTCAGCAGCTAAAATTGATCGGATATACCATATTAATAATTTTTCAAAGGGTTTAAGACTAAATTAACTAAATTACTAAGTTTATCTCAATGGTTGGATCCCTCTTTCAACTAATCAATTCCAGCGGTTGAAATTTGGAGTGCAAAGAACATGCCATATAATCCGGTAGTACACTTAATTTTGTGAAAAGATACCATGCAAGTTTTTTAATCATAACCAACGACTAAATAATTAACGTATGTTTACCAACGTATTTAAAAACATTGACCTAGATCTGTCGTATCAGCAGGTGACTTTCCACGGGAATGGCAATTAAAACGGTTATGTCATGCTTTGCATGGCCAAAATGATGTCACGCATATCGACACCAATTGGCTGGACTTCATGTATATACGAGAAAAAATAACAATAAGCTTTAAATGAATAGACGACCATGGAAGAATTAGAGACGTCTGCGAAATTAAATAGTGAGAAACTCGAGTGACCAGAAAATGCACTAATTTAAAATACATTAGTTTACAGTATGCTCAACAACCATATAATATTTTGCACTGGTAATCAATTGTTCGATTTTTGATAGTGCAGAGGAGATCGTGACTTGGTACCATTCGCGATCCATGAATCTAATGAAAAAGTTCGAATTCATACTCTCACATTGATGGACACTAGTCCGCACCTTTAGGCTACCAAATTATCATATTTTGATCACTTGCATTCGATAATTAGTGATAATCATCCAGGTATATGGAAAGATTATCGATTGTATATGTCTAGTTTCCACGCAAGTACGGAGCATGTGATATAACTACTTTTGTTAGATAATCTTGTAAATTCAATTTGTTAGACAAATATGAAATCCACCTTAAGATGAAAAATGAACACAGCTTAAATGCCTTTGTTTCATATTTTTTTCTATTGTAATAACTTGGTTAGGATTACATTTAATAACCGTACTTTTAATAAAAATCAGTTGAACGAGTATTGTATATAATGTATATTCGAACATAATTAAACAGTCACTTGCTTTTTCGATTTCCAGATCTTCGAATGCATCTATAACATGAGAAAAATCTGTGTACTGACACAACACCATGCAGCTTCCCAGATCCAAGGAAAAGTTTATGTGCAACATGCTCCGACTTTTTCGTTCTGTTTCTTTGCTCGATTCTGTGTCAACTGTCGGTGCCTCGCTTGATGTTCGTAGCAATGCTCGATAAGAACATAAAGAATCCCCCGAGTATAAATCATCGTCGATCGGAAATTTGTCCTAGTCTGCAAAAGTCGGATAGACATGTATTCATGAAATTATAAATTGAAAAAGTCGAACGCGACCAGAAAATAGATAAATTTTATATTCATAAGTTTACAGTATGTTCAGCAAACATATAATATTTCGCATTGTCTGCTCTCCCTCTAGAAGGACGCACACTAGCTATTAAATGGAATTTCAATACTACAGAGGAGATTGTAACTCGGTACCATTCGCAACTTATGAACCTAAGAAGTGAGTTCAAATTCGTAATGTCGCGTTTATGGATGTTAGTTTAGGCTACCAAAGGATCTTGTTTTGATGGCAAGTCCTTAAGTACGTGCGCAGCACATGCACAGTTACTTCTGAGATAGTATTGTAAGAAAACCGGATCCACCTCCACACCATCTTACAAAAGATAACTCGGGATTCAACAGTGTCTGGAAGCACTCAAAATAATAATGTAAAGATATAATGATATTTTTATTTTGTTTGCTTATTATGTTTTTCTATGAACACATTTTAGGGAAATGTCTTGGGTAATAAATGGGGAAAATTACTGAAAAAAGTCTTAAGCCTAATTTAATTGTGTCAATTTAATCATAAACAATTTCTTTATATCAATTTAGTTATAAACATTTTGTATTTATACAAATTTAGTACATTCGACCAATTTTGGCTAGCTGGTGTTGACATGGACACCGACCATCTTACGTGGTGCCACCAACACTGATGTGGATAATTTTTTTATAACTTTTTGATATATATTTTTTTTCAAATTTATTTTCTTCTTTTCTCTTTTTTTTTTTTTTTTTTTTTCTTTCACTTCCTTCTTTCTCCAATTACTCACCAATTCGGCCACTAGCCAAAGGTGAGGGCCAGCAAGATCAACCTTGTAGCCTCTAGCGAGCCTGGCCTACCCTTAACAAGGTTTGCCTTTGCTAGAGGCCGCAAGGGCTACTTTGCCTAGGTTGTAAGCGGGCAACCTAGATGAGCCTAGGAGGCGAGGACTCGAGCCGCGCTATTGGCTAGGTAAGGCATGACCTCACATTCCCAGGTTACTCATTTTGTGCTGTGGTGTTGCCCAACCACTTTAACCAATAGAATCATCTTGGTGCTGTGGTGTTGCCCAACCACTTTAACCAATAGAATCATCTTGGTGTGCAAAACCTATTCCTTGTGATCTAAGATCTAAACCGGTCTTTCCACGTACGACACCCTGTCGTCCACGTCTAACTCTTCAAAGTTCAACATATGGGTTGGGTTAGGCTCATACTTCCTCAACATCAACACATAAAAAACATCATGCACTTGCACCAACCTCAGCGGCAATGCAAGATGATACACTAGAGTCCCAACCATGCATAGCTTCCCTTTCTTTCCAGAATCTCAAAGGGACTTACGTACCTCGGACTTAGCTTCCCTTTCTTACCAAAGCATGAAGTACCCCTCATTGGTGACACTTTCAGAAAGACATGCTCACCAACTTGGAATTCCAATGGTCTCCGACGCTTATCTGCGTAGCTTTTCTGACGACTCTGAGTGGTCTTTAATCTGTCCCTTATAACTACAACTGCATCCACTGATTACTGGGCTAACTCTAGGCTTGTGATCTTTCACTCTCCAACCTCATCCCAATAAACTGGTGTTCTGCATGCTCTACCATACAACGCTTCGAAAGAAGTCATCTGAATGCTCTGTTGGTAGCTGTTGTTATAGGCAAACTCGACAAGATGAAGCTATTCTTCCCAGCTTCCCTTGAAATCCAACACACACACTCTCAACATGTTCTCGAGAGTCTGAATCGTCCTCTTAGACTAGCCATCCTTCTGAGGATGATAAGCCATACTGTACTGCAGCTTCGTTCCTAAGGTAATCTGCAAACTTTTTCAAAATGCAACTGTAAACCTCGGGTCTCATCTGAAGCAATCGTGTGACATTCTGATTTTCCACTTCTGTTTTCAATTGAACGAGTCGGGCTTTTCATCGACACGCCTATAGTTCTTGTCTCTGAGTTGGCCACTCACGAGATAACTAGTCTACCAGGTGAAACCATTAAAAAATTTAACACAACAGACTCGAGAATTCGACTAGAAACCGACTACTCGACCGTGCTAATCTGCAATGGTCAATATGGCACTGTCAAAATCGATCAGAGATCAGAGATATGTGATTAGTGTGTGGGTGATTCCTCCTTATTGCAAAATTCTCGTAGAACGACACTGGACTAATTATTCTATCTTTTCTGTACCCTGTATCCATATTTGAAATCTTGAGATTTTCATAACAACCAAGAGTCTTCAATGAGTCGAAGATGTACATTGTGGCTTGAAAATAATCAACCACAGGTTAAATGCACCAAAAATTCCTAGATGGCTTATTGAATGTTGCCATCACTAATCACTATCCCCCAGTTTGGATTATATAACGTGCGAATTTCACAGTTGTAATTGGTTGTCAGGATTAAGTTATTAGATATAGCACTTGGTAAATTTACATATAGTCGAATGAGTGTTTGGTGTATATTGAACAGACAACACAGAGATAAAATATGAATAATAATTTTCTCAAATGTGACTTTCCGTGAGTCATGACTATTGGGACCAAGGATGCCACTGCCGCAAGAAGGTCACCTTGTCTCGGGTGGTGACAAAGTTAGTCAAATGAGGGAGGCAACTACCACAATTAAAGACAGCAACTATTGCATGCACTTACTAGCGCAGTGAACTAGTGTTATGTACCTAATCTACATAGATATGTTTATTCCTTATCTAGGCTTATGGATGATTAGTTACCTTATATCTAGCAAAGCACTTGCAAAATGTTTTTCTTACGTCTAGTCTAATATGATTTTAATAAGAAATTGTTTTTGAGTACAATTACTGACAAATCTTTTGTTTCGTAAATTACTCAATAACAAGTTTGGAATTGCAGCACTAGAAAAAGGGATTTTAATTTGTACAGAGAAGGTGGAAAGAGACATTTTGACCAGTAGGATTTTTATTTTATTTTTTGCTAAGCTTCAGCTACAATCATTAGAAAGGCCATAGTTCTTTTTTCCTAAATCTCAATTGGAGAAACATTTCGAGCATTTAATTGTGTGAATTATGTTAGAAAAATCACATATTGGAGAATCAATGTGGTGTGTAGCAGTTAATATATCACAGTTGATTGAAAACTCATTAGTTTAAACTTTTGAGTAAATATGGATTTAAATAAATATGTTGACCGGCTCGAACTTGGACTTTTTATTGGCAATCTCATTAGGTGAAGGCAGTAGAGCTATTTCATTCTAGAGTGTGGTAAGCATCTCAAAGTAGGAATCTTATGACCAATCTGGTTTTCGGGCAGACCTGCCAACAGATTATGGTTAGGTTTGGAGATTCAAGTTGAGAAGGTATCGGATTTTTGTTGCATGAAACAATAGTTACAAAGATGGATATCAATCAACCACATGCAAATTTAATGAACAACATAAAAATGACATGTGCAGCAGATGTATCACATGGACGGTGATTTTTGTATGACTGAAGACCAAAGTCGATCGCCGACATCATATGCATGTCCCCGGTGGCAAAGTGCGTGCATTTAGGTATTAATATTGGACAGACATCAGGAAAGAATAGATCAGAAACTTCAAGTATATAGAAAGACTTAAAGGATCGACATGAGTTTCATTGTCAACCCAAATCTTGCCATTTGATTGCATTCAATCGTCATCAAGAATGTGAAATAATTTATGTTCAGATCCGCGAATAGGGGAAAACGTTTGAGATGTTGAGATTGGAATGACCTCTAGGTCAACCCAAGATGAATCAACATTTTGCATCCCTTAGTCCTGATCTGAACTATGAATTACTTCATTTGAATTTATTTTCAGAGAAATATGATCCCTGCTTTTGTCGAGGATCGGGACGAATCAGAATACTAAGCATACACTGTCAGTGTAAAACGGAGCTTATTCAAGCACCTTTCTTTTTTTTTTTTTGGTAAAAGGTAAGAAATATATTAAGGAAGGGCCAAATGTACAAAAGATCTCGACACCAGGAACTTGCACTCCAAATGTAGGAACAAAAGAAGTGGAAGGGTGACGGGATGTAAAAGCCGCAAAAGACGGCACAAACACTACAACAACAAGACCAAACGAAGCACGGCTAGGTCAACCAGCTACCAAACACAACAAATGCGAGGAGGAGGCCACCGTCAGATCGAACTACCTACGGGTCCCCAGTGAAAATAATCGGGTCTAGGCCCCAACTTCTCTGCAACCTTCTGTTTTTGAAATTATCTTCGACGTTCCTGAAGGTGATAGTCTTGTCTCGGACCACTTTGAAGAGGTGGTTCTTCATGGCCAAAACTGAGAGAGGCTGGTCTTTAAAGATGATGTTATTCCTGTTTTTCCAAATGATATGACAAAGTGCACCAAAGGAAAAACGGGCTATGCACTTGTAGAAATCTTTACCCATCAAATAGGTAGCTGCCCATCGGAAGTTCTCCCCCCAAGTTCTGTTACGCCAAGGTAAATTGCATCTGGAAGCCCAAAAGAAAGCAACGCTAGCCGTGACACAGCAATAAAAAAAAAAGGTGATCAACAGAGTAGGGTATATTCTTGCAAAACGCACAGGCAGCACTTCCAATTATACCATAGGACAGAAGGAGATCCTGGGTTGGAAGCATGCGCTTGGCCATGAGCCAAAGATTGAGCTGATATCGAGGCACTATGGCGTTGTCCCACATGAAAGAGTACCAATGGACCCGCATCCTCTTCTTCCTGATGAAGTTCCACGCCGATGCCATAGTGAACTGGCCCGAAGAGCTTTCATGCCAGCAGCAACGATTCGGGACACCCGCCAGGACTGGAAGAGGATGACCCCACGATTCAAGCACCATCCTGATAGCTTGGCCAGCATCTGAGAAGAGGTCAGCAACACAGGCTTGCCTAGAGAGCCCTGAGCTGTAGATAAGAGAATCTGAGAAGATCAAGTTCAAGGGTCCTCTAGGGTGCCAATTGTCAAACCAAAGAGAGGTTGTTTAGCCATCGCCAATTTTCCAGTAGAAGGCCATCCCGAAATCCCTTCTTAGGTTCAACAAGCTCTTCCAGGCCCAGGACCAGATGTTGGCTTCCTAGCAACCCAAAAGTTCTTGTTTTTTAAGAAAGTGGAATGGACCCATCTACACCACAGCGCTTCGTTGTTGGAGAACAAGAGTCAGATATGCTTTAGCATGGCGGCTTTATTGTAATCTTGGAGCCTCCTGATACCTAATCCTCCTTCATCTTTTGGAAGGCAAACTTCATCCCAGGCTACCTTAGCACCACCCCTGCCTAGGTCCGAACCTTTCCACAGGAATTGTCTAAATATTTTCTCTATCTGGCCCACCACAGCTATAGGTAAAACAAAAAAACTAGCCCAGTAGGCTTGTATAGCATGAAGAATTGACATGATAAGCTTAATCTGACCAGCAAGAGAGAGGAATCGGTGGGTCCAAGACTGAACCCTTGCAGTGATACGGTTGACTAGGGTACAACAATCTGCTTTGCTGATCCTCGAAGTGATAATGGGAACTCCCAGGTACCAAACTGGCAAGCTTCCTTCTCGAAAGCCCAACTCCAAGAGAATATTATTCCTTAAGGAGGGATCGCCACCTGCCAAAACAATTTCACTCTTGCACGGGTTTGGACAAAGGCCACTCCAAGAGGAAAAGATATAAAGACCTTCCTTAAGGAGAGCCACCGTAGGAAGATGAGCCTCACAAAAAAGGAAGACATCGTCCGCAAAAAAGAGATGTGAAAGACCCACTGCCTTGCACCTCCAGAAGTACTTGAAATCAGGCCTCGAAGAGTACCTAAGAATGATCCCTGAAAGCACTTCCATAACCATAGTGAAAAGGTAAGGAGAGATGGGATCACCTTGGCGGAGACCTCGACCGCTTGCAAAGAACCCGTGGAGCTCTCCATTCAAAGCAATTGAAAATTTAGGTGTGCGTACACAAGTCATAATAAGTCGAGTCACAGACCGAGGGAAGCCAAAGGCCAGCAACACACTTTTGAGGAAGTCCCAATCCACAGTATCATAGTCTTTCCTAAAGTCCACCTTTATCGCACATTTAGGGAGATAAGGCTCAAGGTGGAAGCTAGAGAACAGCTCCTGAGCCAGCAAGATATTGTCCCTGATCCGCCTGCCTTTTACAAAAGCGGTCTGAAAAGGGCCTATCGTGCTCTTCAAAGCTAGGACCACCCGATTAGCTAACACCTTTGTAATACACTTGTAAATAGTGTTGCAGTAGGCAATAGGCCTATCCTCCACAGAAGTGGCGTTGAGCACTTTAGGAACCATCACCAAGATGGTATTGTTAATCTCCCTCAAGATTTTTCCGGAGGTGAAAATATCCATCATTGCAGCCGTTACTAAAGGACCAACTGTGTCCCAGTTTTCTTTGAAGAACTCCGCTGTGAAACCATCCGGCCCAGGAGCCTTTCCCCTAGGCAAGGAGAAGATAGTGTCTCGGATCTCCAACTCTGTAACTGGCCGAGCAAGGAGTGCAGCTTGATCAACCAAGAGTGGATGGTGGATAACCTCCCTCAAGTCCTCTAGCGAAGGTCTAACGAGCTCCCCTTGCGGTGCCAAGAGGTCCTCAAAGAACTCTACAAATCGCCGTTGCACCAGCCGTGGCTCAATCACCAGGTTCCCCGAAGAGTCGAGGATGGAAAGGACTCTGTTCCTCAAATGTCTTTTGTTGACATATTGGTGGAAGAACTTGGTATTACGGTCTCCCTCCCTAAGCCATCTGACCCTGGACTTCTGCCTGAAGAATGACTCCTCCGAGGAACACAACTCTGCAAAGATACGTCTTTGGTTCTTTTCCACCTCAGCAAGGTCAGCAGAAAAGGGATTTAGTTGCAAGTCTGCTTGAGTGGCCTCTAACATCTTCCGCGCATCAAGAGTTCTGGCAGAGATATTAGAGAAGGAATTTCTATTGAGCTGCTTGAGCTAACATTTAAGAGCCTTGAGCTTAGACACAAGCCTATACATAGGAACACCACCCCCTGACGCATCCCACACTTGCGAGACAATCTCATTGAACTCTGGGTGCTTCATCTAGAAGTCGAAGAACTTGAAGGGCTTCCTCCGATGAGTCGGATTAAGCACCTTCACCACCATAGGCGAGTGATCCGAGATTCCCGGCACTAGGAAGGAGGCTTCCGAGTAAGAGAGATCCAGGCTCCACTTGGCGTTCACTAGAACCCTGTCAATCTTTCTTGCTTTCCTAAAAGGCCCTGAAGATGTAGTCCAAGTGTATGTAAAACCAACGAACCTCAAGTCTTCCAGCTCAGCTTGCTCCAAGCACTGTCTAAACTCATCAAAACAAGGGAGCCAATCTTCGGAGCCACCGACACGGTCCGATGGATCCTTAATAGCGTTGAAATCCCCCAAGACAAGCCAAGGAGTGTCCCGGAGATGGATGCTTCTAAGAATGATATCCTCCCAAAGAGGTCTCCTCAATGAAAAAGAATGTTCTCCATAAATGAAAGATACATAGCAAGCCACCCCAGAGACCAGGCGCTCAAAGTTCCCATGAACTGCCTGCTTGGTGACTGAGAAGGCTTCAAACTTAACCCTCACGGGGTCTCAACCAACCCAAATTCTACCCCTAGGGGAGAAGTCGTAGTTTGCAATCCAACACCAATCCCTCAATAGGCCTTCGGAGATGGAGTTGAAGCGATCCTGTGGCACCTTAGTTTCCACCAAACCAATACAGCACAAGTGGTTTGAAATAATGAGGTTACAAATCTCCGCTTGCCTAGTCGGGTCGACAAGGCCTATAATATTCCAGCATCCTATATACATATGTACAAAGGAGGAAGAGAGTAAGGGTTACCTCCTTTTCGGTGGCTTGCGACGGCTTGAAGGGGGAGCCGCACGAGTCGATGGAGGAGGTGGGATCGAGGAGAGCGCCAAGAGCTTGTCCTAGGTAGTCTCCTCGCTGATCCTAGTTGGAGGAGCCTTCGGCGATAGACAAGGCGAGAGAAGATCATCATCTGAGCTATCTAGGTGGTTGACGGACCCATTCAACTCCGCTCCACTCCCCAGGTTTGCATCCGGATGGCTAATGAGGTCTTCCTCCACTGTCGAGTCGGGAGCATCCACCTTGATGAGGGCTCGAAGCCCACTCTGAGCCCTCCGGGTAGAGGTTGATGGCAAGCTCTTAAGAGCTGCTGCTGTCTGCTTGAGGGATGGCTCCTCGTCTTCGGAGCTGACCGGATGGGCCAAGCACGTCTCCTTAGGAGGGGGAGATTTCTTCTTCTTTCCCTTGACTTGTTTCCACCCCAATTCAACCTCATTCAGATCTACCACCAACACCGGAGAAGTCTCGGGGGGGCGGGCCTCCACTGGGGGGGAGGGGATGGCCTGAACCTGCTATTGGCCTTACACCGCCTTCGGACTAGCTAAAGTGGCTACGCAATTGTGCCCAAAGGAGCCACACTTCAAGCATTCCGCTGGCTTCCACTTATACTCGATGGCAATGGACTGAGCAACTCCATTTAGTCTTACCTTGGCCGAGGAGAACCTCGGCTGATTAACTTGAAGCTCCACGCAAACTCTTGCGAAAGAGATCCTTTGAGTTTGCTCCGTGCGTTGATCAACAAACAAAGGCTTGCCAACAGTACTCGCGATGGCACTAATTGCCGGGGCTGTCCAGAGGTCAAGAGGTAAGTTCTTCAAGCGAATCCACACCGGCACCGTGGTTTTCTTCTCCCTCTTCAACTCTAGAAGCGGCTTCCATTGTTGCAAAACAAGCGGAACCCTGGCAACCGTTATAGGTCCATCTTCCAAAATCTTCCTTCGGAACTCGGGGTCAGGGATGCGGAAGAAAAAGAAGCCCTAGTCATCGGCGAAGACCTCAACAAGCTTCAGTCCCCAACAAAGCTTGAGCATGTGCTCCATGAGCTGGAACAGCAAACTCCTTCCTACATAATACCCAACCAGGCACTCATGCCATTTGGGATCCACCGCATCCAGCACTTCTTCAGGGAGATCCACCACAGGGACATCATCCTCAAACGAAGGAGGAACAAAGGTAAGGTCATACCCTTTTGCTGCAAGCTTCGCAACATTTGCCCACGTCCAGGCAGCCGAGGCCTCTGGTTTCGTCACTTGCTTTTGCGAGGCCTAGGGCCATTTCGAAGCCGACCTTGCTCTGCTTCGTCCTCTCGAACGCCTATCACGGACTGCATCCTTAGGACGACCACG
Source organism: Eucalyptus paniculata subsp. matutina (assembly GCA_017140255.1). Classification (NCBI taxonomy): domain Eukaryota; kingdom Viridiplantae; phylum Streptophyta; class Magnoliopsida; order Myrtales; family Myrtaceae; genus Eucalyptus; species Eucalyptus paniculata. Next base: position 34,482,918 of record CM029442.1, on the reverse strand, counting down.
GTTTGAGGTCTTCGCTGTTGCAGAAGCCTTGCCCGTGAGCAAGGAGGACTGGGCCTCCTTGTTTCGATTGAGAGGGCTAGAAGCCTTCTCCGTTCTAGCTCTCAACTGGGCTGCAATACTCGACTCACCAAGCACAGCAGATGGAGCAGCCATAACTACAGTAATACCCAGCTAGCTAACACCCGAACCCTCTACATAGCAGCCATAAAGAGAAGCGAGAGGCTAACCGGGCTAAGGCAGGTGCTGTTGAGACCAAAACTCTTGCTAGAACCTCGGAACAGCAGTGGCCAGAGGCTCCAAAGAGCTCGGACAGACTGAACGGACTGACCAGCTCCTACTCGAAGGGACGAAGTACCTCGACCAGGGCCGTAGCATGACAAGCTTGACCGGGAAGGGTGCTGGGTCGCCTCACAACCCCTTCGAGTTAGGCTGGCGACGCACCAGCAGTCATTCGGAAGCAATGTCGCAGCACAGCAGGGCCGGGACGGAGGGTACAGATGCACCAGCAGTCGATCGGGAGCAGGGCCGTGGCACAACAGGCTTACCTGAGGGTACTGGGACGCCTAACAACCGCTACGAGAAGGCCGGAGTCGCACCAGCAACCGCACCTCGAGGGATCCAGTAGCACAGCAGCAGGGCGATTCTCGTGATGTAGGGCAGCTCTGATCTCGCCACAATGAGGAAGAAAACCGAATCCGTTCGGTGAGGAATGAGGGGCTTACCAGAGGAGGTGAACTCCCAAATTTCACGCCAAACGGAGGTCTGGAACGGTTGGATCGAACAAGGGAATCCATCGAGAACCAGGTCAGAATGCAGCGGAGGAGAGGGTGATGAACAATACCCTTGCGTGTGTACCCTTTTCTTTTATTCAAGCACCTTTATACACCGTTAATTTGAGAAAATGGGTAGTTATACTTCTCGAATTAACAGTGGATGTGGCCCCTTGTGTGAAATTCTCTTTATACACAAATACATATATGGGGGATGAGATGGTGATGCATGATTTCAAAAATTGTTTTGCTTTGTTGATCTTGTTAAGTTGTCCTAGGGTGGTCATGATAGAAAGTCTCGGAGAGGCATTCTGGTTTAACCTTAGTGGTAGGCGGATGAAAACTGCTTAAAACTGAGGCTCTGTTAATTTAAAGGAAAATTATTTTGATAAAAATTGTTTTCTGACTTTTCAATGTCTGAATGATGGAAACTAATCGATTTATGAAAGACGGTTTTCATGGACTAGAAACAATAAGCTTGATGGGGGGAATAATTTTCACTTTTTGCAAGAAGAAAATTACTTTCTTTAAACCACAAAATAGATGAAAACTAAACATTCTGAAATTATTATCAGTTATGAGTATTTTTCATCGACTAATTATTTTAATCAATACAATTGATCAATTCGAGGAAAATATTTTTCAAATCATTTATGTTTTGTGAAACAAATGAAAACTAATCAAATAATGGATGCATTACGTTAAACTGTTCCAATTTTTATCTCCATGGTAGGAGCCCTATTTTAAATAATCAAATTTCACTGGATGAAATTTGCAGCGCGAAGAATATAACGTACGCTTAACCTCGTGAAAAGGTGCTGTCGGTTTGGTTTTGACATGAGATTAACAACGTACATAAAAAAAAATTGACCTAGATCTATCATATTAGCAGTTGACTTTAATATTGAATGACCTCCAGGACATTCATATCATGCTTTGCAAAGGTGCAATGACGTCACCCAGATTAAGGCCAAATGGCCGGACTTCATGTATATACGAGAAAATTAACATGCTTTGAATTTAATGGACCGCTGATAAGAGAATCTAAGGCTCCGTTTTTTAGCAAAAAATGAATGATTTGAAAAATATTTTTTTGAAAATGAATGGACGATAAATTCTTTCATTGTCCATAAAAATATTTTTGACAAAAATTATTATCTATAATAAAAACATTTTTCTTTGAATAATTATTTCAAAAGATATAATCAATTGTTTTAGGAAGATATTTTTTCATATTATTTATTTTTCACGAACAATTGGATCCCAAGTTATACCCATGTAGGTGTTTCCATATTCAAATATATTATTATCAACATGACTTTTATGTCAACTCAAAATATCACAGCACTACATTGCATTCTTCTCACTCACAAAGTGAAATAAAATTTAGATCTGTATTAAATTGGAGATATAAACCTTAACATCAACCCTAGATGAATATGAATTCATGTCTTTTTTTGTCCTTTGTATTTTTATTCATTATGAAGTCAGTATGTTCATGGTATTTATTACGAATTGCAAATTATTAGCAAAAAGAAAAATAGGCAGCGCGGTACAAAATAAATGTTGTGGACGGTAATAGCTAATCTAACGCTAGAAACATTCATGAAATTAGGTATTGAGAAACCCTGAAATGACCAGAGAATACGTTAATTTAGAGTACATAAGTTTACAGTATATTCAACAAACATATCACATATTCGAATTTTGATGCTGGAGAGGAGATCATAACCTGGTACCATTTGCAACCCAAAAAAAGTAAACCGTTATCTGGTATTTTTATTTATGTGGACAAAAATTCAAGAAAATCGATTTTATAATACTTGATTAGAGGTGAGTCCACCAAAGGCAATTTGTATCATAAAAAATAAAATGTAATGACTTAAAAATTGAAATCAACATATCCTTTATTTATTATGTAATCCATCAAAATAACATGAATTACAAAGAAATTAGTAAACAAAATGTGAAATCATTTATGAAAAATATAATATATCATCGTGTTTTTAATTTTTAATTTTGGGAATATGGAAGAATATGAGAAACAATGAAATATATTCAGGAGATGGCACAAACGATTTATGAGAGAAATAGTTCAAAATGATTGGAAAAATATAAAGAAAAATATTGATGAAAGATACAAAGTAGACATAGTGGGATCTATTCTTCTCACCCCGACGCAAAGCAAGAAACCATGGAAACTTTCATGATTTCCTTCTTACTAGAAGGGGAGATTGTTTTTCCCAATTTGAACTTATTTGAAGGAAAATTATTTTCCAGAAAATTTTGCGATTTTCTAGTATTTGGATTAGGGAAAACTAATCAGTCTACAAAAGGTGTTTTCCATGGATTGACAACAAGTTTGGATTGGGGTATGAGTTGATTTGTCTGAAGAAAAATTGTTTTTCAGAATTGTTTTTTGCTATTTTATGGTATTTGGATGATAAAAAAAAAAAACTAATTGCTCTATGGAAGATGTTTTTCATGGACTAAAAACAACAAACTTAAATTGGGAGAAAAAAATTTTCTTTAAAAGTGATTTTCCTTTCACTGCCAAACAAATGAAAATTTAAAATTTCCCTTATAAATAATTTTCATGAAAATTTAGTTTTCATTATCAGGAAACTTTCAATGAAATAAAAGCACCTTAATTAAACCGATGAAAGAATATGTTCTCAGGTGATAGAATAGTAAGTTCGAAATAATCAATATTGAAAATTTTGACAAAATCATTCGTTAAATTAACAGCTCTGTAGGTGGAATTTTCTTTTTTAATCTCCACGAGTTTATCCCTCAAATAATCAAATTCCACTCCATGAAATTTGAGCGCGTAGAATATGCCGTACAATCCGGTAGACTAGCATAAATAAAGTACACTTAACCTCGTGAAAATATTCGCTTTGTTCATGAATATAATCAATGACTCGACAATTAAAATAAGATTGACAACGTATTTAAACATTGACTTAGATCTATCATATTTTATGTTTTTGGCATCTATAACAGTGACGTCATCCTTGCAAAGACACAGTGATGTCACCCAGATCATGACCAAATGGCTGGACTTCATGTATGTACTGGAATAATAACAAGTTTTGAGTTATATGACCAAAAGGAAAATAGGCACAAAAGGTAAATATTATGGACCATAATACTTGATTTTTTATTTTATTTTTTTGTAATAAGGACGATAATAGTTGATCGAGTGATAATAAAGGGGTGATAATTCTCGACACAAATTGGACACATTATCAAAATTAGGTATAGAGAAACTCGAAAGTGACCAAAAAATACACTAATTTATGATACGTAAATTTGTAGTATGTTCAACAAACTTATCATTATTTTGTTTAGGAGGAAATTGTTCAAAAAATCCTAAATATATTACAAATTTGCCATTTCATTCCTTAGCCATTAATTTTATCAACTGAGTCGTAAACATTTTAATAATTTGCCAATTAAGTCCATGTAATTAATTTTGGCTAGAAATCGCTAATGTGGATGTCAGTAGTCTTACCTGGCACAGCCAGCACTAATATAGATTGTTTTTAATAATATTTTAATAATTCTTCAAATTCATTTATTCATTCTCTTCTTTCTCCTTTTTTCTCTTTTCTTTGTTTTTTCTTCACAACTCTGGCCGACTAGGGCTAGAGTCATAGCCCTTGCCTAGGCCTCCACCGTAGCTGATGAGGGTTTCGTGGCCCTCGTCGTGTTTAGGCGATGGGTGTATATATATCTCACTGGCTCTTGAGTTGTTGCGTTGTTGTGTTGTGACCTCTTAACTGGCAAAATATATATATCTCAAAATGACTCATATTAGTCAACCGGTTTTACTGGCTCATGAGTTGTTTTGTTGTGGCTTTGGGGTGTTACAAATTGTTGTGCAAATGCGTCTTGACTCGTATTAATTAATCGTTCGTACCGGCTCATTAGTTGTCGTGTTGCAGCCTTGAGAATAAAAAATAGGTCACCAGGGACCTGCAGTTTGCTCCACACAAGCCATCCTTCTTCACTTCATTCACTCCCTTGAAACCCTGAACTTTCTCTGCTTCACTCCTTCTTCCCTTTTCCCTGCGTCCCAATAATGGCCGGCAACAATGACCGACTTGCTCGCCCTCCTCGACAACGAGGACAAGCTCATGAAGGTTGTCACGTGCAAGCCGTCATCTAGCGCAGCGCCTTTTGATGTCAAGGATTACTTGACCATCATCGAGGAAATCCTGGACCTTGCCACGGCCGTTGCTGAGAACACTCTGCCAAAGGTATAATAATGGACAAGCATAGTGAACTACATGCTGTAGTGTTTTTTTTTTTTTTTCATTTACTTCTTAGTAGTGAATTTATTTCTTAGTAACATACAAAAACTTGAACCTAACTGGTTCATGGGACTAGTAAGGTATTCCACAAGCTTTTTGGTAGCTGAACCTCTATGCTCAAGCTCCTGAATTATGAATTACATACTTATATGTATATTGGTGCCCGTGGATAATTTGTCGCATCACCACAACATATTACTCACAAAAACATGAAATTCATGGCAAATACTATGGTCTTTCCCATTTATTCCACGGTTAATCGGTTGGTTATAATGCGTGATGGTTTTTCAGGGCAAAATGACTTTGCTTCTCAAATCAATCTCCTTTTTTACTCTTGTCCAGCCAAAGTTTATAAAGATACACAATTTTTACATGCTTTTATGTTCACTAATAATTCATGGTTAGGGCTCACAAGTGAATTGATTTTTCAGGGTAACCATGTTCAGAGCAAAAGCTTAACCTTGCCTTCCGAAGAAATTTCATCCACAATCACTGAATTGTGTTGTCAGGTAATTTCATATTAACAGAGGCAATTCTCTCTTAAAAGTGGAAGCATATAAATGCGGGAGATCCATACTATTTTAGTCTTCTAAAAAAATATCTTAGATAAAAACTGATAGTAAAGTAAAAGCACTTTCTAGTGCAACGCTAAGATTGTTCATCCTATCAAAAAAGAAAAAGAAGCCAAGGATGTATATATTAAACTCTTTGTCCTTTCTATCGTACTCCTCTCGATCTTTTTACTTCCCACATTTAATATCGAAAACTATGTACTCCCTGACAGATTACTTGCAGAGCCCAACACACCAACAATGTGGGCGAAACACTGACATCGATTTTCGACCAGTTGTCATCCTTTCCATGGGGTGCCAGGGCCGTGCTGACACTGTTAGCTTTGACGATGCATTATGCCGAGAAATGGCGTCTCACTCAAATCGAAGAATCGGACGAACTTTTATGCTTGATGGCCAGGTTGAGAGGGTTACATGCAACTGGTAAGTCCTCCGAACAGCGAAGCAAGGCTTTTTTGGAGATCAGTAATCTGATCAGGGTCACTTTGGAGTTTACCCGGTGCATTGTCGAGAATGACTCTGAAGATTTCCGAGAATTCACAACAACAATCAACATATCAGACTGTTTTAAATACATCACTGTCTTTGTACTTGGCTGCTCAGTTGAGTTCAGTGTGTAAGAGTTTTTCTAATTGTGGACTACATTAATTGATATTATAATTTACCGTTTAACGTTTACCGTTTTACGGGGTTTGGTCTAAGCTGAGATAGAAGGTTTCTTAATTAGTCTAATATGGACTGGCTAGTGTGGGCCGAGTTGAGCCTGGCCCGTAATGAGAGGGACTGGCTGGAAACTCTATAAATAGTGCTCAAGTCTCTCCTCTAACCCGAATTCTCACATGTATCCTCACCTAAGAGGCGTTTACCTAACGCTACACGTGAGGGGGCCGCCTCATTGAGCCAGTGATACGGAGGGCAATAGAGGAGAAGGACTTGCGCGTGGAACATTGTGTTTCCGCTTCCGCTTTAAGAACAATGGATCCCAAAACAGGTGTGTCAATTCTTTCTACTCAATCATGCGTGTGCTTGTTCTAGTTATGGAGATCTTGGGGTTTGCGCAATGTGCATTTAACATGTGGTATCAGAGCAACCATAACCCTAGAACACGAACACAATTGATCTTGCCCTAATTTGTTCGGATTAGCCCTAATTAGTACGGATCTTGCCCTAATTTGTGATTTTCGAGACTTTTCGTTCAATAAAAATTAAATTAAATTATATATTCGGATTGGGCTCGACGAGACGAAGAAAACCGTGGGTGGCGCGTTGACGGAGGAGGCCGCACGCGCCCCCACGCGCGTCCACACGCCTCCTGCGCGTCGAACACACGCTGCGCGTGTGCTCCACGCGCCGCGCACTCAGGCGGCGCGTGCGGGTGCGTGAAGGCTCTGATTCGCACGTGGCCGGGCGATGAACTTGTACAATTATTTCCTACGTCATGGTATATTTATTTTATATGTTTGATGATTTTATTGATGTGAAAATACATACAAAGCCCTAAATACGTGAATTTTTAGTGTATTTTCGCGTATTTTTCTTGTATTTTCTGTGTTTTTAAAAATACAGGTGCCGAGATATAGGTATGTTATCACATGAACTTTATAAGTGTCATTCATTAATAATATACGATAAAGCTTATTTTTTTATTAATGAATGAAGCAATGTAATTAGCATGATATGTGATTTTAGTGATTACTGCCCCTATCACTAAAGTTAAAATCACATATGTATGGTTTATGTGAGATGAAAATTTTATATCCCTGGTATGAGAGAGTTTCAAGGATTCAATTGAGTTGTGACTGCCAAAGTGGCACACATGATTGGATTTGAGAAATTTCGATCTCGTATATTTGATTGGGATGTCTCTTGATCTAATGCATAGTTATACTCCCAAAGGAGGTGATTGTGTATTAGTTCATGGAGGGATACATGATAGTGTGGTGGAGGAGTGACCGATCCTAATGGTTCATATACCCAAAGGTGATGAATTCATGAAAATTGGAATATATTCTCACAACCCTTATCATGTGGGGAGTGTACAATTGCTTGTCATGTATTCTGCCCAAAGGTGATTATGTGATTTTGCATGTAACTCTCTGGATGTGTACTTGTGTGTCAAGTTACACAATGCTCACATGATGCTAATTATATACATTGCTTGTTTTTCAGTCACCTTTTCTGTAAATGGTAACTCCGTCACCATTAAGGTTCTTGCTCGTTCGAATTTTAAAAGATGGAGAGAGGATTGTCTATTTGCTATGGAGATGGCAGATGTTCATATGGCTCTTACTATTGATCAGCCGGCAAATTTGACTGCCGAGAGTACAGAGGCTCAAAAAGCAAATTTTGTTGCATGAGAAAAGAGCAATAGAATTTGCTTGCTGTCCATGAAGCGTTCCATTCAGGAACACTTGAAAAGTGGTTTGCTTGTAGACTGCAATGCTAGGCAAATGATGGAAGCTTTGATGGCTAGAAACCGTGTGTCGCCTAATGCTGAGATAGGGACACATATGCAAACACTTTTTACTATGAAGTATGATGGTTCTAGTGGAGTCAGAGATTATGTTCTGAGAATGGTTGATTTGCAAACAAAGCTTCAAGCTCTCAATGTTGAAATTCCTACTGCTTGTATTGTCCATCAAGCTCTAAATAATCTTCCTCTTGATTTTGGGATTATTAAGACCAATTATAGTTCCCAAGATGAAACCTGGTCTGTTAATGACCTAATTGCAAGGTTGGTGGCAGAGAAAGAGAAATTGAAGAAAGATAAAGGACATATTGCTCTTTATGCTTCTAGTTCTGCTAGTGACAAGGGTAAGAAGGTGAAAACTTATACCCATAAAGGCAATTCAGAAGTTGCTGGTCCTTCCAACAACAAAGGAAATTCTGAAGGAGCAGGTCCTTCTAACACTCTGGGTCCTAAGAAGGCAATCATCAAGAAGGATGATGTTCTTTGCTACTTTTGTAGGGAGAGAGGACACGTGAAGAGACGTTGCATCAAGTTTAAGGCTAGGTTGTCTAAGAGGAATAAGAGTGAGCCTAAAGGTAATGATTCTTTGGCATTTGTTTATGAATCCAATCTATCTGAAGTTCCAACCAATTCCTGGTGGCTAGATAGTGGTGCAACTAATCATGTTGCATTTACCATTCAGGGGTTCATAAACCGAAGGACGCCAACTCAAGATGAATCAAAACTCACTGTTGGAAACAGCGTTGGAGTTGACGTTGAGTTCGTGGGAGATGTTATTTTGATTTTAGATTCTGGTTTTCGGATGGTGTTAAGAAACACTTTTTACATACCTTCTTTTAGGCGGAATTTAGTTTCTGTGTCTTGTTTGGACATGTGTGAATACTCTTTTGAAATAAAGAGTAAAACTATTTCCATGTTGTATGATTCAAATAAGATTGGGTGTTGCCATTTATCCGATGGGTTATATCGATTTAGTTTATCTCCCAACGACATATACGTTGCTTATTCCGTTGAAAAGGTTGTTTCCAAAAGGCCTCTACCTAAGGAACAGTCTTATGCATTGTGGCATAAACGTCTTAGTCACATCTCTAAAGAAAGAGTATAAAGGCTTATAAAGGCTGATATCTTGCCTACTCTTAAAGGTGATCAAGAGACTTGCGTAGACTGCTGCAGAGGTAAGATGACTAAGATAAAGAAGAAATCCGCTGTACGAAGTTCAGACTTGTTGGAGCTTATTCACACTGATATTAGTGGAACTTACACGCCTACCTTGTGCAGAAATTTTTATTTCATCACATTTATTGACGACTTTTCTCGATACGGATACTTGTACCTGATTAAAGAAAAGTCCGAGTCTCTTGACAAATTCAAGATTTTTCGGACTGAAGTGGAGAAACAGTTTGGAAAAGTTATTAAGATTGTCAGATCTGATCGTGGTGGTGAGTATTTTGGTAGACACGGTGATGCTGGACAACTTAAAGGCCCGTTTGCTAAATACTTAGAGGATTCTGAGATTATAAGTCAGTTTACTATGCCTGGTAGTCCTGAACAAAATGGTGTAGCTGAAAGGCAGAATCATACTCTTATGGACATGATGAGAAGTATGATTAGTAGGACACATTTACCTAATTTTCTGTGGGGAGAAGCTTTGAAAACAGCTCTTTATATTTTAAATCGTGTTCCTACTAAAGCGGTTCCATTGACTCCTTTTGAGTTGTGGACTGGACATAAACCTAGCTTGAATCATCTTAGAGTTTGGGGATGTCCAGCAGAAGTGAAGTTATATAATCCAACATTGAGTAAGCTGGATTCCAAAACTACTCGGTGTTACTTCGTGTCTTACCCAGATCATTCAAAGGGATATCGGTTTTATAACCCTAATGGAGGTACAAGAATTGTGGAATCTCATACTGCAAAATTTCTGGAATTTGATGTAACTGAAAATGGTAGCTGCTCACAAGCTATCGAAGATGATAGTATGGTGGGGATTACTGGATCCCTATCTCATCCCATGCAGACAATTATGGAGCCTTTTGCGCCACAAACTGAGCCTGTTGTGGCCCATGATCCTATTGTTGAGATAGTTCCTGAAGAAATTCCACAAGCTCCTCAGATTCAAAATGAGAATGAAGTAGCTCCAGTCAGAAGATCAACTAGGGAAAAACATTCAGCTATACCGCCAGACTATCTAGTCTACCTGGGAGAGCATGATTATGACATAGGCTGTGTTGTTGATCCCGTGACTTATACTAATGCCATCTCATGTCCTCAATCAGATTTGTGGTTAGATGCGATGAAAGATGAGATGCAATCTATGAAACACAATGGTGTTTGGGAGCTTGTTGAATTGCCTGAAGGTTGTAAACCTATTGGCTGCAAATGGGTATTCAAGACTAAAAGGGATTTCAAAGGAAAGATTGAAAAGTTTAAAGCCAGACTGGTAGCTAAGGGTTTCACTCAAAGAGAAGGAATAGATTATGAAGCAACATTTTCTCCAGTTTCTTCTAAAGATTCCTTTAGAGTGATCTTAGCATTGGTAGCTTATTACGATATGGAGTTACACTAGATGGATGTTAAGACTGCTTTTCTAAATGGAGACCTTGATAATGAGGTTTATATGGTGCAGCTTTGAAGGTTTTGTAGCAGATGACTCGGAGTCGCTTGTTTGTAGATTGAAAAAGTCTATTTATGGCCTTAAGCAAGCTTCTAGACGGTGGTATTTCAAGTTTCATAGTGTTGTTACTTCATTTGGATTTATTGAGAACAAAGTAGATCAATGCATATACACCAAGGTCAGTGGGAGAAAATATATTTTTCTCATACTTTATGTAGATGATATCTTGCTTGCTAGTAGTGACATTGGTTTACTGCATGAGACAAAGCGGATGTTATCGAAAAATTTTGATATGAAAGACCTTGGTGAGGCGTCTTTTGTTCTTGGCATTGAGATCCATAGGGATCGCTCACGCCGTTCATTGGGTTTATCTCAGAGGGCATATATTGATCGTGTTTTAGAAAGATTCAATTTGCAGGATTGCAAACCAGGAATTGCTCCTGTTGTTAAGGGTGATAAATTGAGTCTTTCACAATGCCCTAATTCAGATTTTGAGAAAGCTCAAATGAAGGATGTACCTTATGCTAGTGTGCTTGGAAGCATCATGTATGCTCAAGTTTGCACTAGGCCAGATATTGCTTTTGCAACAGGGCTTCTAGGCAGATATCAGTCAAATCCAGGACATGATCACTAGGTTGCTGCCAAGAAGGTTTTAAGGTACTTAAAGAGAACAAAAGATTATATGCTGATGTATAGACATGTTCTAGACTTGCAACTAGCAAGCTATTCAGATGCAGATTTTGCTTGTTGTTAAGATGATAAGAAATCAACAACGGGATACATATTTATGTTGGCAGGAGGTGCAATATCATGGAAGAGCGAAAAACAGAAATGCATATCTTCTTCTACCATGCAAGCGGAGTTTGTAGCATGTTTTTCAGCTGCTACTCAAGCTATTTGGCTCCGGAACCTCATTAGGGAGTTATCAGTTTTTGATTTTGTGGATAGACCCATACAGTTATATTGTGACAATAACTCTGCAGTGTTGTTTATTAATAACAACAGAAGTCTCAAGGGGTCTAAACACATGGAGGTCAAGTTTTTGACTATAAAAGAATCAGTACAGAATGGTGACGTTGCAGTAGATTATATTCATATAGATGATATGGTTGCAGACCCACTAACTAAAGGCCTACGCCCGTGTGTTTTTAATCGACATGTCATTAGTATGGGCCTAGGAGCGTCTTGGGATACTGTTATTTAGTGGGAGCTGTATTTTATTCTTCTTTGAATAAAGTTTACATCTGTTTTTGTTACAATTTAGTAACAATTTGATACATATATGTCAATTTTTGCATTCAATAAAATATTTTGAATGGATTGTTATTATATTGATATATATTGTTAAAAGTCTCAAGGTATTGTTTAAATCTTGAGTGAAGGCTAGGGCATCCGGGCATCCGGTTATTAGCCTTGTGCATATGTCTTGTGATACATAAAGAAAGGTTAACCATAAGGACAAGACATATGTGGGTTCATTGGAACCATAAAGCATTCTCTTGTGGCACAAGTTTTTGTGTCGCCTAAGGTAAGAGAATGGTGACTAACAAATGGGATTTCTCTACGAGAGATGTTATCCATTTGCCACACTACCATATTGAATCCATATCAATAAAGTCGAGAGCACTCGTGACCATGGAAGGCTCTGTGTGTATACATGTAGTTACCGCCATGATTCGGTGTTTGAGAATTTATGGGATAGGATTGACTATTAAGAATTATCTCTGGACCAATGTGCGCACATAAGGTACGATTTCAATTAATATAGTCCAAGTGGGAGAATGTAAGAGTTTTTCTAATTGTGGACTACATTAATTGATATTGTAATTTACCGTTTAACGTTTACCGTTTTACGGGGTTTGGTCTAAGCTGAGATAGAAGGTTTCTTAATTAGTCTAATATGGGCTGGCTAGTGTTGGCCGAGTTGAGCCTGGCCCGTAATGAGAGGGACTGGCTGGAAACTCTATATATAGTGCTCAAGTCTCTCCTCTAACCCGAATTCTCACCTGTATCCTCACCTAAGGGGCGTTTACCTAACGCTACACGTGAGGGGGCCGCCTCATTGAGCCAGTGATACGGAGGGCAATAGAGGAGAAGGACTTGCGCGTGGTACATTGTGTTTCCGCTTCCGCTTCAAGAACAATGGATCCCAAAACAGGTGTGTCAATTCTTTCTACTCAATCATGCGTGTGCTTGTTCTAGTTATGGAGATCTTGGGGTTTGCGCAATGTGCGTTTAACACAGTGGCATGATTAGCGCGGGCAATGAGTATGTTATACCTTGCCTTTGCTTTTAACTACCTTTCTTAACGGACTTGGAATTAATCCCAAGCTCTCTTTCTCTCTCTTACTGTTTTACTTCAATGCTCAACCTATTTCTTGATGACTTCAGGTTTCAAGGGCGAGATCTATCGCCCTTCTTGGTGCGGGTAACAAAGAAACAAGAATCCTTCAAGAAACTAGTGGAAGTTTTCGTGCAAAAGAACGGTGAGATCATTGATGTTCTCAAACAAAAAGTTGTCCATCTTCTCCAGATTCCTTTTTGTGCGGGCAGATTATTTTCGTCAGATCCATATATCGAACAAAAGTACTTAATTTTAAGGTGATTTACGTTATGCAGAGGAGAAACTCCTATACAAGAAGATCAGAAAACTTTACAGATCTCGTGCTGACATTGCTGAGTTTATTGCTGAGTTTATGGCCCTACTGTGCTGCAACGGGGAGGTTTCACCTACAGTTACTCAAGGTTTCGAGAAGACACCGGTTAGCTTCTCAGTCCCTATAATCTTCACTGACTTTGATTACCTGTCATTATGGTATACCAATGTCAGGAGAAGGGAATGCATATCAACTTACCAACAATTGACTACGTTTGAAAATTTCTAGATAGTTTGTAGGCATTCAAAATGCAATAATAAGAGCATGGTTTGATCACTACGTGTTATAGGCTGAGGTGGAGCAGTTGCAGAAGAAGAAAGTGATGCTGCTTATTTCGGACTTGACTTTGTCGGACGACGATATATTAACCCTTAACAGCATCTACACTGTTGAATTCCAAACCTACTACGAAATTATGTGGGTTCCTATTGCGGATGTAAAAGATGATGAACAGTTCCAAAAGAAGAGATCGAAGATGCCCTGGTACTCGTGCAATTCCGTTGTCAGCAAGGCAGCAGCAAGATTCATCAAGAAGTATTGGCAATTTAAGCAGCAGACTAAGGTTGTCGTGTTGAACCAAGAGGGGAGGTGGTGAATAAGGATGCAATGACTATGATACGCCTTTGGCGAGCTGAAGCCTTTCCATTCACGCCGGAGAGGGGCTGCGAGCTCTGGGACAAGCACAGCAACAACTGGCTCAAGCTTTTGGTGGAAACCACGGTCTCCCAATCTATGGCACAAAGCGTAAGTTACAAATGCAGTGTGGTTTCGATTATCTGGGCTATATTTTCATCATCCATCCCTCGTCGGAAGGACCTTCTTCCTACAAGGCTTCTAAATAGTACCTTACAAATCTAGGCATGTCACTCAAATTTATTTCTAGTTGGGGTACATTTAGGCTACATTTGATCGTTTGAAATTCTAATTGGGATAGGACCGAATAAGATATAATATAAAATTCATGAATTTTATTATATCATATGCACTATATAGTGATCACAGTAGTAAAGTCAATAATTCATATCATATTATGTATATTGTTCGATATAAACGCAACTATATTAGTATAAATGAACCAAAAATTTTACATTTAGAGATAACAAAAATCTCTCGCAACACTATTGCCTACTTTATTTTTATTTACTTTTTATTTTATTTTCCATCATTCTCTAATAAAATAATATTAAATAGTAAACTCCATTAATATTCATAAAATATGTAATAAATATTAATATATGAATTTATAATATAAGATAAAATTAAATTTGAATATATAAATAAAATAAGATTAAATTAAAAAAACTAAATTGTTATTCTTTTGTTATTTTGAATTTCTTACATTAGAAGTTAAGTATTATTTATATTGAAATATTTTGTTAATTTTAAGAAGTTTGTTATTCGAGAAAAATAACTTTCCTATCATGGATATTAAAAATCCTATCAATCTTTATCACATCTCCTTCATGGGATAATTTTATCAAACCTATGTCTCCCTAATATTTGACTTTATTTTGTTTTGAGCAAGCACCAAATGCATAATAAGATAAATTTTATTATATCTTGAATTTTATTCAAACTACCAAACGCAACCTTATGTTATAACAATCAAAGTCTAGTTAGAGATCTCTTGCAAACAAGGATGAAGGAAGGCACGGCCTCTGTTCTAATTTCTGTCTAACACGATTATATGAGGGCTAAGTCTTTGACACGCTCGGCCAAGCACATACTTGCACACGATGGACAAAATCAAGTAGAACGAGCTTCTATTATTTAAGACTTCATGTAGAATTTACTCGATCTAAAAATTTAGATGCATCTAATGTCACATGTACCGAATTCAAACAAGAATCATACGCAAGATAGATTAAGAATTTCTTGACTTCATCAATTTGTATTCTTGTTCTTTCAATATGTCCTGTGTATTGTGTTGAGTATCTCTTGAATTTTGTTAAGAAGTTGAAATAGAAAGAATCTTAAGTATTTTAGAACTACATTTTGTAATTCTTGAAATTCTATAATGGATTTTGCTTCTCCCCTCCCCATGGTTTTTTCCACAAGAATTTCCACATAAATCTGGTGTTCTTTTATTGTTCTAAGTTTCAATTTCATTTTAGTTTCCACATTTCGTTATGACATATTGATTGTTCGCCAGTGGGAAACGAAGCAACTTATTTTCTTGTACGGCTCGGCTGAAGATTCCAAGACTGTCGAGCAGATTGATGACGTCCTGAAAAGTAAATGTGACACCTTCAAATTCACGTACTCAAACGTCAAGACCAAGAGAAAGCAATTCCTATCCTGCCTCAAGAACTGCATATCCTGGAAGATGCAGGTGAATAAGGGGATGACCGATTCCCAGACGCTGCAGCTGCTCGAGCTCTACAACAGGTACAAGCAGCAAAGCGGGTTCGCCATCGTCACGAGGGGGTCGAGCGTGCTCGTCAACACTAGTCTCTCGGATCTCTGCAAAGTTCTGTCGGAACACACACAGTGGATCACTAAGAAGACTACCAGAGACAATTTTGACACCCACTTCCAAGAGTACTACAAGAAGGTCATTGTCATGCCAAAGTGCTCCCAATTCTCCATCCCTATCATGGACGGCAACATACCGGCGTGCATCAAGTGCCCCAAAGGCGGTTGCGGTCTAGACATGGAGATCATAGTCACCTACAAGTGCTGCCACGAAGAGCATTGACCAGCCAATAAGGCCATCGAGCCCAACGCCTTCGTTTGGCTCTCCAGAATAAACACGGACTGCTCAACTCAGTCGCGTTTTCACGTCGTTTCTTTCCTTTCCAGTTTGATGTGGCTTTCCATTACGTGTGGTTGGATTATGTGACAAGGCTGTGCGCGTGGTGCGCACACCTCGATTTACCGCGTTTGCGGACAACGTGTGCAATGAATAAAAGATTTTTATCATCTGTAACAGGGTTGTGTGTGTAATGTGTAAAACTCGATGTACTCTGCATGCAAACACTATGCTACAAATAAAAGTTTTCATGATCTTATTAAAATTCATTATCAGTTACAATCTCAAGACGTACAAAACATGGCTTTCATGTTATAATAGTTTGTTATCGTAAGAGATGTGTCTCCTTATTAAGAGAAGACGTGAATCATTGTTAAGAGAATGCATAACTCTTGATTATGAAAGAGGTGACTCTTGGTCCTAAAGAAAATTATCAGTAGTTATAAAAGAAAGTTATTCTTGACATGAAGAGTGGTGATGGTTAAAGATAAAGTTCCTAATCCAAAGAAATGTATTGATTAGTTGTCTGTGAATAGAGACAATTAAAATATTTTTATAATAATTACTACTTTTTATAAATGTTTCTTTTTTAGAATTTTCCATACAAGTAACTTTAACACATTTGATGTGAAATTCCAAAAGAGAAAATTGAGTATTGCTAAACTTGTTTCTCTATGGCTTTGATGTATCTCCAGAGGTATATGTGTTCTAAACCTGCTGCAATAATAGTAGGGCAAATAATACCTCAAGGACAACGATTGTCATCACACATTGAAGCATCAATAATCTATTACTATTTCTCTATCTTCATCAATAATCAAATTCCCCCAACAACCACAACACCCAATTCGAGATCTGTAGTGACTCCGAGCCCAAATTGATTGCACCCTGTGCATTAGGCTCTGCGTACCCAATTGGATGGATCATGTAGTGAGGCCCTGAACCCACGTGATCCAACGGATCGCCTGCGCTCGGCCTATATACTCCATCGATGCAGCCAATAATTTACCATGTGAGAGAGGACAATTAAGGGGTTAGAGCTCTGTACTGTCACTAGTGTTCGGGAAGAGTGTCAAACATGTACTAAATAGAAGTCCTTTCTTAAGTTTACGTGTATTGATTATCGGTTCAGCGCTTATCTTATTGTTAGTGTGTAATAATGCGTTATCCTATCGAGAGGTTTCTATTTGAGTCGCAAAAGAAAATGTGAGCTGTCTAATTTCATCCTTCAGATTTTATAGTATTTCAATAAACAGCACTTGGAGTAGGTCCCGCTCCGATGGGGCTAGGATGGACTCACTTAGCGAACAGTTGATACTTCAGACACACCTTAAACAGGACATTCGAACAGTTAGGTAGGTTCCAACCACCCTATCCAATCCCTTTTCTATACTACAAAACAAAAGTTACATAGCTTCCAAAAGATTGAGAGACTCCATTGATATATGAAAAACAACTCTTTTTTCCAATGAATGCATAAAACTCTTTGAGCAACTAAGCAAACGTCAAAATTCTATATACAAGTCGGATTTGGACTTCCTCCCGTCTTCAAATCTCACATGGTGAAACTCAGATGGCTCCTGAGATGGCACGAGCGCTTCAAAACCCTAGCCCTTCTTCTTCCTCCACTTTCATCCTCAGATCTTCCTCAGATGGAATCTTGCCGCCAGCTCGGGACGTCATACACAACCAGGCCATTAACTCATCCTACGAACAGTAATAGGCAAAGGAAAGGCATTAGAAAAAAAGAGGAAAAAGAAGAGTCCTGTCCAACAATAATCCTCTTTTTATTCCCAGCCTTTCTCCTGTCAAGCATCTCATTTGCAATTTAATGGGCTAAAAAACGGTAGACGAGATCATCACAAACTCTGCCACTCTTATAACTACATAAAGAACACAAAGTCACCCAGTAGAAAAAGCTTAACATGCGAAACCATCATTTAGTTGTTGGACATACCGGATGATTTAGCTACTACACGACCTGCGAGACCACCGACAAAACCAATAGCGAAATGTTAAGCATAAAGCCTTGATATATTTAGATTGATGAGTTAATGACCACGACAATATCGAGAGTAAACCATTTTGCTTCAAATAGAAAAAGGCTGAATGATAGTGTCGTCTGGCTTTTAACATCACTTGCCCCAAAAATGGGTCCTCTTCTAAAGCTCCCAAGAAAAAGCAACATCTTCTTGAGTTTTCATCATTTAAAGAATTCATCCATGTCTTTCATAGGCTTCTATGCTCTGTTGACAGAAGCCACTTCCGTAAAATGAAAATTCTGAAGTTTCACAGACTCTTCTCCTTCAATATGATGTCCCGATCAAATGATGATAACATATTTTGCCTGTTCCAGCCATTAATGTTCTTTTATGTAGACCGACCTTTTCCTTGAAGTTGTCTTTACTACATTGCAACACTGTTATAAGTTCATGAATCACTCCTAGCCTAAATGGGGGTCCTTTTTATTTATTCATTTTTTGTTTCTTCTATGTCTAAAGTGATCTCCTGTTGCCATGATATCACGTGCAAACATTTCTCGTTCTAACACCTTCATGGTTGACCATCAACAAATTAAATTAATCTTGGGAAATGTCACTCTCACTCAATTATAAATCATCAATACAACCATCTATAACTAGATTCATTTGTGTTATAAATAAGCACGTAGAAAAACAATTTACCACACTAAAGTGCAACTGGAAAATCAATTGTCAGGTAATACTATTGCTGCCACGGAATGGATAAAACAAGATGGGAAACAACAGAAGTGGAGCAAAGTTCTAGAGTGGATTCAACATTGTCATGGTGGATGCTTTAACCAACAATTACAAAAGATCTGGCGCCACAAAACTTGCACTCAACAAGACAACAAGTTAGAGTGAGTGAAAGGGCGCCAAATTCAAAAGAGGACCGCAGGAGCGGCCTAAAGAAGCAGAAACAGCCAAAACAATGGCAAAAGAAAAGGAAGTAGCGGGAGGCCACTGAAGACCAGATGAACCACAATCTATGCCCGCATCAGCCAACGAAAAAAGTGAAGAACTGTCAAGGAAGCAGCCGTGCAGAGGAAGAGTATCCAGACAGCAAACACTACTAGGGCCCTACAGAAATAGAAGAGTCCCCATCTAAAAAAATGATTGGATCCATACCCCAGCTACGCTGCAGCCTCCGGTTTCTAAAATTATCGTCCACAATCTTGAAGGTGGTGGCCTTGTCTCTGATGACCTTGATGAGTTGATTTTTCACCGCTGGAATGGATAAGCTCTGCTCTCTAAAGAGGATGCCGATCCTGTGTTTCCAAATGAAACAACAAAGAGCACCAAAAGAGAAGCGAGCAATGCACTTGTAGAAGTCTTTGCCCGCAAGGAAGGAGGCGGCCCAATTGAGGTTCTCAACCCACGACATGTTCTGCCACGAAAGATTGCATCTGGAGGCCCAAAAGAAAGCAATGCCAACGGAAATGTGGTATCCAAAAAATAGGTAGTCTATAGAATCCGGCACCTTATTGCAAAAGGGACACAAGGCACTATCTATCCTACCATAAGATAATAAAAAGCTTGGGTAGGGAGCCTTCGTTTGGCAATAAGCCATAGGTTAAATTGGTACCTTGGAGTGATCGAATTGTTCCATATGAACTTGTGCCAGGAGACTCGAGTCTTCCTCCTCCTAGTCAAATCCCAAGCCGAGGCCACTGTGAAGAAATGGGAGGTGTTTCCCTTCCAACCGAAGCGATCGGAGAGGTGGGAAAGGGTGGGAAGGAGTTCCGCCCAAGAGTCCAAGACCAACTTGATTGTAGCTCCACGGTCGGTGAATAGGTCTGCCATTGTCGCTTGCCTAGACAGGCCAGATGCATATATGGCTGAGTCCAGAAAATACAAGTTCAAAGGACCCCTGGGGTGCCAGTTATCAAACCAGAAGGATACCGAGCAACCATCCCTAATTCTCAAAAAGAAGGAACTTCGAAACTCAGTCCTGAGTTAGAGGATCTTCTTCCAAACCCACGAATAGCAGGTCTGATAATGCTAGTATGAGTACCTAGAGGGGGGTGAATAGGTATACAACGACTTTTCTTGAAGATTGCACAATACTTTAGACAGTTAAACAATTTACAATAATCAATCGAGAGACCGAGTAAGGGAAAGAGAGAATTGAACACTCGGTTTATAGTGGTTCGGCTTGATTCAAGCCTACGTCCACTCTTCGCACCGACAGCCGATTGGCTGGATTCCACTATAATCAAAGAGCTGTTACGTTGATGATCTTCCTTGAATTCTAGGTGTAGATGATCTACCACACTCACTCAAGGTCTCGCCAAGTACAACCACTCTCTCCGTATACAATTTCGCTTGAACAAGTCTCAAGTAATAATCAAGGATCTTCGTACTCTGGAATTTTTCTATCAATCACACACTTAAAACAACTAGAACGTCTTCCTTTTATACTCCTTCATGCCATCATAGCCGTTGGCACTTACCAAAGGAATTCCTCCAATCTACCCGTTGGACGGAATCAATCAAGAAGATCATCCGAGCTATTTAAGGAATCGATGATAGCCCATCAATCCCGTTCGCCCATACAATCGATCTCGGTTTCCAAGAATAGAACATTCCAAGATTACTTCGTCGACCATCGGATCTTCAATCGATCTTAGATAAGAATTAAAGAATCCGAAATAATTATCCAACCAAAGAATCTTTTCCAGAGGATAGGATCGAATCCTCAACCATAGACCTCGGCTTTGGATTTCCTTCATCACTCAAGTTAGAAAGACTGTCAAAGGAGAACAGTACTTAAGTCTTGAGTCTTGAGTCTTAAGTCTTGAGTCTTGAGTCTTGAGTCTTAAGTCTTGAGTCTTGGGTCTTGGATCTTGAGTCTCGAGAATACA
Organism: Eucalyptus paniculata subsp. matutina; assembly: GCA_017140255.1. Lineage (NCBI taxonomy): Eukaryota > Viridiplantae > Streptophyta > Magnoliopsida > Myrtales > Myrtaceae > Eucalyptus > Eucalyptus paniculata. Next base: position 34,461,879 of record CM029442.1, on the reverse strand, counting down.
AAGTCTTCGACTTTAAACCGTCGGTCTCCAATCATCCGACTTAGATCGATAGAAACGTTTTGTCACTTCAAAATATTCTCGAAAGATTTCTCCAACAATCTCCCCTTTTTGATGGTGACAAAACTTTCTTGTAGATTTGAACAACTTTGACCCGCAAAAATATTTCTCAAGCAATATGGCTAACTCATAAAGATTAATAAAGCAACCGACTCGCATCCACGTAAAATTGGTTAGACTTTCATGAGAAACACCATATAACAACACTTGAATAAATGCAACCACCAAGCATCACAACCACGCTAATTCAGTCAAATTCACACCCAAGTTCAAGTTCTCAAGTCATACTCAAAAATAAACATAACCACAAAAGTCAAAGTTTTTAAAAGATATGATGGTTCAAATTGGTTCTCCCCTTTTTGTCGGATTGAAAAGGGTGAGAAAGGAGTCATGTCCGCTGGGAATGCGCACGATCCGGAAATCCCCAATGGATCGACTACTCCTTCGAGCTTCTTCAGATCTTCTCTCGATGAGCGACCTCTTCTCCCTTGGCATTGGCTTGAAGTTGCAGAGCAAGGTCTTTGAATTTATCCTCCGTGAGAGACTCGAAGATGCTTGTCCAAGCATTCTTCAAAGCTTGGATTTCACAGTCCGTAACATATATCCGCCACGCATTTCCGTAAGAATATTCATGATGCTACGAAAATCTGCGTAATCATCCGTCTCGTGTACCGGCATTGGCTTTCTCGATGGTGTGTATTCGACGATGGCGCTTCAGTATGGTCTGGCAGATTTGGAATCGATGCATCACCTTCTTCGTGCAATTGAGAGACTCGAACTTCTTCCGGGTCTTCTCGAGATTGTCTTAGATCTTCACCGACAAAAAGCAGATGAGGTGTAGACCTCTCTTGCTCGCTAACTCCCCCGTCTCTAGGACATCGATAGGGGAAGAGTGATGATCATTCTCTTCATTTCCTTCTCTCCGCATTTGTCGCAGACTTGTCTTTTTTCTCCTTCTTCTTCTTCTTCAACTTCTTTCTCCTTCTCTCTCGTTCTTCCTCTTCTCTCGTTCGCTTTTCTTCTTCTCGTCTGCTGAAGTACTTTCGGATGAGACACAGAACGTCTTGTTCTTGTCAGCGCTTGGATAGTAGGATCTTCATCATCTTCATCTTCATCTTCATCCTCAAGGATGAGAGTTCTTTTCTTCTTCTTCGATGGGGCACCCATGGCCTCCTTTCCTTTCCTTTTTGAAGCGTATTGGACGGAGTTTTCACTTTGAATTTCTCCATTGCCTTGGAGAGTTCTTGCGACGCATCTTCATTAACATTTTCAACCCTACCACCATCTTTTCACACGGTCGATCACAAAATGTATGCGGTAGTTCAATGTTCGATGTCTCAAGATCTTGGTCACCGCACTGATAAGGCAATTGTCCTTTGTCTTTTGACACCGCTCCGTACATATGGAAGAGAATAGTGTGCGGGAGAGAAAACTTCCGTCCCGAGTTAATCGCATACATCAACTTTGCTTCGAAGAGACACGAAGTCTTTGATGTAGACTTCGGTCTTAGACAGTTGATCACAATCTTATGAAGCACAATGTTGATGGCATTCATCCGGAATAGGTAATTTTCTTCTCTACGTCCCTATCTTTGACAAGATCCAGAGCGGTCCGAGCAGATGAGACTTTGATTGGAAGATAACGTCCTCGTTCAACTCCAACTATGTCGCCAATATATTTACATCTACCATGTAGACTTGGTCTCGAACACGAATGAAATTCTATTCGCATCCAAAAAGCTAAGATTTGAATAGAAATAAGCGGCCGCTTGAGCATACCCGTCCGTAGAGTCGAGCAAAAAGTCTCAAGTTGAAGCAAATTCAACTTTTCTCTTAAGTTCACGTTGATGCTGTCCAGAAGTCAAAATCAACACTTCTAGGGTTTATCACCCCTCTTTTCAACAGCCCGAGATACGCTTTTTCTTGATCCTTGGATTTAAACAAATCCATCCGATTTCCTTTCACCTTTGCTTTGCCACACCCAGCCTAGGTTTAAATTCAAGGAACATTTTGTCATCATCGTTCCCGTCAATCGATTTTGTCCCGGCATACGAGGATCACCGGGAATGTTCTCAAGAGCCTCCTCTCCTTCTTCCTTTAGGAGCAATTCCCAATTCTTCCATTTTCCGCAGAAAAAGATACTCATTTCCATAATTTTTGTCCTTAAGGAAGTCATCTATATATTTTAACGGAGAACCAGAGGCTTTCAACGCACGATAAAGCATATAGATAAAGGAGGGTCTTTGGACTCTTACTGGGTCGGCTTCCTCGATTATCTCTTCTTCCAGATGTTGACTTGCATCTTGTGGGGTAGGAGGTGCTGAATGACGTGGAGGAGAGCGAATCGGACTTTGTCGCTGACTTGGTAAGTCTTCTTCCTCTGTAAGATCGAAATGAATCGGCCCCTTCTCCATTCTTTGTGGTCCCCTGCTTGCTATTCTTGATGATTTCCTCGAAGACGACATCTTCCTTTGTCTATTGGAAGATTCCTTCACTTGCTTTTCCCAAGAAAAATGACCACTTTCTCGACGACGAACAAAGACGAGTAGAAACGTGTTGGGAGGAGAGTGTCTTTTTAGGGTTTTGAAGATTTGGGCGAAGAAAAGGAAATCGTATATATATATGTACCTCGGATTTGAAAAGAGAAGTTTAAATCGGTACAAGGAAGGTGTACGAACATATCGTTTGAAAATCAATAACTACCAAAATTAATTCCTTGAAAAATTTTCGAATTATATCTAAAAGAGAGATCGTACCTTTTCGAGATTAGATAAAATAACTAAACAAGAATTTGTACCTTTTAGATAAAATAGCAACTTACGCTCTTTAGCCATGAATGATTGAGTCTCATGATTCAAAGTCAGAGTCTTAGAGTTGATGAGTCTCTAGACTTTAACTTCTTCAAGCTTCAAAATGTTGAGTCTTGAGCGGATGAAGTCGAATTGATTTTTCTCCAAAGGCTTTGTGAATATATCCGCTAGTTGACTCTTCGAATCAACAAATTGAATCGAGATTTCTCCATTTTGAATATGATCTCTAATGAAGTGATGTCGAATCTCAATATGCTTTGCTCTTGAATGAAGCATTGGATTTTTGGTGAGATTGATCGCTACCGGTGTTGTCACATCTGATTTCGTGCATGAGTCTTCAATGCCAAAGTCTTGTAGCTGTTGTTTTATCCATAGAATTTGCGAACGCAGCCTTCCAAGAGCTACATACTCGCTTCCGTCGTTGAGAGAGCTACGTTGCTTTGCTTCCTTGAGAACCAAGACACTCGTCCCGTTTCCAAGCAGCTTGACAAGTTCCGTAAGTGCTCTTTCTATCGACTCGCAACCGCCAGATCTGCATCCGAGTATCCTAGAAGATTAAAGTCTCCCTCTTTGGATACCAAAGACCGATGCTTGAAGATGAGGCAACGTATTTGATAATACGTTTCACGGCAATGAGATGTGATTCTCTAGGGTCTCGATTGAAACCTAGCACAGATGCAAACACTCAACAAAATATCGGTCTAGAAGCGTAAGATAAAGAAGTGAACCGATCATGCTCCCGTACAGCTTTTGATCTACTTTCTTCCCTTCTTCATCCTTGTCTATCTTCTCGAGAACATGACATTGGTATGTCGGTCTTTTTGCACCTTTCCAATCCAAATCTTTTGACAAGATCATTAGCATATTTTTCTTGGAAGATAAAAGTTCCTTCCTTCAATTGCTTTATTTGAAGTCCAAGAAAGAACGTTAATTCTCCCATCATACTCATTTCAAATTCGTCCCGCATAGACTTAGAAAATTTCTTGCAAAGACTTTCATTAGAAGATCCAAAAATAATGTCATCAACATATATTTGAACGAGTAAGAAACTTTTGTTTTCCTTTTTGATGAACAGAGTAGTATCTACTTTACCTTTGACAAATCCGTTCGTAATAAGAACTTACTTAGTCCGTCGTACCAAGCTCGAGGTGCTTGCTTTAGACCATACAGCCTTTTCGCCCAAGACCGAGTCTCGGGCTTCTTTGGGTCTTCAAATCCAGGCGGTTGTTCCACATAAACTTCCTCTTGGATAAATCCATTCAGAAAGCACTTTTGACGTCCATTTGGAATAACCTGAAATTTTTGTAACAAGCAAACGCAAGTAATAGACGAATAGCTTCTAACCTTGCAACCGGTGCGTAAGTCTCGTCATAGTCTATTCCTTCTTCTTGTGTGTATCCCTTGGCCACGAGTCTTGCTTTATTGCGTACGACTTTTCCTTCTTCGTTCATCTTGTTTCGAACACCCATTTAGCTCCAATAACATGCTTTACCTTTTGGTTTAGATGTCAATTCCCGACATCGTTAATGTTGAACTGTCCGAGCTCCTCTTGCATAGCTTCAATCCAGCTTTCATCGATAAAGCTTCTTCTATGCTTTTTGGTTCAATTTCAGAAATGAGAGCAACAAAGACTAGACTCTTCACGTCTTTTTGATCTCGGTGCGGATTCCTTCATTGATTTCGCCAATAATGAGATCTTTAGGATGACTGGATTTGTGTTTCCAAGCATTCGGTTGATGTGCTTGATTGAAGATCTCTTTCTTTATTTGAATCTTCATGAGCTTCTTGATGATGAACTTCCAGAGTCTGAGATGCTTTTTGAGTTGAAGACTTTGGAAGGTCTAGAGTGACTTCAGACTCTTCATATTGAGTCTGGCTGGATTCATCTTGCGCTGAGTCTTGGAATTTGACATTCATTGATTCTTCCACAGACTGGCTTTTCTTGTTAAAGACTCTGTAGGCTTTGCTTGATGTAGAATATCCAAGGAAGATGCCTTCATCTGATCTTTCTTCAAACTTACCAACTCGATCGCTTGCATTTTTCAAAATAAAGCATTTGCAACCAAACACATGAAAGTATGAAACAATAGGTTTCTTACCTTTGAATAGTTCATAAGGGGTTTTCTCAAGAATAGGTCTTAGGAAGACTCTATTGATTATATAGCATGCTGTTGAAACAGACTTCAAAAACCGTGAAGAAATTTTGCTTTCAATTAAAAGTGTTCTAGCCATTTCTTGAAGAGATCTATTCTTTCTTTCCACAACTCCATTTTGCTGAGGAGTGTATGGAGAGGAGAATACATGTTTAAAACCAGATTCATCACACAATTTTGTGAAATCTTGATTTTCAAATTCACCTCCATGATCTGTTCTTATACTTGAAATAGCACATCCTTTTTCATTTTGAACCTTTTTAGCAAATTTCTCAAAGTACGAAAAGGTTTCGACTTACTTGCTAGAAAATATACCCAGTAAAGCGAGAGTAATCGTCTACAATTACTAGACAATACTTCTTACCTCCAATGCTCGGGTTCTTGTTGGTCCGAAGAGATCCATATGAAGCAACTGCAGACATGATTAGTAGAGACATGATTTGTTTGCTTAAATGAATTTCTTACCCGCTTTCCTCCCAGAATGCATGGAGTGCATGAGTCGACTTTTGGTATGGCAATTTGGGTAGTCCTCGAACAAGCTGCTTTGATGAGATTTTGGCTAATTGCTTCATATTGACATGGCCAAGCTTTCTGTGCCATATGCTTGCTTCATCTTGGATTGAAATTAGACATTGAGATTTATTCAATTTCATGTCTAAGAGGTAGATGTTTCCATGTCTTCGACCCATGAAAGACTCAAGAGAATCTTTACTAATTCCATAGCAAATTCCTTCTTGAAAGGAGATCTTGAAACCGGTATCACACAATTGGCTAATGCTGAGAAGGTTATAGTTGAGTCCTTCTACTAGAGAAACATTGCTTATTGTGAGATTTCCAATTTTCACAGCTTCCAAACCCCACGATGCTTCCTTTACCGTTTCCTCCAAATGAAACATTTCCGCCGTTTACTTGAACAAGCTTTATAAAGCACTTTGAGTCTCCTGTCATGTGTCTTGAGCATCCGCTGTCAAGATACCATTTTATCTTTCTCTTGACGGAGACCCGCATTCAAGTGAAAGTCTCAAGCTTTCTTTGGTACCCAAATTTTCTTGGGTCCTTTGGAGTTAGTAGGATAAGCATTATTGGGCCATGCTTTCTTAACAGTTTCCAAACCATAGGACAGTCTTTTTCAAAATGATCTAGACCGTTACACTTTGAACACCTTAGAGCATTTCGACCAATGACTTTACGAAAACTTTCTTGAAATGATTTTTGTAAGCTTCTCTTGAAGGTCTCTTCTTAATTCTTTCTTTAACTTTAGGAAAGTCAATCAAGGGAATTGTTTCCGCTGTCATGCCTAACCCGGACTTATTGAAATAGGGTCTTTGAACCGAAAGCACTTTTTCAAGCTTTTCGATCCTATCGAAAACTTCTTTGAAATATTTGATAAGTCTGTTTTTAAGAAAACATTTTCTTTTAAAAGATCATCTCCTTTTTCTTTAAGAGCAGAAACATTTAGGTCTAGACTTTTAACTTTTTCTTCTAAAATAACTTCCTTTTGTTTCAGATTTGAATTTTCCTTTTTAAGTTCGGAAATTCTTTTGAGAGAAGTCTTAAGACCGAAACACAGCTTCATTAATATATTTAGAGACTTTGACAGGAATTTTAAAATTACTTACCTCGAATTCATCATTTCGAGTCCGATCCAGAATCTGAGTCCGAGTCCGAATTTGCCATCAAACATATGTTGGCATATTCATTATCACTCTCTTCACATTCTCAGATCACTCCAGTTTCGGCTTTGAGAGCCTTTCGAAACTTCTCAGCCTTTTCCTCTTTTCTTTTTCGAAGAGGACAGTTGGGTCCGATGTGTCCCTTCTTTTTACATTCGAAGCAAACTACATCTTTGTTTGGTTCCTCATCATCAACGTACTTAGTCTCGCTGTCTCGAAAACTTTGTTTCCTTGGGATGAACCTTCTGCCTTTTCTATTCAGTTTTCTGAATCTTCTTATCATGAGAGCGAGCTCCTCATCATCCATATCATCTTCGAATCTGCATCATCGAATCGTCATTTGATTTTAGTGCAATAGATTTCTTACCTCTTGGATCTTCGTCTTCATTAATTCGTTCCACTTCGTAAGACCGAAGAGTTCCAATCAAAATCTCTACGATAATGGCATGATTCTTTGCGTCTCTCTTATTGAAGTCTTTATATGATTCCAATCCTTGGAGAGTCCACGCAGAAGCTTGTTCACCTTCATGGGATCAGAATTTTTTTGTCCTTGGTTCTCAAGACCATTGACAATATCTCAAAACGACTAAACATGTCGCTTATAGATTCTCCTGGTTTCATTTTGAAGGCTTCATATTGACCAAGGAGAATGTTAATTCCGGTCTCCTTCACTCGATCCGTCCCTTCATAGGTGATGTGTAATCTATCCCATACTTCTTTTGCTGTAACACAAGAAGATATTCTATTATATTCAGTTGGAGATAAAGCACAATATAAGGAGTAAATTGCTTTTGCATCGAGTGCTTGTCTCTTGTTTATCTCTTCCTGAGACATTCCGCTGGTTTCAATGGTGTCTTTCCCTCTTTCGTAGATTGATGCAGCGGCAGGAGTGATTCCTCTTTCCACAACGTCCCATTCCGAGGATCCTTTGATCGAAGGAAAGCTTTCATCTTGTTCTTCCGATGTTGTAATCCTTTCCATCGAAGTAGGGAGGTCTGGTATTGCTTTGCCCTTCCATCAGCCCCGGTGCTAGCATACTAGCCATGGATCTTTTACTCTGAAGTAAAAATACTTCAAACAAAGTGAGAACACGGGCTCTGATACCAATTGATAATGCTAGTATGAGTACCTAGAGGGGGGTGAATAGGTATACAACGACTTTTCTTGAAGATTGCACAATACTTTAGACAGTTAAACAATTTGCAATAATCAATCGAGAGACTGAGTAAGGGAAAGAGAGAATTGAACACTCGGTTTATAGTGGTTCGGCTTGATTCAAGCCTACGTCCACTCTTCTGCACTGACAGCCGATTGGCTGGATTCCACTATAATCAAAGAGCTGTTACAGTGATGATCTTCCTTGAATTCTAGGTGTAGATGATCTACCACACTCACTCAAGGTCTCGCCAAGTACAACCACTCTCTGTATACAATTTCGCTTTGAACAGGTCTCAAGTAATAATCAAGGATCTTCGACTGAATTTTTCTATCAATCACACACTTAAAACAACTAGAACGTCTTCCTTTTATACTCCTTCATGCCATCATAGCCGTTGGCACTTACCAAAGGAATTCCTCCAATCTACCCGTTGGACGGAATCAATCAAGAAGATCATCCGAGCTATTTAAGGAATCGATGATAGCCCATCAATCCCGTTCGCCCATACAATCAAGATCTCGGTTTCCAAGAATAGAACATTCCAAGATTACTGTCGACCATCGGATCTTCAATCGATCTTAGATAAGAATTAAAGAATCCGAAATAATTATCCAACCAAAGAATCTTTTCCGAGAGGATAGGATCGAATCCTCAACCATAGACCTCGGCTTTGGATTTCCTTCGTCACTTTGGGTTAGAAAGACTCATCGGTGAGAACGGACTTAAGTCTTGAGTCTTGAGTCTTAAGTCTTGAGTCTTGAGTCTTGAGTCTTAAGTCTTGAGTCTTGGGTCTTGGATCTTGAGTCTCGAGAATACAAAGTCTTCGTGACTTTAAACTGTCGGTCTCCAATCATCCAGACTTAGACTGATAGAAACGTTTTGTCAGCTTCAAAATATTCTGGAAAGATTTCTCCAACAAGGTCAACTTTTTGGCCACCCAGAAATTCAACCTTTTTAAGAAGGTCGAGTGAATCTATTTGCACCATAAAAATTCCTTATCGGCAAACAGGATCCAGATATGTTTTAACATGGCAGCCTTGTTATACTCTCGAAGCCTTCGGATGCCAAGGCCCCCCTCTTCTTTTGGGCAACACACGTTCTCCCAAGAAACCTTTGCACCTCCTCTTCCCAACTCTGGGCATTTCCATAGGAATTGTCTAAGAATTCATTCAATTTGATCCAAGATAGCTGCAGGTAAAATAAATACACTAGCCCAGTATGCTTGAATAGCATGAATGACTGACCTGATCAATTGTAGGCGACCGGCGAAGGATAGAAAGCGATGAGTCCAAGATTTTACCCTCGCCGTGATGCGGTTGACTAACACAGAGCAATCCGCCTTACTGATCCTAGAAGTGATGATGGGAACCAATAGATAGCGAGCCGGTGGACTTCCTTCTTGAAACCCAAGGGTAAGGAGGATTTGGTTCCTTAAAGAAGGTGAACCTCTTGCAAGGTAGACTTCACTTTTATTTGTGTTTGGAACCAAGCCAAACCAATCTGAAAACATTTGGAGGCCTTCCTTGAAGAGCTTCACCGAAGGCAAATTGGCTTCATAGAATAGGAAGACGTCATCCGCAAAGAAAAGGTGTGAAAGGCTAGATGCTTTGCATCTCCAGAAATATTTGAACTCTGGCATCGAAGAGCGAGTAGTAAGAATACCATATAGTACCTCCATGACCGACGTAAACAAGTAAGGAGATAGGGGGTCTCCCTGACGAAGCCCACGGCCACTAGCAAAGAATCCATGTAACTCTCCATTCAAAGCAATGAAAAATTTCGGGGTCCTCACACAAGTCAAGTGCCCGAGGAATCCGAATACTTGAAGGACAATTTCAAGGAAGTCCCAATTGACTGTGTTGTAGGCTTTCCTGAAGTCCACCTTAATTGTGCATTTAGGTGAGTATGGTTGGATATGAAAGCCAGAAAAGAGTTCCTGAGCTAAAAGGATATTATCCAAACTAACAATCGAAGGGTTCCGACCAATCCAAATCCTCTCTCTGGGAGCACAACTATAATTCGAAATCTAACTCCAATCCCTTATCAGACTCGAAGAGATAGAGGAGAACATGCCTTCCGATACTTTAGTCTCCAGAAGGCCAACGAAGAAAAGTATATTTGAGGAAACCAAACTACAAACCTCAGCTTGTCTAGTAAGGTCAACAAGGTCCCTGATATTCCAAAAACCTATGTATATTTATAATATATACAGGAGGGGAAATGAAACAATTGACCTCCATTGCTTGGGAGGTTTCCGACCTTTGGTAACCAGAGTCATGTTAAGGGGAGGATCTGGGATCATGGTTATTACCTCAAAACAAAAAGAAAAGGAGGAAGAAAACAAAGCACCCTAGGGAAATTAGTGAAGGAGGAATGAGTTAAGTTATTACCTCAAGAAAATCATGGTTGGAGATGTTTTGACTCTTAATGAGGCATTTGACTCCACCAATGTTCATAGAGATAAGATTTCTACCGGATGATTTATCCTCTTGCATTCATGCACATTAAGTTCCAGATGCCACAAACCTCCGGTAAGGATCCTAGACTAGGGTATTGATGGATTGGATGCATGTTGTACCCTAATATAGTCCTATCTGTTGTCTCCAAGCATAACAAACACGCGGCACCACACCGCCACACTTTAGTCTCACCCATGGTAGATAAAAAATCTCTCTCTCTCTATATATATCTCTCTCTCTCTCTCTCTCTCTTTTGCCGCACTCCCCAAGACGAGTTCTGTCACGCCCCGAACCCCGAGCGCGAGCACATCCCACTGCGGTCGATCAAATGCGACATTCCCAGGTAGTGTCGCCAACCACATTCATTTATTATTGCGCAAACGGAACGTATTATAAAACCCCTGACAATAAAATACGGGATAGAAAAGCAGGAAACAAAACCACAACATGACACTTTCACAATTCAACAGAATTACAAATGAAGGTCTATGGCCAAGAGTTTACGAAAGACCGGCTCTTAAGAAGGAACTGTCCTACGACCTACAAGTCGTACACGATCTCCAATCCTTATGACTTCACCTCTCTAACTCCTCAAGGCCAACCAAAGCTATCGCCGCTCCGTCCACCGGGACCTGAAATGGTTATTCAATAACCACCGAGACAACGTCTCGCAAGTTCAACCCTCTAAACCCCTATTAGAAAGAAAATACGCCCAAGGGCGGCCTAGCCACATCACACAGAGAACTTACCCGGCCTCAATTCCTTCCTGTAGGTTACCACAATTTGTATCACATAATCTCAGGTAGTAATAATAATTCAAACAATTGGAACGCCATCACTTTCGTATAAATCACGATCGCACTTAGCACGCATTCCAATTATTATTCACTGCCACACAAGGGCATAGCCGACTCACAGGTCGGCTATCTATTAACATTACGGCATTTCGAGAAGAATAAAGGTCCAAATGTCGGTGCCGCCACTCTATCGCGACCAAGCCACGTCATTCTATCGACGGCATTTCTAGAAGAATAAAGGTCCAGATCGGTGCCGCCACTCTCGCGACCAAGCCACGTCATTCTATCGACGGCATTTCTAGAAGAATAAAGGTCTAGTCGGTCCCGCCACTACTGCGACCAAGCCACGTCATTCTATCGACGGCATTTCTAGAAGAATAAAGGTCCAAAGTCGGTCCCGCCACTAAAAGAATAAGGGGTTCTCACTGACCAAGCCACGCCATTCTCTTGACGGCATTTCTAGCGAGATAAGGATCCAACGGCTTAGCCACTACTACGACCCGAGCCTTTCAACTAGCACACGACAATTCGCTACCGATCCTTGGATACTTTACATTTCACTCACATAATCCAATTACGATATTAGCCATTAACAATCCAATTTCAATGCCGAACTCGACACTTGAGATTTTATGAATAAAATCCATATTTATCACAATCAACACTCAATTTGCCACGATCAATCATCAAATTCAAATTCTAAATACACAGCAGCGATCGCACGAAATTCTGAGAGTTTAAGGTCTCGACGAAATTTTCGAATTTTAATAAATAATGAATTTTATTCCGAAAATTAATTAAATAATAATATCCATATTTTTCGCAATCCACACTCAATTTATAATATCCCACCATCAATTTCAAAATCCAAATCAAATCAGCACGCAAATTCTGAGCAACCACGGTCAAAAATAATTTTTTCGTTTTTTTTAAAATAATATTTTAATAATTTCGGATTATAAAATAATATTATATTTTCCAGAATTTCGAAGCACTTAAATAATTCAAAATTAAAATCTTTTTATGTCACAGAAAGGCTTAACTTTAAATAACTTCTTTTAACCTTTAATTTAAACACACTTTAACATAAACCAACCTCTTAATCCAATTTATAATTAAATACACTAATCAACCCACATAAACTTACTTAATTTAAACTAAGCACACTTAGGGCATCATTAACACTCTAATCAAGATTTAGTGAGTTAAACTCACCGGATTAGCGAACCGAGCGGACCAAAATGACGAGGACGACGAGGGGAACAACTTTCCGCAAAGCGGGCCGAGCATCCGGGCTCGGGAAGGCGGCCAAAACGGGCCAAACGTCCGCTGCATACCCATTTTTTTTCCAGCTGCTGTCCATTGCGATTTGAGGCCGAGGAAGGGTAGATCCGGAGCTTGGATGAGATGGGGAAGGATCGGGGAAGGTTGAGGGGTTGAACCGGACCAAGACCGGACCCGAACAGCGGCCGGAGGTGGCCGAATGGCTCCGGCACGAGCTGATGCAGCAGCGCGACGCGAGCTGAGGCGGAGCGAAGAGGCGGAGACGGCGCGACGGCGGGCCGGCGAGCGGCGCGCGGGGCGGACACACGGCGGCGGCGGCGACGGAGTGCGAGCGGGAGCGGACGACCATGGCTGCAGCTCCTTCTTCTCTGCAATTTTCTGGTCATTCGCACAAAGAAGATGGAGGAGAAACCAACGGAAGGGAGAGAGGAAGGAGAGAGAAGGAGAGAGAAGGATGGGGGCCATTTCTTTTCTTTTTCTTTTTCTTTAATCCAACAAAAGTGGCCCACCATGACCTCATGGATGATGTCACACTCCACTATCTCCCATAACCTTTCTCCAATGGGTCCATTTTATTTTTCCGCCGGGGCATGAAACTTTGTACATTAATTTCTTTAATTCCATTCAATCCTCTCCCAATTGAGTCCAATTGAAGTCCATAAAATTAATCCAATGTCACCACACTTCAATTCACATCTTCACTTGTCCATAGCACCAACTTAAGTCCTAAAAGCAAGGCCAAAGACGGGCCTACTAATTTCTTGAGCCAAGATAGCCATTCTCTGATTTAATTTCTGAAAAATTCTGATTATATGAAAACTCTTCCGAAGATTAGTCAATGTTCCTAAAATGATTTGTGACATACCAAGACTTCCAATTTCTGAATTTGATCTCAATTTCACGGTTAATTTCACTTTGGCACGATACTAGCGCGGCCCAACCTACCGAGTAGCCTTTAGAAATTTTCATGCATTTGACTTGTGGTTGATCATCTCAAGCCACAATGTACATCTTTGAAACATTGGCGATCTTCGGTTGTCGGAGTAATCTCAAGGTTTCAAATACGAACACAGGGTACCCAATCGACAGAAAAGTCGGTTCAGTGCCGATCGATAAGAATTGTGCGATCTGATGGAATCACCCACGCTCGATCACACGCCTCTGTCGAGTCGACCTATCTCCGATCTCTAATCTATTTTTAATTGTGCCGTAATGACCCTTGCAGATTAGCTCGGTCGAAAGATCGCTTCCTGGTCAAATTCTCGAGTCTGATGCATTAGAAACTCTTAACAGCTTCACCCGATAGACCAGTTTCCACATGAGTGGCCAACTCAAGGAAAAGAACTATATGCGTGCCAACGAAATGCCCGTCTCAATTAATTGAAAATAGAATCGGAAAATCGGAATGTCACAACTCTTCCCCTCTTATAAAAATTTCGTCCTCAAAATTTAAACCATTAAAATTCTTCTTCAAGATGGTGGGGTATTGTCGTCTCATCGATTTTGCTCCTTCATTCTGCTTCATACTGCTATCCAAGATCCTCGGTGCCGACGAAACATTTCCGAATTAACCAGACCAATTCTTGATTCCCAAAAAGGCTAAGCACTTGTTCATCTTTGTAAAAATGAAAGCTGCAAAAATTTTGGTTCTTTTCTTTTTCCCCTTTTTTTTTTCCACAAAGCGGCTAACTGCCGCGTCGGGGATTCGAACTCCCGACTTCGGACCTGCAGCTTCATCCCGGATACCAACTCGGCTGGAGGCACCGACGGTGTCCCAAACCGCCTTCTTTTTCCATTTAAAGCCAAAAATCCTTCTTTGAACCCAAATTTCAATAGATTCCGATTTAAATGATGCTTCATCTTCATTTCCTTAACCAAACACGATGTCCCTTTCATAGGCAACATTTAAGGAAAAAAAAATATTTCCCCTACTTGAAATTCCAAGGTCTGCGATACTAATCTGCGAAGCTAAACTGGCGATTCTGAGCGGTCTCAAATCTGTCACTGATAACTGCAACTGAATCACTGGTTTTTGAACCAACTCTGGACCTGCAATTTTCTGATCTCTGACCTCAACTCAACCGACTGAAGTTCTGAATACTCTGCTCCGTACTCACTAAAAGGGAACTATCTGACTGGTCTGCTGAAATTGAGAACCTCTGGTCAAGATCTGATATAACTCTGACACTGACACTCTAAGCAAACGAATTATCTGATGCACAAACACCTCTGCATGCTTAATCAAATCAAGATCCTTAAGCACAGTCACAAGGTGGCTAATTTCATCAGTCTGTCACTTACTACTTGAAATGACATTATTAACACACAGACTCCTCGATAGACCTGTCACAAAAATCTATTGTGACGTGATCCCACTTCCTCAGGGAGATATCGAAAGATTACAAAGGTCCTCTCGAATTGCAAAACCGTGCTTTCTCTTGCTAGCACATCTGACACTTGCGATCTGTTAGTGATCTCTATCTTCACAACGGTCTACTAATCCTATTGATGCAAATTCGGACTCATCTTTGTACTGTCTGGACAATGCTGAAGCTGCTATGACAAGTTTCCAATAAGATCTCTTCTTTAATCTCGGTATCATCAAGTACACTCAATCGTACACAGAAATTTGAAAATCGATTCTCCTCTTCTCGGTATCCTCTTGCAGAATCTTTTGAATTTCTAAGTCTGTCCACTGAAGCGTCTGATTCTAATTTGAATATCCGGTCAATTATGAGGGTAATCATAAGATTAAAAAGGTGGCCTACTATAGATTTGAAAACTGAATTTCGAACTTTCTCAAATAAGATCCAATCCTTGAGTACCAACTGTGCAACTAAGGACTCTCGACTCAGTGCATCTGCGACTTTGCTCACCTTTCCAGAGTGATACAAAATATCATAGTCATAATCCTTAATGAGTTCCATCCAACAATGCTGTCTCATATTCAACTCCCGAGGTCTTAACTGACGAAGCGCATATGCAACAACCCTATCTTGCTGCATCAACAAGCAACCAAATCCTTTAAACGATGCATCATTGCAGATCTCATAGCTTTCAGTACCAGATGGAATGGTCAGCACAGGTGCAGTAGTCAGCTTCTGCTTAAGCTCTTGAAAACTATACCCGCACTCTCCCCTGTCCACACAAACTTTTCTTACTTCCTCAGTAGTCGAATCAACTACAACGCTGGCGCTGAAATCCATTCCACAAAACTTCTGTAATATCCTACTAATCCCTAGAAACTTCTAATCTCTGTCACTGTAGTCAATCTCGGCCAATTGTTCACCGCTTTAATCTTGGGCGAGCTCTACGGAGATTTCTTCACCTGAAATCACGTGACCTAGGAACGCAATACGAGTCATCCAAAACTCGCATCTGCTAAGCTTATTGTAAAATCCAAAAGCACCCAAGGTCTAAAGTACCATCCCCAAATATCTCTCATGCTCCTCTGCACTCTTCGAACACACCAGGATAACTTCAATGAACACGATCACAACTGATTCAAGTGTCCTTAAACATTCTGCTCATCAGACCCAAACAAATAGCTGGGGTGTCCATTAAACCACACAGCATTGCAGTGAACTCATAACTACTGTATCGAGCGCAAGATGCTAACTTCGGTATGTCTTTCTTCCTGATTCTCAACGGATGGTACCCTGATCTCTAGTCGATCTTGAGGGATATCGACATACAAACACAACGAACCAACTTTCTTTTTCACGAATAGAACAGGTGCTCCCCAAGGTGATGCACTGGAACGTATGAATCCCCTATCCAATAATTCCTGCATCTGCACCTTTAGTTCTTTTAATTCGAGTAACACCATCCAATAAGGAGCCTTAGGGACTGGCTTTGCTCCGAATGCTAATTTAATCACGAACTCTATTTCTCTTTCTGATAGCAAACTTGACAATTCTTCAGAAAATACCTTAGAAAACTTATATACCACAATTATATTCTCCATATTCGGCTCATCAACTGACGCATCCATTACAGCTGCCATGTAGATTCGATAACCAACAACCTGAACCAAGTCATCTTTAGTGACGAATAACAAGGATTGAAGTTCCTCTTCAACTTTTAATAATTCAAAACTTTCATACGCTAACTGAACAAACTGAATTATATCACTGCCACGATTCACAACAGCAGAAAGCTCCTCGAGCCAAACCTTTTCATAAATGACTTCTGAGTCATACATAAGCAAACCCATCAGGTACAACTATAGTCAAAGACTCATCTTCATATTACTTTATTACCACAACGAAAACCCTACAACCTTCACTGAAAATTCTGCTGCATTACTCTGCATAAAACATCTCATAAACATTATTCTCCTAATTGATGCATGGTCGATCCCTTCATGCTCCTCTAGCCATCCTAGTGGCGTCCTCTCTGCAGTAACAGTGCTTACGCTCACCTGAACTTACGCAAACAGTTCCTAACATGACGGCCGTGCTGGCCATATTCAAATCATGCTCCCTTCTTACTCTGACACTAGGCTGACTCATGCCTCCTTTCCACAAACTCGGCATACAATCGGTGAGTCCTCTACCTCCCATCAAGGAACATCATGCACCCTTCCTTACACTGAGATCCGTTCCAAGTACCCCATTGAACATCCTGAAGCATGTTTCCTCTATTCTTTTCTTTTGACGGCGATGCTGAAATAGCTGTAGTTCCATCCGTCTATACAGACAATCTTTGATCAAATGGCCTTACTGGCGACACTTGTAACAAGTGATTTCTCTCTTACAGCACGGGACATATCCATGTCCTTCCTTATAGACACGACACACATCGATCGACTTGAGCTCTGACTTTCCAATTCTACTCTTCCGGTTGGGTGAAACATGGCACATTTCTTCTGACATCAGCCTTTCTCCTCAATCGATTTCCATCTCTATCTAAACTGAACTTTGACTCAGATACGATGGCTTGATCCTCGATCCAACTTCAAATTGGGCCTCAATAGGCGTGGCAACAACAACGACGGTCACAACACTGGCAGTAGTAGAAACAACGGCAACAGTGGCGGCTCGGTCCTGAGCTTACTGACCCAACAAGCTTCCAAGGAACACTAGCGCCTAAACGATCCCAACGAACCTAAGATTGTTCGGAGCTGCTACACTCTAAGTACCGACTTGCGGCGGTACTCTCACACTCGCACTAGTCTAAGCCTGCGCTCTACCTCAGGTACCGACTCTTGTCAGCCTCCTACCCTGAGGTATAGGTCCTACCGACCTTCTCCAAGGAGTTCTCCACACCTGGTCACTCATCTTACAGGTTCCTTATAGACACCTGTCTTCCAATTCCAACACCAAGTTAGAATTTGAGTGACCCCACAAACAAGCTACCAAACAGCTATCAATCACATGCATCAGCATATTAAAAGCCTTTCCTACTAACTATCACATGACTCATCGCACCTCATCACTCCATACTCAAACCATGCTCTGATACCACTTAAACGGGGATGTCACGCCCCGAACCCCGAGCGCGAGCACATCCCACTGTGGTCGATCAAATGCGACATTCCCAGGTAGTGTCGCCAACCCCATTCATTTATTATTGTGCAAATGGAACGTATTATAAAACCCTTGACAATAAAATACGGGATAGAAAAGCAGGAAACAAAACCACAACATGACACTTTCACAATTCAACAGAATTACAAACAGAGGTCTATGGCCAAGAGTTTACGAAAGACCTGCTCTTAAGAGGGAACTGTCCTACGACCTACAAGTCGTACACGATCTCCAATCCTTATGACTTCACCTCTCCAACTCCTCAAGGCCAACCAAAGCTATCTGGCCGCTCCGTCCACCGGGGACCTGAAATGGTTATTCAATAACCACTGAGACAACGTCTCAGCAAGTTCAACCCTCTAAACCCCTATTAGAAAGAAAATACGCCCAAGGGTGGCCTAGCCACATCACACAGAGAACTTACCCGGCCTCAATTCCTTCCTGCAGGTTAGCACAATTTGTATCACATAATCTCAGGTAGTAATAATAATTCAAACAATTGGAACGCCATCACTTTCGTATAAATCACGATCGCACTTAGCACACATTCCAATTATTATTCACTGCCACACAAGGGCATAGCCGACTCACAGGTCGGCTATCTATTAACATTACGGCATTTCGAGAAGAATAAAGGTCCAGTCGGTGCCGCCACTACTGCGACCAAGCCACGTCATTCTATCGACGGCATTTCTAGAAGAATAAATGTCCAGTCGGTGCCGCCACAACTGCGACCAAGCCACGTCATTCTATCGACGGCATTTCTAGAAGAATAAAGGTCCAGTCGGTCCCGCCACTACTGCGACCAAGCCACGTCATTCTATCGACGGCATTTCTAGAAGAATAAAGGTCCAGTCGGTCCCGCCACTACTGTGACCAAGCCACGTCATTCTCTTGACGGCATTTCTAGCAGAATAAGGATCCAGTCGGCTTAGCCAATACTGCGACCCGAGCCTTTCAACTAGCACACGATAATTCGATACCGATCCTTGGATACTTTACATTTCACTCACATAATCCAATTACGATATTTGCCATTAACAATCCAATTTCAATGCCGAACTCGACACTTGAGATTTTATGAATAAAATCCATATTTATCACAATCAACACTCAATTTACCATGATCAATCATCAAATTCAAATTCTAAATACACAGCAGCGATCGGCAAGAAATTCTGAGAGTTTAGGGTCCCGCGAAATTTTCGAATTTTAATAAATAATTAATTTTATTCCGAAAATTAATTAAATAATAATATCCATATTTTTCGCAATCCACACTCAATTTATAATATCCCACCATCAATTTCAAAATCCAAATACACAGCAGCAATCGGCACGAAATTTTGAGCAACCGGGGTCAAAAATAATTTTTTCTTTTAAAAAAATAATATTTTAATAATTTCGGATTATAAAATAATATTATATTTTCCAGAATTTCGAAGCAATTAAATAATTCAAAACTAAAATCCTTTTATGTCACATCAAGGCTTAACTTTAAATAACTTCTTTTAACCTTTAATTTAAACACACTTTAACATAAACCAACCTCTTAATCCAATTTATAATTAAATACACTAATCAACCCATATAAACTTACTTAATTTAAACTAAGCACACTTAGGGCATCATTAACACTCTAATCAAGATTTAGTGAGTTAAACTCACCGGATTAGCGAACCGAGCGGACCAAAACGACGAGGACGACGAGGGGAACAACTTTCCTCAAAGCGGGCCGAGCATCCGGGCTCGGGAAGGCGGCCAAAACGGGCCAAACGTCCGCTGCATACCCATTTTTTTCCAGCTGCTGTCCATTGCGATTTGAGGCCGAGGAAGGGTAGATCCGGAGCTTGGATGAGATGGGGAAGGATCGGGGAAGGTTGAGGGGTCGAACCGGACCAAGACCGGACCCGAACGGCGGCCGGAGGTGGCCGAACGGCTCCGGCACGAGCTGATGCAGCAGCGCGACGCGAGCTGAGGTGGAGCGAAGAGGCAGGGACGGCGCGACGGCGGGCCGGCGCGACGGCGGGCCAGCGCGACGGCGGGCCGGAGAGCGGCGCGTGGGCGGCGCGGGGCGGACACACGACGGCGGCGGCGACGGCGTGCGAGCGGGAGCGGACGACCATGGCTGCAGCTCCTTCTTCTCTGCAATTTTCTGGTCATTCGCACAAAGAAGATAGAGGAGAAACCAACGGAAGGGAGAGAGGAAGGAGAGAGAAGGAGAGAGAAGGATGGGGGCCATTTCTTTTCTTTTTCTTTTTCTTTAATCCAACAAAAGTGGCCCACCATGACCTCATGGATGATGTCACACTCCACTATCTCCCACAACCTTTCTCCAATGGGTCCATTTTATTTTTCCGCCGGGGCATGAAACTTTGTAAATTAATTTCTTTAATTCCATTCAATCCTCTCCCAATTGAGTCCAATTGAAGTCTATAAAATTAATCCAATGTCACCACACTTCAATTCACATCTTCACTTATCCATAGCACCAACTTAAGTCCTAAAAGCAAGGCCAAAGGCGGGCTACTAATTTCTTGAGCCAAGATAGCCATTCTCTGATTTAATTTCTGAAAAATTCTGATTAGATGAAAACTCTTCCGAAGATTAGTCAATGTTCCTAAAATGATTTGTGACATACCAAGACTTCCAATTTTTGAATTTGATCTCAATTTCACGGTTAATTTCACTTTGGCACGATACTAGCGCGGCCCAACCTACCGGGTAGCCTTTAGAAATTTTCATGCATTTGACTTGTGGTTGATCATCTCAAGCCACAATGTACATCTTTGAAACATTGGCGATCTTCGGTTGTCGGGGTAATCTCAAGGTTTCAAATACGAACACAGGGTACCCAATTGACAGAAAAGTCGGTTCAGTGCCGATCGATAAGAATTGTGCGATATGATGGAATCACCCACGCTCGATCACACGCCTCTGTCGAGTCGACCTATCTCCGATCTCTAATCGATTTTTAATTGTGCCGTAATGACCCTTGCAGATTAGCTCGGTCGAAAGATCGCTTCCTGGTCAAATTCTCGAGTCTGATGCATTAGAAACTCTTAACAGCTTCACCCGATAGACCAGTTTCCACATGAGTGGCCAACTCAAGGAAAAGAACTATATGCGTGCCAACAAAATGCCCGTCTCAATTAATTAAAAATAGAATCGGAAAATCGGAATGTCACAAGTTCTCTCCATTGGTCTTTGTCCCCGCAGTCCCCGTCCCTCTACATGCGCCTACTCTCTCTCTCTCTCTCTCTTCAAATACAAAGGCCCCCATGCCTCTCCACCGCTTGAGTCATTGCAACCCTTATCCCCAATGCCACCCTGCTATTGCCGTGCTCCCCAATACGAGTTCTCTCCATTGGTCTTTGTCCCCACAATCCCCGTCCCTCTACATGCGCCCATCCATATTTCTTAAAATCTCTCCATTTAAGCTTGATGCCACCCTCGAGCTCATTGCCAATGGTGGCACTCTACACGACGTCAAGTTAAGCTTCATGTCAAGCCCCGATCCTCGGGCACGCACACATCCTTTTACTTGGTCGATTTTTGAATGCAATATCCTAGGACGTATCGCCGACCCTTTTTATTTTAATATGCACATGCAGAAGCAATTATAACCCCCATACAATAAAGCAATGGGATAGAAAAATAGGGCCATATTTTTCATATAGAAATTCACAACCAAACTTTTATACAAGCACCTCATAGTATATAATACAATACTATTCACAGAGACCTGGTCTAACACTCAATCACCTATAACCAGGGTTCACAAAAGAGGATAGGATCTCAGTCCTCATCCGGGTCGTACTCAGGATCATCATCGGGGTTCTCCTCCAGGTACTCATCTTCGGGTTCTTTCTCCCCAAGCTCCTCATCAGGGTCTTGAAATGTTGTCCCACAACCGGAATGAGACTATGTCTCAGCAAGTTCTACCCCCTAAGACCCAATTAGTAAACTAATACGTTATCCGAGATGCCTATGCACGCACGGGTCAGAGGACTTACCCTGGCCTTAGTTCCTTCCTGCAAGTCAATATATACATCAAATATACAGGATCACATCACATCACATCACATCAATCAGATCGAATTATCGATCAATCGACCAAGTCGATTACATGTCAATGATGGCCATTCCCCGGCCATTTCAATCAATACTACCTATAAGTCCGATCATACCCAGGACTGCTTATGATAAGTCGATAATAGGTAGTATAGCTCACCATAAGCTGCCGCAATTATACTCATATAGTATATTATTTATGCTCACTAGAAGTTGCCACAATTATCAATATAGTATACTATAGCTCACCAAAAGCTACCGCAATTATCAATATAGTACACTATAGCTCACCAAAAGCTACCAGCCATACTTTCATAGTATGCTGAAAATTGATCATTTAATCAAATCACCAATTTTATCATTCCTGATAAAAATATCGTGTGTAGGTACACGGTTGGCCTTAGCAAAAATACAATAATTTCCTTTCCATAAATTCCACAATTTTATATAGTCCACCAAGATACTTTTGGCACTGTCAACCGACGTCCAGTTATTTTCCAATTAATTACTGAAATTAAATGAATTTAAGAATAAATTCCAAAAATACAAATCATGCACAATTAGCACAAATTAGAGCTCAATTAAATAAATGGATTACGCTACGACAATCCGCATAAAATTTCAGTTGTCAACTATCCTTGCCTAATTTCTGAAAGATAAATAATTAAATAATTTCGAAAAATCTCGAGATGCATTCACTAAATACCAGTACATGTCTACTTGTTAAATGCTCGATCCGATTGCCTAACATGCATCATAATTATCTAATAATTGTTAATCTACTTTAATCTAACCACCTAATTGCACTTAATTAAATTTAATCAACCCTTAAACATAATTAGCAAACTAAGAAAGCATTATTGAGCACAACTCACATGAGCAAAGCGAAGACCGGATCACTGCAACGGTGACGTGACGGCGGCCGAAATCCAAACTTTTGGTGGCGTCGGCGGACACTCGAGTCGGCCTACAAGCCTTGCAGGCCCACAGAAAAAGATGGGCTTGGGCCGAACTTGGGCCGACTTGCTTCGCGGGCTTGGGCTCGAAACTAGGCTTGCTGAACTTGTGGGCTAAATTTTGGAGATGGGCTAAAACTTGGGCTTCGAATGGGCTCGATCCAAAACTGAAGTTGGGCTGAACAAATGTGAGTTGGGCTTGCCTGAAGATGGGCTTGGGCTGCTTCGCAGGCCTCAAGACTGGGCTGACTTTGGCTGAATTCTTGGGCCAAAGTTGGGCCAAATCCCAATGGGCTGAACTGCGGGTTTGGCTTGCAAGATGCAAAGAGGAAACCATCGGCTTCAACGGCAAAAACGGGCCGATCGGAGCTCCGACGAGTGGGTAGCCGGCAACCAATGGCTCCTAGAGGTCAAGGGGGTCTTGTAGGTGGATGGAATGGCCAAAGGAATGGTCGGAACAGAAGAAAAATGAAGAAAATCGCGAAACAGTGCAGGCGGGCAGGGGACCGACGGACCGGCGACCGGCGGCCTGCGACGGTCGTACGGGATGGCCGGCGGCTCTGTTCGAGACTAGGTTGGGCTCGTTGGAACGGTCTAGATGTCCTTGTCACGGTAATAGGTGGCTCGTTTTCTGGTTCATCCGGGAAGTATACTTTTTACTTGGATCTTTGGCGAGAGGTCAGCTGGAGCAGAAACCGGTGGTGGCGCGGGTGGAGGCATGCGACGGCTGCAGCTCCTTCTGCCGGTGTTCTTGCTGGCTTAAGGGTTTCAAAAATGAAGAGGAGAGGGTGATGGATGGTAATGAGAGGGAGGGAGAGATAGAGAGAGAGGGGGAGAGGATAGGGATGAGTGAGAGATGGGGGGCCCTTGGCTTGATTTTTTTCCAAACTTGGTCTTCAAGTTTCATTCTTGGCCATGCACTTCTCCTTGGTTCACATTAAACCACCAACACACACCCCACAACCTCTCTTTTGGTCCATTTGGCTAGGGGGAAGGGGGAGTTATGAATTTGGCATCAAATGGCTTTAATTGAACTCCTCAACCCACTTGATTCCATCTCAATTGGCTTTGGTAATTTCAATTGGTTATCCATCGATCACCTTAGCATTTTTTCTGACCCATATATCCTTCTTGCTTCCCAATTTTGCCATAAAAAACAATCCCTGGCTTCAATTGCACGAAAACGATCCTAAACCAACTTTTTCCCAAAAAGTCTTGGGTCGCGGAAAAATCTTCTAAGACTGAGTCGATGTTCCTAGAATTTATTGTGACATGACAGAATTCTCAATTTCTGAAATCAGATTTGAATTGGCGATTAATTTCCATTCGGCATTTTTAGCGTGACCTAGACTACCGGGTAGTTTTCAGAACTTTTTAATGCAAATGATCCGTGGTCGATTTTCTTCGAGCCATAATGAACCCACTTGACACATTGAATCTCAAGAATTCAAATACGGACACAGGGTACCAAAAAGATAGAGAAATCAGTCTAGTGCCAGTTGACGAGAATTTTCCAATTTAGTGGTGTCACCCACGATTAGCCACACATCTTTGTCAAACCGACCTATCTTTGATCTTTAATCAATTTACGTCTGTGCCGTAATGATCTCAACAAATGAACACGGTTGAGCAGCCGATTCATAGTCGAATTCTCAAGTCTATTTGCCTTAAAATCCTTAATGGCTTCCCCAAATAGTCTAGTTATCTCGAGAGTGATCAGCTCTGAGAACAGCCCTATAGACGCGTCAATAAAAAGCCCGATTTATTCAATAGAAAACAGGGTTGAAAATCTGGGATGTCACACCTCATCCACTCATGCCAAGCCATGAACACAGAGCTAAGCCTTGGCAATGAACAAAGCCTAAGCCTCGAGCTAAGCCTTAGCCATATCAAGCCACATTGCCTCTATTTTCTCTGTTTGAGGTTGGTGTGAGCTACGCCTCGGCCCCAGATGCCGAGCCCCCAGATCTTGAGGCATGCCTCTAGATCTTGCAGCAGCAGCAACTTGAGCATGGCTGCAGGGTTCGACGGCAGTTGAACAGTGGCTACATGTCCTGATATGTGGCAGTAGCTAGTTCTAAGTGTAGCATTGGCAACTTCAGCTGTGGTGATGGCAGGTAGCAGTGCGGTAGATGGGCATGGAGGCGGTTGAGGGGCAGAGGAGAAAGAGGGGGGAGAGCAAACTAGGGTTTTGTAGGGTTCAGATTCGATGTGGTGAGGTCAAGAATTGAGCAGACGCATGTCACAATCTCAAAATGGAGACAGCAGATGGATTCACAACAGCCGACAGCTAATCAGCATCCAGATGCGGAAAATGTGCATTCAGAACATAACTTAGCCAGCATATATGAAATACAATAGATGAAAAGAGTGATTTTGATTTGTACCAGTTATGCAAGCTACATAATAACCAGTTCCTCCAAGTCCTTATTCCCACTTTCCAAGACGTAAGCGCAAAAAGAATCCATCGAGGTGCACCGGGGATGTCCGGGCACTCATCCACCTAAAATGCAAAGGACAGAGAAAGAGTTCCTTCTAAGACCAACGAAGTCTCGATGAAAATCCGATTGTCATGAATAACAATCCATACAAAATGCCACACAGGGGTCCCTTTACAAAGCACTGGAAAAACTCCCACAAAAACCCTAAATCCATTCTCTAACTAAAATTTTTTTTCCTACTCTTTCATTTTCCTTGGGTTGCCTCCCTCCCTCCCTCCCTAACCCGCCCACACACCCCCTGTAAAAAAAAAAAAAAAGCCCCAAAAGCTCGCAGTCTTCATCTTGAAGCTGTGACTATGGTCATCTTCATCGTTCCACTTCACAGAATTAAAATAGACATCCCAAATAGAAAGAGATGATGTCAGACACTAAGAACTCATACATGTTTCTCTCTACTATAACTGCATCGTTATATGCTGCAAATTACAAGGAATGACAATAGAAAATAGTTTGATCGTAAATGTGCTCAAGTTTCAAAAATATTTGACAATAATAACAAAACACGATCTGGCAAACCATCCAAGCAGTTGGTTGTTTTGTTAGAAAATTTCACTCTAAGAGGTCATTTTCTTGTCAGGCTCCCTTATGTTTACATAAATTTTCGCATGGCATACGGAGTACTTGATCTATCATGCAGTTTTCACTAAAACATAGTTTTGCTGTAACCCTCAACTCTCACGGACATTCTAGGCATTGTCTTAGAAAATGTGATCTACCTGCAAATGAGGTTTCACCAAAATCAGGAAACTGTAACCAACAGTAACCACCATGCCTGATGATTGAACATGAACTAGTATTTTGCCAACCATATCATTCAAAGAATTATGAAGAAAAAGGTTTTACTTACTTGAGGATACTCGTCCGAGACAGTTGAAGCATCTTTATCGAGTCAAAGATTGCTTTAGGCACATTTGATATATGCCATTCACTGACATTTCCTGGCAGTGTTATCACATTCTCTTTCAGCCGATTTTGAATGGGGCTCAAAGCACTCCACTTCCTAATCTAGCTTGGGTTAGGAATATCTTTGTCAGAGCTTGATACTTCCTTCAATTTCAAGTTTCCATTAGAACTATGTATAAGGTTACTCTTTTGGTACATTTGTTTATTCTGAAGCTGTGATATATCAGAACAGTGGTGCTTAACAACATAACTACAATCCTCCAGCGGCATCGATTTTGAAACAACATTTGGACATGTAACAGCCCAATGATTGAGCTGATAACATCTAATGCATAAAGGAGGCATTTCCTCCACTGCTTGATATGATTTGGCGGTCCTCAGGAGGTCTTCTAGCTCAGCTTCTTCTATCTCTGAGCATTTGTGGAGACCATGACCTTTAATTCCACAAAAGAGACAAGTTGCACTACATCCAGCACCCACATCTAGTGACTTTGTTGGGATAATGTGCTTCAGGGCATCCAATCTTCGAGCAAACAATGATGCCATTTCCTGGGAACTTTTTAGTCTCTGAGAAGACGAAATACGGTTCACTTTCTGTATCATATGGTGATCATGACTATTCTGGACTTTCTGAAACCAAAGGAAGCTTCACGACCAGCAGCACAATCTTGTGGTTCTTTTTCAACACCAGATGGTTCTTGACTGTTACAATCCTTGACCTCTAGCTTCGTTGGATCTGGGTGACGACCATAAGATTGCTTAGAATGAGCTGTAATTCTCATGAAATTCCCCATATCCTCAATTGTTCCACCCATACTCTGGACACAGATATCCTGCTTTTGTATAGAGCAAGAGGTCCTTGATGAAAAATGAGTTATGCACAAGCTTCTTCGAGAATCATTTCTGCAGCCAAGATTACTAATCTTGTTAGCCGCTCAATTTTTGTAGATCCCTCTCCCGCTTGACTAGGAAGCAGAAGTGCCCTCGATTCTTGAGTAGTTTTATTCGGACAATAGATAGATTGAAAAATGGATTTAAAACCCATATTCCCACAATTAGCATCCAGGTTTTGGCTGCCACCTACAAATGAACCATCTAGATGCTCATTTCCAGAACCAGGACCAGTGAGAGCAAGTGAGGGAGAGCCTGCCACATCTTGATTTGTTTTGGAGAGGCCCTTCACCATGTTTGATATCCAATTCATGAAGGAGCTATCTTGTCCAACAAAAGAGCCTGAAGCAGTTTGGTTTTGAATATACCTAGCTTGTTTGTTTCCACCAATCAGCTGCGATTCAACGCTCCCTCTCTTCCTTCCAACTGAAGATAAGCTCGCACTGTTACAGCTTTCAACACTCTCATGGCTGTTGTCTTCCTCTTTTATCAATCGTCCACTAGTATCTCCATCGGATAATGCCTTTTCTTTACCTTTCTTATGACTTCCACAGATTCTTCTGTTACTACAAACAACTTTGCCTTTGTGTTGGATATCAGCATTCTGCATAGAGATGCTCTTGGCTTCAGAGGAAGATTCTGAGGCTACAGCATCAGCTGCTGCATGGCAGATGTTCTCACTGTTAAGAGTCCTTACGTCATTCTCGGCTGTTGATTCTAGTTTCTCCAATAACGGAAGACCTGGGATACTGGTTTTCTTGCTTTCCTCTCTTAAAAAAGAAGCTAGTTTGTCATCCTCTCCCCCTGGAGAGAAAGCCAGAGTAGCAGAAACTCTCTGTTCATTCAGTGGGAGAGCTTCTGACACCATTGTAACTCCCGTTGCCAATTGCTCATAATTCATAGTGACATCTAGTCCTCTAAAGGCAGGATCTCCAGGAGAAACTTCATTCTGTGGATAATTTCCATTTTTTTCACCTAGGGTTAATGTGGGTTAACTTACCTAATTAGGGATTGTTAGACCGAGGTCAGCTTGTAATCTAATTTTGGGAAATTTCACCAACACAATTGGAAATTAATTTATTGACAAGGATTATGAGTGGTTAAGGTAAGTTGGATGCTCTAATGCTTTGTGATCTTGGCTAAAATCTTGAAATTTACCTTGTTAATTTTCAATTAACTTTAGATTAGGTTTATGTTGCAATTTTAATTAACTTTCGAATTCTTTAAGTTTCAACTCTTTTATAGTCCAGTCCTATAATTGGTTTAGTTCACTTTTTACTTGCCTTTTTTACTTGGTTAGCTAAATTTTTGGATTGATCACCTTCGGTAAGTAATTGAATAATTAGCGACAATCCTTGTGAAAATGATACTCACTCATCACTTTATTACTTGTAGATATTGTGCGCTTGAATTCACTTAACAATGTATGTATGCAGAGCTAAAGACGAATGCTGGAGTTCTTGATTTTGGTTTACATAGAGCATTTGTTTGAGCTTGAATACGTGATGATTTTGTGCTATAAGTTTACATTAAGTGAGTTGTTTATTTATAAACACTTTGGATTTTGGTTGAAATCTAAGTGTGGGAAACAGTCGAGTATGTGAGCGACTGTAAACTCTGATTCCCCGATTATAATGGATTATTTGCTGCTAGCTTTCCCTATGAATGTAGTTATCGATATTTGAACCGAACCATATAAATCTATGATGTCCTTATTATTCCTCATTTATTTCTTTAGTGATTTTACGTTGACGTAAATTATAAAATATTGTCATTTTCGCTTATTATATTTCAACAAAATTGTCGTCTCGCTCAAATTGAAGAATCATACAACATTTTCCGTTTAGCGGCCATGTTGAGAGGGTTATGTGCAATTGGTAAGTCCTCTGACACGCAACGGACCAAGGCTTTTGGGGCGCTTAATGATCTGATCAAGGTTTTTTTAGAGTTCACCAAGTGCACTGTCGAGTTTGAGAAGTACCTCAAAAAATACGGTGCATGGCCGATATCAATCGACAAAAGAGGCAGTTTTAATCAAACCATTGTCGGCCTAATTGGCATGATTATCGCGAGCAATGAGTATGTTATACCCCTCTCTCTCTCTCTCTCTCTCTCTCTCTCTCTCTCTCTCTCTCTCTCTAACAACTTCACTTCGAGTGCATTTAGTAACATTTCTACTTTCGAAAATAATTTTTTTCAATAATTTTTTTAATTTCTATTTCTTGTAACAGTTTCTAAACAAAAGAACGTGTTTGATAAGTACACAAAATTTCTACTCCTCAAATAGAAAAGATAGAAATGTGTTTAGTATGACCCTTACAATTTTTTGGTGATGTAGAATTTCTTTCAATTTTTTAATGATTTTTTGAGATTTTTTAAGGGTAGAGATGAGAGTTAGCAAGGTCGCGGATCTTGGAGGAGCCTCATTAGCCCCCGGCGAGGTTGGGCCTTGCCTAGCCACCGGCCAGGCTCGACCTTAGCCAGCCATGGCGAGGCTCTAACGAGATTGCCAGACCTCGTCTTTAGCTGATTGTTGGCGACACTAAGGTCTGGCGACCGATTAGAAGAGGAAGAAGAAGGAAAGAAAAGAAAATGACTTATTTCAGAAATTATTTTCGAGAACAAGAAGTTATTTTTTTTTATAATTCTTGTTTCCATTATAAATCTATTTTCTGGCCACTATTCTATTCCAGGAAATAGAAAAATTAGCTAACGTTAACAAGTGGATTTCTGTTCTTTTGCTATTCCAGGAAACAAAATAACAGGAATTTTGAGAAATAAAAACATTAACAAACAGACCCTTCAATGCTCAACCTATTTTTGATGACTTCAAGTTCTTGGGGCTACATCTATCAACCTTCTCGAGCCAGGTCCCAGAGATATGTGAATCCTTCAAGAAAGATGAGATTTCAAGCACTACAATGGCAAGATCATTGTCGTTCTCAAACAAAAAGTTGTTCACTCATCGATGGATTGAAGCATTCATGCGTCTCCTCCATATTCCTTTTTATGTATGCAGATACTTTCTGTCATATCCATATATTGTACTCACTACAATGGTGATTCACGTTATGCGGAGAACGAACTTTTCTATTACGGCGTCAGGAAACTTTTGTGATATGTTACTGACATTGTGGAGCTTATAGCCAAATTGTTTTGCACCGAGAACGACTTGACAGTCTATCAATGTTCCAAGAGGACAACGGTTAGCTTCTCAGTCCCCATAATCTTCCCTGCGTTTGATCTCCGGTCTTCATTGTATATCAGTGTCAGGAAAAGGGAATGCATATCAACTACAAATAATTAACTACGTTCAAAATTTCTAGATAGTTTGTTTATAGGCATTCAAAATGCGAAATAAGGGCATAGTTTGGTCACTGCGTGTTATAGGTAAAGGTGGAGCAGCTGCAGAGCAAGAACGTGATGCTGCTTATTTTGGACTTGACCTTGTCGAATGAAGATTTAAAACCCCTTACCAGCATCTATAATGAGAGCGGATTCGAATCCAGTAACTACGAAATTATGTGGGTCCCTATTGCGGTTGTAAAAGACAATGAACAGTTTGGAAAAAAGAGATCTCAGATGCCCTGGTATTCATGCAACTCCATTGTCAGCAAGAGGGCAGCAAAGTTCATCAAGTGGTATTGGCATTTTAAGCAGCAGACTAAGGTTGTCTTTTTGAGCCAAGAGGGAGGGAGGTGAACAACAACGCAATGTCGATGATAAACCTTTGGGTATTGGAAGCCCTGCTGTTTACGCAAGAGAGGGGCTCCGAACTTTGGGACGGGCACAAAACAACCAGCTCAAGCTTGTGGTGAACAACACGATCTTCCAATCCGTCGAACAAAGCGTAAGTTACAAACGCACTATGGCTTGGATTATCTGCGCCATATATTCATCATCCATTCCTGGTTGGAAGGACCTTCTTCCTACCAGACTTTTTTATGCAGCCCGCATTGAAGACTAGCTCTCTTGACCAAAGATCGACCCGCATTCAAGCTCAACGAAACCTCTTATCGATGAAGTTGTCGATTGTCTATGAAGTTCGATGAAGTTGTCGATTCAACCGAGAAGCCGTATCGATATCTTGAGTCCATTCCGGAAGCTTGAAAGACACCTTGAGAGCCATGAAGACGTTATGCTTTTACTAGTTTCTAGTTTCTATACTCTTTACTATTTTTCTAGCTTTAGAGTTCTTTAATGCTTTCAAGTTTCAATGCTCTGTCTTTATTTCTTTGACGATATAAGCCATCCAATTCCTTGTACAAGATAGACAACTTTTGATGAATGAAAACTTTGCTTTCGAGCAAGTATCGTGAACCTTGCAGAGTTCATACTCTTGAAAACCTATAAGAGTTTTCACTCCGTCCTTGAAGAGTTGGAGCTTTTCGAAATCTGCATCCTTGAAGAGTTGCAGTCATCAATCTAGAAGAATCGGTGCCCTCTCAACTTCCTTGGAGGCCAAAGTTTCAATATTTTCCTGTTCTGTTTGTTATTTTCACCCACTTCCAACCCAAATTCGACCATCCTACAGTGCTTATTTCAGAAAACCCAAAACAGAGAAATTGTAGATCTAGAAGTCTTTGTTCATTTGGATTTGGAATCAGGTCAATCCAATCTGTATCGACAAAGATACAACTGTTCTCCTGAACTTGTGCAGTGCTGAAATTTCTGTTCATCTTGTTTCCTGTGTGCGAGTCACTCTCCCGATCCTATTATTTGAGAAAGCCTAACCTTGGCTTGAATCATTTGGTATTAGAGCTTTGGAGGAGAGGACAATGCCTCCAAGACAAGCTAGGCGTCGTGGCGGCAGAACCATTCCCCTCGATGAAGTGCACACACTGAGAATTTGCAACAACGTATGCAACAACAAATTGACGAATTGACTCGAGAAGTTCAGCTTTTGAGGGCTGAAGGAAATAATTCTCTACCCCATTCTAGGACTGAAGATTCCCATGGTGACTCTTCCTCTTCGGAGAGTGTTCAATCTATTCACAGTCGGAGGCATGTTCAACATTGTTTACAACATATTCGTGAGCCAGATTGGGAAAAGGAAGTCAAGAAAGATGTTCCAAAATTTACAGGTACTGAGTCTCCTGATGAAATTATTGATTGGCTGACACTTTGTGAATGAGGTGCTTGAGCATCGAAATGTTCCAGAGAATCGTCGAGTTGGGATCATTGCTATGCGATTCCAAGGCAAGGCGATTGCTTGGTGGAGACGTTAAAAACAAACTTGCCAAGCCGTTGGCAAAGCACCAATCACTTTGTGGAGAAAGATGGAGGACAAGATTCGAAAATATTTTCTTCCCAAAGGATATAAGAGAGAGCTCTACCAACGGTACCAAAATCTAAAACAAGGTACGCAAATGGTGGACCAATACACCAATGAATTCAATGAGTTAGTGATTCGTAACAATATCCAGGACCTGGAGGAGGTGCTTGTGAACAAATACTTGAATGGTCTTCAATTTTACATTCAAGACGCCTTGGAAGTCCTCGACATTTGGGACTTAGGAGATGCACACCAACGGGCACTCAAAATGGAGTGCTCTCGTTCTCGGAGACAACAATCAACTACCATGACAAGTTGAGCCACTAAGAGTATCACTAGCACTGCTAAAGTTGCTGAGGCTACAACGCAATCTGCTAGTAAGCCTTCTACTCAGCCCCATGTTTCGAAGCAACATGCTATGTCCAAAATACGTTGTTATTCTTGTGGGGAGCTGGGTCATCGTGCTAGCAATTGTCGAATCAATAAGAATTGACCACCCGGTAAAGCCTTCTTGGTGGATAATGATTATGATGAGAATGCTGAGGATCCACTTGAAGAGGAGTTGAACAATGATGAAGAAGCTGCAGATAATGAACAAATAGTGCATGCTGACACTAGCAAACTTCTTATGGTGAGGAAATTTTTTTTTTACTCCTCAAGATGACATTGGAGATAGGTGGCTGCATACCAATATTTTTTCATTCTGCTTGCACAATCATGGGAAAGGTGTGTCAATTAATTATTAACTCTGGTTGTTGTGAGAATATAATTTCTAAAGTAGCGGTAAACAAGCTGAAGTTCGAATTAAAAACACACCCTACGCCTTATAAAATGTCGTGGTTGAAGAAAGGCTCTAAGATAACTGTTTCAAAACAATGCCTTGTTAATCTATCCATTGGTTCTATTTATTATGACAAGATATGGTGTGATGTTCTGCCGATGGATGCTAGTCACATTATTCTTGGTCGACCATGGCAATTCGATAGGAGGACTACACATGATGGTTATCGAAATACATATTATTTTGAATTTGGAGGCAAGAAGATTACGTTGGCACCTAGTAGTGTCACGTCCCAACCCTCCGAGCACGTGCTCATTCCTACTTAGTCGATATAATAGCGATGTCTCAAGATGCATCGCCAACCCATTGATTTTAGTACGCATGCGGAAGCATAGAAATAAATCCCTAGACAATAAAATAATGGGATAGGAAAGTAGGGCCATAAATTTTTCAAACCAAAACTAACTTTTTATAAACATACAGGTTTATTTACAACATCAGGTCGTTTACAAAAATATCGGCTTAATAAAAAAGGGACAATCTATGACTAGCGAGTCAGATGGGTTTGTTGATTCTATTTCCTTCACTTCCCAAACTCTGGGACTTTAAGTTCTCCACAACCGCCGTCTAGGGACCTGAAAATGTTATCTCACAACGGGGTGAGATGATGTCTCAGCGAGTTCTACTTCCTAAGACTCGATTAGGAAGGAAATATGCTATAGGAGCTACCTAAGCACAACCACGAGTAAGAGAACTTACCTTGGCCTCAGTTCCTTCCTGCAAGTCAATTCAAATAATTGATACTAGCAATCATATCATCCGATCAATCAGATCGACTTAACGATCAATCGACTCAGTCGATTACATGTCAACAGGACCACTTTCCGGTCATTTCAACTATTCCATCTCAATTCTCAATCACGACTCAACAAGCAGAGTCTATAAAATTCACAGCTATAATTCACGGTCCTAAGGACACAACCTATCTTAAGTGGTCATCACAGCCCAATGGGTACAACCTTTATTAGGTGGTAGATCACAGCCCAATGGGCACAACATCTCTTAGGTGGTAAATCATGGCCTGATGGACACAACCTCTATCAGGTGACAAATTACAACCCGATGAGCATGACCGATTCCAAATTCGATGTCGAATCTCGGCCCAACTTGCACAACCATAGGCAGCTTTCTATGTTCAACTCACGATCTCTCATGGTCATTTTCCCATCAAACACCAACCTTTATCAATTTTGGGATATTTCCGCATATTCACCAATCACATTCAATTTTCACAAACCGGTACTCAATTAAATAAACATAAAGCACCACTGAAATTAGCACGAAATTCTGGTCATTGGCTATCTTGATTGAATTTCTGGAAAATTAATAATTAATTAAATAATTATGGAAATTAATAAATAAATACCAATAAATATACTTAGGCCCGGAAAGGCTTAATTGGAAGCCGAGACGGGCCCGGAAAATTACCGAACCACTTTAGTTAAATACTAGAGCTTGTTTAGGCTCTAATTGCACTAGCTATCCACCTAACATACATTGGTAAATAATTAAATTCACTAATTTAATATAATCTAACCACTTAATCCATCTTAGCCTAAACTAATCAACCCCTAAGCATAATTAACCTACTAAGCGAGGATTAGTGAGTTAAACTCACTAGTTTAATGCAAAGACCAGAACACTACGACGATGGCGTGACGGTGGCTGAAACTTGAGTTTGCGGCGCCATCAACGGGCTTGGGCCGGGCCTAAAATTGGCCCAACAAATCTTAGCCCAAGCTGAGACTTGTTGCTAAATTGGATTGGACTTGCTTCATGGGCTGGGCCTCTGGACTTGTGGGTTAAACTTTGGAGAAGCTATTGGGCTGAAACTTTGGGCTTCAAATGGGCTTGACCAAACTAAAGATGGGCTGGAATTGTGGGCTGTTGGGCCGAACTGCTGTAGGACTTCAAGTGGCTACTCGAATTGGGCCTGCGGACAAAGAAGCGGCAAGGGTTGCTGCTGGGCTTGTCCAAGAGCCGGCTTCACTGGCTTCAATCGGTGGCAGGAATCTTGGAAAATTGACCGAGTGGGAAGAAGACATGGGGAATGAAGCAGAAATTTCAGTGGAGATGATGGGCTGCAGGTTGGTCGATCGTGGAGATGGACGCAGAGAAAACGGAGCGAAGAGAGGGCGATCGTGGGCTTGATGTTGTGGCCAGAGATGTGAGGTTGAGGAGCTGCTTCGTGGGAATTCTTTGGGCTTAGCTGGTGTTGCAGGGCTGACTGAGACGAAAGAAGACTCGGATGGTAGCTCGCAAGGAATTGAGTGGCCGACCAAAGATGGTGCAAGCGCGTTGCTGCAGTCAACAACCGGCAGAGGAAATTGCAAGGTTGATTGAAGTGTGGAGGTAGCTGGACAAGTGGCTTCGGCTGGTGATGGAAGGCTGCAGTTGGTGGGATTTTGGGACGATGCGAGGAAGACACGAGCTGGTGGAAATGGGATCAAAGGGGTTGACTTCGGATGAAGAAAAAAATGAAGGAAAGCAGAAATAGATGCACGAAGGCGATAAGGCAGTCAAGATGTGCTCGGGAAGTTTGGGAAAAGGGGGGTGGGGGCAAGCCAAGATAAATATCTTCAATTCATTAAAGCTTGGTCCCCTTAGACTCCAATCTTATCCCTCTTGGTCCCCCTTAATACTTTATTGTAAATTAATCTTACAAAAACCTAATTTGATGCCCAAAATTCCAACCCCTTGCCTAATTTCGAATTTCACTCAAATTGGACTTCAATTTCCTCTCCGATTTCTCCAATTTGAGGTCCGATTTCGTTGAAGAAAAATCCCATACAATTTTCTGCAAGTCCCCAACAGCCAAAGGCTCAGCTTGGAAATCCAAATTTCCTTCAACTTAGCCCATTCGAATTTTCGTTATTTTTCTGCAACGTCCGAATTAATTTTCAAAAAAAATCTCGGAATCCCCGAAAATTCTTTGGAGGATGAATCGACGTTCCCAAAATAAATCGTGATATGACAGAACTTTCAATTTCTGAAATCGGGTTCAATTTCGCAGTTAATTTCAATCCGATACGATTTTAGCGTGACTTAGTCTATCGAGTAGCTTTTATGAATTTTTGATGCAATTGACCCGTGATCTATTTATCTCAAGTCACAATGTACATCTTCGACACATTGGCGACCCTCGGTTATCATGAAAATCTTGAGATTTCAATTACGGGCACCGGGTACCAAAACCATAGAAAAATCGGTCTAGTGCCGCTCAATGAGTATTTTGCAATCAGGTGGAATCACCCACACTCTGATCACATATCTCAGTCAAATTGACCTATCTCCAATTTCTAATTGATTTCGATAGTGTCGTAATGACTCTTGCAGATCAACACGGTCAAGAAATCAATTCCTAGTCAAATTCTCAAATCTATTGCATTAAAATCCCATAGTGGCTTCCCCAAATAGTCTAGTTATCTCGTGAGTGATCAGTTCAGAGAATAGCACTATAGGTGCATCGACGAAAGACCCTATTTATTTAATCGAAAACAAATTCTGAAAATTCAGGCTGTCACGAGTAGAGAACCTTTGAAAACTCCTGTAGTTGAGAATTCCTTCTCCCCTACGTTGCTTACAACGAAGGATATGAATGATGCTTTGAAAGGAGTTCGTATCTTGTATATTTTGCTTAATAAAACAGTCGAGAAGAATGAAGTTGCCTTTGTCGTACCTCATCGAGTTCAACTTCTTTTGGAAGAGTTCAAGGATGTCTTCTCAATGGACTTACCCAATGGTCTCCCATCTATGAGAGATATTCAGCATCAAATCGACTTGATGCCTAGAGCCTCTTTGCCGACTCTCGCTCATTACTGAATGAGTCCGACCGAACATGAGGAATCACATCAACAAGTTATGGAGCTATTGAATAAGGGTTTTATAAGGGAGAGCCTCACTCCGTGTGCCATTCCAGCTCTTTTAGTTCCTAAGAAAAATGGTACTTAGAGGATGTGTGTCGACGGTAGAGCGATCAACAAGATCACCATCAAGTATCAATTCCCTATTCATCGCCTTGATGATCTCTTAGATCAACTTTCCGGTGCAATTATATTCTCGAAGCTGGATTTGAAGAATGGATATCATCAAATTAGAATCAAACCCAGAGATGAATGGAAGACAACATTCAAAACGAAAGATGGGCCATATGAGTGGCTAGTCATGCCATTCGGATTGTTGAATGCACCATCGACATTCATGAGGTTTATGACTCAGGTGTTGAAGTCTTTTTTGGGAAAGTTTGTTGTGGTTTATTTTGATGATATCTTGATTTTTAGTAAGTCTACTGATGAGCACTTGCAGCATCTTCAAGAAGTATTATGTGTGTTGAGACAGGAACAATTGTATGCGGCTCTCAACAAGTGCTATTTTATGATACCACAAATCCTTTTCTTGGGGTTTCATATTTCAAAGAATGGAATTTTGATGGATGATTCTAATATCAAGGTGATTCGAGAATGGCCAACTCCAACAAATGTGCATGAAGTGCGACGTTTTCATGGCCTCACTTCGTTCTATCGACAGTTTATTGAGCATTTTAGCACCATTGCGGCCCCACTCACTTCTCGCATGAGGAAGGGAGTTTTCGAATGGACAAATGTAGCTCATAAAAGTTTTGAACAACTCAAAGAAAAATTGAGCACAGCCCCGGCACTTGCATTGCCTGATTTTGATCTTGTTTTTGAAGTGCATTGTGATGCATCAGGTATTGGTATAGGAGGAGTTCTAAGTCAAGAAGGTTGACCCATTGCCTTCTTTAGTGAAAAATTGAATGGTGCCAAACTTCGTTACAACACCTATGATTTGGAATTCTAGGCATTATTTCGCACACTTGAGTATTGACGGCCATATCTTATTCATCGAGAGTTTATTTTATATATTGATCATGAAGCTCTCAATATTTCCAGATAGCAAAAGCTTAACTCCAAGCAAGCAAAATGGGCTGAATACATCCAAGAGTTCACTTTCATTATTAAGCATAAGGCTGGAGCTCAGAATCAGGTTGTTGATGCCCTTAGTCAAAAGAAGAACTTGCTCTCTACAATGCATTCTGCTGTTCTTGGATTTGATTCTTTTCAGGAGTTATATAAAGAAGACCCCTACTTTTCCAAGATCATTCTCGATGCACATGAAAAGAAGCTTGCTAATTTTACTGTATGTGATGGTTTTCTTTTCAAAGGAAACCGGTTATGTGTGCCAGACTGTTCTCTTCGGCAAAGGGTGATCGATGAAGTTCACCGTGAAGGAAATTTTGGGCGCGAAAAAACTATACAACTTGTCTCAACCAAATACTTTTGGCCTCATTTGAAACATGATGTACATCGACATGTGATGAGGTGTCAACATTGCCAAATTGGAAAGGGACAAGCTACTAATGCTCGCCTTTATTTGCCCTTACCGATTCCACATGCCCCATGGGAGGATATCTCTATGGACTTTGTCCTTGGACTACCACGCACAAACAAAGGTATGGATTCAATCTTTGTTGTTGTCGATCGATTTTAAAAAAATGGCCCATTTTATTCCATGTCAAAAAACTATGGATGCTTCGCGTATTGCCGACTTATTTTTCAAGGAAGTCTATAAGTTGCATGGCATTCCGAAGACCATTACTTTGGATCGGGATACAAAATTTCTTAGTCATTTTTTGCGACAATTGTGGAAGAATGTCGGTACTAAATTGCAATATAGTACTATGTTTCATCCCCAAATGGATGGACAAACTGAGGTCGTCAATTGAACATTGGGAAATCTATTGTCACGACCTAAATTTCGGGTGAACCACCTAGGGTTTGGCTAATGGATTACTAAGCCTAAACTTAGTTTGGGCTCTCCTAAGCTAATACCAATTTGTAACTTAGGTTTTAGTTCTTAACATGCAAATGATTTTTCAGTTAGGAGTTGCCACTAATCTATTTTTGGTAGGTCAATTAGAAACCCAAGTAAAGTAACGAGAGATTTACTTTACTCCTACAAATGAGAGATTGTGAGTTCGGGAACTTGATTACGTTAGATTTCTCTAACACCCTTTCAGTACCTTTCTCTTTTATTTTAAACAAATGTTTGACAAGCATCTTAAATTGATTTTAATCTATTTCCCTAACATGTGAGGTTATTATGCGGATACGCAAACCATCAATTTAACATCCAGATAAACCAGTGAATAAATTGCAGAACTTACCTCATGGCAACGAAAGTATCTGCAGTGTTAAATTAGAATTCACATTGACAATCCTAGATATGATTTCTAATTAACACGCAAATTCTTTTTTTTTTTTCACTTATTTAATGAGAATCATGCTTTATGCAATGCATGAAATAATATGACATGGCAATATGACCTAAACTAACATAAATGAAATAAGCATGTAGTCTATCCTAAAGAATGAAATTGATTTATTCTAAGACAATTTTTTTTTTGTATTTTCAACGAAATTCGAAATTAAGAAAAATGCAAAGATTAACTAGCTCGATTAAACCCATCCGTGGGTAGCACAGTTGGTTGAGAGTCTCTCCCTCATCGCTGAGGTCGAGAGTTCGAAACCCTGTGTTGCTAGCGATTTAAGTGGGGGGCCATGGCGGTAGGTTGCTGTGCTAGTCTTCCCCGAGGTATAGGGGCCCGGTCCTCAAAAGCCGTTCGGGCACAAGGGGGCATGTGGCAAAGTCCTCGGTTAACCAAAAAAAAAAAACTAGCTAGATTAAGATTCAATCCAACTTATATTAAGAATTGGGTTAGGTCAAATCCTAATTTAAACTAAGATATTATCTTAACTTAGCAATCTTTAACTTAAGATACAATCTATTTAAAAGATCAATCTAAACTTAAAATGAAACATAAGATATGCAATGACGCACAAAGAATGCCATAATTCTACATGACATATGCATGCTGAATTTTGTGTTTTTTTTTTTAATATAAAATTCAAAATTTAAAATTGCCAAATAATTAAATGTGCAACCTAAGTAAGGCAAAAAAAAAAAAAAACTAGCATCCTAAACTGATTAAATTTTTTAAATTTTATTTTTTCAAAAATTCGAAATAAAATTCCTACTCTAAATATGCAAGATAACCCTAAGACAATAAACCTAATCTAATTCAATTTCTTTTTCTTTCTTACAAAAAAAAAAATCGACTAAAACCACACGACAGCAAATCAGAGCAAAATAAGATTGATATCCAAAAATTGACGAATCATATATTGTGCATGAGATCGGGTTGGTTAATTTTAAATAAACCGCGGATCAAATCTCGAGCATGAGATTGGATTGATGCTTTTCTAAGCGATTACGAGTCAGATTTCGGGCGCGAAAATCGACTATCAATCCCTAATTTAAGAGACTACTTCATGTCGGGAATATTAATCATACATTAAGCAATAGTTCTACTAAAAAAGAAAAATAAAAAATAATAATGAGAAAAAAATAAAGTAAATAAAAACACTACCTAATTTGATTTTTCTTTTTCCCTTTTTTCTTCCACACACGGCTTGGAAGCTCGTGGTGGTGAGTCACCGGAGGTGATGGGTCGCCGTCGAAGTGGGGCGTGGTTGTCGGAGCTCCGGCAAGGGCGGACCAGCGGCGTTGGCAGCAGTGGACTCGAGGGGAATAGCAGCAACACTCGGGCGAAAGGCTCGAGGTTGGCAGATGCAGCAGCAAGCGTTGGGTTGCTGGTTAGAGTGGCACAGCGGCGACTTCAATGGGTTGTTGGTGTCACGGCTGGTGAGGGGCGGCGGCTACTGGCGTCGTGAGGGCTCGAGCCGTTGCAAGGCCGCGGGGAATAAAGGGCTGCAGCAGAGGGCGGAACGGCTCGTCGGAGGGCTGGCGCGGATCGGCGGTGGCAGACGCGCCGCTGCTTGCGGGATCTGCAGGTCACGGTAGTGTCGAGTCGGAGGCAGAGACTTCGGCAGAGGACGCGGGAACAACGACGGCGGGGCGGAGCTTCGGACAGTTGCAGGGCGGCGCTCGCAGGTCGGCGATGGCAGAGACGCAGCAGAGGCTTGGTGAGGGGGGCTCGCGAGCTTCTGCAGGTCGCGGCAGTGGCATCGTTGGGTTACGGGCAGAGCAGCGGTGGCCGGCAAAGGGAGACGCAGGTGGCTGCAGAGGCGGGTAGCAGGAGAGGGCAGTGCAGTGGCGCTGCAACAGGGGCGACGAAGACTACAGCCGGCGTCCGACACTGCTGCAGAGGCTAGCGGCAGAGGCGTAGGTTCTAGGTTGTGGTCGCTAGTGTAAGGGCCGGCTGCAGGAGCGACCATGGACATGCGAGGCGGGGTGCGGGATCTGCAGGTCGCAACCGAGGCGGAGGCACAATGGCGGAGCGACGAGACAACAATGGGCGGAGACGGTGCCGCCTTGACGAGCGAACGTCGGCGCTCGGGCAGGGGGGCAGGTGTGGGTCGGCGCCGGGCGGTCGCGGACGGCTGGCGGAGGGGCGGTGGCCGGTGCAGTGGTCGGCGCGAACGGGGGGAAGCGGCGGACGCCGGCAAGGAGAGTCCTCGAAGAAGAGGAACAATCCTTTTTTCCTTTTCTTTTTTTCTTTTTTCTCTCTCTCTCTCACCAGTCTCTCTCACTTCCTCTCCCTCTGCCCACCGTTGCTTCTGCTCTTTGCACCTTGACTTTTCTTTTCCTCAAAAAAGTTTTTTCTTTTTCTTTTTGTGTTGTTTTTTATTTTCAGGAGAACGAATCAAAAGCCCCCCAAGAACCAAAAATAGACTCTTCCTTTTGTGTTTACCTCCAAATCGAGAAAAAGCCCCTTAACGTTATGAAATAAAAACCAACCCCCTCCCAAAAAAAAAAAAAAAAAAAAAAAAATTATCCATACGCCGTCCCTTTTATACAAGCGAAGGACTTAATTTTTTTTTGCAAATGTTCCTTATTTTTCCTTTCCTTTTCAGCTCACACACGAAATCCGCTTTGATTATGTAATATTTCTTATTTTGAGTCAAAAAATATATTACTCAATTTATACCCCACGTGCAATATTCTCTTTATGTTTTTCTAATATTCCACTTGAAACTTTCCTTTCTGTCAATATATATATATATCCTTCGATGTATATTACCTGAATATGTGAAAAATCTCCCATCGTATCATTGAATTAACGCTCATCTATCGCTAGTCGATCCAATGCAAATGTGAATAAAAAAATGCTCCTAAAACTAGTTATGCAATTTTAATTCTATATTTTTTTTAGGGGTAAAAATTAATCCCCCATTTTTTTACGAAATAAATAAATTACTAGATCGCCAAAATTTAGGTGTCAACATCTATTAAAGACTTTGATTGATAATAATCCCCGTTCTTGGAGACACGGTTGTCACTTGGAGAATTTGCATATAATTGTGCTGAGAATCGTAGCACTGGATATAGTCCATTTATGATCATATATGGTCGACAACCAAACACTACTCTTGATCTTGCACCAATTCATTTTGCTAAGAAGTCGAGCAGCAAAGTCGACGATATTGTTTTCTCAAATGAGGACAATTCATGAAGATGTGCACCCAAAGACTGGAGAGCAAAACCGAATCCTATAAAAAGGACATCGACAAGGAGTGACGTGAAGTTATCTTTGAACTTGGAGATTTTGTTTGGCTTATTTGCCACCGGAACGGCATCCTATCGGAAGTTATAACAAGCTTAGTGATTGAAAGCTTGGACCTCTCGAAGTTCTTGAGTGCATCAATCCTAATGCGTGTCGATTAAATCTTCCTTCTCATATGAAGATTCACGATGTCTTCAACGTTTGACATTTAACACCTTATGTGGGAGGTTCTTCTGATGATGATGGTGGGAATTCGAGGAAGAATTCTTTTAAAGATGGGGAGAATGATGCAGCCTGCATTGAAGACCAGCTCTCTCGACCAAGAAGATCGGCCTGCATTCAAGCTTGACGAAACCTCTTATCGATGAAGTTGTCGATGAAGTTCGATGAAGTTGTTGATTCAACCGAGAAGCCGTATCAGTATCTTGAGTCCATCCCAGAAGCTTGAAAGACACATTGGGAGCCATGAAGACATTATGCTTTTACTAGTTTCTAATTTCTATACTCTTTACTATTTTTCTAGTTTAAGAGTTCTTTAATTCTTTCAAGTTTCAATGCTCTATCTTTATTTCTTTGACGATATAAGCCATCCAAATTTTTGTACAAGATAGATGACTTTTAATGAATGAAAACTTTGGCTTTCAAGCAAGTATCGTACCCTTGAAAACCTATAAGAGTTTTCACTCTGTCCTTGAAGAGTCGGAGCTTTTCGAAATCTGCATCCTTGAAGAGTTGCAGTCATCAATCTAGAAGAATCGGTGCCCTCTCAATTTCCTTGGAGGCCTAGAAGAGCAACCAATGAAGTTTCAATATTTTCTTGCTCTGTTCGTTATTTTCACCCACTTCCAACCCAAATTCGATCATCCTACAGTGCTTATTTCAGAAAACCCAAAACATAGAAATTGTAGATCCAGAAGTCTTTGTTCATTCGGCTTTGGAATCAGGTCAATCCGATCTGTATCAACAAAGATACGACTGTTCTCCTGAACTTGCGCAGTGCTGAAATTTCTGTTCGTCCTGTTTCCCGTGTGCAAGTCACTCTCC
The DNA here is from genome assembly GCA_017140255.1 of Eucalyptus paniculata subsp. matutina. NCBI lineage: Eukaryota > Viridiplantae > Streptophyta > Magnoliopsida > Myrtales > Myrtaceae > Eucalyptus > Eucalyptus paniculata. The sequence continues at coordinate 34,417,928 of CM029442.1, read as the reverse complement.
CGATCCTACTATTTGAGAAAGCCTAACCTTGGCTTGCATCACTTTTGATCAGTGTGCTGCAAATCTAGACATATCACTCACATTTATAACTAGTTTAGTTTACATATAGGTTATAACAATGAAAGTCTAGCTGGAGATCTTCCTCCAAATAGGGACGAAGGAAGACAGCCTCTGTTCTAATTTCTTCTGACTAGATTATTTGAGGGTTAAGTCTGTAACCCGCTCGGCCAAGCAGATACTCGCACATTATACACAAAATCTTGTGGAGCAAGCTTCCTATTATTGCAGACTTCACGTAGACTTTACCCAATCTAAAAGTTTAGATACATCTAATGTCACGTGTACCGAATTTAAACAAGAATATACGCACGATAGATTAAGAATTTCCAGATTCTATTATCTGTATTCTTGTTCTTTCAGCATGTCCCGTGTCTTGCTTGTTGGCCAGTGGGAAAGGAACGAGCTCATATTCTTGTACGGCTTCGTGCAGGGCTCAGCTGAAGACCCCGAGACTGTCCAAAAGATTGAAAACATCCTGAGCAGGGAACTCTATGCCTCCTTCCACATCAAGCCCTTCAACATCAACACCAAGAGAAAGCAATTCCTTTCCCGCCTCGAGAATTGCATATCCTGGAAGATGCAGGTGAACAAGGAGATGCCCCATTCCCTGACGCTAAAGCTGCTCGAGCTCTACACCAGCTACAAGAACCAAAGGGGTTCACCATCCTCACGAAGGAGTCGGGCATGATCGTCAGCACTAGTCTCACGGATCTCAGGAAAGTGCTGTCTATGCACTGGAAGTGGATCAAGAACGTGACTAACCCACAGGATTTTGGCACCCACTTCCTAGTATACTACGAGGAGGTCATTGTCATGCCGCAATGCCACCAACTCTCTATCCCCACCATGGTTGGCGACATACAGGAGTGCATCAGGTGCCCCACGGCCAATTGCACCCTGAACATGGACAACGTCACCACCTTCAAGTGCTGCCACGGTGCGCATTGACGAGCCAATAAGGCCACCGAGCCCAACGCCTTCATTTGGCGCTCCTGAATAAACATGGACCTTAGCTCAGTCGTGTTTTCTAGTCATTTCTTTCCTCTCCTTTCCAGTTTGATATTGCTTTCCGTGGAGTATTTAACAAGGTTGTGCGTGTGCTCTGCCCAACTCGATGTACCGTGCATGCGGGGGCGACACCCTAAGCCGACATGATCCAACGGATCGCCTGCACTAGGCCTATATGTTCCATTTGTGCAGCCAATAGCTCACCATGTATAAGAAGACTATTAGGGTGGGAGAGCTCTGTGCTCTCTCAAGTATCCTAAGGAAGAGTGTCGAACCGTATTAAATAAAAATCCTTGCTTGAGTTTACGTGTATTGATTATTGGATTTAGCGCTTATCTTCTACTTAGGGTGCGTTTGTTTGTGTTTCTATTCAAAAATTGTTCCGGGGAACAGAATTAGAAAAAAACTATTTCTGTTCCGAGGAACAATTTTTGACCAAAAAGACGTGTTTGGTAAACTTGTTCCGGGAATAAAAAATGAATAGAAACACGTTTGGTAAATTTATATTCATTTTTTGTTTCTTTTAATTTTTTAATATTTTTATTTTATTTTTCCTTTTTTTCTTTCTTTTTTCTTTTTTTCTTTTTTTCTTCTTTTGGCCGGTCGCCGGCCATGCCAAGGTCGGCGACCAGCCGACGAGGGCCGGCAGCCTCGCCTAGCCATGGGGAGGCCGAGCCTCGCCATGGTTGGGTGAGGCTCGGCCTCGCCTTGGCTGGACGAGCTCAGCCTCGCCAAACCTGGGCGAGCCCGAGCTCGCCCAGCTAAGGCGAGGCCGAGCGTCGCCGGCGCGAGCGAGGCTCGGCCTTGCCTTGGCTGGGCGAGCTTGGCCTCACCCAAATTCGGCGAGGCCGAGCGTTGCCGGCCCCTAGTGAGGCTCGGCCTCGCCGAATCTGGGCAAGCCCGAGCTCGTCTAGCCAAGGCAAGGCCGAGCGTCGCCGGCGCTGGCGAGGCTCGGCATCACCGGCCCTCAACGGCCAATCGCTGGCCATGGTCGAGGCTGGCGACCGGCCAACTAAAAAAGAAGAAGAAGAAAAAGAAAAAAGAGAAGAAAAGAGAGGAGAGAGAAAATTTGTTCTTCAGAAGTGTTTCCAGAACAAAAAAACAACTTTTTTTTGTTTCTTATTTCCGTTCCAATTTTGTTCCGGGAACAAAAAAACAGATTTTGAACAAAAAAGCAAACAAACGCGTTTCTGTTCTTTTTTTGTTCCCGGGAACAAAAAAATAAATTTTTTTTTCATAAACAGAAAAAATAAACACAACCATGCACGCCCTTAGTGTGTGATAATGTGTCACTTTTTCACCACATCCTATTGAGAACATTCTATTTGAACCGCAAAAGAAAAATGTGAGCGCTCTAATATCATCCTTCACATCTTATATTATTTCAATAAACGTACTAACCGTAATAATGGGCCTAGCCAACCCAAGTCTCTTAAAGCCCAGCCCATTAACTAGAGGTGTCACAATGGATCATTGACCCATTTATGGACCCATTTATGTTTAAATGGGTCATTAAGTGGTCAAGCATTATTTCCTAAAGCACCCATAATGGGTTTTAAAAATAAAGAGAGTGAGAAATATAAGTCTTAAATGGGTAAGCTCTGCACCCATTTAAGACCCATTTATTTTCACCCAAAGCCAAAACCTCACAATCTCTCTCTTCTCTCTTTAATTTTACATTTTTTTTAAAAAACCGAAACTATAATTATGTTTTTTCTTTTTTTTTTCTTTCCTTTTTTTTTTCTTTCTTCTTCCTCCGGTCGCTGACACGGCGATGGTCGGTGACCGGCCAAGCAAGCCTCGAGATCGCCGGCGTCGAGCGAGCTCGAGCTCGCCGGATCTGGCGAGGCCGTCAACGCCCGGCGAGACTCAAAACCGCCGGCGTCGGGCGAGGCTCAAGCATCGCCAGATTCGGCGAGGGGCGAGCTCGAGCTCGCCAGATCTAGCGAGGCGGAGGCCTCACCGACGTTGGGCGAGGCTCAAGCCTCGCCAAATCCAACAAGGGGCGAGCTCGAGCTCGCTCGACGCCGGCGAGCCTCAAGCCTCGTCGATCTGGCGAGGCGGAGGCCTCCCCGATGTCCGGCGAGGCTCGAGCCTCGTTGATCTAGTGAGACTCGAGCTCGCCGGCGTTAGGTGAGCCGAGCGAGCTCGAGGCTCGCCTATGGCTGGCCGCCGGCCAAAGAAGAAGAAGAACAAAAAGAAAAAAGAAAAAAGAAAAATTATATTTAAAAAATTATTTTAAAAAATAAAAAATAATTAAAATTCTATTTTTTTTTTAAATTGAAAAATTATAAAAATTTTCCATTAAACTTATGTTGTATAAACTATTTTAGCAATATATATATATATATATATATATAAGAAATAAGCTTGGATGTATTTTAGTAATATAATCTTTAAAAAAAAAAAACTTAGGAATAAGTTTTTCTAAATTTGGTTAAATATGAAAATATTTTATTAATATGGGTTGGGTCGGGTATGGGTTGGGTATGGGTCAGAAAATTTACATTAGGCATAAATGGGTCATAAATGGGTTAATGGGTTAATTTGTATCGGACCATTAATGACCCGACCCAAACTCGACTCGACCCACCCGTTTAATAGCTCTACCATTAACCAACTTATTTCCTTCTTCTTTAGTAGATGATGCAAGAATATCACCATCGACAATAAGGAAGAAGAGAGCCCGCCGAAAAGAAAAAGGGAAAAGAGAAAAATTTTCGTGCGGTCACGATCCAAACAACTCGACAAGTTGAATCAACTGTGAATTGCAACACCAAGTAAGTATTCAAACCTAATATTATTGTAACCGGAGTAATTTTGAAAGTCGGGGCACAAATTTAGAGTTATATAGATTTTGAACTATGATTTTTGGGAAATTGGTAGCCTAGGGTGTTGTGAAGTAATGGCATTTATTGATAATCAATTTTGAAATATGGTTTGTTTGGAATGAAATTCAAAAGTTTCATGTGCGAATTATGCATAACAAACAATAAGCGTAAGGAAAATGATGGATGTTTGCTATAAACGAATTCATTCATTTGTGTGTGGGTGTCGTGTTATCAAAGAATAGGTGTAATTAGTCAATTTGTTCATTAGACTAGTGCATTACCAGGTTTTATATATCATTTTTTTCAATAATTGATAGGAATACGAGTGTGTCAGCTTGATTAATCAAGGTAGGTTGGTTTTCGGCCCTTCGCAGATGAGTAATACTATTTTTTCTAAGAATTTACATACTCATGTCTTAAAAATGGTAGAGTTTTAATATTTTATGTGTTATTGAGAACATGTTTCTTGCATAGAATGAGATCGAACTTTTACTACATTTTTTGTAAGCTTTGGAAATTCTTATAGAGTAGTTTTTTTTTTTTTTTTTGGTCGAAAGAAAATGCTTGTATTCATATCAAAGGAAACTTACAACCTGAAGCCAAAGCATCCGCATAAACTAGGTCAAGCACCATAAAAAGAGGGAAAATGATCCAGTTGTGGGCTGAAAAGTCTGTGTGTTGGGCCTTTGTAGCCTAATCAGCTACCATGTTCGCCTCACGACTACAGTGTTGCATCCTTAGGTTAGGGAAATGGGAAAGCAAAATGACCACCTCCGCAAGCAGAGCACGAACTTCCCACGGCGGCAATCTCCCATCTCGCACAGCGTCGACAAGGGTGATGCAGTCCAATTCGATCACGAGTTGTGCACAGTTGAGGCCTTGCTGCAGCAAATGTTGAAGCGTGAAGGTAAGCGCTTGGATCTTTGCCTCAAGAGCCGAAGCAGCTGGAAATCTTCTTGAAAAGGAATATGTAAGTCAACCTCGATGATCTCTACAAATACAGGCCATCGATCCTTTTGTACTTCCTGGCTAATAGGCACCATCGATGTTGCATTTCAAGGTTCCCGAATCTGGAGGTCTCCAAAGCTGCGCGGGATTCAGAGTACCAGACTCTATTCTCAAATGAGTGGAAGCAGAGATCTGGTATAATCCGATCTGTGCAACAGCCGCCTCCACTGCAAGGGTTGGATCCGGTTGTTGGTTGTGGAAAATGAAGTTATTTCGCATCCTCCAGATCTACCAAAGGACATTTGCAATGATTTCCAGTCTAGGTGAGTGTTTAGATGTTGTCACACTTGCTATTAACCATGCATCTAAACGATGAATCATTTAAGGCAAAGGATGTATGTTGATATGTGAGTGAGTCCAGATAACCCTAGTCCAAGAGCAAGAGAGAAATAGATGCTCTAGGGTTTCTGGAGTGTTCTGTTGACATAGTTTTTATAAGGGACCGATGCGTTGGAATAAATTTGCTTTGGATGCTAGTGCGTTTTGACAAACTGACCATAGGAATGTTCTGATTTTTGGTGTTGTTTTCATTGCCCATATTCTTCGCCACAATATCCTGGGATTCTGGTAAGATGTTGACGCTCTGTAACTGCTGTGGTTGCTTGTAGTCTGCATTAGAGTATGGTAATTGCTTTTCACAGTATGTCAGCCATCCTTTGTGGCTGTCCAAACTAATTGATCTTTGGTATAGAGAGCTCTTACTGGGATGGTAAGAACTTCTGCTATGACCTGATCATCTAAGAACCTGTGGAGCAGTAATCTATTCCAATTATGGTGGATTGGATCAATAAGATCAGCCACCATCGTTGGTTCTTCTCTAGTCTTAGGTCCATGGAGAATTCCCATTGGTAACCACCGATCTCCATGGATTCGGATCTTATTTCCATTACCAACTGACCAGCGAATGTGTGGTAGAATAGCATCTCTGCCCATTAGAATGCTCTGCCAACCCCAGGATGGCCGAGTTTCTCTATCCGCTGATTGAAAGTCTTTTGAGTGAAAGTACAGACCCTTGAATGACTCCATAAAGATTGAGGCTGTTGTAATAATCTCCAAGCTTGCTTTCCAAGCATGACTCTGTTAAATGCTATGAGATCACGGAAGCCTAGGCCTTCGTTATCCTTGCTTCCTTTAAGAACTTCCCATTTTTGCCAATTGATTCCTGCTTTGTTCTGATCATTTCTCCACCAAAATCTAGCAATGCTTTTTTCAATAGATTTGCAAATAGACAGAGGCAACTTAAAGATTGACATGGCATAATGTGGGAGTGCCTGTACAACAGATTTGATAAGAATTTCCTTACCACCTTTTGATATTAATTTCTCTTTCCATCCCTCCAATTTGGCATTTACTCTCCCTAAAATCCAAGAGAACATCTCCTTCTTCGATCGACCCCAATTAGATGGTATTCCCAAATATTTGCCATACCTTTGCAGCACAGATGTTCTAAACTCCCGCGACATATTTTCCTGCAATCTAATAGGACAATGTTTACTGAAAATCATTCCAGACTTGTTGCGGTTCACTACTTGTCCCATGGCCACACAATACTAATTTAAAATATTAGCAAAGTTCTAGCATTCCTGAATGTTACCATCTAGGAAAAAGATTGTATCATCAGCGAAAAAAAGATGGCACGAGGTAGGACACAACTTATTTAACTTAATACCCTTGATGTGTCCCAAGCTGACAGCTTGATTAATAAGACTTGATAAAACATTTGCCAGCAGAATAAAAATATATAGAGAAAGAGGATCACCCTGTCGTAGACCCTGAGTTGGGCAAAAATAAGGCAGTTGCTCTCTATTAAATCTGACAATAAAAGATGTTGTTGTGATACACTGCATTATCCACTAAACCCATTTTGGATGGAACCCCAGTTTGAGTAGGTAGTAATGAAGGAAATCTCATTCTACTATGTCATACGCCTTTTGCATGTCAGTCTTTAGGATTGCGTTGAATTTTCGTGTCCTCTTCCGGGTCTTAAATTGATGAAGAACTTCTTGAACGATTAAAATGTTATCTTGAATCTATCGTCCACTCGCAAAGCCGACTATTCCTTAGAAATCAGATAAGGCAACCAAGGTTTCAAATGGTTAGCAATTACCTTTGAGATAATTTTGTATGCGAAATTGCAGAGGCTGATTGGATGATATTGCTCCAGCCTCTCTAGGTGAGGTGTCTTGGGAATCAAAGCAATAATGGTCTGATTTAGAGTTGTAGCTATCACCCCTGATGTAAAGAAGTTTTGCACTAAAAGAATAAGATCATCTTTAATGGTCTCCCAGTGATTTTGATAAAACAAACCATTTAAACCATCAGGGCCTGGAGCTTTTGTAGTTCCCATCCGAAAGGTGGCCTTGCGAACCTCCTCAAAAGTGACCAAGGCTGTTAACTAGTCATTCATTTCTGAGGTAACAACCCGTTGGCATTGATCAAGTATGGGTCCGTAATCCCTATATCCCTCTGTTGTATATAACCTAGAAGAGAAATTGGACGTCATATCTTGTAGTGTTTGAGAGTCACATACTCATTGCCGGCGGTCATCCTGCAACATGCTAATTCTATTTCTTTGCCTCCTTTGAAGTGTAGTTGCATGGAAAAATCTTGTATTCTTGTTGCCCCATTTCAACCATTGAATCTTGGAGCGTATAGTCCAATGTTGTTCTTCCTGTTGCCAAGTCCATCTGATTTCCTCTCGCAATTTTGATGCCTCCACTCTATTATAATTGCAATGCTGCTGGTTCATTAGATGCTATAGTTGTTGTTGTAAGGCGGTCACCTTGGTATGTCCCTTTGAAAATTTTGCTCGACTCCACTTACTTAAAGCTTCCGAAACAATTTTTAATTTTGGAAGTAGACCAGAATCTTGAAGCTGCACTGAATTCCATGTTGTAGAAATAACCTCTCGGCATTCTTCATCTTCGTTCCAATAAGCTTCAAAGATAAAAGGGTTCCTTCGTTTTCTATAAGGTGCTGATGTGTTAAGAAGTAAAGGACTATGGTCGGAACCCACAGCAGGCAGTGCGAAAACTTTAGCTCCAGGAAACTGTAAGCGCCAATCCATCGTGCACATCAACCGATCCAATTGTTCTTTCACCAGCTCTTCCCCTTCGCGATTATTCATCTAGGTGAACTTGCAGCCTTTACTTTCTATCTCCATGAGTGCACAATCATTTAGGACAGCTCGAAAAGACATCATTCGAGAAGGGTCTGCAAGCCACCTTCCTATCTTTTCCCAAGGATAAAGTATTTCATTAAAGTCGCCAGCACAGATCCAAGGTAAATTATTGTCATGGCTTATCTCTCGAAGCTCATCCCACAGAATTTGTCGTTGATGATAGATAAAAGGAGCATGAATACATGTCATGCGCATAGTTCTATCTTCCTGCTCAATCCTACATATCAGATTAAAAAGGTTTTGTGTTGAGCGAACCACCCTTAAAGATATCTTATCATTCCATAACACTGCTAATCCTCCAACCAAACTAACTAGGTTGATGATATGAAAACTTTTGAAATGTAAATGGCGCTGAATATGTTGAAGCTTTACTTCAGTGTTCTTTGTTTCCATTAAGAATACAATGTCGGGCTTTTCTTCGGCTGTCATGGCCTTGAGAGCTTGAATTGTCAAGAGATTGCTCAAACCCTGACAGTTCCAGCAAATCTTCTTCATTTGTTGGTGGATGGCTATTTAGGGCCAGCCACCAAAGCCCATGATCCAGCTTCCTCTACTGCATAGACAGGTGTTTCCATAAGGTTTGTATCATCATGGTTCTCGAGTATCAAACCCTATGTCTCGTAGGGATTGTATATTTTCAGTTTTTTAGCTACTCCCAATTTTGGTGTCACTCTCGTGCTTTTCAGTTTCTTTTGTGGTTGTAACTCCATGGGTTGGGTCTGAATTCCTTTCATTTTGGCTGCTGCAGGTATGAGTGTTGTGTGGAGAGAGGTCCCTTGCATAACTTCTTCCTAATGGTGCTGCGAGTCAAGGCCTGTTACTTGTATTCTGGTTGTATTGACTGCTCTGGACAGGTGCGCTGCTTCAGTAATAGCTAGTGGGGCTAATAAAGGGACATTCGGAATTAGTGAGGGAGGGGTTTCAAGTATTGTTTCTTCTTATTGCTCTGATTTATCTTGCGGCTTGTAAAATGTCTGTCAATAAGGGCTATATTCCTTAACCTCAGCACGAAGCCATTGGCCATAGGTCATCTTGTCTCTACCTTCTAATTTTGCCTCATCAAAGGGGAAATCCTTGCAATACATCGCGTAGTGTCCCAGTTTGCCACAAGAGTAACAAAAATGTGATAGTCCCTCATAGCGAAAATCTAGCCATAGTGTTTTTCCGTCAATTCAGATCAATTTCCCTGTCTTTAAAGGCTCCTGCAAGTTTATTTCCACCCTGGCTCGACCAACTCTTGATGTTGCCCCCTCCTTTGTGTCGACTTTTACTTCTAAAACTCGACCAATATGTTGCACCACCCTGCTGATCATTCTATCTGTACACCATTCCAAAGGCATACCAAACACCTGTACCTAGAAAGCACAACTAGAGAAGTCGTAACAATGTAATGGCGTGTCGGGAATCCATGGTTTAAAAATGACTAAATGGCTTGAGAAAAGCCAAGGTCCCCTTTCAAGTACTCGTTGTTTATCTGCGTGTGATTGAAATTTTGCTACATAGAGGCCCGCCTCTCGTTGTGAGATTTCCATTTGTTCAGTTCGCCAAGCTCGCTTTAATGTGCTTTGGAAAGCTTGGAAGTTATAATTGAATGTTCTATGAAGGGACTTGCCAAAAGTTATACGTATTGGTTGCATATTGTTTTATGAAATGTCTTCTTTGATAAATGGAATTGTAAAAGGTTATCCAATTCGGTTTATGAAACTGGTTTATGAAATGGTTTGTGGGTGTTGATTATGGGTTATTAGATAAAGAGATTGGTTGATATTGCTTGTACCACTATAATGAGAACCCATTAAGGGGGGACTATGCATACTATTTATGACGTCCTTCTAGGCTGCACCACAGGGTAAACTCAGTTACTATCGTGACCTCACCCTCAACTACACCACCTAGAGTTTGGCTCATGGAACTAAACTTAGACTTAACTCGAGCTCTCTCAAGCTCATACTAGTTTGCGACTTAGGTTCAAATTTTTAGCATGCAAAATCATTTTCAATTATAAGTCACCACTAAATCTATTTTTTGGAGGGTCAGTTGAAAGACCAAGTAATACGTTACTCCTACAAACCAAAGTTTATGAATTCAGGAACTTAATTACGCTAAATTACTCTAATGCCCTATTCGGTGTCTTTCCTTTCCATGAAAGTTATTTTTGACAAGTACTTTGAATTGATTTTAAGTTAACCACTAACATATAAGATAATCATGCTGGTGCACAAATATTAATTTAATACTCAATAATCAAATTGATAAATAAATTGCAAGGAAGGGGAGCAATTACTTACCTTGAAGCAATGAAGCATTTGCAATGTTAATTAGAAAAACACATTCAACCTAAGTATGGTTTCTAATTAGTACACAATGTCACTCCAATTCTTTTAGGGTTTTCTCTTATTTAAATGAGAACTACACTGTGTGCAATGCATGTAATTTAATTACTCTAGATGCAACGACGTAAAAAAATATGTGCGATTATTAATTAAATGACCTACCTTTACTATCGGGCAATAATTAATATGCAACTACTCTAACATGATAGGTAATTTCTAATTAAATTACTCTATATGACGTGCAATTTAATAACAACATGGGCATGATATTTTCTGTACATTTCATTTAAAATTAGGAATAAATTAATAGCGTAATTTAGACATGTGATTATACCTAAAGAAAGGATCAATTTTATACTAAGTTGATATTTTTGACATTTTTTATTAAATTTGAAATTAAAAATTACCCCAAATAAACTGTCAAGATTAGGATAATATCTAATTTAAACTCATAAACCACTCTAAATCCTCATTTAAATCGAAGAATTATCTCATCTAAATCATCTAAATTTAAACAGGAAATTCCATTTAACATGCAATCTTCCCTATTCACCCAAGGTAATCTCCAAAAATATTCGAAAATCTAAATTATCCCTAAAAATCTATCCTAAACATGCAAACTTATCTATGTATGAGATTTATATATGTGTTTATATATTTTTATGGTCACAATCAAGCGACGGATAAACACCATCGTAAAATATATTCACCCAATCCGCAAAAGATAATCACCAAATATCCTATCCATGCAAATTTGAAAACACAAACTGACGATCGTATGCAAAGGATTAGGATGACCGATTTCCCTTGCGGAAGGGAATTGTATCCCGGGTTGAGATTGGATTGTTGTCTCTATGCACATTGTGGATTAGGAAATTTTTATAACTTAGGAGTGATTTATAAAAATCTTGGAAATATGCATTAGTCCACAATTTCATATCAAATTAGGCAATAGATCAAAGAATTAATTCTGGCACAATTTTACCTAATTCGTGGATAACATTTCTGAATTCGAACTCGATGGGTCGTGGATGGTGGCCTGCAGTAGGACTTGGTGGCGACGCCCGCGGTGGATGGCCACAGCGAGGATGGGTGTTCACAATGGTGCGCGAGGACGACTCGCGGTGATGGGAGGGAGAGCACTCGGTTCGATGGTCAACGAGCGCGCTTGGATAGCTTGCAAAATTAAAGTCATATTTGGCCATGAGTATGGATAAGCTGTCGTGAACTCGTCCTCCTTGCTATTGGTGATATAAGCCACTCCCATAAAATGAAAATTCCTAAGGTTTCGCATGTTATCTCCTTAAAAATGATGTCCTGATCAAATGACGATGTTAACATCTTTTGCCTGTTCCGTCCATTTGTTTTCTTTCATGAGGACCGACCTTTTCCTCGAAGAAATTGAGTCTTTACTACAGTGCTATACTGTCAATTAGTCCATGAAGCAGCCCTCTAGTGTAATTGGGGTCATTTTCATTTATTTAATTTTTATCTCTTCTATGTCTAAAGTGATCTCAAGATTCGCAAATATCATGTGCAAATATGTTCTTGTATAAACATAAATACTTTTTTATTCTCATGGAGGTCATTTTACTACCAGCATGCATTGATAAGTAGCAATTCAGTCCCGTGCAGCGTAGCATGAAATAAATTCATGGCCACATGTTCAATTTGTGCCAACAATTGTGACTGATGTTATCAGACTATACTAATAATAAATTCATTGACCTCTACCTTGGATGTCAACATTAAGGAACATAAAAATTTTTAAAAAATAAAATAAAGAGGCCCTACCGTGGACGTTGGAGATGACATCACCATTTTCACGCAACGTTGGAGATTTTTGGATGTGGCATCGATCCAGCCTCTGAATCCTGGATGGTCCAGGCCGTCGTGTTTCTCGCCCTTCGGCTTTTCAATCTTTCACATCTATGATTAAAAAAGCTCGGGTATACAAAAATGTCAAGAACATAGATATCTTCAATGGCGATCGAGAGGCGGTGGAGGCACTATAAGAGACGCAAAAAAAGTGACGTCATTGGTTCCTGTTCGATCATTCGTCTTTGTTCCGACTCTCTCGATTGATTTATTGTCCTCGATTATTATCAGGATCTATCAAATGACATATGAAAACCAACAGATAATTCTATCTTTTTTCAATCCTCAACACTCGTTATATTATGTGGAGGACATACACATGCATACAAAACTGTTGATTTTTACAAATGACACTAAATAAGAATAATGTCTCGTCTTACCTTGTCACTTTGTCACTATCATGCATTGCAATTTATCCGTCTTTCATAATTTCTAATGATATAATTTCTCAATCTTACAAACGAATTATCCATGATCTTGATACAAGATTGTGACAATTTGAAAACACTCCGGCATATGATGGAATCATCGTGAACCTCGCGTACGACCCACAAGAAGTGCCGCCGCTCTAGTTGCATGCGCGCACAAATGTCACTTTATGGCTAAACCCCGGAGGTACATGTGCGGTTTTGCTTGTTTAGAATGAAAGTCTAAATGAATTTTTTTATTTGTCCATCGTAGCGTAGAATATCATTTAAATTTCAAAAAATCATAAAAATTATATATTAATTTACGTGTTAATATTTATCTGTTGTAAGTTTTTTTCTTTTCGGATTGAACTCGGATGATTTCCCCATGATTTCCCCATTAATGTTTGTTACCTAAAAAAAAAAAAAAAAAATCTTGTAAGCTTTAGTTTTGACTTGTTGAGCATTTTCCTGCTGCTGTCAAATTTGCAGAGAAGATTGGCTCTTTTCGGACATTAATATTTATTTCCTCTAATCACATGTCTGGAAGTCATTTTCTTAAGTTACTGTTTTCATTAATAAAATTAAAAACTGAGGGATAGATGCGGCCTTTCATACACTTAATAACATGTATACTCAATAGCATGTAATGTGGAAAGTAATGTTGGACATAATTTAATTGTCAGTCTTACTTAATATGGACATTGTGAAACTCTATTATCAGTACAATACTGAAGAAAGCTTCCCGGGTTCACCAACAAACTAACCATTAAAACAAGTCAATTTTAGTTGCTAACAAATGTGACATCCTTAAAGCATTCAACAAATGTTACATCCTTCAATTTACTTGAACGGTAATTACCCATAAAATAATTTAAATAATATTGCGAGATTTGTTGAAACTAAATCCCCCTTCGTGAAATCTAATCGTGGACCTCATCCCTACAGTTTTGGCTTCTTTACGAGGACTTCAAACAAAATATTCTCTACAATAGATAAAGAAAAACCATAGTTATCAATACCTGTCAAGAGAGAGAATTCGCATCCTATCAAACTCAGCAATTACAGCAACCCACGACTATAAAAGCTCCAACTCACTATCGGCAACGTTCATGCTAGTACTAACTAGCTTAGGAGATACTAGTTACAACTCCACCTTGAGTTGAACAACGTCAAGATTCGTATGAATAATACTGGGAAAATTGTCAAAAAAATCCTAAAATTATTGTATGCTAGCTAATTTTAGTTTTAAACATCTCAATCAAACTAACTTAATTCTAAAATTTTTGATGATTTGTCAATTTGGTCCTTCCGACCAATTTAAGTAGGAAATGGATAGTGTGAACGCCGGTTTTTTTATACAATATGATCGACGTTGATATGGATAATCTTTGCAATTTTTTTTTTAATTCTGAATTTTTTATAACTTTTTAAAATTTTTTCTTTTTTTTCTTTTTTTTTCTTTTTCACCTCTCTTCTTCACCAAAGGGGCAACCTTTCCTGGCCACTAGGCAAGGGTTATGGGGTCCTAATCAGTCGTGGGAGAGGATTGTCGCAATTAGCACTAGATTAGGGTGTTGCAACCCTTGCCTCTCCAGATCTATTAGTGGCAAGGGCCACGAAGGCCCTTGCCCACCACCTGTGAGGGCAGCAATTGCTCAGGCTTCAACAACCCCACCCGCCCATTGGGGGAACAAGACAAAAAATAAAAAATAAAAAAAAATAAAGAAAAGATAAAGAAAGAAAAGGAGAGAAATGAGAAAAAATTAAAAATTAAAAAAAAAACAAACAAATAGAAAATTCATTTGAAGTTTGTAGAAATTGTCTACACTATGTCAAATGTACCACATAGGACAACTAGCATCCATGTTATCAATTTTCTATCAAATTAATCGAAATGATTATATTGGCAAATTGTTAAAAGGTTCAAAACTAAACTGAATAAATCGTTTAGGACAAAACTAAAATTTATATATGGAATTTTGCCACAACCACTCTTCCACAAAGTACTAAAGACTTATCCAAATTTAATTTCTCTACTGGCAATAAGGTGAGGTGATTTTAGGCATCACCATTTATGCATAACCTAAGAATACATACTTTCCTATCCTCCCATTGAGCTTACCATCACTTTCTCAAATACAACATGGATAGTCAAGTAAAATAAGAACAAAACAATTAGCAATGTTAGCTTTCTTCAAGATAAGAAGCATCCACTCGTTTTCAATGGGGATTTATTCACCTAATAATTTGTCATACTAAGTGCATTTGTTGGGAATCTCTTGCAAATATGCCCCTAGTTTTGTATGTCACAATTTTGATTCTCAAAAAAATGAATCCAATGTCTCAACGACAAAAATCTGTGATCATCTTCCTTTGAAGTGAATATAGACCACCATGTTCGACCCTTCTCATTATTAATCAAGCACATCGAACGAACTTCAAAACTTCCGAATTATGCTAACCTCCACTGAAGTAAGGACACTCAAGGAAATCATGTTTGTCTTCAATCATAGGTGTGTCTCACGCCAATCAATGTCATCATTATATCATCATGCATTTTGGTTAATATTGGTTACCTACGTTGCCAGACATAATGGGCCGGGCAAAGCATATATGACATGCTCACGATGGCCTCAGAAACAAAAATAAAGAAAAGGAAGAATATAAAAGAGAACACAATTATAAGAAATTAAAAAGCTTATGGAAAAGTGTCGTTGAGGGTTACATAGGTAATTAGAAGAGAGAATCGACACAATGGTCCCATTGGGCAAGGCATACCTCTTAAAAGCCGATGACTTCGATGAAGTCGCTATCCTGTTCGAAAATTGGACTTATCCAACATATACGACTCATTGCATTGCCAATGATACCTTGGACCATCATATGGCTTTGCAAATCCAAGAAAGTTCATGTGTAACATCCTCCGACTTTGACTTTCTGTTTCTTTTCATAATTCTATTAATTGTAAATGCTTAAACGAATTGAAAAAATAAAAATAAAAATTGTTGTCTCGTCAAAATTTTGTTTCCCATCAAAATCTAAAATGCTACCCAAATTTTAAAAATATAATGAAAAGATAAGTAAATCTACGTCTAACATATTGAATATTGTTAAAGTTTCAATTATAATAAAAATAAAAATAAAAAGATTTTATTTTAATTAAACAAAAAGCAACAAATAAAAGTCTATCTAAACACACCAATATCAAAAAAGATGAACGGCAACATATTGTAAAATCCTTTGCCAACTAAAAATAGGAATACAACTTCAACATGTAATTTGTTTGGTAATTTTTGCCTCCTTCAGGTTTGGGCAACATTCACTTTGGACTTTTCTTATACAGGTTAGATCACCACATATCGAGTCCATTTCTTTTACAGACTCAAAATTGAGACGTATATTTACTAAAAAATTATCGGAAAACACCAAAAGCAAACGTCGTTGGAACATGAAACATCAAACTAATGGAGATTTCTTCCATTAAATGAAAACAAGAGTTACTCAAAATGTAAAAGTTAATTTAAGCCTGTGTCCATTACACACTTCATGTAATGTAATCAACCGATCACACTCCCCATTAGCCTGCATTCCGAATTGATTTTATGAATGAGTTTCAAAATCCCTTATCTATGATAGGCTTGCTTATCAGTGTATTGTCGTCATGCTATTTGTCCAATACATCAAATACGTTCTTCATCCTCGAATTGGCACTAACACACTCTCTGAGTTACAAGACAATTATAAAATGATTCGATGAATGCAAATGAACAGGTAAACGTGATCTTATCTAGATGGTTCCGACAAAAGGAAACGATTGGGTGTAATATTTCCTTCTTTTGACCAAGTCATGGTACAAAAAGCAAAAAAACAAAAAAAACAAAAAAGGAAAAGGAAAAGGAAAAGGAAAAGGAAAAGAAAAGGAAAAGGAAAAGAAGGGTTATAAAATAGGAAAAGCAGACCATCGAGAGCACGCTGAGAAGAGAAAAAAAGAGAAGGGGGGAAGAAAGAAGAAAGAATAAGGAAGAGGAAAGGGAAAGAGACATTTTGTGTACCAGCCACGGGGATCTCGCCAAACTGCAATTACTTTGATTCGCAATGCCTGGTAAGGTGCTCGCGCCATTTGTTCGTTTAACAGGAGGAATTTTTTGGGTTAAGACTCAAATTCAAAGTTTTGTGAAATTTGAGTTGCATTCGATTTTTAAGTTGTTCAGCTATGGGATTTCATGAAAATTGTGGATTACAGCATTGTGGAGCTGCCGGTTTGATGGAGTTGAATTTAAGTAATGGTTTAGTCGGAGAAAAATTTAGGGTTTTCGCTTGTAAGCTTTGCATTGCGGTTAGGCTTGAATAATCACTTTGAGTGGGCGATTTGTTGGCATGCTACGAGTTGTTTTGTTATCATTTAGGTGTAATTTAGTTGTTTCATAGTTAAGGTAGTGTTTTATTTATTTTTTATATCGATTCTCATTTAATTGATAGATTATGAGATTGTCGATTCGAGTGAGACATATTGTTTGGTTTGGGCATTCCTAGGTAAGTGATGCTAACTCTTCAAGTTTGTGACCTCAAAGTTCGGAAGTAAAAATTACGAGTTATTAAAGGATTTTATTGCATAAAAATATATATTCAAAACATCACTTTCCACATTACTTGCCGTTGAATATATGTGTTATTAAGTATATGAATGGCCGGATCTATGTCTCCGTTTTTAATTTTTATTAATTAAAATCGTAACTTTGGAAAATGACTTCCAGACATGTGATTAGTTGAAATAAGTATTGATGTTAGAAAAGAGCCATTCTTCCCTGAATAATTGACGTTAGCAGGAAATTGCTCAACAAGTCAAAACAAAAGCTTTCAAGACAATTTTTTTTAAGGTAACAAACATCGATCGGGAAATCATTCAATGGGCCGGGCCATCGCATTTGTCATGCCTACCGTGGCCTCAAAAACAAAAACACAGGAAAAGGAGAAGAAGAGAAAAGAGCACACATTTGTAAGAAATTAATAAGCTTACGGAAAAATTTCGTTAACGATTGCATAGGTTAAGAGACAGACTCTCGACACAACGATCCCATTGGGCAACGCACCCCACTGAAAGCCGACGCCTTCGATAAAGTCGCTATACTGTGCGAAAATTGGACTTATCCAATGGATACGATTCATTGCATCGCCAATGATGCCATCATACAGCTTTGCAGATCCAAGAAAAAGTTCATCTGTAACATGCTCCTACTTTGTCTTTCTGTTTCTTTTCCTAAATCTATTAATTGTAAATGCTTAAAAGACTATGAATATAAATATATAATTTTGTTTTCTCATCAAAATTTTGTTTCCATCAAAATCTAAATGCGATCCAAATTTAAAAAATGTAATGAAACAATAAAAGTAAATCTAAGTGTAAGATATTCAATATTGTTGAAGTTCAAGTGTTCATATAAAAGTGAGAGCACGTATGTCGCAAGATTTAGATAAGCAAACACTAAAAAATGAAATTTTGTCTTGACACGCCAATATCAAAAAAGACAAACAGCAACATATTGTAAAATCCTTTGCCAACTAAAAATAGGAATATAACTTCAACACATAATATGTTATGGTAATTTTTGTCTCCTCTAGGTTTAGGCAACATTCACTTTGGACTTGTCTTATATGGGTTAGATCACCACACATCGGGTCGATTTCTTTCATAAACTCAAATTCAAGACATATATTTACCAAAAAAATTATTAGAGAACACAAAAAAGAAAAAGCGCCATTGGAACATGAAACATCAAACTAAAGGAGATTCTTCCATTAAATGGAAATGAGAGTTACTTAAAATGTTTTAGTTAACCAAAGCTTGTGTCCATTACACAATTCATGTAATGTAATCGACCAATCACACTACCCCCTTAACCTACATCCCAAATTAACTTTTATGAACAAGTTTTGAAATCTGTTATCTATGATAGGCTTACTTCTTAGTGTACTATTGTCACGCTATTTGACTGATACATAAAATACATTCTTCACTCTCAAACTCGCACTAACACACTTCGAGTTACAAGATAACTATATTAAAAAAAAAAAAATAAAAATCTAGACTTCATAACGTATAATCAAACCTTCCCTTTTCGTTAAGAGTTTAATTAATTAGTTTATTAGGTCTGGTGAGGGTTTAAGATCAAGATAGCTCTAATAATTATAAAATGATTCAATGAATGCAAATGAACAGGTAAACTTGATCTGATCGAGATGGTTCCGACAAAAGGAAAGGATTGAGTGTAATATTCCCTTCTTTTGACCAAGAAATATATTGGTGGTACCCAAAATAAGGAAAAGGAAAAGAAAAACAAATGTTATAAAATAGGAAAAGGAGACATCGAGAGAACACCGAGAAGAGAAAAGAGGAGGGGGAACAAAGAAAGAAGGAAGAATAAGGAAGAAGAAAGGGAAAGAGTGATTTTGTGTACATGTCACAAGGATCTCGCCAAACTAGAATTACTTTGATTTGCAATGCCCGATAAGGTACTCACGCTATCGTTCATTTAACTAAAGTAATTTTTCAGATTAAGGCTCAAATTCAAAGTTTTGTGAAATTTGAGCTTGCGAAGTTGCTTTTTAAGTTGCTGAGCTATGGGATTATGGATTATGGCATTGTGGAGCTTGGGTTTGATGGGAGTTGAATTGAAGTAATGGTTTGATTGGAGCAAAATTTTGAGATTTCGCTTGTGAGCTCCGCATTGCGGTTAGGCTTGAATAATCGCTTTAAGTAGGCAATTAGTTAGCGCATTTGGAGTTGTTATGTTAGAATTTAGGTGTAATTTAGCCTTTCCATAGTCGAGGTAGTGTTTTACTCATTTTTTACGTTGATTCTTGTTTAATTGATAGATCATGAGATCACAGGTTTGAATGAGTCACGTTGTTTGGTTTTGACATTCCCAAGTGAGTGATGCTATCTCTTTTTCAAGTTTGTGATCTCATATTTCAAAAGTCAAATATTACAAGTTATTAAAGCATGTTCATTTCATAAAAATACATATTCACAACTTCACTTTCCACGTTATATGCTGTTGAGTATACGTGTTATTAAGTAATGAATGGCCGGATCTATCTCGGTTTTAATTTTTATTAATTAAAACAGTAACTTTGAAAATGACTTCCAGCCATGTGATTAGATGAAATAAATATTAATGTTCGAAAGGGCCAATCTTCTCTGAATATTTGACGTTGGCAGGAAAATGCTTAACAAGTCAAAACGAAAGCTTACAAGACATTTCGTTTTCAGGCAACAAACATTAATCGAGAAATCATTCAATGGGCCGGGCCGTTGTACTTACCATGCTTACGTGGCCTCAAAAACAAAAACAAAGAAAAAGAAGAAGAGACAATAGAATATATTTGTAAGAAATCAAAAAGCATATGGAAAAATTTCGTTGACGGTTACATAGGTAAAGAGACTCTTGACACAACGATCCCATTGGGCACCGCACGACTTTGAAAGCCGACGACTTTAATAAAGTCGCTATTCTGTCCGAAAATTGGACTTATCCAACGGATTATGAATCATTGCATCTCCAGTGATGCCTTAGACCATCATATAGCTTTGCAGATCCCAGAAAAAGTTCATGTGTAACACGCTCCGACTTTGTCTTTCTGTTTGTTCTCCTAATTCTATTAATTGTAAATGCTTAAAAGACTATGAATGCAAATATATAATTTTTTTTTTCTCATCAAAATTTTGTTTCCCATCAAAATCTAAAATGCGATCCAAATTTTAAAAATATAATGAAAAATTAAAAGTAAATCTATGTGTAAGATGTTGAATATTGTTAAAGTTCGAGTGTTCATAATAAAAGTGGGAGCACGTATGTCGCAAGATTTAAAAAGTAACAACTAAAAGGCTGTCTTGACAAACCAATATCAAAAAGACGAACAACAACATATTGTAAAATCTTTTGCCAACTAAAAATTGGAATACAACTTTAACACATAATATGTTTCAATAATTATTGCCTCCTCTAGGTTTGGGCAACATTCACTTTGGACTTTTCTTTGACAGGTTAGATCACCACACCTCAGGTCGATTTCTTTCATAGACTCAAATTTGAGACATTTATTTACCAAAGAAATTATCAAAGAACACAAAAAAAAAAAAAAAAAAAAAAAGCCATTGGAACATGAAACATCGAACTAATGGAGATTTCTTCCATTAAATGAAAACGATTTAATGTAATTGACTGATCACGCCCCCCTTAACCTACATCACAAATTAACTTTTATGAATGAGTTTGGAAATCCCTTATCTGTGATAGGCTTGCTTATGAGCGTATTATCGTCATGCTATTTGTCTGACACATAAAATACGTTCTCCACTTTCAAACTTGCATCATTGGAAGCCCATTGAGAGTTTGTACTCATGCATACTAGTTTAGGACTTATGGACCGAGCCACCAACAATATAGGTGGAGATCTAGCCAAGGGAGAATCTTAGTCGCCTTGTCATGAGGCGTTATGTATGATCATGATTGATATTTGAGTTTGAGATTAGTCAATAGAATAAACCATTTTGGCTGATGGAATAGACCATTGGCATATGATTTTGATGAGCTTGATCAATGGTCCAACCCATTGGTATTTCAAAGTTTTGTGAGATTTGAGCTGCAAAGTTCACATTTTAAGTTGTTGAGCTATGGGATTATGGATTATGCATTGTGGAGCTTGTGTTTGACGGGAGTTGAATTGAAGTAATGGTTTAGTTGGGGCAAAATTTTGAGGTTTCGCTTATGAGCTCCGCATTGCAGTTAGGCTTGAATAATCGCTTTAATTAGGCAATTCATTAGCGCATTTGGAGTTGTTATGTTAGAATTTAGGGTTAATACCCTAAAAAACCTCAAACTTATACACATGTGATAAATTTACCCCAAACTATTTTTTTTACCACGAAAAACACCAAACCGGTACACCTACGACATATTTATCCCGACTAACCATAAAAAATCATAAACTAGTACATTTATAATAAATTTACCCCAAACTAATTTATTCGACCGCAAAAAACCCCAAACTGATAAATTTATGACAAATATACCTCCTCTAAATTGGATTAATACCACAAAAAAAAAAAAAAATCACAAAAATTGTAAACTATGACAAACGGAAGCATAAAATCCCAAAGTGGTATACCAGTCAACTATCACGTGTCATTTAACTTAATAATTTGACAGTAAAATTTAATGAAAACTAACAGAGGGTAAATTTGTCACAAGTGTACTAGCTTTTGGTAAATTTGTCAAAGGTATACCAGTTTTGGGTTTTTAGTGGTCAAAAAAATAGTTTGGGGTAAATTTGTCACAAGTGTATCAATTTTGGACTTTTTAGGGTATTAACCCTAGAATTTAAGTGTAATTTAGCCTTTTCATAGTCAAGATAGTGTTTTACTCATTTTTTACATTGATTCTTGTTTAATTGATAGATCACAAGATCATAGGTTCGAGTGAGTCGCATTGTTTGGTTTTGGCATTCTCAAGTGAGTGGTGCTATCTCTTCTTCAAGTTTGTGATCTCATATTTCAAAAGTGAAATATTATGAGTTATTAAAGCATGTTCATTGCATAAAAATACATATTCACAACTTCACTTTCCATGTTACATGCTGTTGAGTATACGTGTTATTAAGTAATGGATGGCCGGATCTATCTCGGTTTTAAATTTTTATTAATTAAAACAGTAACTTTGAAAATGACTTCCAGACATGTGCTTAGATTAAATAAATATTAATGTTCGAAAGGGCCAATGAATATTTGACGTTGGCAGGAAAATGCTTAACAAGTCAAAACGAAAGCTTACAAGACATTTCTTTTTCAGGTAACAAACATTAATCGAGAAATCATTCAATGGGCCGGACCGTTGTACTTGCCATGCTTACGTGGCCTCAAAAACAAAAACAAAGAAAAAGAAGAAGAAGAGAAAATAGAATATATTTGTAAGAAATTAAAAAGCATATGGAAAAATTTCGTTGACGGTTACATAGGTAAAGAGACTTTTGACACAACGATCCCATTGGGCAACGACAACTCTGAAAGCCGACGACTTTAATAAAGTCGCTATTCTGTCCGAAAATTGGACTTATCCAACGAATATGAATCATTGCATCGCCAATGATGCCTTAGACCATCATATAGCTTTGCAGATCCCAGAAAAGGTTCATGTGTAACACGCTCCGACTTTGTCTTTCTGTTTGTTTTCCTAATTCTATTCATTGTAAATGCTTAAAAGACTATGAATGCAAATATATAATTTTTTTTCTCATCAAAATTTTGTTTCCCATCAAAATCTAAAATGCGATCCAAATTTTAAAAATATAATGAAAAATTAAAAGTAAATCTATGTGTAAGATATTGAATATTGTTAAAGTTCGAGTGTTCATAATAAAAGTGAGAGCACGTATGTCACAAGATTTAAATTAAGCAAAAAGTAACAACTAAAAGTCTGTCTTGACAAACCAATATCAAAAAGACGAACAACAACATATTGTAAAATCCTTTGCCAACTAAAAATTGGAATACAACTTCAACACATAATATGTTTCAATAATTTTTGCCTCCTCCAGGTTTGGGCAACATTCACTTTGGACTTTTCTTTGACAGGTTAGATCACCACACCTCGGGTTGATTTCTTTCACAGACTCAAATTTGAGACATTTATTTATCAAAGAAATTATCAAAGAACACAAAAAAAGAAAAGAAAAAAAAAAAGCCATTGGAACATGAAACATCGAACTAATGGAGATTTCTTCCATTAA
The DNA here is from genome assembly GCA_017140255.1 of Eucalyptus paniculata subsp. matutina. NCBI lineage: Eukaryota > Viridiplantae > Streptophyta > Magnoliopsida > Myrtales > Myrtaceae > Eucalyptus > Eucalyptus paniculata. Next base: position 34,394,434 of record CM029442.1, on the reverse strand, counting down.
ATGAAAACGAGAATTACTTAAAATGTTTTAGCTAACCAAAGCCTGTGTCCATTACACAACTGATGTAATGTAATTGACTGATCACGGCCCCCTTAACCTACATCACAAATTAACTTTTATGAACGAGTTTGGAAATCCCTTATCATCATGCTATTAGCGTATTAGGCTTGCTTATTAGCGTATTATCGTCATGCTATTTGTCCGACACATAAAATATGTTCTCCACTCTCAAACTCGCACTAACACACTCTCTAAGTCACAAGACATCTATATTAAAAAAAAAAAAATCTAGAATTCATAATAGTTAATCAAACCTTCCCTTTTTGTTAAGAATTTAATTGATTAGTTTATTAGGTCCAATGAGGGCTTAAGATCAAGATAGCTCTAATAATTATAAAATGGTTCAACGAATAGAAATGAATAGGTAAACTTGATCTCATCGAGATGGTTCCGACAAAAGGAAAGGATTGAGTGTAATATTCTCTTCTTTTGACCAAGTCACATATTCGTGGTATCCAAAAAAAAAAAAAAAAAATTAAATATGTTATAAAATAGGAAAAGGAGACCATTGAGAGCACGCCGAGAAGAGAAAAAAGAGGAGAGGGGAAGAAAGAAGGAAGAATAAGGAAGAAAAAAGGGAAAGAGGGATTTCGTGTACACATCACAGGGATCTCGTCAAACTAGAATGATTTTGATTCGCAATGCCCAGTGAGGGGCTTGTGCCATTCGTTCATTTAATTGGAGTAATTTTTCAGGTTAAAACTCAAATTCAAAATTTTGTGAAATTTGAGTTGCAAAATTCGATTTTTAAGTTGCTAAGCTATAGGAGTTCATGGAAATCGTGGTTTATGGCGTTGTGGAGTTGCGAGGCTTGATGGGAGTTGAATTGAAGTAATAGATTAGTTGGAGCAAAATTTTAGGATTCCGCTTGCGAGCTTTGCATTGCAATTAGGCTTAAATAATCGCTTTGAGTGAACGATTTGTTAGCACGTTAGCAATAGTTTTGTTAGCATTTAGGTGTAATCTGGCCATTTCATAGTTCAGGTAATGTTTTACTCATTTTTTACATCGATTCTTGTTTAATTGATAGATTACGAGATTGTTGGTTCGAGTGAGTCGCGTTGTTTGATTTTGGCATTCTCAAGTGAGCGATGCTATCTCTTCTTCAAGTTTGTGACATCATAATTCAAAAGTGAAATATTATGAGTTATTAAAGCATGTGTATTGCATAACAATCTATATTAGGCATTTACTACTTTTGGTATTTGGGAATGGTTTGAAAAATGTTTTAGGAAATGTGTTGTGAAATATTGTACATACTGAATTGTGAACATAGTTTCTAAAATGGACTCTAAAATAGTTTGAGAAATGCCTTGTGAAATATACTCTATTTGATGAATGGGTTGAGAATGATTATATGTTTTGTTTTGTAAATCGATTTGTGATATTGACTATGGATTTGGTTTTAAGGATTGTCAAGGATGTTATTGTGGATTGGTGTTGATACTCAGCATCATTGGAAGCCCATTGAGAGTTTGTACTCATGCATACTAGTTTAGGACTTATGGATCGAGCCACCAACAATATAGGTGGAGATCTAGCCAAGGGAGAATCTTAGTCACCTTATCATGAGGTGTTATGTGTGATCATGATTAATATTTGAGTTTAAGATTAGTCAATAGAATAAACCATTCTCATGTGATTTGAGGTTGGCTGATGGAATAGACCATTGGCATATGATTTTGATGAGCTTGATCAATGGTCCAACCCATTGGTATTTGTTTTCATATTCTTGTGAAATGGATATTTTTGCCATAAATATAGCTATCTTGAAGCATATAGAACTCATTCTCTTCTCATAAATTTGTTATATCCTAAAATTTAGTGCAATAAGTTATATTTTTGTATTTTAAACATGCATAGTGGATGCTTGATTTGCTTAGAAAAGATACGCACTACTCACTAGACTATGATTGTTCATTCCATTTATCTTTCATGCTTTTTAGGTTCCTTGATTAGTGGTTGATAGAGCGAGAGTGTTATCGACAAGGAATTTTGGGAGCTATAATTTTAAGCTTCATTCTCCAAGTGGAAGAACGGCCATATCAACCCCCCCCAATCCCTGTATGATTTAAGGTATAACATCTTTTAGTATCAGAGCTTAGATTTTGATATTTAGCTGCAAATTTTATGAGATGTGGTGAGTTTGTGTGTTAATTTATAGTGTGTTAGCCTTTTGTTAGGTACTATGATTTACATCTCTTTTGGAATTGAGGTACATGCCATGATGTTTAAGGTGTGGAAGACCTTGCGAATACTATGAAGGTCACTATGGACTTGAGGGGTTGTAATGGAGACCCGACCACTTAGAGTGCCAAAACTTGGTATGGGAGAATATTTGAGTGCCAAAATCAGAGTAAAATGGATTAGTTAAGTACCAATGGTGAGAAAGTATGCCAAAATGCTGACTCGGCATTTTTCCAATGAGACAAGTGTAAATGACATTATTTTGCATGCTGATGTGGCTATATAAGCCAAAAATGATATCGTTTTACATGCTAACATGGCTAGATAAGTAAAAAAAAATGATATTATTTTGGCTCAGATTTGAATTTTAATATAAATATTAATTAAATTAAATTTAAAACTAAATTTTTTTTTTAGAAAAAGGAAGAAGAAGAAGTTGCAGATTGCAGTTGCGCGAGGGCTGTGCAAGCCCTCGCCGCTTCCTCCCCACTGTCACCGAGAAGGGCCAACAACAATGGGGGGAAGGTTAGCCAGGGTTGTGGGCAAGCGACCTTGGTCGATCGATAATGAGGATCCGCAAGCCCTCGCCCAGATCTGAGGCAAGAGTCATGACCCTCCCCTAGATCCAATGAAGATCGCCGACCCTCACCCAACCCTCAATGTTCTGCAATCTCCCTTTTTTGAAAAAAAAAAAAAAAAAGAAAATTCGTTTTGAATTTAATTTAATTGATATTTATATTAAAATTCAAATAAGAGGTAAAATGACATCGTTTTGACTCTTCTCTGCTGACTTAGCTTTCCGACGAGTCACATAAGTGAGTTATATAAATAACAAATTGCCACATGAGATTTCCGGGAGGCTTTGCTGAACTTGGTACTCAATGTCCCAATTTTCAAAAAAAGTGACACTTATGTGTATTTTTCGCAACTTTTGGCACTTAAGTATTCCCCTGTGCTAAGTTTTGACACTTGCGTTGTACTTTTGCCAATTGTAATATGGTGATTGAGTACAACTTTGGTGTGCCAAAGGTGACAACATATGGTGTTACTAGGGTGAAAAGTTTTGAATTCAGAAACAAAATTAACAACATTTATGCTAGTCTCGTAAAGCAAGTTGAAGGAGAGCTAAAACCGAAAGCAATTGATGAACTTGGATTGGCTCTTGAAGTTGAGAATAGAGGAAGTGTTAGGCAAATCCCTTATGATGTTTTGAAAATGACAAAATAAATCAAATGCTACTAACGTGTTTAATAATTGAGTAACAAACTGTGCAGATGATAAAATGTGTACATGATATTAGTAAGGTTTATATTTGGAAGAACCAGAAAATAGACTTTATGCTAAAGCTAAACTTATTCAGACTGTATCTATACCTGAAAGCTAAATATGTTCAGAAGTAGAATATGTTCAAACTTATATCCAGATTGTAAAATCTACTTTAGACGGAAGATACTCAAACTCTACTTCAGAAGAAAGACACTCATACTTTACTTCAGATGGAACACACTCAAACATTACATCTAGGATGAGACACGTGTTCATAACGAGACAAGATCGAAAATGAGACACATGTCCAGAACATGACAAGTTTAGAACGGAGCATGTTCAAAACGAAACAACTTGACAGAACGTAATACAAGTCTAACATATAACGGCTAATGATCTAATTTTGATTATACATCAAAATAGATTTGATTGACTCAATCTAATTGATTGACAATTGGATCTTAAAGACAAGAACTTTCTAAATAGAGAAGCTCTACTTATGGAAACCAAGATTCTATTTATATGGCCGATTAGAATCAACTTGGGATTATGCTTCTGTCACTCAACGGCTACTAAACCTTCTTGATACATATTTGTCCAACGGGTAGATTGAAAGATAATCCTCTAGATATTGTCCAATGACTAGTTTGGAAGTTGAGAAGTATTGAAGGAGACCAAGGACCAGGAGCAAATAAGAGATGGAGCGTAAAATCTATATTTCCAAAATCTAAGCGAATTTCGATCATATACTTGTCTTTCATGAGTTTAAATGTTTGTGATCGTGAAATAAATACCAAAAGAGTAACTCAGTGAGATAGTGTGATCTATCACTAAATGTTTGCACTTAAAATTATAATCTCTTGTTGATCATATAATTGAATCCAACCAGAAGGCTATTAGTGTGGGAGAATGAACATAAACTTAATCTAAGCCGAACCACTATAAATTTCATGTGCAACCCTCTCTACTCTTAATTCTTCTTATTTAAGTTTGTTGCACACTTACAAGTTATTTCAGAAGTTTGTTCTATCGCATAATAGATTTTGAACATTTATTAGACTTTGATCATTATTCAGACTTTGCTTGCAACTTATTTTATTCCGTATTTATTTATCAAGATTTCTTTTGAATACATATTCACTCCCCTCTAGGTGTTCGTATTAGCATCATCAGGAAGCCCTCCAAAAAAAGCTGTTGTGTAGGAATTTGATCATAAGGAAGTTGTAGAAAGTGAGGGTAGAGCTGAGGTTGCTAAAGATGTCATGGAAGTTTCAATAGATAGATGTGCAAAGTGCTTTTCTATATGGGGAGAGTGGCTACTTGGGAGCTTGACAAGGACATTAGACACAAATACTTGTGTTTGTTTAATGGTTGAGATAAGTTCAAATTTTGAGGACAAAAATTTGTCAAAGAGAGTAAATTGTAATATCGCATCCTTTTGATCCAGTCATATATTGGTGGGACCCCCAAAAAAAGGAAAAGAAAAAGAAAAAGAAGTGTTATAAAAGAGGAAAAGGAGACCATCAGCAGAGAACACGCCAAGAATAGAAGAGATAGAGAAGGGGGAGAAAGAAAGAAGAAGAAGGAAGAAGAAAGGGAAAGAGGTTTCACATACATGCCACGTGGACTTCAGCCAAACTAGAATTACTTTGATTGGGAATGCCCAATAAGGTGCTCGTGCCATCCATCCATTTAATCAGAGTAATTTTTGGGGTTAAGGCTTGTTGGGATATAATACGCGGAAACGACATAATCTTGCAATTTACATCAACGCGAAATTACCCGAGAAATAAACGAGAAAAAATAAGGACACAAGAAATTTAAGTGGTTCAGTCCGAGTATCGGTACCTACGTCCACGAGGAGAGCCAACAGCAAATAATCCACTAAAATCGGAGAATCAGCATTTACAATCGCTCAATTGCTCAAGTGTTTCTCATACCTAGATTTAACCCCAAACCCAAAGTGTTTATAAATAAACAACTCACTTGGGAATAAACTTACAGCACAAAATTACCACCCGTTCAAGTCGTATGCCAAAAAAAAGAAAAGATCTCCTATGTAATTCTTCGTGTGGCTCCTCTCTTCGGCAGACTTCACGCGGCTTCTTATGTAGGGCTTTAGCGGCATCTAACAGCAAAAGAAAAAACCTGCAATTCTTTTCACTTTTATACATGTGCCCAGGTCAAAGTTTGACTTGGGCCCACCTCCCTTTTGTTTCTACGATGCAAAGAGCTACACTTGCTTTCTTTGGCGTAGATGTCTCTGTGGGCCCACCATTGTTGGGCTTCTTCACGCACATGCAAGACTTCTTCCTTCGGCGTTTCGGATTCCACAACAAAGAGGAAACTTTCCTCCAAATTTATTTTATTTTATATTTCCTCTTTTCCAGCGAATCGCGTTTTGTAAACATTCAAAACTTGAGACATAATTTAACAATTTTCCACATTGGCTTGATGTTTGAAGCCAAGTTTTAATGTTCATCATCCATGCTACTCTCCCGATGCCCCGGCAGGCGCTCACTCTCTACAGACACCAATAAAGTTCAAGCAGAGCTTGAGCTTCGCCAAAGGAACAGACTTAGTTATCATATCTGCTGGGTTATCTACTGTAGCAATATTTTTGATAATAACAATACCCTTAGCTAAGACATCTCGGATGAAGTGGTACATGATATTGATATGCTTCGTTCGCTCGTGATAAATTGGATTGTACGCCAAATATATCACACCTTGGTTATCACAGTGTACATCCATATTTTTCTATTCTAACCCAAAGTCCGAAAGAAAACTTTATAACCATATCGCCTCCTTCGTTACAAAGGTTAGTGCCATGTACTCTGCCTCAGTTCAAGACAAGGCAATGTGATCTTGTAAGGACGCTTTCCAACTAACTGCACCACCCACTAGCATAAATATGTGCCCTGCTAAAGACCTGCAATCAGCCGAGTCACCAGCGTGATCCGAATCCACAAAACCAATGGTCTCACTGCCATTGCTGTCCCTTCGATACATTATACCTACGTCTGTTGTCCCCTTCAAATATCTAAAGATCCACTTCACAGCTTCCCAATGAGCTTTACCAGGACGCTTCATATAGCGACTAACCACGCTCACAGCATGTGAAATATTAGGTCTAGTGCACATCATAGCATGCATAATACTACCCACGACACTAGAATAAGGAACACAAGACATATGCTCCTCCTCATCTTCAATCTGCGGTGATAATTTATTTGAAAGTTTAAAGTGCTTTGCTAGAGGTATACTTACAGATTTTGTCGACTACATATTAAAGCGTGTTACAATCTTCTCAATATATTTCTTTTGAGATAGACATAAAACTCTTGCAGTCCTGTCACGCAAAATCTCCATACCCAAAAATTTTCTTTGCAGCACCTAAATCTTTCATCTCAAATTCAGCATTTTACTACCTCTTCAGCACATCAATATTAGACATATTCTTAGCTACTATCAGCATATTATCAACATATAAGAATAGATAAATCAAAAAACCATTCTTCAATCTCCTATAGTAAACGCAGCTATCCATATGACTTTTTGAATAGTCTTGACTAACCATGAAAGCATTAAAACGTTTATACCACTGCCTAAGAGACTATTTTGACCCATAAAAAGATTTCTTTAACAAGCAAACATGATCTTCCTTACTTGGAATAGCAAATCTTTCTAGTTGTCTCATGTAAATCTGCTCCTCCAACTCACCGTAAAGAAATGCAATTTTTACATCTAGCTGCTCTAATTCAAGATCCTGCGAAACAACTAAGGCAAATAAAACACGAATAGAAGTATGTCTTACCACATGAGAGAACACCTCATTGTAGTCAATTCCCTCACGCTGTGTATATCCCTTCGCCACAAGTCTCGCCTTATACCTCGCTCCCTCGACACCGGGAATGCCCTCTTTCCATTTAAAAACCATTTGCTTCCAACAATCTTTTGGCTCTTAGGTACTTTGACCAGCTCCCATGTTTGATTTCGATGGAGTGATTCCATCTCTTCACTCATAGCCCCTAACCACTGCGATGACTTCGAACTAGCCATCGCCTCAGAGTAAGACGAAGGCTCATCTATCTCCATCTCATCACCTACAGTCAATGCATAAGCAATATCTGTATAACCATAACGTACCGGTGATTTAATTTGCCTTCTCTGTCTATTTGCGGCTATAGTTTGATGTGGCTTTGCTGGTTATTCACTATTACCAAGTTCAGGAACTACGGCTTCATCTGCAGTCTCAACTTCTATTACCTTCGAGGTCTCTAGAGTCTCCACCTAAAGCTCTACCTCACTTATGACACCATGATCTGTCTTCTCTGCTGATTGTGTCTCGGAACTCCTCTATTGAAGCATTGTAGTCTCATCGAATATCACATCTCTGCTAATTAGAAAACCGGATGATCTGGGATCAGTGCACCACAACCGGTAGCCTTTCACCCCATGTGCATAACCTAAAAATATGCACTTCTTTACCCTCGGCTCAAGCTTCCATCACTTGCATGAGCATACGCAGGACATCTAAATATTCGTAATCTGAAATAATCAACAAGTTTCCCTGACCATACTTCCTCAGGAGTCTTCAACTCAATAGCAGATGATGGAGATCGATTAACTAGGTAACATGACATGTTCACTACTTTGACCCAAAATTCCTTGCCAAGTCCTACATGCGAAAGCATGCATCGAGCTTGCTCAAGCAAAGTTCTGTTCTTCCGTTCTGCCACGCCATTGTGTTGTGGTGTCCCAGGTACTGTGTGGTGTCTCACAATACCTTCTTTCTCGCAGAACTCAGTAAAATCTTTACCACAGAACTCCATGCCATCATCGGTTCTTAGACACTTAATTTGCTTATCTGATTGCTTTTCAATCAAAGTCTTAAATTTCTTGAACCGATCAAACACTTCATATTTGTGCTTCAAAAAAGTATACACATACCTTCCTCGAATAATTGTCGATAAAAGTCAGCATATATCGGGCACCTCCTTTTGAAGGAACCGAAGACGGGCCCCAGACGTCTGAATTAATATATTCAACTGGTCGTTTGGTCGAATGAATAGATGTAGTAAACTTAACTCGGTGTTGCTTCCCATAGATGCAGTGCTCATATAAGTCTAGCTTCCTTATCTTCTAACCTTTCAACAACCCCCTTTCACTCAGCATCGTCATACCCGCCTCACCCATATGCCCTAAACGCATATGCCATAATTGAGTCAAGTTAGAGTCTGACTCACATGATGAAACTACAGCGGTTCCGATCATGGTCTCTCCTAGTAGATGATAGAAAGTATTCACTTTCTTCCCCTTCATCACTATCATGGCACCTCGAGAGGTCTTCAATACTCCACCTTCAGCGGTGTACCTACACTCGATGTCATCGAGTGTCCCCAGAGAAATAAGATTCTTCTTGAACTTCGGTACATGCCTCACATCTGTCAATGTTCACACCACCCCTTCGTGCATCTGAATCCAAATTGTCCATATCCCCACAACTTTACAGACTGCATTATTTCCCAAAAGAACCCTACCACCATCTGTAGCTTGGTAAGTAGTAAACCAATTCTTATAAGATGTCATATGATAAGAACACCCACCCAGCACCCATCCGTCTCCTGACGAAGTAGCAGTTACACATAAAACAGCTTCTGCATCACTGATGCTCCATTCAGCAACGTTTGCCACACTGCTTGTAGCATTCTGTCTATCAACTTTATTTCTCCGCTTTGGACAATCTCTCCTGATGTGCCCCTCCTCGTGACATTTAAAGCACTTCACGCATCCCTTGGACTTTCTATACCATGATTTTGATATGTTTTTACCTTTACTGCTACTAGGCTCTCGATGTTATTCTCTACCTCAAATCGTCAGTGCTTGCGCTGCTCCTTTCGCCAGACCGTCATTTGGCAACTTTCTCTGCCACTCCTTATAGAATAAGACGGACTTTACCTCTTCTGAGGTAATAGTAGTACGCCCCTACAACAGCGAATCAGTAAAGTGCTCCCATGACTCTGGTAAAGAGGCTAACAACATCATGCATTGTTCTTCATCATCAAGTATTTTTATCGATGTTCTTCAGATCCAACATGAGTTTATTAAATTCATCTAGGTGGGTTTAGTATATCTAAACTGAAACATCTTCTTTAGTATATACAAGCGATTGTTCAAACCTTTCTTCACATAGAGTGCTTGAAGTTTTGCCCATAACGCTACGGCATCCTTCTCCTCAGCAACCTCTATTAAGACCTCATCCGTTAAATTTAACAGGATTATACTCTTTGCTTTTTCAGTCAGCTCTACCCTCTCAGAGACTTTCATTATAATCGGCAACTCATCTTCACCATCTAGTGCCTTGACCAAACCTTATGTTGTCAATAATGCCCGCATCTTGATGCTCCATAACACAAAGTTGTTGCTCCCATCAAACTTCTCAATTTTAGATTTCCTCTCAGATATAATTGCAATAACAGAATTTTCAAATAATAATTAGACAAGCAAAAGCTCCAAATCACAATCAAGAAATCCAACCCCAAGCTTTGATACCAACTGTTGGGATATAATACGCGGAAACGACAGGATCTTGCAATTTACGTCAACACGAAATCACCAGAGAAATAAACGAGAAAAATGAGGATACTAGAAATTTACGTGGTTCGCTTTGAGTATCGGTACCTACGTTCACAGGGAGAGCCAGCAGCAAATAATCCACTAAAATCGGAGAATCGGAGTTTACAATCGCTCAATCGCTCAAGTGTTTCCCACACCTAGATTTAATCCCAAACCCATAGTGTTTATAAATAGACAACTCACTTGAGAATAAACTCACGGCACAAAATCACCACGCATTCAAATCAAACAGAAAAGATCTCCTACGTAATTCTTCATGCGGCTCCTCTCTTCGGCGGACTTCACGCGGCTTCTTGCATAGGGCTTCAACGGCATCTAACAGCAAAAGAAAAAACCTGCAATTCTTTTCGCTTTTATACGTGTGCCCAGCTCAAAGTTTGACCTGGGCCCACCTCCCTTTTGTTTCTACGATGCAAAGAACTACGCTTGCTTTCTTCAACATAGACATCTCTATGGGCCCACCTTTGGTGGGCTTCTTCATGCGAATGCAGGACTTCTTCCTTCGGCGTTTCAGATTCCGCGGCAAAGAGGAAACTTTCCTCCAAATTTATTTTATTTTATATTTCCTCTTTTCCAGTGAATCGCGTTTTTAAACATTCAAAACTTGAGACATACTTTAACAAGGCTCAAATTCAAAGTTTTGTGAAAAATTGAATCGTGAAATTAGATTTTTGAGTTGTTGAACTATGGGATTTCATGGTAATTATGGGTTATGGTGTCATGGAGCTGTGAGGTTTGATGGGAGTTCAATTGAAGTAACGATTTAGTTGAAGCAAAATTTTAGTGTTTCACTTACGAAATCCGTGTTGCAGTAAGGCTTGAATAATCACTTTAAGTGAGCAATTTGTTAGTGTGTTAAGAGTTGTTTTGTTAGAATTTAGGTGTAATGTAGTTGTTTCATAGTTGAGGCAGTGTTTTACTCGTTTTTTACGTCGATTCTCATTCCTCTCCAGATCTATTGTCGGTGAGGGCTGCAAAGGCCCTTGCCCGCCACCAATGAGGGTCACCAGCAATTGCCAAGGCCTTGGTAACCCCACCAGCCCATTGGCTAAAAAGACATTATTAAAAAAAAAATAAAGAAAAAGAAGAGAAATAAGAAAAAAAATTAAAAATAAAAAAATTCATTAAAAATTGTCTATATCAACACCGGTTATGCCACATAAGACGATCGGCATCCATGTTGTCAATCTTCAGCTAAAATTGATCAAAAGAACTATATCAATAAATCATTAAAAAATTCATAGCTAAATTATGTAAATCGAAAAGTTTAAAAATGAATTGACTATCACACAATAAGTTTAATCATGGATAATTATCCTAAATATTGCCACAAACACTCCCTCACAAAATACTGGAGACTTATCTAGTTTAATTATGTGCTAGCAATAGATGAGTGTAATTCTAGGCATCATCACTTGTGCATAGCCTAAAATACATATTTCTTTACCCTACCATTGAGTTTACCATCACTTTCTCAAGTATAACATGGATAACTAAGTAATATAAGAACGAAATAATTAGCAACATTATCTAACCATACTTCTTCAAGACTCCAGCATCCATTCATTTTCAATGGGCATTTATTCACCAGATAATTTGTTGCACTAAGTGTATCTATTAGGAATATCCTCGAAAAGGTACCCCTAATTGCATATGTCAGAATTCTGATTCTTGAATAAATGAATCCAATGTCTTAACAACAAAATTTTTTTACCATCTCCCCTTGAAGTGAATACAAGCAACTATGACCAATCCTTCTCATTATTAATAGAGCACATCGAACCAACTTCAAAACTCCACTTTCTAAAATATATTAATCTCCATTGAAATAAGGACCATCAAGGAAATCATGTTCGTCTTCAATTCTGAGTGTGTCTCACAACAATCAATGGTCATCACTATATTGTCATGTATTCAGGTTTAAACATCGTCAAGACCTACATCATCAAATTTGTGTTATTTTTCAACAACACTTTACAACTATCCATATATAAATAAGTGGCAAATTAGGTCCGATGTAGCTTTTCTGGATGTTCGGATTAGGGCCAGCATTTCCGATTGATAATTTCGGACTAGACTAATAATAAATCACTGACTTATACCTTGACTTAAATGTCAATATCAAGCACATCAAAAACGCTAAATTTCTTTTTTAAAAAAGGGCCCTATCACAGAATATGTGACATAGACGTTGGAGACGTCATCGCCATCTACACGTAAAGTTTGAGACGTTTGGAGATGGCTTGTAGATGGCATCGATCTACCCAATGAACCGTGAGGTGTCCACGAGGTCGCGTTTCTTGCCCTTTGGTTCGTCAATTTTTCACATTTATAGTCTTTTTGGTAAACCATCAATTCTTAGTTAATTTTGTTCTTTTTATTTCTTGGAACAAAAAAAGAATAAAAATATGTTTAGTAACATCAGCTAATTTTTCTACTCTCAAAAACATATTTGTTCCCGAGAATAGATTTATAATAGAATTAACAAGTAAAAAAAAAAGCTACTTCTTTATTTTTGGAATCAATTCTAGAATGAGATCATTGTCCCTTCTTTTCTTCCTTTTCTTTTCTTCTCCTTCCTCCTCTAACTAGTTGTTGGGCTCAGCAATGATTAGCAATTGGCCAGAGCAAGATTCTGGATCCTCGTCGATGGCTGGGCGAGGCTCGACCTCGCCAAGGGCCGATGAGATAAGGAAGAAGAAGAGAAGAAAAAAAAAAAAAAAAAGAAAGAAAGAAAGAAAAAACTATCAAAAATTATTTAAAAATTTTAAAAAAATTAAGTCACAAAAAAATTCGAAAGTCGTATAAGTGCATTCCTATTCTTTTTCTATTCTAAGAATAGAAATTTTGTATAGTTACTAAATACATTCAAATGCTCAAAAAATCGTCTAATGGATAGAATAAAAAAATTATTTTTGAGCAGAAATTATTTCCAAAATTGAATGGTTATCAAACATGGCCTTATGTTTGAAAAGAACTGGAGTGAAAAAAGAGTCTAGTACAAAGACATCTTCGTTGGGGATCTAGAATGGTGGCATTTAAGAGACTCAGCAGGTGGTGCCATTGTAGTGTCCTGTTTGATCGTCGGTATTGTCCCGACTCTCCCTTATTAATTTGATTGTTTCTATGTTAAAATTTTCTATCAAAAGTTCACGCAATTACACAGAGGAAGATGATTAAATGAACCCGAATTCACACCACATGAGACGAAACGTCAAATGCGGTTATTGAAAACCAAAAGTTAATTCCAACACCTTGTAAAAGATATTAAATTCTAAGAACTCATTATATGTTCCTTGTCAAAGTAACATTTCATTTGTTTTCACAAAACATAAAAGAGACACAATGTAGTGCGACTGCAAACCAACACAAATCCAAAATAGATTTGAAGTAAAATGAGTTCCCGATAACAAAATGAATCATCAAAATAAAATTAAGGATCACATGCTCAAAGAGCATAACTATTACTTCTTCAAACCAAAATCAATTGCTGATTATCGAATCCATTTTTTATAATGAGCACACACCGAGAACTCCATTTATTGCTACGGCTTTGCCTTTCAACGATGCATGACTAGATTCGGCGTCCCCAATATCATCACCATCCAATGTACAAAGGTTAAATGAGCACAGCTTTGACGGTGAAAGCAAAACTTTCACAAAACTCCTCTAATCTCATTTGAAATTGGATTTGTGCATCAGCAAAACTCAAGAGAAACGAAACCCGGAAAACATTCACACAAAAATCTCTAGACATAGATTAGATTGAGATAGAAACCTCCCCAAAAAGGGAGGGAGAAGCTTCTAAATCTAAACAAGATCATAAGAGAAAAGCTTCCCAAACGAGAGGAAAGCAAGGAAGAGAAAATAGATAACCAAATTAGCCAAAGAAAAAGGAGGGGAGGGAGAGATCTAGCTCGAACCCTCCCTTATGTGGAGGTTGAAGATGGAAGTCGTGTGGAGATGAGAGGGAAAGGAGAAGAGGAGGTTGACTGCCAGGGTTTTAGGAATCTCTAAGAACTTGTTATGTTAGGAAGAATAGACGTGCATATAAAATTGTGATCATCTCTACAAGCAATGCCAAATAAGAATATGGTTTCATCTTATCATATCATCATATCTCTACCACGCAATGCAACTTACCGTCATTCATACTTCTTAACAAGATAATCTCTTAATTTCACAAACAAATTGCTCATAATCCTAATATAAGACTGTCACAATTTCAAACATTCTTGAATTTATGCCTCTTTGCATAAAACTCGCAAGAAGTGCCGCCAGTCTAGTTGCATGCACACACACGTCACTTCTTGACTAAACCGTTGAAGTATATGTAAGGACTCGTTTGTTTAAAATGAAACTCAAAAGAAAATTATTTTATTTGAAAATATTATTTAAATTTTTAAAAAAAATTGTGAGAAAAATATACATAAATTTTCACGTTAATATTTATATAAAGCAAAAGTTTTGAGTGCTTAGAATTGAAATAAAAAAGTCAAAGTGCATAAGTTGCAAGATTTATATCAAATAAAAGGTGAAAAATACAATTCTATCTGAACGGTCCTATATCAGAAAAGACTAGCCCAACTCAACTCATGTTTTAAAATGTTGGCCCAACTGAAAATAGGAATACAACTTCAAAGACGGAATATGTTTTGCTGATTTTTGCCTCCTCCAACATAGTGGGCAACAAAGTCCACTTTGTTCGGCTTGGGGCGGCAACACTCGAATGGGGAAGAGAGAGAGAGAGAGAGAGAGAGAGAGAGAGAGATATGACTCATATCAATTAGGGCCACGCTAAGAAGACGGTACTATCAAGTGACGGAGACTCGCTGACCACACATTTCAAGCATGGGATTTTGACAACCAAAGTATAAACCTTCCAAAATCAATTGCCAAGAATGCCCCTTATAATAAACCACAAAAACTAAGGCCGTTAATATAATAATAATATACAAAATCTAATCATATAGCGCCGTATTAAACACCTGTAGGAAACGAAAGTTAACGCAAGACCAATCTTTCATATCAATTTTAATTTCGTGCCTTGAATCAAGATTTATTTGTAAAATGTCACACAATTTCCAAAAGGAAATTGAAAATTTATTTGAAATTAAGAACAAAGAAATTATATGAATTTAATGTAAGCCAAGTTACGACTTCAAATGTATAGGGATAATACTTCACAATGACAAATGATGAATCACGGCCTAAAAAGTGAGACAAAATATTATGTAAATTTTAGTTTCTAGAGTGAAATATGAGAAAATTTGACGAAACTTAGCAAAAGATAATATATATTCAAGTAAAATTTTATAACGTATGAAGTAATATATGTTTTGATTCCACATTATCTCTCGAATTTCATGTTGCTCGTGTTTAAATTGTTGCTTTGGTACCACTTGTAACACCAAAATCTCAAACTAATGGCACATATTATAAAATAATGCAAACATCGATGATCATGACTGGAGTAAGTAATTTTGTGCTAGTGACAAGCCAGAGTGGCAATATTTACACACGGTGAGTTGCACTAGCCATGTATCTGATGATGTTATACTTCATATATTAAAATGTTTTAGTAATTATACAAAATGAGCCACAAACCTTAAGAATTCTAATTTGACAAATCTCAAGTAGGCTTTCATTTCCTTTTGGTATTTAGTGTTGTGCTAAATGTACATTATGTTTATTATTTCCTTTATTGGTTCTAGTTTTTGTGATTTTACAATTTGAAGATCATTTTTGGCAATTAATTATGGAAGCTTTAAGTTCATTCCTCAAGCATGTCGTCAAGTATTGAGGCGTTCCACACACGGTCGTGAACAATCTCAATCCTCGATTCAATGGGTGGTTCTTGACCGATCACGACCAGCCCGTGCACAGCCCATGGACGTCCTATGAGCAATGTTCGATCAACCCACATGCAGCCCGTGATAATTCAATTGCTCTCGTGTTTGGCAATTAATTATGGAAGCTTTAAATTCTAGCTGCCATAATCCCACAGTTGGGGTGTATGGTTAGCGTGTCCCTGTCACTTTCCAAGAAGTGATGGGGCGGTCTTCTTAGCTTTATTCATCCTACAATCGGGATGTATGATAACCATTGGGGTTTACCTCAGTGGCCACCCTTCCAACATGGAAGGGAAATGTGGGGGGTTCGAATCTCCACATTCTCAAGGGAGTTGGGGTGGGGACGAATTAATTTCAGAAGTGGGTTTCGACTCCCAAAAGTTTGAAAGTGAGAGTTAGAATAGGAGTAGAGTAGGCCGACCAAAAAAATTGAGATGTATGGTAAGGAAAAATACTTAGCTGACTTCACCGTCACTCTATGCAGAGTAACGGTGCAATCTGCACCCTAAAATTTACCAAGGCAACCGGATGACTTTTTTGTCCAGTTTCATTGGGAAATCAAAATTTCTCTTGGTGGAATTTGATTCCCATAATTGGCATCGCACTTCCTTTTTGTATTTTGGGAAAATTTCAAATAAAGATCTACAATGCCATCCTTTTCTCAAAAGAGGACCTAAAGTAAAGTTTGTCTCAAATAAAGACCCAAAGTGCCTTCATTTTCTCAAAAGAGGACTTGGAGTAGAGTTTGTCTCAAATAAGGACCCAAAGTGATCATTTAGTCTAAAAAAAGGACCTCATTTGCTAGCCGGTGAATAAATGCATCTCCGATGCATATTCCAATAGCCTGATCAGGGATATTTTTGTCCACTTTTTTTAATTTTCAGTTGTCTTGTTCTTTATTATTATTATTATTATTAGGTCAATGGTGGCACTGTTCATCATCTTCTTTGTCCCATGTTCGTCTTCTTCTCAAGAACATCGGACTTGGGAAGAGCTAGTGAGCGCCGACTGTTAGTGAGGGTCGACGAGGATTGGACGCCCATCATCAGTAGTAGGTGAGGGCTACCAAGCCCTCACTAGCCATTGGCGAGGGCTTGTAGGCCGACCCTAGCCAGATCTGGCAAGAGTGGCCTCAGTTGCGGCTAGTGAGGGCCGTCGAGCCTTCGCTGGCTATGGATGAGGGCTTGCAAGCCCTTGTTGGCCCTTATCAGTGGCTGATGAGGTGGGCGAGCCCTCGCCCAATGCCAACGAGGGGTGACCTCATTGATGGCCGTGAGGGGCGACCTTCCCCACCTCCGTCCGCTGCTCCACCAACAATCTCGTCTTCTGCTAGGACTACGACTGGGATGCCCGTGTCGCTTTCTTTATCCCTTCCTCCCACCACTACTCCTAGATCGAATCAGCTACCCCTTTTGCCCTCGAGGACCTTCTTGTAGGGCTTCGATTTGGATGGCCCCCCCTCCCCTATGGCCAGCGAGGGCTCAATGGCCCTTGCCCATTGTCAGTGATGGGTGTGGAGCCCTCACTCATTGGCGACGATGGGCATCGAGCCCTCACTAGCCCTTACCAATGGCCGGCGCTCGTTGGCCTTTCCGCAAGTCTGGTGTTCCTGATATAGGCAAGAAGAAGTGAACAGAGGATGAAGAAGACGATGAACAAAGCAACCAAAAATGAAAAAAAAAAAAAAATGGACAAAAATACCATAATCAGGCCACCAGAATATACATTGAAGATGCATTTATTCACCGGCCGTCAAGTGAGGTTCTTCTTTGAGATTAAATGACTACTTTGGGTCATTCTTTGAGACAAACTTCACTTCAGGTCCTCTTTTGAGAAAATGATGGTACTTTGAGTTCTTCTTTGAGACAAACTTCACTTCAGATCATCTTTTGAGAAAATGATGGCACTTTGGGTCCTTATTTGAAATTTTCCCTTGTATTTTGCTATGCGCTTCTCTCTTTTCGCACAAAACCCCTTATTTCTTTTGAGAAATGATGATTTTCGTTGGTTATCTGTGCACCAAAAATATTATTAGGACATTTTTCAGTCGGATTCAATCAACGTAGCTCATAAGACCTATACAAAATTGAATTTTGTGAATTTACTATGCGAAGATGTGATCAAGCTCAAACATCATCAAATATATGTATTTTATCTTACAATATTCTATAAAGATTTATTACATATCATAATAATGTACACATGGTGTTATAAAATGCCTTGTTATTTAATTTTACAACGTTGCCCCACTACTGACGACGTTTTTTGTTTTTTTCTTTATAACTAAGTGCGACGTATTATACAATACGTGAAGATATGATCTTTTTATGATTACAGTTATGATAGTAAATAAAGAATTTCCAACATTTCATTATGAGGGAAATTTTTTTATAGAATGGGAATTTTTTCTAATTTAGGTAATTACTTAGTTTTATTGTAAACAAGTGAATGTCATACTTTTTTTTGTTTTATATTGTGACATAGATATTACGACATTTATAAAGAGAAAAATGTTGTTTAATTTGAATATTCTTATTTTATGAGCATTATGACATTTCATTATAATAAAATGTATAGAGAAACAAGAAAGAGATCATGCTTCAAAGTGTTCATAGAGGAGAGATAGGATGAATATTGAGATTCAAGAGAATTGGTTAGAAAGGACAAACAAAGGATTTTAAGATTTATTTTCTTTTTAGGGAATTGTTTTTTAAGTTTTTAAGAATCAAACTAACCTATAAACTTCCAGTAGCCAGTTGTTCTAGGATTGAAAATTGTGGTCAAGATAGCACCGTTAGAAACTCAGTCTAACGGCACGGTCACGTTAGCAAACCTCTATGGTAAGCGTGTCCCCGTCACTTTTTGGAAAGTGACGGGACCATCATCTTAGCTTTATTCTTCTATCAATAATCGTTCTTACCGGCTCAGAAGTCGTCGTGCTGTGGCCTTGGGGTGTTATAAATAGACGACAAGGAACCTGCGGTTTTGCTCCACACAAGCCTTCCTTCTTCACTTCGCCCCCTCCCTCGAAACCCTAAACTTTCTCTACTTCACTCATTCCTTTTCCCTTCATTCGCTTACGAAAATGGCCGAAAAAGATGACAGCATGGCCGATGCGCCCGGCGACAATGTCTTGCCGGCCAACAAGGCCGGAAAGGATGACCTCGCCACCAAGGAGGATCAAAAATTGAATGATGCACCCGGCGACAATGTCTTGCCAACCGACAAGGCCGGAAAGGATGACCTCGCCACCGAGGAGGATCAAAAATTGGACGATGTGCCTGGCGACAATGTCTTGCCAGCCGACAAGGCCGGAAAGGATGACCTCACCACCAAGGAGGATCAAAAATTGAACGATGTGCCCGGCGACAGTGTCTTGCCGGCCGACAAGGCTGGAAAGGATGACCTTGCCACCAAGGAGGATAAAAAATTGAACGATGCGCCCGGCGACATTGTCTTGCCTGCCGACAAGGCCGGAAAGGATGACCTCACCACCAAGGAGGATCAAAAATTGAACGATGCGGTCCAAAGCACGACCAAGGGGCATCAAAGTATGGACGATGTGGTCAAAAACGAGGACAAGGCGCCCGGAAACGACTTTGTGCCTGAGGAGGCCAAAAACCAAGGCTTCATGACCGTAATACTTGCCCTCATTTCCAACAAAGACTTCATGAAGGGAGCCACCAGCCAGTTATTCAAAGGACAAGTTAAGGATTGGCTGAGCCTCGTCGAGACAATCCTCAACGAAGCCATGGACTTTGCCAATGATGCTGTTGACAACAATCGGGCAAAGGTAAAGTAGTGGACAAGCAAGTTCGACTACATGCTATTGTCTCTTTTGCATATTTTGCATATCTTGTTTCCATGGTTGGTTGGCTGGATCTTAATGCGCTATAGTTTTTTGTCGCAAAATGTCTTTGCTCCTCAAATTAATTTCATGTTTCACTCTTGTCCAGCCAAAGTTTATAAAGACACACAATGTTTACATGCTCTTACGTTCATAACATTCCATGGTTGGGTCTTACAAGTGAATTCATTTTTCCAGGGTATCCGAAGCCAGAGCAAAAGTTTGACCTCGCCTTTCACAGAAACTTCAGCAGATTTGTCACCAAAGATTAACGAGCTGTACAATGAGGTAATCTTATATAAGCAGAGACATTCCTCTGGAAAGTGGAAATATACAAACACGGGAGCTCCGGACTTTTTTAGATTATTTTAAAATTACTTAGACATTATTACAACTCATACTAAAGTAAAAGCACATTTCTAAGCTCCAGACCTTTATAGATTGTTTTGAAATTACTTAGAGATTAATTGTAGATAACAACTTGTACTAAATTAAAAGTACATTTTTATTGTGCGCTAAAATTGTTCATTCTATCAGGAAAAAAGAAGCAAACAGTGTGTTAATTAAACTCTTCATTTTGTCCTTTTCAATGGTATTCTTCTCGATCTTTTTACTTTCCATGCTTAATGTCGAAAACTATGTACGCCACGACAGATTGAGGCCCTGCAAACCAACGATATGCGGCAAACAATGAACTCGCTTTTGGCCAAGCTGTCATCCTTTTCATGGGATGAGAACGCTGTGCTGACATTGTTAACTTTATCGGTGTTCTATGTCGAGAAGTGGCGTCGCACTCAAATTCAAGCATCAGACGAAGTTTTATGCTTTATGGCCTTCGCTGAGAGGGTTACCAACTGGTACGTCCTCCGAAATACAGTGGGCCATTGATATTTTGAAGCTGATCAAGGAGACTTTGGCGTACACCAAGTGCGTTTTTGAGTGTATTCAGAGGTACTCTGCCCGTGAAGATTCTGAAAACATGTCGGCACCGATCGACACATCAACCAACTTTTTTACATCACCACCATTGTACTTGGCTGCTCATTTCTGCTCAAGGGCAATGAGTATGTTATACCTTACCTTTGCTTTTAACAACATTTATTAACGCACTTGGAATTAATTCCAAGCTCTCTCTCTCTCTCTCTCTCTCTCGCAAACTGTTTCACAACAATGCTCAACCTATTTCTTGATGACTTCAGGAACCTACGGCTAGAACTGTCGACCATCTCGGACCTGGTCATGGCAAAACATCAATCCTTCAAGAAACAAGTGCAAGATTTCGAGAAAAGGGGTGAGACCATTGCTGTTTCCAAACAAAATGTTTTTCACTCATAGATGGAATGAAGCGTTCATGCCTCTCTCCAGATTCCTTCATGCTTACACAGATAATTTTTGTCAGATCCAGATCTGGAACAAAATTACCTAAATTAAAGTGATTCACATTATGCAGAGGAGGAACAGTTGTATCAGCGGATTGAGCAAGTTTCCGAATCTGATATTGTGGAGCTTTTGAAAGCAATGTTTGACGCCGAGGTCTATCAATGTCGCCAGAGGACAACGGTTAGCTTCTCAGTTCAATAATCTTCATTAACTTTAATTACCGGTTATTACTGTATATCAATGTCACGAGAACACCCTTGCTAGTAATTAACTACATCTGATATTCTTAGATAGATCGTTTGTTGGCATTCAAAATGGCAAAACAACAGCAAGGTTTGATCACTAGATGTTATAGGTAAAGGTGGAGAAGTTGAAGGACAAGCGCGTGCTGCTCCTCATTTCGGACTTGAACTTGTCGAACGATGATCTAGCAACCCTTACCAGCATCTACAATGTGAACGCCTTCAAATCTAATAATTACGAAATTATGTGGGTTCCTATTATGGAGGCACATGATGAAGCGATAGAAAAGCAGTTCCTGGACATGAGATCTCGAATGCAGTGGTACTCATGCAACTCCATGGTCAGCAAGACGGCAGCAAAGTTCATCCGGGATAAGTGGCAATTCAGCCAGCAGACGAAGGTTGTGGTGCTAAACGAACAAGGGAAGGTGGTGAACACGGACGCAATATCCATGATAAGCCTTTGGGGATGGGATGCCTTCCCATTCACGGAGGTGAGGGGCGAAGAGCTCTGGAAGTCGCCAGAGATCAATTGGTTCAAGCTCGTGGTGAACAAAACGATCTACCCTTTCATCGAACAATGCGTAAGTAACAAATGCAGTATGGAATTCGATTATCGGCACAATATTTTCCTCGTCCATCCCCAATTACAAGAACCCTTCTCCTACTACCTTCTGATTAGGGCTTTACAAATCTGGACATATCACTCGTTCATTTTTAACTGAATTTATGTTTAGATTATATCCATATTCGCAACCGAACAATCAAAGTCCCGTCGGAGATCTTCCCACGAATAGAGACGAAGGAAGACAAACTCAATTATAATTTCGTCTCACAAAATAATTTAATTTCGGCCGAGCACAAATTTGCATATTAGGGACAAAAGCAAGTAGAATGAGCTTCTACTGTTCAGTTCACGTGAAATCCACCCAATCTTCCGTCATATGTACCGAATTCGCGCACGGGTCATTCCCAAAATATATTTAAAGTTTCCTAACTCAAAATAATTTATGTTCTTGTTCATTTGACATGTCCTCTGTCTTGATTGTTGGCCAGTTTGAAAGGAGGGACCTCCTATTCTTGTACGACTCAGCTGAAGACTCCAAGGCTGTCCATGAGATTGAAGAATACCTGGAGAAGATCAACTATTCAGTCTGCCACATAGCCATCAGAATCAGCACGAAGAGAGAGCAATTCCTGACCCGCCTCGAGTACTGCATTTCCTCAAAGATGCAGGCAAATTCGGACGTGTACGATTCCCTGACGCAGGACCTGCTCGAGCTCTACACCAGCTACAAGAAGCATGGTGGGTTTGCCATTATGGCGAGAGGGTCGAGCACGATCGTCAATGCTCGTCTCACGGATTTCACGACGGTGCTGTCACAGCACCAGATGTGGATCAAAAGGGTGACTCAGACACAGGCTTTCGAGGCTGTCTTCCAAGAGCACTACCGGCACGTCATTGTGAAACCGCGCTGCCACCGTTTCTACATCCCCAACATGGTTGGAAACATGCCAAAGAGCCTCAGGTGCAAATTGTGCTCTCAGAACATGAAGATCTCTGTCACCTTCGAGTGCTGCCACGGTGAGCACTGACTAGCCAAGGAGGCCATTGAACTCCACACCTTTGGTCGGCGCTCCAGAACAAACATGGACTGTTTTAGCTTAATCGCGTTTTCACATTATTTCTTCCCTTGTTAGTTTGACGTTGCTTTTGATTTTGTGTGGTTGGAGTGTGTATCTGTAGTTGAATCGTGCAGAGCTTGATGTACTCTGCATGCAGACACGGTGTGCTATGAATAAATGCTTTTGTGATCTTAATCTGGTTCATTACTTACATCTTCGAGGCATACGAAATCAGACGTTGTAGTGATAACATCGAGAGCTTTCCATGTTATTTCCACAAGAAGCAATAATGTTTCATTTTTTCACCACATCCTAGAGACGGGAGTTCAAATTCAGCGCACTGAGAACTTTCTATTCGAGTCGCATAAGAAATTGTGAGATCTCTAATATCATCCTTCACATCGTACGATATTTTAATAGATGAACTTGGAGCCAGTCTCAGTCTGGTGGAGCTGGGATGGACTCAGCGTGTTAGATATATTTAGATTATCTCTAATATTCTGGATATAATCTAAATATATCTAACACACTGAACAGTCGATACTTTGTTAACACCTTAAACCGAACATTCTAACATCAAGGTAGGTTCCAACCCCATATAATCCCTTTTCTATGCCGCAAAATAAAAGTTACGGAGCTTCCAAAAGATTATAAGACACTACTAACATGTGAAAAATAATTCTTTTTTCGGCTAAATACATAGAATTCTTTGAGCAACTAAGCAGTGTCAAAATTCTATGTACAGGTCGGATTTGGACTTCCTCTCCTGTCTTCAAATCTCACAAGGTGAAACTCAGATGGTCCTGAGATGGCGCTAGTGCTTCAAAACCTTAGCCTCTTCTTTTCCTCCACTTTCATCGTGAGATCTTCCTTGGATGGAATCTTGCCGCCGGCTTGGGACGTCATACACAACCAGGCGATTGATTCATCCTATGAACAGTAATAGGCAAAGGAAAGGCGTTAGAAAAAAAAAAGAAAAAAGAAGAGTCCAGTCAAACAACAATCTTCTTTCTTCCCAGCTCTTTCTTCTGTCAAGCATCTCATTTGCAATCCAATGGGCTAAAAAACTGTAGACGAGATCATCACAAACTTCTGTCCCTACCACTCTTATAACTACTTAAAGAACACGAAGTCACCCAGTAGACAAAACTTAGCATGCGAAACCATCATTTAGCTGTTGGACGTGACGGATGATTTAGCTACTACACGACCCGCGAGACCACCAACAAAACCAACAGCGAAATAATAAGCATAAGCCTTGATATATTTAGATTGATGAGTCGATAAGTCGATAAGTATGACAACATCAAGAGTAAACCATTTTGCTTCAAATAGAAAAAGGCTGGACGATAGTGTCCCCTGGTTTCTTACATTACTTGCTCTCAAAAGGGGTCCTCTTTTAAGCTCCCAGGACACGGCTCCATCTTCTTGAATTTTCATCATTTAAGATTTCATCCGTGTCTTCTATACGCTTCTATACTCTGATGATATGAGCCACTTCCATAAAATGAAAATTCTAAAGGTTCACAAAGTCATATCCTTAAATATGTGTCCTGATCAAACGATGATGTTAACATCTTTGCATGTTCCAAACATTTATGTTCCCTTGTGTACACCCACCTTTTCCTCAAAGAAGCTGAGTCTTTCCTTCAGTACAACACTGTTAAGTGGCACATGAAGCACTCCTCCAGCCTGATTGGGTTCCTTTTTATGTGTATATTTCTTATTTCTTTTATGTCTAAAGTGATCTCAAGATTCACGAATTAAATCAATTTTAGGAAATGTTAGTCTCACTCGGTTGCAATACTTAATAATATTTAAATTTTTTTCTTTTTTTTTTCTTTTTTTACTCTCATTTGTTTTTTGCCTTTCTTCTTCCTTTTGCCGATGACCGGCCATTGCTTGAGGATGATGGCCTAGCTTGGGTGAGGGTCACCATCGCCTGCCATAACAGAGGCTTGCTCGGCCTCATTAGATCTAATCAAGTGAGACATCTTAAGTAATTATTGCTTTGAAATTGTAAAAATTATGATATTAAACACGGTAAGTTATTAAGTATGATTGAGGATCAAGAATCAATGAGAGTGCTTGAGTGAGTTCATGATGATGTATTACTCGGTATATCATTTAATCTATAGTGAAATATTATGTTGCTCCCTCCATTGATGTAGTGCAAAATGACCAAGTCATGTAAATCTGATATTTGATTAATTTCTTTACTAATCTGTCTAACAACTTGTTTGAGCTACAATTTTTTATGATTCAGATGACTCTCTATGAATTTATAGAATATGTACCGTGTGTTTCTGTGTAAGAAAAATATCCCGTTGATGATCATTTTGGTCAAATTAATCGAGCATGACTAAAAACATCAAGCAAAGCACAAATGGAGCCTTATTGGGTTGTATCTTAATTTTGCTCTAAATTTCTCCGGATAAAGTATTACCACATCTCATTTATGATTTTTCTAATTATATATAACAATTTTTTTTACAAAAAAGTATGCCTACCAGTTTTGAAATCCTTATGTTCAGTAGGCCGTTTTCAAGTGCTTCCAAACACGCATTAGCTGAACCTTAAATTATTTTTCTTAAGATAAGGTGGAGGTGGATCCGTGTTAACAAATTCAGATTTAACAAATAAAATTGACAATAATATCTCCAAAGTAGTTGGTGGAGGCGCCTTGCACATACATTGGACTAGTCACATGTGATCGATAGTCTTTCCAAGTACATTGGATGATCGCCACATGATTATTGAATACAAGTGATGAAAGCAATATCATTTGGTAGGCTAATTGATGCGGCTAAAATTCACACATGTGAGATTACAGAAATTGAACATTAGATTTACATGATATAGTTGTTTTGAATTATGTTAAAGGAGGAGCTGTTAACGCCTAAATTTTAACTAAATATTTAAAATTAATTTGCATAAAAATTAGGGATCAATTTGACCCTAATAAAAATATTTTTAGCATGACCTAGTTCTTAGTTTCCATTAGGTTTTATTTTCTTTCATTTTTCCTATTTTCGGATAAATTAATGTTAAACAAAAAAAAAAAAAGGATCGCATAGGGGCTGGACTTCCACGCCTAGCCCTTCTTCTTCTTCTTCTTCTGCTTCTTCCACAAGGGCAAAGGCCAGCATTTTTTCCAAGCCCAGTCACTCTGCCTCCTTCTTTCTTCTTCTTCTTTCCCCCTTCCCCTCTCCGCCTCTATAATTCACGCAGCAACGATGACATGCTCGAGGATGGCCTACGATAGAGAGAGGAGGGTCGATAGGTGACTGATAGGATGTTTCTTAGGTGCCCCGTCTTCAATGCCGAGCATGCCTCTGCAAAGAAGGATGGGACACCGGTTCGGCCAAGAAAATCTGGTCGACGAGCCAAGGACCGACGGCCGAAGCTCCTCCGTCGACCGGACCTTCCTCACTTATAAATAGGTGGGTTGTGATCTCCATTAAGGGGCAACGGGCTTAGAGAACTTCCCCGAGTGACATCAGAGGCTCGAAGAGTAAGCAAAACACAAGCAAAGAGATCAAAGGGCAGCAAGCTCGACGACTTCCCCCGAGAGACTTAGGGGAGGCCCGAGAGCGAGCAAGCCAAGATCTAAGAGGGAGCAAGAGAGAGAGAGAGCTCGTGGGAGAAAGGGGTTTAGATCTGGAGAGAGATCCATGAGCAAATCCAAGAGAGAAGCCGGAAGAGAGGGGCAGAGGTTTTGAAAAATCAAGATCTGAGGAAAGAGCGAGCAAGAGCTTGTGGACGGAGGGAGCTCAATTCGAGATCTGAGAGAGAGAGAGAGAGAGACATATCACCGAGAGCAGGGGCACAAAAGAGTCGGGTCTGCGAAGGGGATGTTGGGGAGAAAATATTGGGTCGGTTTAACACTCCACGTAGGCGAAATGTACAACCATACAAACATCGACACGTGGCAAATTTGGGCCCACCGGTCAGTGCCCACTCTCTTCATTAACTCCGTCGCTCTCCCATTTACTCTCTCTCCTCCCCTCCGTTTCTACCCACAACTCTCTCTCCCCCTCTTCTCTCTTACTTCTCTCTTTTCGAGAAAATTTCCCTCGTTAGTCTGACACACACAAGGGAAAAGACAAGAAAAATAGAGAGAGAGAGAGAGAGAGAGAGAGAGAGAGAGAGAGAGGTGGGAAAGAAGAAAAGAAAGCGAAGGAGGAAGTCTTCTTCTTCGCTCATCTTCGACCGAGGATCCCCTACTCCCGACGCTGCTGCTTCCCACCGCCTTGACGAGCTACTCCTAACGTCATTGTTTTTCCCGGCACGCCGCCGTTGCCGCCGCCACCGCTACCCTGAGCACCACGACACCCTTGCCTGCCACTGCGGACGTGACCTCATCCTCGTCCTCTTCGCCATTGTATGCGGGTTCCTCAACAGATCCAACAGTGGCAGGGACAAGGGTCGGTGGGGTCATACCCAATGTCGGACTCTCGGAAGTCGTCATCGTCCAACCCGAGGATGCCGTACAAGTGGCACGACAGCTACGACCGTCGAAACTCCGAGGGGAGCGAATATGGGTTCTCCGGTAGTTCGTCTGGCCGAATGAGAACCAACGGCTCGTACCCGAATCTGAGGGCACAGTACTCGCCGTGGGATTGTGGCGAAGGGCGGTGGAGATTCTATGATGATACCCATCTTGTTGCGGGTCGGGGCTTCGGGATGGAACCAATCTATTCCAGGAGAAGAAGGAACAGAGAAGTAAGACGAAGAAGAGAAGAAGTTCGAGACCAAGTGTGTGGTCGCCAAAGATAGTGGTGATCGTAATGCTATAGTCGAGGAAATGGAAGTTCCAATCACGCCTCCACCGTCTGTGCCTTCGCCGCCCCCGCCGCCCCCGCCTTCCTTGCCGTGAGTGCGAGCAGCTAGAAATGATCGGAAGCCGAGGAGGAGGTATGAGACTATTGCTCACACGGCTAAGGATGAGGTTAAAAAACTGCCCGTGGTGCTGCCGGCGCCTCGCCACCTTCGCCACCTTTGCCGCCGCCAAAGCCCATGTTTCGCCCGATGGAGGAAAGAAAAGAGAAGTGGAGAGAGAAGAGGGGGAGAGAGAGAGTTGTGGGCAGAAACTAAGGGGAGGAGAGAGAGTAAATGGGAGAGAGACAGAGTTAACGGAGAGAGTGGGTGCTAATAGGTAGGCCCAAATTTGCCACGTGTCGACTTTTGTATGGTAGTGGTAGGGGTGATTGGGTCCAGGGTGGGTAGGGACTAGACCTGGACCCTGTTCCCGACCCTGTTTTCATTGGACCCTGTTCCCGACCCACCCTGTTTTTCCGATTCGGGAACAGGGTAAACCCTGTTTATATTGGAACCTGTTTTGCAAGGCTGGCGAGTGGCCAGGAATCGGGTTGACAGATGCGACTTCGCGATTTTGAGGGGTGCGGAGCAGGGAGAGGTGGAGTGGCGACGTCGGGACCTCACAGGCTGCGGGTGTTGCGGGAGGAAGGCGACGATCAGCGAGCGGAAGTAGCGTCAGCGCTCGGATGGAACAGATTAGGGTTTGCTGGCATCAGTCATGGGTAGAAACAAACAGGGCAGAGGGCAACGCCGGGTTGTCGGATCGCTGGATCTGTGGCGTCGGGTCATTGATCGGAGGTCGCGGTGGTCGGATCTAGCTGCATGAGTGGAGCAAGGCAAGCATGGTGGTGCGGTGTGGTGCAAGGACACGGGCTCGTAGGCGAGAGTTCCGGCGAGATGGGATAGCGACGGCTTCATGGGTCTGGGGCAGATTTGATGGGCGTCGGAGCAAGAGCGTCGCGGGTGGAGGCTCGAGCAGAGGCGGTGGGCTCGCGGGTGAGGCAGAGCACGACGGTGTGGGGTTGAGCTGCTGCGGGGAGCGTCGGCAAAGGAGATCCGAGGCGCGAGTGTCGCGGAGATCGGCTCAGATCTGTTGGCATTGGGCTCTTCTGTGGTGTAGCGACAGTAGACGCGAGGACAAGCAAGCGTCGGCGCTCGGGCGGAGAGGTAGGCGCGGGCTCGCCAGTGAGGCGATAGTGTGAGTGGTGCGGCGTTGCTGCTCGGAGGCCGGCGTTGCAGGGGACTGGCAGTGCAGGGAATCGGTGGAGGTCGCGAGCTCGGGGAAGGTCACGAGCAGGGAATCGGCGGAGGTCTCTGTACCAAAATTAGGGTTTTGGTCTTTTCTGGTTGGTTCTCGGTTCCCAAACGGGTCCGGTCCATCCGGTTCCAGGGTGGGTAATCCCTTGGAACCGGTTCCCGGACCGATTGGAACCGGTTCCGCATTTTGGGAACCGGTTCCCGGACCGGTTTCAACCGGAACTAGTTCCCGACCCTGTTTTTCGAGTGGGCCAATCTGGGAACCGGGTTGACCGGGTCCAGTTGCACACCCCTAGGTAGTGGTACATTTCGCCTGCGTGGAGTGTTAAACCCACCTAATATTTTCTTGGATGGTGGGTCGTGAACTGGGTCAGATGTGGGTCTTGGCCGGGTAGGGTTCAACTGCTGGGAGGGAGAAACGGGCTGGGCTTGTGTTTTTTGGTTCTCGGCCTAACTCGCGGGCTGGACCTCGTCTTTCATTTCCTTCATGGCTAAGGGGGACGACTGGGCTAGGCCCATTTGCGGAAAGCAACCCAACCCGAGGTCTAGGCCATGTGCCCAAGCTGTCTTTGATTGGGTTGGACGCAGGAATCTAACCCGGTTTGGTTTTTAATATTATATTATTATATAAAATATTTTAATAATTAAAAAAATAGCAAAAATAATAATAAATAATTTATTTTCAGAAAAATCCAAAAATACTTTACATTTTCCCAAAAAAATAAGAAAAAGTCAAAAAAATGATTTATGTTTTCAAAAAGACCAAAAAATCCGAAAATGCTTTTTATGTTCAAAAAATAGAAAAATACCAAAAAATACGTTTTTCTCCACAAATGCATAAAAAAAAAAATCCTTGAAAATCTAAAAAGTCTTGGGGTTTAAACAAGATTAGGTGCCGGAAAGGCATTAGTGATTAACTAGTATAATCAAGTCCCCGATCCTAATTTCTCTGGTCGCATATGAG
This sequence comes from Eucalyptus paniculata subsp. matutina, assembly GCA_017140255.1. NCBI lineage: Eukaryota > Viridiplantae > Streptophyta > Magnoliopsida > Myrtales > Myrtaceae > Eucalyptus > Eucalyptus paniculata. The sequence goes on along the minus strand of CM029442.1, from coordinate 34,364,293 downwards.
TGAAATATTTTTCCCAATTTCACTTGGGTTTCTAATCGACCCACCCCAAATTGATTAGTGGCAATTCCAATTTAAAATTAACTTATAGGTTAAAAACTCATACCATAAGTCGTGAATTGGTGAGCTTAGGAGAGCCCGGGCTAAGCCTAATAGATTTAGCAAGCCATTAGCCTTTGTAGACACCAGTACAAAAGGGTGTAGAAAGGGAGGTCGTGCGATAGGAGCGACACAATACTTGACTATAGATCAAACGATACAACGAGTATTACAATCACGATGAAGTCATTCAAGCATTCTTGCCAGGTCCCAATTTTTTAATTTACTTAATAACTTACCGTATTTAATCATCACAATTTCTTATGAAATGATCTCTCAATCCCACAATTGAATTTCTTGAAATCTAAATACTAGAATTTTACAATTTCAAAGCGAGAATTACTTAAGATGACCCACTTGACCAGAGCCTTTGTCAATTATGCAGCTCATGTGGGAAACTGATTAATCCCATATCCATGTGACCTACATCCCAAATCGAAGCAAATAAGTGTTAAGAACTCCCATCTATTGTATGCTTGCTACTTAACTTATTATTGCGATGCTATGTATCTGATAAATAAAATACCTTCTTCACTCTTACCCCAAATCCTACTTTACGATTATACTGCACTATGCATCCTCTTTTGAGTTTTTAACTACTAACGCCCTGTCTGAGTTTAAAAGACGGTAATATACAGCAAAAATCTAAATTTCCTGGTAGACAATCGAACTTTCCTTTATCTTTATTTGATAGAATATAATAGGTTAATTTATTATTTGAACCACCGCGAACTTAAGATCAAGACACCCTCTAACAATCATGAAATATTATGAAAAATAATTACAAAATAATATGACAGATTACAGAGCGAATATGCAAAGTTGATCTAATCACCGTCCATGTCGATTATATATCTTTCGCAACTAGCTAAATAAAGACTGCTATGCCACCTCTATCACCGTTCAATGTTAAAGAATGTGAAAGTTGAAATATGTGTAGATAGATCAATCCCAAAATACTCTCTCTCTCTCTCTCTCTCTCTCTCACTCTCATGACAGGATATAAACCAACTCGAATTAGGAGGCTCTCAGAAAGTCTAAGAATGAGCCCTGTTGTCTTCAGAAAAACTGAAACTATAAGTGTTAATATGACCATGATTGGTCAAGATATCTAGATGCTCATCCTTTCCCACCTGAACCCAAAAATAAATTTATCAGAGTTAATATTTCCGTGTCACTAATCACTATCTTCCTGTTTGAATAATATGATGGGCAAATTTTGCAGTTGGATTTGGTCGTCAAGATTATATGACTAGATATGAAAGAACATATTGAATTTTTTTTTTTGATTGAAAATATGAGTATTATAGAACATATGAAGTACAATGGCTTAGGGTCATGCCCTAGCAAGAACTAATAATTCAAAAAGATGTAGGTAGAAAGTCTCCAAATAGTAGCCAATACAACATTTGACTGTGAAGATTTAATATTTTGGTAAAGTGAAGCTCTACCTCTTACATTTATATGCACCTTGGCCAAAATAATATGGATATCATTTTGTTTGTTTTGAAACCATCTATGATTGTGCTCCATCTAAATACAATATATAGTTGCTAAGAAAGATACCTTGAGGAGTCTTGCCACCAAATCTTTACCTTTTGTTGCCCTAATCATCCATTAAAGTTCCTCATTCCATCCTTCTAAAGAATGCCTAATCTCATGTTGCACAAGGATACCATGCCAAATGCTATATGTGCATTCACACTGGAAGAATGAACAAGTCCTATTTTCTATACCGACCCTGTAGAAATTACACTGGATATCAACTAAGGTCATCCATCATACTACAATCTTTGCTGTCTATAGTCTATCTTTGCAAACTAGCCAGCCAATAGAATCTTGTTTGCTAATGCCACTTCTCTAAATTAAGTTGTACCACTCCACAATTGAACCCTCATGTCTAAGTTTGTCATATATATCATAGCAATACTACCCTGAGCTGGATATAATTGAGGTTAGCATATGTCTTAATTTGAGGAGATATTGCCAACTCCAAGCAGTACGACCCCTAATTTCGGGCTGCATAATTGGGGTACCTTTGCATTTTCTGCTGTGAACCCAAATTCTCCAAAGGGAAGAGCATGGATGATTAATAAGGTTCTGTAATGTGTGGCCTAACAAAACTCCGTTCCATATCCTCAAATCAAGCAATCCTAATCATCTTTCCCTTTTAGGTGAGCAAGCTACTTGCTATGCAACTTACTTGCCATGCAACATATTGAATTATATTTGGTTGGATTTTTCGCATTTAGATCTTTTGTTTGTCGTAACTAGACGGATATAATTTACACATTCAATTGAGTATCTAGGACACCCGGACCCTCGGAGTGCCAAAAGTTGGCATAAAATGACACTTAAGTGCCAAAATCGAAGCAAAATGGATCACTTAATTGTCAATTCGGCCAAAACGCTGACGTGACAATTTTTCAGCGAAGCAAGTGCAAAACGGCGTCGTTTTGATGCTAACATGATAAAAAATTTCATATAAACATTAATTAAATTAAATTTAAAATTAAATTTATTAAAAATATTTATAAAAAATACAAATATTAAAAAATTAAAAAAAAATAATTTTTTTTTTTTTTTAAAAAGGGAGGCAATCAAGGGCTGAGCCCTCAGCCTCCAGCAAGGGCCGGCGACGGAGGGGGGAGGGTTGGCTGGGGTTGTTGGGCCCTGGCTAGGGGCCGGCAACCTTAGCAGATCGATGGCGAGGGCCCGCGAGCCCTTGCCCCGATCTAGGGTGAGGCTCGTGGCCCTCGTCCAAATCCAGTGAGGGTCGACGGCACTCGCCCGGCCGAGCCAAGGGCCATCGCCCGTTGAGGCGACCCCCAGCGAGCGGCGGCCCTTGGCTCGGCCGGGTGAGGGCTGCTGACCCTCGCCAGATCTGGGCGAGGGCCCAAATTGGCGAGGGCTTGCGGCCCTCACCTAGATCTGGCGAGGGGGGAAGGAGGAGGAGGGGAGGCAGTCAGCGGCTGAGGAGGAGGAGGAAACAAAAAGTGGGGGCGAGGGGGGAGGAGAAGGAGGAGGGAGGCGGCCAATGGCTGAAAGCTCAACCCTCATTGCTGCCGCCACCACCACCATCTCCCCTCTGTCGCCGAGGAGGTGGGGGAGGGTCGGCTGGGGCCGCTGAGCCTTGGTCGAGGGCCGGCGATCCCAGCCGACCATCCTTCATCTTCTAGCGACGGCGGGAGGGCTCAGCCCTCAGCCGTTGATTGCCTTCCTCTTCCTCCTCCTCTTCCGTATATATATATATTATATTCTTTTAAATTTAATTTAATTAATTTTTATATTATATTACAAATTAAATTATAACATGTTTTGGGTGAATTAGAGCTGAGTCAGTTCTCCGACGAGCCACGTAGGTGAAAAATATTAATATTTAATTGCCACGTATGATTTCTGGCCGGCTTCGCCAAAGGTGGCACTCAGATGTCCCACTTTTCTTAAAATGTGGTATTTAAGTGTCCACTTGTGTCAACTTTTGGTACTTGAAGCGATTTTTTGTCGAGTATCTAGTGTCTATTGAATAGACAATATATATATATTATATGAACAATAATTTTCTTGAATTTGCAAAACAAGAAATTGAGTGTTGGACACCTGGAGTGTGAAAACTTAGCCCGAAGAGGCACTTAAGTATAACTTAAGTGTCAAAAATTCGGAAAGTAACACTTAAGTACCAAAATCGGAGCAAAATGAATCACTTAAGTGCCAACGGCAATAAAATCATACCAAAATGCTAAAGTGGCGATTTTTCAGCGAGGCAAGTGCAATACGACACTGTTTTGCATACTGATATGGCTAGACAAGTACACAAACGACGTCATTTTGCTGCTGATGTCAGTTAATATAAAATTAATTAAATTTAATTTAAAACTAAATTTATTTAAAAAATTTAAATTAAAAAAGAAAAAGAAGGAAGCACATAGCTAGGGGCTCAACCCTTGCTGCTGTTGCCTGCCCGTCATTGTCGGGAAGAGCCAGCGATGGTGAGGGGAGGATCAGCTAGGATCGCCGAGCCCTGGCTAGGGCTAGCCAACAGGCCGGCAACCCCGGCCAACCGGCAACAAGGGCCTGCGAGGCCTCCCCAAAATCTTGGGCGAGGGTCGCAGCCCTGCCCAAGACCCGACAAGGGTTGGCAGCCCTCACCCAGTCAGGCTAAGGGCCGCCGCCCACTGGGGGGTCGCCCTAGGGACACACACAGCCAAGCCATATCAGCTTCTTCTCATGGGCAAAATATACAAGATCAAGTCAATTGATGTGGAAGTACCGAGCTTGGTCGATCAATTCAAGTAGAAATTGTTGGTTACGCAAGAGTTATCAATTTGGTGGGCAAGTTGTCGATTTAACGGTTACTGATTGACTATCCAAACATTGATACACAAGCTTGTTGTCGATTTTGAGACTATGAATAGACTATCTAACAATCGAAAGCTGTTTTGGACCATTTCCTTTATTATTTGGTGATCTTTGAAGGTGCTTGTTGCGCTGCCCAGAGTGACAAACGAGTGACAAACGAATTTAGAGTCTAGATTACTTACTTGCATTTGGTCAATTGTCTTTAGTCCTAGTTTAATGAGTCTTAGGTTTCAAGAGTCAAAGTTCAAGTATTTGAGTATTATAATGCATTTTCTAGTTCCTAGGTCTTTAAAATGTTTTGTACTTCCCATGACATTAATGTTGGGTAGTTCGCGTGTCTACAATATTTAGTCTATATCCTATGTAATAATCCTTCTATAAAATGAGGTGAATTCTCAAAGTTAAGTTAGTCAATTTTGAATATTAAGAACATATGAGATTTGTCTCTGTGTGAGCAAATATCCATATCCCGTTTCCATATCCTTGGAAGTTGGATTCTTTCTTGGTGGTGAGCCATGAAGTACTACATCCTTGACTAGCGTCCTTTTTTTTTTGGTAGGCCCTAGTAGTGAGCTTCTATTATCCGAAATCCTATATCATTGGCAGGTAATTCATCTGGTAAGCCTCAATGGTGAATTTCGTCAATTCCAATTTTGATTCGCGGCTGGTGGCATGTCTTGTGTGCATTGATTTTAATCATATTCTATCATTCATTTGCATTTAGCCATCGATATTTACTCCCACACACTCTGAATCCATCCATTATTACTCAAAACAACACTAGCCCACCCCGCGACCGCATCATCATTGCTTGATTGAAGGCAATGTCTCGCCACACACGCACAGCTTAGTCCTTTATCCGGTCTTCCACAATGAACCTTGGTGACACCACATTCTATCATGATCCCCGAGGGCAACCACAGCACACAAGTAGGAAACTCTAACGACTCGGATCCAAAATCGGTGGCTGCACCCGCGCATTAGCCCCGGTGGAGCCGATCGGATAAATCATTTGGAGGCCACCCTAAACTCACACAATCCAATGGATCACCTGCAGTCGGTTTATGTGCTATGACAATGCAGCTGATTATTCAGCATGTAAGAGAGGACCATCAGGGTTTGACGACTCCGTGCTCTCTAGTGGCTTTATGAAGAATGTCGACTGTAGTAAATCAAAATCCTTTCTTAAGTTCACACGTATGGACTACTGATTCAGCACTTATTTTTTCGCTAGTGTGTAGTGATAATACACCGTCTCTTAAATTCCATTTATTTTGCAGAAATGAGTAATTTGTAAAATATTTTCTTAAAAATGATCTCTCGCGTCTCTTGAAATAATTAGTTAAGGAAAAATGTTGTCATTATCAACAACAAATCACTTTTAAATATTTTCACGGACTATCCGTTCATTTTTTAAAGCAATAAGAGCAATTATTTTTAAAAAAATATTTTTTGAATCATTCATTTGTCACAAAATAAATGGAACACGGTATAATTAAATTGTTCAATTAAATAAACTGAGTCTACATAATTTCTGATAATGTGCCATCTGGCATCTATCACCACATCCTTGAGACTGGAGCCCAAATTCGGTCCACTGAGAACTTTCTATTTGTGAGTCACCAACGAAATCGCCCTCTAATTTCGGAATGTATCTGTCCAATTTTGGAAAAACTCACACTGTGAATGTAAATATGACTACGATTGCTCAAGATCTCTACATGGCCTATTAAAGAACTTTCTATTAGGGAAAATTATCAAAAAATTTCACAGTCCTAAACTTATTGCAATTGTACTAATTTAGTCCTAAAATTATTATTTATTTATTTTTGCCAATTGAATCCTAAACCTTTTGCAATCGTGACAGTTTAGTCCTTCCAACCAAAATTGGCTGGCCGACACCGATGTCGATTTTTTTACTAATATTTTATTTTGTGTGATTATTTTATTAATTTTTTTTTCTCTCCTCCCTCCTTCTTCTCTCCTCCCTTTGGCTTCTTCCTCCTCCCAAGGGGCTCACCAATCACCGAGCTAATGTGGCCAAGCAAGGGTGAGGTCGCTCGGCTACCACTGGCGAGGCGAGCCCTCACCAAATTCGATGAGGGGGCCTCACCAAACGCAGCGATGGTGGGCCCTGCCATCATTGGGTCTGGCAAGGGGAGTCCTCGCCAGATCCGGCGGGGCTCACCCGCCAATAGCCGGGCGAGCTTGCCCTCACCAAGCGACGGTGAAGTGAGCTCGCCCGGCCACCATAGTCCGATGATCGGCTAGCACTCTGGCCAGTCACCAGAGCCAAAGGAAGAAGGAGGGAGGAGGAGGAAGGAGGAGGGAGGAGAAAAAAAGAAGGAAAAATTAATAAAAAAATCAAAAATAAAATATTGTTAGAAAAATTGTTGCCGGTTGTCGGCTATGTTAGCGTCAGCTAGCCAATTTTGACCAGAAGAACTGAACTAGCATGATCGCAAAACGTTTAGGACTCAATTAGTAAAAAAAAATAATAATAAGTTTATGACTAAATTGGCACAATTGTAATAGATTTAAGACTTTTTTGGTAATTTTCTCTCTCGATTATGTTATTGGATATAGTACTTGGTAAATTTACATGTAGTTGAATGAGTGTCTGGTGTATATTAAACAGACAACATAGAGATAAAATATGAATAATAAGTTTCTCAAATGTGACTTTCCGTGAGTCATGACTATTGGGACCAAGGATGCCACTGCCGCAAGGAGGTCACATTGTCTCGGGTGGTGACAAAGTTCTTCAAATGAGGAGGCAACCACCACAATTAAAGAGAGCAACTGCTGCATGCACTTACTAGTGCAGTGAACTAGTGTTATGCGCCTAATCTACATAGATATGTTTATTCCTTATCTAGGTTTATGGATGATTAGTTACCTTATATCTAGCAAAGCACTTGCAGAATGTTATTCCTACGTCTAGTCTAATATGATTTTTAACAAGAAATTGTCTGAGTACAATTACTAACAAATATTTTGTTTCGTAAATTACTCAATAAAAGTTTGGATTTGGATTTTAATTTGTACAGAGAAGGTGGAAAGAAGACATTTTGACCAGTAGGATTTGGTTTTGCTAAGCTTCAACTACAATCATTAGAAAGGCCATAGTTTTTTTTTTTCTCTAAATCCCAATTGGAGAAACATTTCAAGCATTCAATTCTGTGAGTTGTGTTAGAAAAGTCACATATTGGAGAATTGGTGTAGCAGTTAATATATTACAGTTGATTGATAACTCATTAGCTTAAACTTTTGAGTGAATGTGAGTTTAACTAAATATGTTGACTGGCTCGAACTTGGGCTTTGGATTGGCAATCTCATTAGGTGTAGGTACTAGAGCTATTTTTTCCAAAAGTGTGGTATATATCTCAAAGTAGGAATCTTATGACCAACTTGGTTTTTGGGTAGTCTTGCCAAGAGATTATGGTTCGGTATGGAGATTCAAGTTGAGAAGGTATCGTATTTTTGCTGAATGAAACAATAGTTACAAAGATGGATGTCAATCAACCGCATGCAAATTTAATGAAAAACATTAAAGTGACATGTGCAGCAGATGAGTCACATGGACGGTGATTTTTGTATGACTGATGACCAAAGTGGATCGCCGACATCATACGCATGTACGCAGATCGTGCATTTAGGAATTGATATTGGACAGACATCAGGAAGGAATAGATCAGAAAATCCAAGTATATAGAAAGACTTATAGGTCGACATGACTTTCATTGTCAACCCAAATTTTGCCATTTGATTGTATTCAATCGTGATCGAGAACGTGAAATTATTTATGTTGAGATCCGCGAATAGGGGGAAACGTTTGTGATGTTGGGATCAGAATGACCTCTCGGTCAACCAAAGATGAATCAACATTTTGCGTCCCTTAGTCCTGATCTGAAGTATGAGCTACTTCATTTGAATTCATTTTCAGAGAAAATATTATCCCTGCTTTTGTCGAGGATTGGGACGAATCAGAATACTAAGCATCCACCGTCAGTGTAAGACGAAGATTATGCAAGCACTTTTATACACCATTAATTTGAGAAAGTGGGTCGTTACACTTCTCGAATTAACAGTGGATGTGGTCCCTTGTGTGAAATTCTCTTTATACACATATACAAATATGGGGGATGAGATGGTGATGCATGATTTCAAAAATCGTTTTGATTTGTTGATCTTGTTAAGATGTCCTAGGATGGTCTCGATAGTAAGTCTCAGAGAGGCATTTTGGTTTAACCATAGTGGTAGACGGATGAAAACTGCTCAAAACTTATTTGAAGGAAAATTATTTCAGTGACATTTGTTTTCTGACTTTTCAATGTCTAAATGGTGAAAAACTAATCGATTTATGAAAGACAGTTTCCATGGACCGGAAACAATAAGCTTGATTGAGGGGAACAATTTTCACTTTTGTAAGAGGAAAATTAATTTCTTTAAACCACCAAATAGAGGAAAACTAAATAATTCAAAATTATTATCAGTAATGAGAATATTTTTCATTGACTAATCATTTTAACCAATACAATCAATTAGTTTGAGGAAAATATTTTTTTAAATCATTTATTTTTTGTAAAACAAATGAAAACCAATCAAATAATGGATGCATTACCTTAAACTGTTCCGATTTTTAGCTCAAATGTCACATGTGTTCCCAGGTGATAAAACAGTAAAGGTCGAAACAATTAATATTTAAGATTTAATGAAATAAATCAATAGCTCCATAGGTGGATAACTTTTTCCCTCCATAGGAGCCCTATTTTAAATAACTAAATTCGACTAGATGAAATTTGGAGCACGAAGAATATAATGTACGCTTAACCTCGTGAAAGGGTGCTGTCGGTTTGTTTATAATCATAATCAGTGACTCAACAATTGACATAAGTTTATCAACGTACATAAAAATTGACCTAGATCTATTATATTAGCAGTTGACTTTAATATTGAATGACCTTCAGGACATTGATATCATGCTTTGCGAAGGTGCGACTCAGATTAAGACCAAATGGCTGGACTTCATGTATACACGAGAAAATTAACATGCTCTGATTTTAATAGACCACTAATAACAGAATCTAAGGCTTTTTTTTTTTTTTTTTTTTTTTTTACAAAAAATAAATGATTTGAAAAATATTTTTCTGAAAATGATTGCTTGTATTCCCTACAAAGGATAAATGAGTGAAAAATACTTTCATCATCCACGAAAATATTTGGACATAAATTATTGTCAATAATAAAAAAATTTCATTGATTAATTATTTCAAACGATATAATCAATCGTTTTAGGAAGATATTTTCTAAATTATTTATTTTTCATAAAACAATCAGATCCCAAGTTATTCCAGCCTAGGTGTTTCCATATACAAATATATTATTATCAACATGACTGTTATGTCAACTCAAAATATAATAGCACTACATTGCATTCTTCTCACTCATGACTTGAAATGAAATTCAGATTCATATTAAAAGATATAAACCTTTACGTCAGCCCTAGATGAATAAACATGCGTATCTTTTTTTGTCCTTTGTATTTTTATTCATTATGAAGTCGGTATGTTCATGGTATTTATTACGAATTGCAAATTATGACCAAAAAGAAAATAGACAGCACAGTAGAAAATAAGTGTTATGGACGATAATAGCTAGTCTAATGCTAGACACATTCATGAAATTAGGTATCGAGAAACTCTGAAATAACCAGGGAATACGTTAATCTAGAATACATAAGTTTACAGTATGTTCAACAAATATATCAAAAATTCGAATTTTGATGCTGGACAGGAGATCATAACCTGGGACCATTTGTAACTCATAGAAAGTAAACCGCTATTTGGTATTTTCATTTGTGTTGAGAACAAATTGAAAAAGTCGATTTTATAACACTTGATAAGAAGTGAGTCCACCAAGGGAAATTTGTATCATAAAAAAATAAAACGTAATGACTTAAGAATTGAAATCAACATATTCTTTGTTTATTATGTAATCCACCAAAATAACATGAATTACAAAGAAATTAGGAAACAAAATGTGAAATCTTTTTAAAAAAAAAATGATATATTATCGTGTTTTTAATTTTTAATTTTGGGAATATGGAAGAATATGAGAAACAGTGAAATATATACGGGAGATGGTACAAACGATTTACGAGATAAATATTTCAAAATGATTGGAAACATATAAAGAAAAATATTGATGAAAGATACAAAGTAGACATAGTGGGACCCATTCTTCTCACCCAGACGCATAGCAAGAAACCATGGAAACTTTCATGATTTATTTCTTACTAGACGGGAAGTTGTTTTTCCCAATTCGAACTTAATTGAAGGAAAACTATTTCTCAGAATTTTATTTTATTTTTTGCAATTTTCTACTATTTGGATTACGAAAATCTAATCACTCTACATCAGTATTTTCCTTGGATTGATGACAAGTTTGGATTGGGGTATGGGTTGATTTGTTTGAAGAAGAATTGTTTTTCGGAAAATATTTTTGTGATTTTCTGATATTTGGATGACAAACTAATTGCTCTATGGAAGATGTTTTTCATAGACCGAAAACAACAAGCTTAAATTGGGAGAAAATGATTTTCATAAAAATTAGTTTCTTAATCAGGAAATTCAATGAAACAAAAGCACCTTAATTAAAATGATGGAAGCATATGTTTACAGGTAATAAAATAGTAAAATTGGAAATAATCAATATTGAAAATTTTGATAAAATCATTCGATAAATTAACAGCTCCGTAGGTGGATTATTTTTTTATTTTTTATTTTATTTATCTGCACGAGTTTATCTTCATGGTTGGACTAGGATACTCATTTAAATAATCAAATTCCACTCCGTGAAATTTGAGCGCGTAGAATATGCCGTCCAATCCGGTAGACTAGCATAAATAAAGTACACTTAACCTCGTGAAAATATTCGCTTTGTTCATAAATATAATCAATGACTCGACAATTAAAATAAGTTTGACAACGTATTTAAACATTGACTTAGATCTGTCATATTTTATGATTTTGGCATCTATAACAGTGACGTCATCCTTGCAAAGACACAATGATGTAACCCAGATCATGATTAAATGGTTGGACTTCATGCATGTACTGGAAAAATAAAAGCTTCGAGTTATATGACCAAAAAGAAAATAAGCACATAAAGCAAATGTTATGGACGATAATAGTTGATCGAGTGATAATAAAGGGGTAATAATTCTCGACACAAAGTTGGACACATTTATCAAAATTAGGTATAGAGAAACTCAAATGTGACCAGAAAATGCACTAATTTATAACACATAAGTTTAGCATGCTCAACAAACACATCATTATTTTGTTTTGGGTTCAAAAAATCCTAAACATAGTACAAATTTGCCAATTTATTCCTTAACCATTAATTTTATCAATTAAATTGTGAACATTTTTATGATCTACCAATTGAGTCCATCTAGCTAATCTTGGCTAGAATCACTAATTTGAATGTCAGCTGTCTTACCTGGCATAGTTAGTACTAACATTGACAATTTTTAATAATATCTTAATAATTCTTCGAATTTATTTATTTATTCTCCTCTTTCCTTTTTTCTCTTTTCTTTGGTTTTTCTTCACAACTTTGGCCAATGAGGGCAAGGATCATAGCCCTTGCCAGACCTCTCCCGCAATCAATGATGGTTTCGCAGCCCTCGCCGGGTTTAGGCAACAAGTGTGGTTCTCACCCGCAACGGGTAGAGTCTTCACGGCCCTCGACTAAACTATTATGGTCGCGAGTGAGACCGTGTAGCTTAGATCTAGGTGAGGTTGCCTTGCTCGAGGCCGGGCAAGGGCCTAGCAACGCTTGCCTAATGGCTAACGAGGGTCGGCTATTGTTATAAAAAGAACAAAGAAAATGAAAAGGAAAAAGAAAATAAAAATTGAATAATAGAAAAAATATTTAGAATATTATTAAACACGTCAATGCTGGCCATGTTACATTAGATGATTGACATCCATGTCAATGATTTCTAGTCAAATTGGTTGGATGGACTCAATTGACAAAACATAAAAACATCTAGATCTCAATCAACAAAATTAAAAAGTTTATAACTGAATTGACAAAAATGCAATAGGTTTAGGATTCTTTAAACAATTTTTCCTTTTGTTTTGTTTGTTCTCCCTCTCGAAGGCTGCACAATTGCTATCGAATGTTCAAATTTTGATGCTGCAGAGGAGCTTGTCACTCAAGTATGGTTCCTGACTCATGGATCTAAGAAGCTGAGTTAGAATATGTAATCTTGCATTTGTGAATATCAGCCCGCACCATTAGGCTACCAACTGATCTAGTTTTGATCATTTGTTTTCACTAAGTTTGTGATACTCATCCGATGTACTTGGAAAATATGTGTGCAGCGCATACACAATTTAGACATAACATTGTGAATTTTCTTTTGTTGGAGTGAAATCCCCTTTTTTGGTCAAAAATAAATTCCCCTTCATTATCAAACTAATAAATGAAAGGACGGTAACAAAATAAATCCAGAAATCTCCAAAATAAACAAAAAACCAGAAATTAAGGTGTTTCATCCTAACATGTTTAGCAAGGATCAACACAAGCTCGTCCTTCAAGAATAGATCTATAACTCGATCCAAGCGAAAGAATTGGTAGTCGATCATCAAATCACACGGCACCATCAATGATAAGCATACGCAGAGATCTCCATCTTAATAATGGCTTTGCCTTTCAGTGGTATGTGCTTAGATGCAGCATCTCCAACACCATTACTGTACAGAGATAACATAAACATATTGAAAAATCTCAGATCTAATACTTGTGAGATTAAGCCTAGTAGTCAATGTGAAGTGTCAAAACTTTGAGTGATAAAACATTGAACAAGCATAGATTTAACATTGATGTTGCTGTAAATACGATTAAAACTAGAGGCGGAGTACTTATTCATTAAAAAATCCAAAATCTAGAATTAGATCGGAGAGAAAAGCTCCTAGATCTAAGATCGGGAGAGCAAAGCTCCCAGATATAAAACTAGATCGGGAGAATTAGGAAAGAAACAAATGGAAATAAAAGGAAAAGGAACTAGGAGGGGAGGGAGAGACCTAGGTCAAATCCCTCCCCTCCATAACTAGAGGAGATGAAAAAAGGTTTAGAGAGGGGGCGAGAGAGAGAGAGAGATAATCCCCTTGATTTCATAAATTTCTAAAAATTGTGTATTATCTTTCTTGATTGATCTTGATTGATTGTAATTGATATTGTAATATTCTATTATTAGATAGCCATTGCATAAAGTCTATAGACAAGCTTGTGTACTTTTCATTATAGACATACATAAATATACAAAAATTTATACAATTCTATTTTTCCACTTTATTCTTATATTATTTATTTAATTAATCTGAAAATTGGTTTTACCTCCACACTATCTTTAAATAAAATAAGCAGGGGTTCGACTAACTCCTATTGGGCAGCACTCGAAATAATTATGCAAGAATTACTTATAAGTTGTCGAATATAAACTCGTGTAAAAAAGAAGATGAAAGAAACACTAAATGCTTAACCCTAGTTATGCAAGTTAAAATGAAATTCGAATGCTGAGACACACCATCATACAGTTTTGCAGATATAAGTAAAAGTTAATGTATAACATGCTTTGTGTCGCGACCAAATTTCCGGGTACCACCTAAGATTTGACTAATGGATTGCTATGTCTAGACTTAGCTCGGACTCTCCTAAGCCCATACCAATTTACAACTTAGGTTCGAATTCTTAACATGCAAATATTTTTCAATCAGGAGTCACCATTAATCTATTTTTGGTGGGTCGATTAGAAACTCAAGTAAAGTAATGGGAGATTTACTTTACTCCTACGAACCAGAGATTTATGAGTTCGGGGACTTGGTTATGCTAGATTTCTCTAATGCCCTTTCGGTACTTTTCTCTTTTATTTTGAATTTTTTTTGGCAAGTAGCTTGAATTAATTTTAAATATATTTCCCTAACATGTGAGGTGTTCATGCAGGTGCGCAAATCATTAATTTAACACCCAAATAAAGCGTTGAATAAATTGCAAGACTTACCTCATAGCAACAAAAGCATTTGCAATGTTAAATCAAAATTCATATCGACAATCATATATATGATTTCTAATTAACACACAATCACTCAATTTTGGTTTTCACTTTCTTTAATGAGAATCATGATTTATGCAATTCATGCTACTAATCTAACATGAAATGATATGACATGGCAATATGACCTAAACTATATGACGTAGATAAGCATACAATCTATCATAAAGAAATGCAATAGTTAAATGTACAATCTAAATTAACCAAAATGACCTAATCTTAATGACGGGCAATTTCTAATTAAATGCACCTAGCAACAATCACTAAATGACATGTATTTCATGAACCTAATGCTATATGACATGCGCATGATTTTTTATTTTCTTAATAAGCATGCAATCTATCATAAATGCAATGACATGCAAAGAATGCCCTAATTCTATTTTCCTTTTCTTTTTCTTTTATTAAATTCGAAATTAAAATTGCCAAATAATTAAACGTGCAATCTAGATTTAAAAAAAAACTAACATCCTAACTAAATGCTTTTTTTTTGGATTTTTATTTAAGGAATAAATAAATTTCCTATTCTAAACATGCAAAATAACCCTAAAACAAGTAATATTCTAACACGAACATAATCTAACTCAAATAAACATTTGTGGGTTTTTCTTTTACGGGTGCAATGAAATAGAGGCATCAAGAAAGCACGGCATCAAATCAAGCAAGATATCATCCATGTCCATTTAATTTAGGGAAATAAATTGATGAATCGTATCTTGCACATGAGATTGGATTAGCCAATTTTTAACAAAATCACGAATCGTATCTCAAGTGTGAGATCAGAGTGTCAATTTTTCCATGCGATTGCGAGTCGTATTTCGAGTGTGAAATCGGACTGTCAATCATATGCACTTTGTGAAATTAGGGAATAAATCCCTAATTTAAAAAGATTTTCGAGAAAATTTGGATTAGGTGCATCATCAGAAGATTTGAATTTAATTGCAATATCAACAAATTAAGTAAGGAAATTATCGAATTAAATTTGGACAATATCTTTACCTATTTCATAATATCGTTCTCAAATTTGCACTCAGTCGGATGATGGGACCAGCGATGGCTCGTGGTGGATGATGCTGGAACCGATGCGGCAGCCGCTGGAATCGCTGGATGGAATACCGGAAAGCTGCGGAGTGGGCGAGGACTGGCTTCGTTGATGTTGGCCTCGGAAAAACGGCGTCCGAGATGTGAGATTTGCATGAATAATCTCCACAAATCACCGCTCACAATTCCTCTTTAACTCCCTATTTTTTATTCCTCCACTCACTAATAGCGTCTCAATGCTTCATGCCCTCTTTCTCTCTGTGGATTGTCTGTTGTCTGGTGGCTTTCAAAATTTTTTTGCTTCTTTTGCATTTGGCCGTGAGTGGATGATTCACGGTTGATGCTTCTCAGCACGATGAGACGGTTTCTGGTGATGTGCACAAGGTTGGGATTAAAAACTATTAAGAACAATTCACTGGAGACTCCACGAACACCAGGAGTTTCGGACGTGATGAGGGTAGCAACGGACGCTTGAATGCCGCGTCCCAAGATCAGCAGCAGCGGCAACTTTCGGATGCTCTGAAAGTCTTACCCGCTTGTGGGAAACCTGCAAAACAAAGAGAAGTTTTGTTGTCACTAGAAAGGATCGTGAACACCGTTGGTCCGGGGTCACGATGCAACAGCAACGGCTTGAGATAGAGGGCTGCTGCGTTGTCTCCGGTCACTGGACTCGTGGCAGGGAATGGATTCTTTGAGCAGTACCGATGATCAGCACCACAAATCATCGTTAGGATTGGGGCTGGGTTTGGCAGCGTAGCAAGTGAAGAGTAAGAGACGTCATGGACAGCAGCTCGGGACAATGGCTTAGTCGTGCTCGGCGTTGTTAGATATGTGGCTCAGTAGCGACGTGAGTCGTTGGACATCGTTGGGCTCCCTTTTTAATGTTGGTAATTTGTTTATAAAACAAATGAAGAGGTGCATTGTCCCACATCGAAAATATGTGAGTGCGCATGTGGACGAGATTTGGCACTAACCAACGATCGTTAATTTTATTTATTGAAAATTCTGATTTATTTTTATAAAAAGTTAACTATAAAGTCTTGTTGAAACAATGAGACTGTTCACGAAAAGTTACGGTTATTTTTTATTTTTTATTTATTTAATTTCGAATTACGGTTATTTTTTATTTTTTATTTATTTAATTTCGAATTTTTTATGTCCTTTTAACGTAACCTTTGAGACGTACTTGTTCACGAAATGTTGTCTTTATTCTTTTGCAACGTTTTGAAGAGTTGCCTCTATTCGAAAGACAGAGATAAGTACGTTTGTTTTGAGATCAAACACATAGATTCTTCAATTTTTTCATTTTCTTTCAAGAGAAACTACACCCAATATTTCTAATTATTTTCCATGAGAGACCCTGGAGAAATACTAGAATTACTATCTAATATTCTCATTTGAGACTTTGTTGTATCCTAGAGGAAATTTACCGGTGACCATTAGTAATTTTGTAGGGCAAATAAATCATTAAAGAAAATGATATCACGCCTCAAAGTCTGATTCAAGTACTCTAAAGATCCAACTTCATTGTTCTACCCAATTCAAAGCCATATTTTCCCAACATTTAAGGTACCCGAGATGCTTGTTGCGTCAAACTACGGATGGGGGCGTTGGGGAAGCCACGGAAAGCGTCCAGAATATAGGCAAAGGACACGGCTTGCCCAAGAAGGAGTCCAATTTCTTTTGTTGACCTTTGACCTAGCTTCCTCCTCCTCTCTTCCCTCAATGAACCGACGTACTCTCATAATACGCCCTCTCTTTGTTGACTATTGAAAAAGAGACAGAAAAGTCTCTTTCCTCACGTGTATCTCTCTAGTATTCTATGCACTCTGAAATTCTGAATTGCCGGCCTCCGATTTTTTGTGTGGGCTGTGCTGTGGCCGTGTATGGAATTGCGTCGCCCCTTGAAACCCTATGCGAAAAACCTTTTTATAGGTTGAAGATTAGGGTTTTAATTTCCTTTTCAAATCAACATCCGCAAAGATTTCTTTTTCGCACGTAATATCACTTTTTTTATTTTCCACATCTCTTGATTTTATTGCCTAAAGATAAGATTGCAACCCGATTTTCTTAAATTCCAAAAATCCACCGTAATATCATTCCAAATCTCCATTTAGGTAATTTTTGTCATTAAAAGAAAACGGGCTCGGGCCAATTTACTTGCTTCGTGGGCTTAGTCTAGCCTGCCAAATTAAAGCTTAGAATCACTAATTTAAACCCATCCGTCACTGGTCTAATAAATAAAATGCAAAAATGCGAATGCACCTAAATCTATATACTATGCAATTAATTATTTTTTTAGGGATAAAATTAACCCATAATTTTTTAATGTGATAAATGAATAAAACGGATCACCAAAATTTAGGTGTCAACACTCTGACTTTCTCTTTCCGTTTCTTTTCTTAATTCTGTTAACTGTAAATGCTTAACAGATTACAATATATATAGTCTTTTCATCAACGGTTTGCTTTCCCATCAAAATGTAAAATGCTATCTAAATTTTAAAAGATAACGAAAAAAAAGTAAATCTATGTGTCAAATATTGAATATTGTTAAAGTTTCAAGTGTTCACGAAATTTATATTAAACAAAAATAAAAAGTAAAAATCTATGTAGACACACCAATATAAAAAAAGATGAACAACCACATATTGTAAAATCCTTGACCAACTAAAAATGGGAATACAACTTCTTTCTTTTTTGTTCAAAAATATAGATTCAACATGCAATATGTTTCAGTAACTTTTGCCTCCTCCAGGATTGGGCAACATTCACTTTGGACTCTTCTTGTACCAGTCGGGTCACCACACACTTTGATTCGGGTCGATTTCTTTGACAAACTCAAACTCGAGACCTATATTTACTAAAGAAAGTATCAGAGAACACAAAAGCATCCGGCATCGTGGGAGCATGAAACATTGAACTAATGGAGATTTCTTCCATTAAATGAAAATAAGAGTTACTTAAAATGTTTTAGTTAACCTAAGCCCGTGTCCATTACACAACTAATGTAATGTAATCAACTGAGCACATTATCCTTGTATCTTGAAACCCCCTATGATAGGTTTGCTTCTTAGCGTATTATTGTCACGCTATTTATCCAATATATAATATACATTCTTCACTCCCAAAGCCGCACTAACACATTCTCTACGTTAAAATACAACTATATTAAAAAAAATTCTAGCTTCATAATACATAATCAAACCTTCCTTTATCTTCTATTCGTTAAGAATTTAATAGATTAGTTTATTAGGATCGATGAGGGCTTAAGATCAAGATAGTTCTAATAATTATAAAATGACCTGACGAATTACAAAAATAGAGAGAGAGAGAGAGAAATAATTAGTCGTTCTTATCAGCTCATAAGGCCTTGTTTGTTAACCATCCCAATAGTGACTGATTATGATTCTTTGTTCTCGGGAATAGTTTGGGAATAGAATCGCGTTTGGTAAAATTTTTATTTTCGGGAACAATTTTCTATTTTTTTGTTCCTAGAAGTAGATTTGGAACATAATCAAGAATATAAAAAAAAAAAAGTTGATTCTTATTTCGGGAAAAAATCTAAGAATCAAAACCAACTCTTCATCTTCCATTTTCTCTTCTTCTTCTTCTCTTTTCTTCTTCTTCATCGACCATTGTCTGCCGCCGCTGTTCGCTGCCACCATCCACCGCCATTCGCCGGTCGCCGTCAACCAGTCTGGCGAGCTCGCCGGCCCTCACCCTGGCCAAGCAAGCCTTCGACGAGCTCACTGAAGGCAAGCCTAGCCACCGATGGTGGCTAGGCGAGCCTCACCCAACCTCATTGGTGGCCAGGCAGGCCTTGCCCAGGCTTGGCGAGGCCGGCCTCATTGAGGGCCGGCGATGCTCCGATGAGGTCGTTGGCCAACCGGCCATAAGAAGAAGAAGAATAGGAGAAATAGGAAAAAAAGAAAATAAAAGAAAAGTAAAATAAAGTAAAATAATTATTTAAAAATTAAAAGAAATTGATTTGGAACAGGATCAATGAGTACGGTACCAAACACAATTCTATTCTAGAATCAGAAATTTTGGATAATTACCAAACGACTTAAAATGCTTAGAAATTGTTCCCAAGAACAGAGTAAAAAAGAATCATTTCTGATCAGAATCTGTTCTCGGGAGCATAATTGTTACCAAATGCCCCTTAAGTTGTTGTGTTGTGGCTTTCGAGTGTTATAAATAGGTCATAAGGGACTTGCAGTTTGCTCCACATAAGCCTTTCTTCTTCACTTCATCACTCCCTTGAAACCCTAAGCTTTCTCCACTTCACTCGCTCCTTTCAACGTCCCAAAATGGCCGCAAACAAGAGTTTCATGACCAGCTTACTTGACCTCCTTGAACACAACAAGTTCATGAGCAATGTCATGAGCAAGCACTCCGGGGTGGAACAAGTTGATGCCAAGGATTACTTGAGCCTTGTCAAAAAAATCCTTGACCCAAAGGTAAATTAGTGGACAAGCAAATTAAATGACATGCTATAGTGTCTTTTTCATTTATTTTTTAGTAGTGAAGTTGACATGTGTCGCAACCAAATTTTCAAGTGATCCACCTAGGATTTGGCTAATGGGTTACTAAGCCTAGACTTAGCTCGAGCTCTCCCAAGCTCATACTAATTCGCGACTTTAGTTTCAAATTCTTAACATGCAATTGATTTTTTAATTAGGAGTCGTCACTAATTAATTTTTGGTGGGTCGATTAGAAACCCAAGTAAAATAACGGGAGATTTACTTTACTCTTACGAACTAGAGATTGAGTTCAGAGACTTGATTGCACTAAATTTCTCTAATACTCTTTCAGTACCATTTCTTTTTATTTTCAAAAAATGTTTTTGCAAGCAGTTTTGATTAATTTTAAATTTATTTCCCTAACATATGAAATGATCATACATGTGTGCAAACCACCAATTTAACACCCAGATAAAACAGTGAATAAATTGCAAAGTTTACCTCAAAGCAACAAAAGCATTTGCAATATTAAATCATAATTCACATCAACAATCCTAAATATAATTTATAATTAACACACAATTTCTTTTTTTCTTTTTTCACTTATTTAATGAAAATCATGCAATATGCAACGCAATATAACTAAATGACCTAATTCTAATGTCATGCAATTTCTAATTAAATGGACCTAATAACAATCTCTAAATGACATGAATTTCATGGATCCAATCATATATGACATTTACATGACATTTTTTTTTTTTTTCCTAAAAATGCAATCTATCCTAGAGAATGGAACTAATTTATTCTAAGACATTTTTTGTATTTTTCATAAAATTCGGAATTAGGAAAAATGTGAAAATTATCTAATTAGATTAAGATTCTATTCAATTTGCATTAGGAATTAGGTTAAGCCAAGTCCTAATTTAAAATAAATATTATCTTAACCCAAATAATCCTAAAATGCAATCTATCAACTTTCTAAACTTATAATAAATTAAAAATAAATTATCTAGAATTAAATTACATGCAATTTTATCCTAATATGCAATGACGTACAAAGGATGCCCTAATTCTACATGACATATGCATGATGATTTTTATTTTATTTTTTTAAGTAGTTTCGAAATTAAAAATTGTCAAATAATTAAACCTACAACCTAAGTTAAAAAAAAAAATAGCAACCTGAATTGATTGATTTGATTTTTTATTTTTTTAATTTTAATTTTTTGAAATTCGAAATAAAATTCTTATTCTAAATATGCAAACCCTAAAACAAGAAATAAACCTAATTCTAACCCATGTTTTTTGGATTTTTTTATTTATTTATGAAAACAAAATTAAGATATGACGGCAAATCAAAGCAAGATAAGATTGATATCCAAATTGACGAACCATATCTCACGCATGAGATCGAGTAGGCCAATTTTAAGTAAATCGCAAATAGAATCTTGGGCGTGAGATTGGATTGACAATTTTTCAAGCAATTGTGAGTCGAGATTTCGAGCACGAAAATTGAACGGTCAATTATAAATTTAGAGGCTATTTTATGTCAAACATCTCATCCTTACACTAAGGAATAATTATACTAAAATAGAACAAATAAACTAAAATATAAAAAATAATAAAAATAATAAAAAAAGATAAATAAAGAAAAAACTACCTAAATTGATTTTTTCCTTTTTTTTTTTGTTCCCTTTCAAGCAAAGCTTGGTGAGGGCATTAGGTAACCTTCAGTCGGGTCGCAGTCGTCGGGGCTTCAGCGTGGGGACTTGCAAGTCGCTGCTGGTCGCAACCAGGAGATGCTGTGCAAAGGGGGTGGCTCCGAGTGGCGTCAAGGCAAAGGAGGAGTGTCGAGCAAAGGTGGAGGTAGCTGTGATTGGTTTGGGGCCTGTTGGCGTTGAGTAGACCACCGGATCTGCAGTAGCTACTGGTCACAGACCGATGCAGTGGTGCAGGCTACAGGGGACACCGGGGCGTCGGACGAGTGTATGGTGGCTCGAGTTGCAACAGCAAGGGGCTTCGTAGGCGGCAGCAATGGCGGAAGCCTAGTAAGGCAATAGCAAGTCGACGACTGTGGCAGCAGGTGAAGGGCT
Source organism: Eucalyptus paniculata subsp. matutina (assembly GCA_017140255.1). Lineage (NCBI taxonomy): Eukaryota > Viridiplantae > Streptophyta > Magnoliopsida > Myrtales > Myrtaceae > Eucalyptus > Eucalyptus paniculata. The sequence continues at coordinate 34,342,110 of CM029442.1, read as the reverse complement.
GCAAATCTAGCTCGAGTTCGGTTTCAGTGAAAACTCAACAAAGGTTGACACGGGAGAGAGACAACAAGAGAGTTGCGGGCCGGCAAGTTGCAGGCGAGTCAGGGGCGCAGTGATCGGTGCAGGGGGAAGGTCGATGGTGTTGGGTCATTGCGTGCTGTGTCGGTGGCTGTGCGAAGGCGATTTGCTGGGTTGCGCAGAGATTCGGCAACTGTGCGAAGCAATAGCGTTGGGCGATGGCATCTTCACAAGGCAAGGAGTGGTGGCGGAGCGTTCGGGGCTGGCTACCAAACGTAGGCAGCGGGGCAGTGACAATGCAAAGGTGCAGTGGTATGGCTTTGATGCTAGGGTCGCAGGCAGAAGGCGGGGGGGAAGCGGCTGCACCAAGAAGACGATGAACAATCCCCCCCTCCCATTTTTTTTTTCTTTTTTGGTTGGTCCTACTTTATTCATACTCTAACACTCACTCTCAGACTTTTGCCCTGTCTCCTTGCAGAGCGTGGGAGTCGAAATCCACTCCTGAAACTTAATCGTGCCCACCCCAACCCCCTTAAGAAGGTGGGGATTCGAACCCCCCCCCCTTGCAAGTTGAAAGGGTGGCTACTAGGGCAAACCCCAGTGGTTAACAGTCCCTTGTTTACTGCGTTGTTTCTCCCTTTTCTTCTATTTTTTCTTTTTTTTTTCTTTTCTTTTCCTGCTGCCTTCACTTCTCTCTCTCACATCACTTTGCTATCCCCTCACACGACCCTCTCTCTCTCTCTCTCTCTCTCTCTCTGTGTCTTCCTTCGACCAATCACCTCCTTTGTTTTTTTTTTTTTTTTTGATTTTTGTGTTCTTTTTTTTTTTCTTGAACGAAGAGGCCCCCTTTTTTCCTTAACCAAGAGGCATTTTATAGTATGATCTCATCAGGGAAAGAAAATTTCCGCACGAAATCTCTAATGACCATGCAATCTCTCTCATTTTGAGGCAAAAAATATATCGTTCTACATATCCTCCAAATGCAATATTCCTTTTGATTATTTTGATATTTCCTCTGAAATCTTCCAATCTACTACAAAATATATCACTCAATGTATATATTGCATAAATATATGAAATGTTTACCAAACATTGGAAGAATATTACAAATCTTTTCCAGCAATATCAAATAAGTCAATTGTCGGTCGTTAGAAAACAACGGGCTTGGGCCAATTCCCTCTCGCCACGGGCTTAATCTAACTTGTTAAATTTAAGCATAGAACCACTAATTCGAGCTCATTTGTCACCAGTCCAATATCTGCAAAAAATGCAAATTAAAAATAAATGCACCTAAATCTATATGCTATGCAATTAATATATATATATATATATATATATATATATATATATATATTCATGGATAAAATTGCCCATAATTTTTAATATAATAATTGACTAAACAAGTCGCCAAAATTTAGGTGTCAATAGCTACCCATTTTTGAAGGTGAGCTCATAGAGATTGCCTTCAAAGACAAATTGAGACCTAAATTTTGACCATGTGCATGCCTTAAACGATTTTTGTTGGAAAGAATTCCATTTTTGAATGCAATTTATATGATGCATGGAAACACAAATGATAAATCACCATACTTGGAATAACTTACCTTTAAGGAGGATAGAGTTATTCGAGATAGTTGGTGTTACATGTCCAAGACCTGTACCGTTTTACAGTCGTCCAGAATAATAACATGGCTTCGTAAGAAACTGCTTTCCCAGGACTCGTATCATTCTACGGTCGCTCAGTATAGCAGTAAGGTTTTGTAAGAAACTACTTTCCTAGGACCCGTACCATTCTTTTGTCATTCAGTATGGTAGTGTTTGATTGTGTCTAGGATCTGTACCATTCTACAATCACCTTAGCGAAGAAATTGATTTTCTAGGACCCGTACCATTCCTACAATCGCCTAAATGGGGAAATAGATGTTGTTTAGGACTTATACCATTCTACGGTCGTCTTGACAAAAAATAAAAATTTCCAGGACCCGTACCATTCTACATTCACCTGAATGGGAAAATTGCTTTTCTAGGACCTATACTATTCTGCGGTTGCCTGTTAGAGCAATACATGTTGTCTAGGACTTGTACCATTCTACGGCCACCCAGCCTTGCAACAAAGATCATCTAACCAGGACTCGAACCTTTCTTTGGTCGCCTTAATCAAACTGAATATGGAGAAAAATCTTTGGGGGACAACTCAATTGAGTGTCAGTATACTTAAAAGGGAATACCTATGCAATAACAAGTATTTAAGGTATGGATAGAGATATACCTACCTAGTAACATCTCTGATACTTGGGGGTATGTCTCATGTAAAACATGGTCGTAGGAGAGGCAACATGCATTTGTAGTCACAAACATGCATTAATTCAATGGAGGTTCATGATGATTTCTATCAATCTTGCATCACCTAATTTCCATTGGGAAAGATTTCAAAAGAATATCTCAGTTTGAGCACATGAGTGTCATGGATGTGTCAAATGAGGGATATTTTGGTCTGAAAGGACTTTTCTCTCATCCTCATTAAAAGGGCCATTTTTTCTGACCTTTACTGTAGGATTTTGTCAATCACTCTATCTCACCATTGTCATGCCAAACAGGGGTTTGGGCAATCTTGCAAGTAGTACGACCTTACCAATCTAAGAGGTCTTTAACAGGGACCGTAATGTGGGCTTGGTCAACAGCTTAACAAAGGGGACTCTTTGAGTTGAGGTTATTAAAAAATGAGTGATATTCTATAATCATCTTGGGGTTTACAAGTCAAGAAACATGCGAAATGAGGTAGAAATTGCCTTACTCGCACTTCTTCAAACGATGCTTTCGAACATATGAACTTTTACGTTAATTCAAATGCCATAATCTAAAAAGACTTTGCAAGGAACGTAACGTAGGCTTGGCTCATGGGTTGAGAAATGAAAGAATCATTAGGCTCAAAAAGTGTTTAGAGGGTCAAAGTTGGTGATCATCTTGACATTTCCACCAATTTTCTTCTCCAATGTCAAAGATTTTCTTTGCATCCCATTGATTGCAACAGTATTTGAGTTTTTCAGTACTGCCTTGTTCAGGGTATGACTCACCATATCAAGTGTTTGACTTTTTTTCTTTGGGCATCGGCCTTGCTTTTACCAGGCACACAACTTTTTCATGCCCCATTTTTGCACTTATTTTCTTTGAACAAAGTCTCCATTTTTGTCGGCATTCTAGTTCATGCCACTTGAATATTTTGTCTTGCCCTAGTGTGGGGGATGATCACCAACTGGGTTTAATATGAAATGGATTTATAGGCTCAAATGGGCTATGCAATGGAGAGAAGTGTGTAGGATAGAGAAAAAAAACTGCTCTTTGTCATCTTAAGGCACTTCAATTATCGTACACGTTACGCTGCAAAAGCAATTCTCAAAGATTGATGCAAGCGTGAGTAAGAAAGTTCCTACCATTCACTTCAAACTTGTCCCAATGTGGGATGATCCTTGACAGGGATAATTTAAAAAAAAATTTCAGGTATGTGGGCTCCAAGGGCTACACAATGGGTATACCTGTAGTGTTTCGGGTAGAAGAAGAAATGCCTCTCATCACTTCGATTTACGTACCCTTTGCAAGATCACCATTTTCCTTGTGGGCATGGAATTTTTCACACAACTCACTTGGGATTAGTGTATGAAATAGTGTATGGAACAAGGCTTGCCTTTCATTATTCCAAGGTATCCCATTTGACACATTCAATTTATCTCACATAATTCATCAAGGATAACATGTAAGATTTGCAACAAATTTGAACAATTGAATTTGCAACTCATTGAGGCAATTTATTCATCATAAAAATGCTTGCAGTTAAAAACATGACACAACAAATTCTATCATGGATAATACTTCTTGACAACATTAGAGTTAACTGAAGTGGAAAACTCATGACCATCCATTTCTGCCAGGATCAAGGCACCTTCAGGAAGTACCTCCTTCACCACATATGGGCCACTGTAATTCAGAGCAAACTTGCCCCTAGGATCTGGAAAAATTGACAACAGTTTCCTTAGAACAAGATCATTTGCCTCAAAATGTCTCGGTTGTACCTTCCAGTTGAAGGATCTAGCGACTCTTTGCTAAAAGCTTGGCCATGGCAAATAGCTTTCAGTCTTTTCTCATTAATGAGGTTTAACTGTTCATGTCTTTGTTGCGACCATTCAGCCTCAGACAACTCTGCTTGGGATAAAACTCTTAGGGACGGAATCTCCACTTCCACAAGCAAAATTGCCTCCATGCCGTACACCAGAACAAAAGGGGTTGCCCCAGTAAAAGTACGAATTGATGTCCAGTACGCCATTAGTGTGAAGGGTAATCTATCATGCCAATCTCGATAATTCTCGGTTGTCTTAGCCAAGATCTTATTAATGTTCTTATTGGCCGCTTTAATAGCTCTATTCATTTTAGGGTAATAAGGGGATGAATTCAAATGCTTGATCTTGAACTCGCTGAACAACTCATCAACAATTTTGTTGTTCAAATTTGTCCCATTCTTAGTGATGATTACTTCAGGAATGCCATAGCGAGCAATTATAATTGCAAAGGATGTAGCTTCAATCCATTTGGAGAAATAGTCTATCGTCACCAAAATGAATTGATGCCCATTTGAAGCCTTTGGATTTTTTGGACCAATCACATCAATGCCCCACATCGAGAAAGGCCATGCTTAGAAAATTGATGTAGCTCAATTGGAGGAACATTTATCTTATCACTATGAATTTGGCAACGGTGGCAACTTCGTACGTGCTTGATGCAATCATTTTCTAGTATGAGCCAATAATAGTCTAATCTCATAATCTTTTTAGCCAACATGTACCTGTTTATACGAGGGCCGCATACTCCTTCATGCACTTCTTGCATGATTTGAGTGGCCTCGACTGCATCCACACACCGCAACAAGACTGAATCATAAGATCTCTTGTACAAATTCTTGCTACTAACGAAGAATTTTGAGGCTATCTTCGTGCTGTACTTCCTATTAGCTGGAGTGCTTCCTCGAGAAATTCCTACTTTTTAATGTAGTTCAAGATATCGTAATACCCTGGTTTTCCATCAAGCTCTTCAGTTACGATCATACAATAAGTCGACCTCAGCAAAACCTCTATTTTCAACGGCTCAACTTCTAACCCGTCGGTGACTTGCAACATAGATGACAAATTCGCGAATGCATCCACAAATTGATTGTGAGACCTTGACAAGTATTCAAATGAGATTTCTTTGAATTCTTTGATGAGACCTTCTAAATACTCGTGGTATGGGAGCAGTTTGACATCCTTAGTCTTCCATTCACCTACGGTTTGCAGTATGATTAGTGCAGAATCTCTGAACACTTTTAACTTGGTCACACCCATCTCGATTGTAGCTTAAAGCCCGAGGATGCAAGCTTCATACTCGGCCACATTGTTAGTGCATGGGAATATCAATTTTGCAGCTATTGGGATGGTGTTGTCCGTCTGGGGATATCAGGACTGCCCCAATACCAAAATCAGATAAGTTCACAACTCCATCAAAGAACATTGTCCATGAGTCTTCATTTACACTCAAAACACGGTCATCTAGGAAACTGTCATCACTATTTGAGACTCCTGGATTCTCAGCCAATATATCAGTGATCACTCGACCCTTGACTGACTTTTGTGGAATGAATTGCATATCAAATTCTGAGATTAAAACTTGCCACTTAGCCAACTTACCCACCAATTACCCGCCAAAGCTGGCCGATCAAACAAGTACTTGATAAGATTATTCTCAGTCACGAGGAATGTTTGGTAATACAATGTGTATTGCCACAATCTATGCAACACCCACACTAATGTAGCACAAGTCTTCTCAGCATTGGAATATTTCAGTTTTGACACAGTAAATTTTTTACTCAGATAATAAATGGCTCATTCTTTTTTATCGATGGGACTTTTCTGAGCCAACATTGCACCCAATGATTCACTATGAATTGTGAGATAAAGAATCAAAGGATGCCCTGGTGATGGCGGGACAAGAACTGGTGGGTTCATTAGGTACTGCTTCAGCTTGTCGAATGCTTCTTGACACTCATCATCCCAGTTGACTCGTGCATTCTTCTTTAGAAGCTTGAAGAATGGCTTGGCGGTTTTGGAAAGTTGGAAAATGAATGGAGCGATGTAATTCAATCTCCCTAAGAGGCTCCCGACTTCTTTGACCGTTGATGGAGGCTGCAACTCACATATGGCCTTAACTTTAGATGGGTCAATCTTAATCCCTTTATTGCTCATAATGAATTTGAGTAATTTACCGGATGTTGCCCCGAACAAGCATTTAGTGGGATTTAGTCAAAGCTTAAATTCATGAAGACGATCAAACAACTTCTTTAGAGTTTTGACATGGCTTCTTCTAGGTCGGGTTTTTGCAATCATATCATCAACATAAACTTCAATCTCCTGATGCATCATATCATGGAATAGTGTTACCATGGCTCACTGGTAAGTTGCCCCTGCATTCTTGAGTCCAAATGGCATAACCTTATAAGGAAAGGTTCCCCATGGAGTGATAAATGCAGCCTTCTCCTTGTCTTCCTTCTTCATCCTTATCTGATTGTATCCGGAAAACCCATCCATAAACGAGAATATCTCAAATCTGACAGTACTATCCATAAGGACATCTACGTGAGGTAGTGAGAAATCATCCTTCAGGTTGGCCCTATTCAAATCCCGATTATTGACACAGACTCGAACTCGACTATATTTCTTCATCACCGACATGATGTTAGCCACCCATTATGGGTATTATGAGACTTCAATAAATCCCACGTTCAAAAGCTTCATCACCTCTTCCTCTATCTTCTTCGAGAGCTCAAGTTTAGTCCTTCGCAGCTTTTGCTTCTTAGGTGGGACATCTGGATTAGTAGGCAGGCTATGCTCCACGATTGACGAGTCTAATTCAGGCATGTCAGCATAGGTCCATGCAAAAACATCCTTATATTCTTTAAGTAGTTGGATTAGGCATTTGGCCTCGTCTTTGGGGAGATTTGCCCCAATTTTCACCTCATTGGCTTCTTCAGTGTCACTTAAATTGATAGTGATGGTCCACTCAAATGTAAGAGCCTTGACTCTTTCATGTTGTTCCAAGCTACGCTGCACCTCAATGGAATCTTCGATAGAGTCTCCAAGATCATTATTATCAGCGTTTGTTGCATTGGATTGGGCCATTCCCACATCTTTGCATACTATAATAAGATTGTCCTTGAAATAGGAAATAGATGAATCAAAAAGACAAGTAGAGTAAACCGTATTATTTATTTTTGGAAAGGTTTTTCTTTTTTTTTTTTGAAAGATTTTTGAAAAGCATTTGTAGAAGCATTTTTGAATCATTTTAACACGAGAAAGCATGATGAAGCCCAGGCCTCAGAATTCTCCTTGGATTTTTCTTTTTCTTTTATCAGCTGGATATCATCATTAGGCTAGTTTGGTGTACCTCATCATGCCCTCAAAATAAAACTTGTAATTTTATTGATATTCATCAATTAATTACATTTATTGAATGGAAAATGCAATTCTCAAGCCCTAAAAGAAAGCGAAAAAGGAGAAATAAAAAATAATTCCTAGAAAGCAATAAAGATTCCCACACAGGGGAATGTAGAAAAGCAATAAACGAGTTACTCTTGTGGGCCGGGGCCCATTTCTTTTGGAGGTCCTTATCGATGGCTCCTAAGAAGAGGTCATTGAACAGACTTGTGATTCCTTCCAATGCATCGTCGGGGTTCTCTATCTCCGAGTGTGTCGGATCGTCCATTCCACCCCATCCATCTGGGACTATGTCACGAGGGTCGATGTAAAAGTTGGGAGGAGCCGAATACTTCACCAAATAGTCGAATTTGCCGCTTGGCTACCCTAGGGTGTCTATCACTTCCGCCTCATCTTGCATCATTATCGGAGGACTAGGGAATGTTTCGCGAATGCTTGGGGGTAGTGAGTTTTGCCTCCTTTGTCTTCGATTAGGTGTCGGGTTCTGCCCTTCCTGTCTTTATCCTCCAGGATTTTGTCCACCACTTCCATGGTACCCTAATCCAGTAGAACGGGACCTTTGGGGGGCTTCAATGGGGTTTTGGATGCCTTGATCATTTCTTCCAAGACCATTACCAGGAACAAAACCATTCCCAACCATCACTCTCCCCACCATGAGGGTAGCATTTGAAACTTTAGGAGTGGGCAACATTAAGTCTCGAGAAGCATGAATGATGGACACTAACTTAAACGAGTGGTAGCTTGATTCGAACTTACAGTCAGGCTCCACATAAGGGATAGCTGTGTCATGATAAATATGGTGATCTTCTTTGTCATAGACAGTGACCAGCTTCCTTTCAATCACAAACTTCATAGCTTGATGTAAACTTGAAGGCACCACTCCAGCAGTATGTATCCAAGGACGACCTAGCAGGTAATTAAATGTGGTAGGAATGTCCAGCACTTGAAAGGGAATGTTGAAGACAACCGGCCTTATTTGCACATCGAGATGGATTTCCCCGATCACCTCTTTCTTTATGCCATCAAAAACTCGCATAGAAGTCCTAACAGCATGTATCCTGGATGAGTATATTTTGAGGTGATGAAGAGTGGCCAATAGGCATATGTTTAGGGAGGATCCATTGTCAATGAGCACTCAGGACACATGGAAAGTCTTGTGCTTGATATATATGTAAAGTGCCTTGTTATGCCCTCTACCCTCAAGAGGGAACTCCTCATTAGAAAAAACAATCAAGTCCTTGAGAAGGACTGATCCCACAAATTCCTCTAGTTTGTCTGCCTCGACCGTCTCTGGCGCACGAAAAAAAAAACCATATAATAATTAATTAACCCATTTCTTTCCTCCGTGAGTTTATCTCCATGGTTGGATCCTATTTCAACTAATTAATTTCGCTAGTTGAAACTTGGAGTGCAAAGAATATGCCATATAATCCGGTAATACACTTAACCTCGTGAAAAGATACTATGTCAGTTTTATAATCATGATCAATGACTAAACAATGAACATATGTTTACCAACGTATTTTAAAACATTGACCTAGATCTGTCGTATCGGCAGGTGATTTTCCATAGGAATGGCAATTAAAACAATTATGCCGTGCTTTGCATGGCCACAACGATGTCACACAGATCGACACCAGTTGGCTGGACTTCATGTATGTACGAGAAAAATAACAAGCTTTGGATGAATGGACGACCATAGAAGAATTACGGACGTTTTTGAAATTAAATATTTACCATTAAATGCACTAATTTGAAATACATAAATTTACAGTATGTTCAACTGCCGCATAACATTTCCCCCGCCCCTCCCCCCTCCCCCCCCCCCCCCCCCCCCCCAAAAAAAAAAACCATATAATATTTTTCACTTGCTATCAAATATTCGATTTTTGATACTGCAGAGGAGATTGTGACTCGGTACCATTCACGACCCATAAATATAATGAACAAGTCTGAATTCGTAATCTCACATTGATGAATACTAGTCCACACCTTTAGGCTACCAAATTATCTTATTTTGATCACTTGCATTTGATAATAAATGATAATCATCCAAGTACTTGGAAAGATTATCGATTATATATGTCTAGTTTCCACACAAGTTCGTAGCATGTGCACAACTACTTTTGAGATAATCTTGTAAATTCAGTTTATTAGACGGATCCACGTCGACACTATATTACGTGATACAACTCAGGGTTCAACTTAAGCGTAGTTGGAAGCACTCTCAATGACAATGCAAGTTAGTGCATATACTTCGTCATATATAAACTTTTGAAAAGAAAAACACACACAAAAATTAACATGAAATATGAACGCTGAGTGAGGCAAAAGACACAAATAAATGCCTTTATATCATATTTTTCTTGGGTGAGATGTTTTTCCCTTTTTTTATAACCCTTTCCTTATTGTAATATCTCGGTTAGGATAACATATAATAACTGTCCTTTCAATCGAAGTCAGATGAATGAGTACCGGGTATCATGTATATCCCAACATAATTAAATAGCCACTTGTTTTTTGGAATTCCAGATCATTGAGTGCATATATGTCATTAGAAAAATCTATGTACTGACACACCGCCATGCAGCTTCCCCGATCCCAGGAAAAGTTCATGTGCCACATGCTCCGACTTTGTCGTTCTGATTCTTTATTCGATTCCGTGTCAACTGTAAATGCCTCGCTTGATGCTCTTAGCCATGCTCGATAAGAGCATAAAGCATCTCCCAAATAGAACTGACCCAAACGATCAGCGAATAGACATGTTTTCATGAAATTATATATTGAAAAAGTCGAACGTGACCAGAACATAAATAAATTTTACAATACATAAGTTTACAGTGTGTTGACCAAATATATAATATTTCGCATTGTCTTCTCTCCCTTTAGAATGTCGCCTATTTGCTATCAAATGTAATTTGAGTACGGCAGAGGAGATGGTAACTCGGTACCATTCACGCCCTATGAACCTAAGAAGCGAGTCCAATGTCGCATTTATGGATGTTAGTTTAGGCTACCAAAGGATCTTGTTTTGATGATGAGTCCCCAAGTACGTGCGTAGCGCATGCACAGTTACTTTTGAGATAATATTGTAAACTTAATTTGGGAAACTAATCCAACAACCGGATCCATCTCCATACCATCTTACAAAAGATAACTGAGGGCCCAACAATAAGTGTCTGGAAGCACTCAAAATAATGATGTAAATATATAATGATATTTTGCTTGTTTGCTTAAGATGCTTTTATATGAACACATTTCAAGGAAATGCCTTGGGTAATAAATGGCGAAAATTACTAAAAGATTTTTAAACTTTTTGTAATTGTGTCAATTTAATCTTAAAATTTTTATTGTAAATTTCATTCTAAACCTTTTGTATTTGTGTAAATTTAATCCATTTGACAAATTTTGGCCGACTGATATTGAAATGAACATTAATCATCTTGCATGATGCTACTAGCACTGATGTAGATAATTTTTTATAATATTTTGATCTTTTTCCAAATTTATCTTTTCTTTTCTATTTTTTTTCCCTTCCTTCTTTCTCTAGCTAGTCTCTAATCTGGCCACAAGGTAGAGGCAAGAGTGAGCAAGATCAATCTCACTAGCCTCAAGCAAGCCTAGCCCACCCTTGGCAAGGCTTGCCCTCACTAGAGGCTAGAAGGTTTACTACCTAGGTTGCCTGCTAGGCTCGCAAGGGTCAAGTGGGTAGCTTGGGTGAGCTTGCGAGGCAACTGAGGACTCGATCCTTGCCAAGAGCTAGGCAATGCACGACCTTGCTAAATCTAGCGAGTTCGAGTTGGTTGTCAACTAATGGATGAAAAGGGAAGGAAAATTTAGAAAGAGAGAGAGAGAAAGAGAGAGAAAAGAAAAATAAAAAAATTCTACAAAATATTAAAATATTATTAAAAATGTCTATGTCAACCTTGGTGGCACCACATAGGATGGTTGGCATCCATGTTAGCATTAGCCAACTAAAATTAATCGGATTGATTGAATTTGCATAGATACAAAAGGTCTAAGACTCATTTGGCCAAAAAAATATATTTAGTCAATAAATTTAGAACCTTTTTGATAATTTGCCTAATAAATGTGATGCACCACCATATAGCTTCCTCGATCCAAGAAAAAGTTCATGGGTAACATCCTCTAACTTTGTCGTTCTGTTTCTTTTCTCAATTCTATGTTAATTGGATATGCTTATGTTGTGTAATCAGTACTAGATGTGGTAATTCTATATCTGTAGAAATTTAGATCCAATCAGATAAAATCCAGTAAGTCTCCGCCTTTGCTTTGCTTGATGTATGCAGTCAAGCTCGATAAGAACATAAATCTCTCAAATCAACCCGGACCCAAATGATCTTCGATAGGAAATTTGTCTTGCCCATGAGATTCATCAGGAGTCATCACTTATAATGTTGTGCAAACAATTGATCACACACGTTAACAAAGAGTTAGATCAAACATCATATTTATATTGTTCCATCAATGTGACATACATCAATAGGGAGAATAATACAAAATTCTGTTATAAATCAAGCTATATAATGAATATTAGAGGTACATTCAAGTCACACTAAACAGTCTTATTGATTTTCAATCCCCCATTACCCCTAATAAATTATACAACGTTTAAACCCGACAAGTGTTCCCAAATATAATCTCTCTATCCCATAAACAATTTATTTGAAATATTCATACAAGAATTTCACAATTTTAAAACACTCTTGAATTTGCTGCGGTATGTAATTGAATCACGATGACCCAATGTATATCGCCCGCATGAAGTCCGGCCACTCCGACTGCGGCACACGCACTTCTTGACTGAGCCCCCCGAGCTTATGTAAGTGCTCGTTTTTTCGGAACGAAAGTTCAAATAAAAGTTATCTTTTATTTTTTGCATTAAATTTTATCTAAATTTCCAAAATTTATTTATTAGGAGAACATTTATGTGAATTTATGTATCAATATTTCTATATCATAGAAATTTGTACTTAATTTTTTTTTTTAGATGTCAAAACACATATGTTGTGAGCTTTAAATTAAACAAAAAGTAAAAAGGTTTAGGGACACACCCATATAAAACAATACAAATCATGATTTTCCCCAATACGACCCGAATCGAAAGATTGGGCAACAAAATCTACTTAAGACCTTTTTTTAGGGGTCGAATAGCCACACACTTTGATTGTATCTTCCACGAGAAATTTTCAAAAAACACAAAATGTATCCAACATTAGTGGGAACATAAATCATCTGAACAAGCGAATTTTTCATGAAAAATGAGCGAATGCACAACACGAACAAGCATCAGAGGGAGAAATAAAAATAAAAAATAAAAAGTAAACGGAAAAAAATTGATTTGTGTGGTTCAATCGTGGCCTCCGACATAGACGTGGTTAGAAAATCAAAGAGATAATTACTAAATTGTCACACTAAATCAAAGCCCCAATCAACTTTTGCGAATGAGCTTCAAAAACTCCCGCATATGCTAGCCTTGCTTCGTAATGTATTATTACCACTCTAAGTATCCGATACGTAAAATGCCTTCATCCACTCTTACACCAGATCTCACCATATGTTTAGATAGCACTCTCCGCCCACTTTGGGTTTTTTTATTTTTTTTTTTAATTTCTAGTAACGCACTCCCCAAGTTACGATATAAATTGAACGTTCTTAAAATGTTGTGCACGTCTCTTCGCTGGCAGAATATACATCTCCGATGCGACTCGTTAATTAATCGTTCTTGCCAGCTCATAAGCTGTCTTGTTGTGGCCTTGGAGTGTCATAAATAGGTGACAAGGGACTTGCAGTTTGCTCCACTCAAGCCTTCCTCATGCACTTCCCTCACTCCCTCGAAACCCTAAAACTTTCTCTGCTTCACTCCTTCCTTTTCCCCTTTCCCTGCGTAGGAAAATGGCCCAGAACAATGGCTCAATGACCGCTGTGGCACGGAACAATGGTTTTATGACCATGACCAAAGTACTTGACCTCCTTGACGATGCCAACTTCAAGAAAGAGGTCACGAGCAAGCCACGCACTGACCCAAAAGAAGTTGATGTCGAGTGTTACTTGAGCCTCGTCGAGACATTCCTCAACGAAGCCGATGACGTTGCTAACGCCACTCTGGCCAAGGTAAAGTAGTCGACAAGCTAGTTCAACGACATGCTATAGTCTCTTTTCCATATACTTCCTAGTGGTGGTAATTTACCTCATAGTGAAGACCAAAAGCCTGAACCTGTTCATGGACCTTGTAAGATATATCGATATTTCATTAGGCTTTCGGACAGTAAGGCATTTGTGCTCAACTCCCTAATTATATTTATAATCTGTCACTTTAGTACTACATATTACTCGCAAAAGCATGAAATTATTGGCAAATACTACTATCTTTCCCGTTCACTTGTTTCCATGGTTAGTTGTCTGGATCGTAATGCGCCATAGTTTTTTGTGGCAAAATGTCTTTGCTCCTCAAATTATTTTCATATTTCACTCTTGTCGAGCCAAAGTTTATAAAGATACATAATGCTTACATGCCCTTACGTTCGTAACATTCCATGGTTAGGACTTACAAGCGAATTCATTTTTCCAGGGTAACCAAGGCCAGAGCAATAGCTTGACATCACCTTCCATTGATTGGTCACCAATCATTAAGAAACTGCACGATAAGGTAATCTCATATAAGCAGAGACATTCCTCTGTCGAAAGTGGAAATATACTAATGCGAGAGCTCTTGACTTTTCTAGATTGTTTCAAAATTACATAAACATTATTACAACTTATACTAAAGTAAAAGCACATTTCTAAGCTCCAGACCTCTTCAGATTGTTTTGAAATTACTTAAAGATTAATTTCAGATAACAAGTTATACTAAAGCAAAAGTACATTTCTATGCCGCACTAAAATTTTTATTCTATCTGGAAAATCGAAGCAAACAACATGTTTATTAAATTCTTCATTGCGTCCTTTTCTAAGATATTTTCTCGATCTTGTTACTTCCCACGTTTAATGTGGAAAACTATGTATGCCACGGCAGTTTATGGCCCCGCAAACCAACAATGAGGAGCAAGCAATGCGATTGCTTGTGGACGAGTTGTCATCCTTTTCATTGGATGCCAAAGCTGTGCTAACATTGCTAGCCTTTACGGTGTACTGTATCAAGAGCTTTTGTTGCACTAAAGGTGGAGAAGAAGCCAAGCTTGTACGCTGAGCGGACATGTTGCTAGGGAAAGACCCAACTGCTATGACCAAGGCTTTTGTGAACCTTAGCAAGCTGATCAGGGAGACTCTGGAGTTCACCAAGTGCATTATTGAGTTTCGGAGCTACTGTAAAGATTTTGGAGGAATATTAGAATGCATACCGCTGATATCAGCCAAGTCTTATTACATCATGGTCTTTGTACTTGGCTGCTCAGTTCTGTTCAGTGGCATGATTAGTGCGGGCCATGAGTATGTTGTACCTCACCTTTGCTTATAACTACCTCCATTAAGAGACTGGAATTAATTCCAAGCTCTATTTCTTGATGACTTCAGGTTAAGAGAGCCAGATACGTTGATCTTAGAGCGGCTCAAGAGGGAACATCAATCTTTCAAAGAAGAGGGTGAGATCATTGTTGTTTTCAAACTAAATGTTGTTCACTCATCGGTGGAATAAAGCATTCATGCCTCTCCTCCAGATTCCTTTGTGTATAAAGATAATTTTTGTCAGATCCATATGTTGAACAAAAGTACCTACAATTAAAGTAATTCTCATTATGCCATTATACAGGGGAGAAACTCTTAAGTCAGAACATTGAGAAGATTTTCAATCGGTGTACTGATATTGTGACACTTATGGAAGCGTTGTTTTCATCAACAGTCTATCAATGTTCAGAGGGGAGAACGGTTAGCTTCTCAGTCCCATAAATTTCATTGACTTAATTACCGGTCATGTTTTGTATCACGTCACAAGAAGGGAATGCATATCAACTTGCAAGTAATTAACTACATTTAAAATTCTTAGATAGTTCGTTTGTTGGCATTCAAAATGCAAAAACAACATCATGGCTTGATCATAACAGGTAAAGGTGGACGAGTTGAAGAAAAAGAAAGTGATGCTGCTCATTTCGGACTTAAACTTGTGGAGCGAAGATCTAATGACCCTTAACAGCATCTACAATAGGGACGATTTCAAAAATAATAATTACGAAATTATGTGGGTTCCTATCGTGGAGGCTCATGATGAGGTGATGCAGAAGCAGTTCCTGGACATGAGATCATGGATGCAGTGGTACACATGCACCTCCAAGGTCAGCAAGCCGGCAGCTCAGTTCATCCGAGAGAAGTGGCAATTTAGGCAGCAGCCAATGGTTGTTGTGCTGGATGAAGAGGGGAAGGTGATGAAGAAGGACGCGATCACAATGATCCGCCTTAGGGGATGGGACACCAACATGTTCACATCCTCGTATGAACAACAAATTTGGGGCACGCTTGACTTGTTCGAGATTGTAGACAAAACGATCTATCCTTCTATCAAACATCACGTAAGTTACAAATGCAGTACAGTTTCGCATATCGGGGCAATACTTTCATTATCCATCCCCAACTAGAAGAACCTTTCTCTTATTAGGGTTTTGATTGGTGTGTTATAGATCTGGACATATCATTTAGTTGGATTTATATTTAGGTGAAGTCCTATTCACAAACCAAACAACCAAAGCCTCGTCAAGAGATCTTCCTCCAAATAAAGATGAAGGAAGACACAGCCTCAATTATAATTGCGTCTCACAAGATTATTTGATCCTTTTAGTCTTTAACATGCTTGGCCAAGTACAAACTTGCATCCTATGGACAAAAGCAAGTAGAACGAGCTTCTACCGTTACAATTCATGTGAAATTCACCCGACGTCCGTCAGATGTAAAGTCACATGTACTGAATTCGGACAAGAATCATTCGCACTATAGATTGAAAGTTTCATAACTTAAAACAATTTAAATTTCTTTTCTTTTGACATGTCCTCTGTCTTGATTGATGGCCAGATTGAATTGGGGGACCTCCTTCTTCTGTATGGCTCAGCTGAAAACTCCAAGACTGTCCATGAGATTGAAGGATACCTTGAGAAGATCAAGCGATATCCTGTCCCCTGCAAAGACTTCAAAATCAAGGTGAATCGAGAGCAATTCCTGACCCACCTCGAGAACTACATTTCCTCAAGGAGGCAGGCACTTCAGACAACGACTTCCTGACACAGGAGCTGCTCAAGCTCTGTGTCACGCCCCGAACCCCGAGCGCGCGCACATCCCACTGCGGTCGATCAAATGCGACATTCCCAGGTAGTGTCGCCGACCCCATTCATTTATTAATGCGCAAGCGGAACGTATTATAAAACCCCTGACAATAAAATACGGGATAGAAAAGCAGGAAGCAAAACCACAACATAACACTTTCATAATTCAACAGAATTACAAACAGAGGTCTACGGCCAAAAGTCTACAAAAGACCGGCTCTTAAAAAGGAATTGTCCTACGAACTATAAGTCAGACACGTTCTCCAATCTTATGACTTCACCTCTGCAACTCCTCAAGGCCAACCAAAGCTATATGGTCGCTCCGTCCACCAGGGACCTGAAATTTTAATCCCACAACCGGGATGAGACGATGTCTCAGCAAGTTCAACCCCCTAAACCCCTATTAGAAAGAAAATACGCCCCAGGTGGCCTAGCCACATCACACATAGAAGACTTACCTCACATTAGTCTTCATCTGCAGGTTAGCATAGTTTATATAATTCAACCACGTGCAATTATGATAACCAAACAACCATGGCACAATCACATCATCAGAACAATTCAATCACTTGGATCGTCTTAGCGATCAATCGACTTGGCCGATTACATGTCAATTCAGCAAATCAATCACTACTCTTAATCACGGCCCCACTCGACAAAATTAGAATCAGTGGCATCGAGGCCCCACTCGGCGCGACCTTTATCAGGTGGCAATTCTCGGCCTCTCTGGGTGCGACCTTTATCAAGTGGCAATTCACGGCCTCTCTGGGCACGACCTCTAATAGGTGGTCAATCACGGCCCCATTAGGCACGACTTCTCTTAGGTGGTTCATCACGGCCCTACTAGGCACAATCTCACATGAGTGGTCCATCACGGCCTCACTGGGCACGACCTCCAATAGGTGGTTAATCACGGCCTCACTCGGCACGACCTCTAATAGGTGGTTAATCACGGCCAATCTCCCATCAATTTCAACACTTGGATTTTATAAAGAATCCCTATCTATCGCAATCACACTCAATTTGCCACAATCAATCATCAAATTCAAATTCTACATACACAGCAGCGATCGGCACAAAATTCTGAGAGTTTAGGGTCTCGACGAAATTTTCGAATTTTAATAAATAATTAATTTTATTCCGAAAATGAATTAAATAATAATATCCATATTTTTTGCAATCCACACTCAATTTATAATATCCAACCATCAATTTCAAAATCCGAATACACAGCAGCGATCGCGCACGAAAATTCTAAGAACCGGGTCAAAAATAATTTTTCTGTTTTTTTAAATTTTTATAAATGATAATATTTTAATAATTTCGGATTATAAAATAATATTATATTTTCAGAATTTCGAAGCACTTAAATAATTCAAAACTAAAATCCTTTTATGTCACATCAAGGCTTAACTTTAAATAACTTCTTTTAACCTTTAATTTAAACACACTTTAATATAAACCAACCTCTTAATCCACTTTATAATTAAATATACTAATCCACCCACATAAACTTACTTAATTTAAACTAAGCACACTTAGGGCATCATTAACACTCTAATCAAGATTTAGTGAGCTAAACTCACCCGATTAACGAACCGAGCAGACCAAAACGACGA
Source organism: Eucalyptus paniculata subsp. matutina (assembly GCA_017140255.1). Taxonomy (NCBI): domain Eukaryota; kingdom Viridiplantae; phylum Streptophyta; class Magnoliopsida; order Myrtales; family Myrtaceae; genus Eucalyptus; species Eucalyptus paniculata. The sequence continues at coordinate 34,323,696 of CM029442.1, read as the reverse complement.
GGACGACGAGGGGATCGACTTTCTCCAAAGCGGGCCAAGCATCCGGGCTCGGGAAGACGGCCAAAACGGCCCACGAAGGGGCTGCCATACCCATTTTCTTCTTCTCTGTTTGCTGCTGGTTGGGGTCGGGAGTGATCGGAGGAGTTGAACCGGACCTAGGCGAGGCTTCACGGTGGCCAGAGGTGGTCGGAGGGAGCTCTGGTGGGTCTCTACCGTCCCTCAAGACCACCGAACAGCAGCTGGCCAGGCGGTTCGTGGACGGCAGCTCGACTGGACGGGGGTGGACGGCGCGGCTGGGAAATCGCGGAGCTGCGACGGCGCATGGCGACGACGGCCTTGGCTCCGGTTGCGGTGGGATGAGGTTGCTGCTTCTGCGTTTGTTGTCTTCAAACGAAACAGAGAAGGAGAAGGGGGCGGAGGCACGCGGTCGATGCACGAACGGCGAGGTGCTCGAGCGGCGGCGCGTGGGCGGCGACGGTGGCGAGAGGCGTGCGACGACGGCTGCTGCTTCTTCTGGTCTTCGGTCTCCATGGAACCGAGCAGCCGAAGAAGGAAGATGGGGTTCGGTCGATAGAGGAGAGAGGGGAGGAAGAAGAGAGGGAGGAGAGAGAAGAAGGGGGGGCCAATTTCTTTTCTTTTTCCCTTTCTTTTTATCCAACAAATTGGCCCACCATGACATCACTTGATGATGTCATACTCCACTCACTCAAAACTCCCACAACCTTATTCCAATGGGTCCATTTTATTTTTCCGCCGGGGCATGAATTTTTGTACAATCAATTCTCCAATTCCACTCGATTCCCTTCCAATTGAATCAAATTGAAGTCCATAAAATTAATCCAATGTCACCACACTTCAATTAACATCTTCACTTGTCCATAGAACCAACTTAAGTCCTAATAGCAATACCAAAGGCGGGCCTACTAATTTTTCGGGTCAAATTAACCATTTTCTGATTTAATTGCTGAAAAACTCGGCTTGCATGAAAAATCTTCCGAAGATTAGTCAATATTCCTAAAATGATTTGTGACACACCCAGACTTCCAATTTCTGAATTCGATCTCAATTTCACGGTTAATTTCACTTTGGCACGATACTAGTGTGGCCCAACCTACCGGGTAGCCTTTAGAAATTTTCGTGTATTTGACCTGTGGTTGATCATCTCAAGCCACGATGTACATCTTTGAAACATTGGCGACTTTCGGTTGTCAGGGTAATCTTAAGATTTCAAATACGAACACAGGGTACCCAATCGATAGAAAAGTCGGTCCAGTGCCGATCGACAAGAATTGTGCGATCTGGTGGAGTCACCCACACTCGATCACATGCCCCTGTCGAGTCAACCTATCTCCGGTCTCTAATCGATTTTTATCTGTGCCGTAATGACCCTTGCAGATTAGCTCGGTCGAAATGTCGCTTCCTGGTCAAATTCTCGAGTCTGATGCATTAGAAACTCTTAACGGCTTCACCCGATAGACTAGTTTTCACATGAGTGGCCGATTCAAGGAACAGAACTATATACGTGCCAACGAAATACCTGTCTCAATTTATTGAAATAGGATTGGAAAATCGGGATGTCACACTCTGCACCAGCTACAAGGAGCAAGGAGGGTTTGCCATCATCGTTAAAGGGCAGAGGGTGGTCGTCTATGCTTGTCTCACAGATTTCGTGACTGTGCTGTCGCAGCACCAGACGTGGATCAAGAGGGTGAATCAGACACAGCCATTCGAGGCCATCTTCCAAGAGCACTACGACCAGGTTGACCACATATCAAAGCGCGTGAGATGCTCCTACGAGTGCTGGCACTATGCTAATACTAGCCAATGAGACCATCAAGCCCACACCACCTTCAGTCGGTGCCAGAATAAACATGGACTGCTTAGCCCAGTTGCGTTTTCACGTTATTTCTTTCCTTGTTGGTTTGATGTTGCTTTTGATTATGTGTGGTTGGATATGTAACATGCTTGTGTACTGTGCAGATCTTCGTGTACTCTGTCTGCAGACACCATGTGCAATGAACAAAAGCTTATATGATCTTAATATGGTTCATTACTTACATTCTCAGGCATATGAGATCAGACTTTCTAGTGATAACATCAAGAGCTTTTCATGTTATTTCCACAAGGTGTGACAATGTTTCGTTTTATCATCTCATCTTAGAGACCGGAATCCAAATTCAGCGCATGGAGAACTTTCTATTTGAGTGACGAAAGAAATTGTGAGCTCTCTAATTTTATCCTTCATACCATCGGGTATTTCAATAAACGTACTCTGGAGCCGTTCTCAATCTGGTGGAGCTGGGACTGACTCACTTACTGGACAGTTGATACTTCATTGAGGCCTTAAACCAAACATTTTGACAGTAAGGTAGGTTTCAACCCCTTTCAATCCCCTTTCTATAATAAAAAACAAAATTTACAGAGCTTCCTCTAGATTATAAGACTTCGATAACATACGAAAAATACTTCCTTTTTCATATTAATGCTTAAAATATTTTGAGCATATAAGTCAAAATTCTATATACAAGTCAGATTTGGACTTTGTCCCATCTTCAAATCTCATTGGGTGGAACTCAGATAGCCCCTGAGATGGCACGAGCGTGCTTCAGAACCCCAGCCTCTTCTTCTCCTTCACTTTCATCCTCATTCCGCAGACGGAATCTTGCCACCCGCTCAGGACTTGATACTGTAACAGTTGTGGGAGTTGACCAGTCAAAGAGTAAACAAAAATAAAATAAAATAAAGGGGAAAAAAAAGAAGAAAACCCACCACCTCAAAATGGACGATTAAGAGCTGCATAAAAGAAAGGTGGGCTTCGTCCATTGAACAAGAAAAGGAAAAAAAAAGGCAAAAAAGGAAAGAAACGTTAAGTCAACGAAGGAAAAGCAAAAAGGGAACAGTGGAATGCTTTAGCCCTTTTATGAAGCCGAGAGAGCGAAGGAGGAAAGTAAAAGAAGAAAGGGAGAAAGGAAAGAAAGAAAGAAAGAAGAGAAAGAGGAAGAAGGAAGATAAAGTACTTGCCACGGATGCCTCACCAAGTCAAGTCGACTTACAATCAGATTGGACAAATCGTCCATTTTGAGGTATTACAATGCTTGGTAAGTGCTCACACCCTTCATTTGTCCAATCTGATTAGTTTTGAGTTTAGGATTTGAAATTCGGAAGTATGCGAGATTTGAATTGTGAAGTCCAATTTTTGAGTAGCTGAACTGTGTATTTATATAGAAATGATAGTCTAGAGTGTTGTGAACCTGTAGAATTTTATGGATCTTGATTTGAGTTTACGGTTTGCTCGAAACACAATTTTCAAGTTTCCCATGCATGATGAACAGTGCACGTCCAGCAACTTCAGGGCCAGTATCTTGTCTATTTTCGGCTTGATTTTGAAATGGTTAAGTTGGAGTCCTTGTGGCATGTTGAAAGAGCTTCATGTTGACTCTAAGAACATTAGAAACGGAGTTTGTTGGAAAAGTGCAACAAAATTTTGCACTCAAAGTTCCGCGTTATGGGATAGTTTGAATAATCAATTTGGATATGCAATTTATTAACACATACATGTTGTTTTATCGACAAATAAGCATAATTTAGTCGAGCCATTAATTAAGATAGCATTTTACTTGGTTTTGATATTATTTTTCACTTATATTGTAAGAATGCAAGTTCGTTAATTAGGGTGAGCTTTATTATTTGGTTTAGGACATATCCAAGTAAGTGATGCTATATCTTCTATAAATTTAAAAAATCATGTCTCAATTAAAAGTGATATAGAATTGAGCAATGGAAGACATGCATGGCATTTTATTTATAAAAATGGAAGAAGATTATTGCATAAATCCAGATTGAGCATTTACTATCCTGTTGATTTTGAAATGGCATGGTGAAGCATTTCTAGAAATGGCTTATGGGTCAATTAGTATGCAATGGATGGAGAAAATTCTTCATGGAAAGAATTCTTTTGTTATGTTGTTATGTGTGATACATTTTGGTTTGCAAGGAATTAAAAAAGGCATTATTTGATATAACTTGAAATGATTATTTGTAAATGTATTGATTAAATGCTTTGCGAATCAATTGCCAAAAGCAATTGGTATGGATTTATGAAACGCTTGAAGAAACACATTCTATTTGATAAATTGAGTTGTGAAAGTTGATTCAATTCGGTTTGCAAAACTAGTCAATGAGATAAATTATGGTTTTGATTGTGAATTTGTTTTATAAAATGATATGAGAAATGTTTTACGCAAAAGTATTTACCATCAGATGGACTGAGTTATCAAAGTTTATATGATTGGTTTGTGAAATGTTCTGTGGACTATGAGATTGATTATGGATTGAATTTCTGTATATTGAAGCATGTGGGTTTAGTGCTCAAAATCGCTGTTAGCCCATAGAGGAGATTGTGAGTATGTATACCGAGTTTATGATATCATTCTAAGCTGAGCCACTGGCTTTATAGGTGGAGACCTTGCCAAGAGAGAAATCTTAATCGCCTTGTCATTAAGCATTGTGTCCTGACCATGGTTTGATAATGAGCGAAGATTGGACAATGGATGGATCATCGACATGTGGTTTTGTCATGTCCCAATCCTCGAGCGCGTGCCCATCCCTCAGTGGTCGACAAAATTGTGACGTCTCAGGACACACTGTCGACCCATTCATTTTAATGTACATGCGGAAGTAAATAAACAAATCCCCTGACAGCAACAACTTAGAATAGAAAAGCAAGAGAACAAATTCACAACCAAAACACTCTTATATAAACATACTGAGTCATGTACAAAAGTCTACAATCAAAAGACCTCAAAAGACTGACTCTCAAAATAAGCTGTCATCTCTGACCTACACCTCAGATCCACTCAACTCGGCTCCAGATCCTCCACTCTATGATCCTGAAAAGGATCGAGCCCACGATGGAGTGAGATATAAATCTCAGTGAGTTCATACTCTAAACCCCGATTAGAAGGGTAATACGCCTAGAGACGTCCTAACCACATAAGCACGCAACCATAGAGACTTACCTTGTGACATCCTAAAATTTGAATCCTCTGAGGGATGAATGAATACAAATTTCGTCAGTGCATTGTTGGTTGATCTCACTCAGAATTGATCACTCCTGAGATATTGACCTTGAGGGGAAATGCTAATAAGGACAAAACTCGTACGACTAAAGGACTCGACTTGAGAAAACGACTTGACCATGAAACTTACGTGAAGACGATCCTGTAGATAGGTAGGCTGATTTCAAGGACGACTGGGAGTCGATTCACGGATAGAACATAATGGAACGACGGGTGATTCTGTTTACCATTATCGAACCCGCGAACAACCCTATGTTGATCCTCAATATCCGTGTACTTTGAAATAAGAATCTATTCTCCATAATTTCATGTAGTCAAGGACGTCCATGTGTCGAGATGTCTTGAACGTGGTTTGACACGAGTCAGTCATGTGGGAATCCTCGGAGCTGCCCGTCAGTCTAGGTTGTACCCAAAATGGCATTAGGGCCAAATTGACATGGCATGAGAACTAAAGATTGGGCTTCGAATTATTGGGAATGTCTGGGATAGACATTAGATGAAGCTGGTTCAATAGTCGATAGAGCCAGTGAAGTCAAGCAATTGGAAAATGGATTTTCGGACTGAGAAAGTAAGCCCATGAGGACGTGGGCCAGGCCAAGCTAGTATGGGCCTAAGACAAACAAATGAGCCCATTGGACCTAAACTAACTATTCATCTTCTAAGCCCATGGACCAAATCTTAGCCATTTCAAGTCCAATCAATTTCTAAGCCCACTTCTATTCATGGCCAAGCCCAATTCCTAGGCCCATCCACTAATTTCAGCCCAAGGTTAGATTGGTAAATTGGTGCAAGGTGAAATGACTATTTTGCCCCAAAAAGCAAGTGGATAAGGGCAAAGGAGGAGAGAGAAAATGATGATGTCATGCATGGGGACTTGAAGCCAGCCTTAAATGGCTTTGATGAAGCCTTCACATCCCTCACTTCACTCTCTCTATCCCCTCACTCGGCTCTCCCTCGAGGGAGCTCTCTCTCTCTTAGTTCTCCTTCCTCCAGTTTTGCTCCCGTAGACCTTCCTCCAAATATTTGAGTTAATTGTTGGCTTCCCGGATGAATCAGCCTTCGTGCTACCCACCATTGTCTTCAAGAGATCCATACCGTGCAGAGGGACTTGGCCGTTTGCCGAAAAGATTCTCGAGCCATCCCGAATTCCGGCCAAAAGCCAACAACAGTCCAACCGCCTGAAACTATCCTGTTCCAGACTGACATTTGGCTAAAAACTCGAGTTAAAAGTGGTGTTCCTATGAGAATCAAGCTACGCTTCACCAACCACCATAAATAGGACTTCGATTCCGTACCGGAACACCCAATTTCTTATCGGAAAGATTCTCTGACCATCCTGAAATCCGGTGAAAAGCCACCGTCGGCTGGACCGCCCGATTCCACCCAGTTCCGCTTGGTTCACGATTTCGGCCTATTTTCTCCTATTTCGACCCTTCTTTCACCTAGCCCAGCTATGAGCCACTCCCTCTTGACCCCCAGGTGCTACTGGTTGCCAACCACCCCCTCACCGGAGCTCCGGCCAAACCATTCAACTTGTTTTCTCCTCCGGCAGGGCTGTTTTTCAGTGTTTTCAAAGGGAGTCCAAGTTGTGGTTGCTGTGTTGAGCTTGGGACAGTCTTGGGTCGTCATGGTAGAGGTCCTGGATTGTCGCCTCCGTTGTCGCTGCCGTGTCGGTGTCTCCAGCTCACTTAACGGGTGAGTTTGACTCGAATCCTTTGATTAGAGCCTAAACTTGCTAAAGGTTAGTTTAATTAGTGTTAATTCTAGTTTAGGTGATTTAATTAGGTTGTATTAGTCCTAAGATAGGTTGTTAGATTAATGGTTAATATCAATTTAGCTTAATTTTACTTTATTAGCTTAATGATGCTTATGTGGTTAATTAAGCATGTTTAGTTTAATTGATTGATTTCCTTAATTTAATGATTGTTTTAATGATTTCTGAATTTAATTTATGGTTTATTAAATTCTGGGAAATTACTGTTCACACGACACTATTCACGATTTACTGTTCACGAGGTATTGTTCACGAGTTACTGTTCACAAAACACTGTTCGCCCGAGAATGAAAAGTGTCTAATTTCATGTGTGTTTAATCCTATGAAATGATTGGATGTGCTATTGCATAAACATCCGCATGAATTGAGTGATGATTTGGGCAATTGTGTGGTGATTCGAAAATTGGTATTTAATTAGAAAATACCGGGTGTCGGGTTTTGACACCAAAAATGAATTTTAGATATTATATCAAATAGTAGGGTTTGAAAAAGGAAGTTATTAGCTTTTTTTGTTGAAATGATGTGTACCCACACACGACTACTTTCTTGGAGGTTTTTAATACGAAGGAAAGAGGCTAGGATTACTATTTTAATCGAGGCATTTGAGTGAAATGCAAGGTATCCTGAGCCGACATTGAATGGTATGTGTTGGTTAATGTGGAACTGTCCTAAGCTGTTGAACTGGACTTGCCTCTATATGGAGGGCCCCATACAGCAGGCTCAGGTCGCAGTTGATTCTAGGCCTATGCTCCTTCAGGAATGCCATTGACGTAGTAACGAAGCCGTGCTCTAAGGTGGGGAGGCAATGCCTGGCTAAATGCCAGTAGATAGCCGAACTACGAGTAGGCTATGCTTGTGTGTGGTAATGATTAATAGCCAAACTACGAGTAAGCTATGCCTGTGTGTGGCAATGATTAATAACTGGAAAGCATGATTGATTGAGATCGATGCGTCTTATTATGGGGTAAAATTGTGTGGTATGGTATGAGACGCATCATAACGGTTTTATCCTATAATCGGGACACGTGTGATGAATTGATGTGCAATGAGTGGTGCACTGATGTGTAAGTGTGACATCCCGATTTTCCGATTCTATTTTCAATTAATTGAGACGGGCATTTCATTGGCACGCATATAGTTCTTTTCCTTGAGTTGGCCACTCATGTGGAAACTAGTATATCGGGTGAAGCTGTTAAGAGTTTCTAATGCATCAGACTCGAGAATTTGACCAGGAAGCGATCTTTCGACCAAGCTAATCTGCAAGGGTCATTACGGCACAATTAAAAATCGATTAGAGATCGGAGATAGGTCGACTCGATAGAGGCATGTGATCGAGCGTGGGTGATTCCATCAGATCGCACAATCCTTATCGATCGGCACTGGGCCGACTTTTCTGTCGATTGGGTACCCTGTGTTCATATTTGAAACCTTGAGATTACCCCGACAACCGAAGATCGCCAATGTTTCAAAGATGTACATTGTGGCTTGAGATGATCAACCACAAGTCAAATGCATGAAAATTTCTAAAGGCTACCCGGTAGGTTAGGCCGCGCTAGTATCATGCCAAAGTGAAATTAACCGTGAAATTGAGATCGAATTCAGAAATTGGAAGTCTGGGTATGTCACAAATCATTTTAGGAACATTGACTAATCTTCGGAAGAGTTTTCATGTAATCATAATTTTTCAGAAATTAAATCGAGAGAATGGCTATCTTGGCTCAAGAAATTAGTAGGCCTGCCTTTGGCCTTGCTTTTAGGACTTAAGTTGGTGCTATGGACAAGTGAAGATGTGAATTGAAGTGTGGTGACATTGGATTAATTTTATGGACTTCAATTGGACTCAATTGGGAGAGGATTGAATGGAATTAAAGAAATTAATGTACAAAGTTTCATGCCCCGACGGAAAAATAAAATGGACCCATTGGAGAAAGGTTGTGGGAGATAGTGGAGTGTGACATCATCCATGAGGTCATGGTGGGCCACTTTTGTTGGATTAAAGAAAAAGAAAAAGAAAAGAAATGGCCCCCATCCTTCTCTCTCCTCTCTTCCTCTCTCCCGTTGCCTCTCTCCTCCATCTTCATTGTGCGAAGACTAGAAAAAATTGGTAGAGAAGAAGCTAGAGCAGCCATGGCCGGCCACCCGCTCGCACGCCGTCTCGCCGCCGCCGCCGTGCGTCCGTCCCGCGCCACCCGCACGCACTCGCCGGCCCGCCGTCGCGCCGTCTTCGCCTCTTCGCTCCGCCTCAGCTCGCGTCGCGCTGCTGCATCAGCTCGTGCCGGAGCCGTTCGACCACCTCCGGCTGCCGTTCGGGTCCCGCCTTAGTCCGGTTCGACCCCTCAACCTTCCCCGATCCTTCCCCATCTCATCCAAGCTCCGGATCTACCCTTCCTCGGCCTCAAATCGCAATGGACAATAGCTGGAAAAAAATGGGTATGCAACGGACGTTTGGCCCGTTTTGGCCGCCTTCCCGAGCCCGGATGCTCGGCCCACCTTGAGAAAAGTCGATCCTCGCGTTGTCCTCGTCATTTTGGTTCGCTCGGCTCGTTAATCCGGTGAGTTTAACTCACTAAATCTTGATTAGAGTATTAATGATGCCCTAAGTGTGCTTAGTTTAAATTAAGTAAGTTTATGTGGGTGGATTAGTATATTTAATTATAAATTGGATTAAGAGGTTGGTTTATGTTAAAGTGTGTTTAAATTAAAGGTTAAAAGAAGTTATTTAAAGTTAAGCCTTGATGTGACATAAAAAGGATTTTAGTTTTGAATTATTTAAGTGCTTCGAAATTCTGGAAAATATAATATTATTTTATAATCCGAAATTATTTAAATATTATTAAAAAAAACGAAAAAATTATTTTTGACCCCGGTTGCTCAGAATTTCGTGCCGATCGTTGTTGTGTATTCGGATTTTGAAATTGATGGTTGGATATTATAAATTGAGTGTGGATTGCGAAAAATATGGATATTATTATTTAATTAAATTTCGGAATAAAATTAATTATTTATTAAAATTCGAAAATTTAAATCGAGACCCTAAACTCTCAAAATTTTGTGCCGATCGCTGCTGTATATTTAGAATTTGAATTTGATGATTGATTGTGGCAAATTGAGTGTTGATTGTGATAAATATGGATTTTATTCATAAAATCCCAAGTGTCGAGTTCGGCATTCAAATTTGATTGTTAATGGCTAATATCGTAATTGGATTATGTGAGTGAAATGTAAATTATCCAAGGATCAGTATCGAATTGTGGTGTGCTAGTTGAAAGGCTCGGGTCGCAGTAGTGGCTAGGCCGACTGGATCCTTATTCTTCTAGAATGCCGTCAAGAGAATGACGTGGCTTGGTTGCAGTAGTGGCGGGACCGACTGGACCTTTATTCTTCTAGAAATGCCGTCGATAGAATGACGTGGCTTGGTCGCAGTAGTGGCGGGATCGACTGGACCTTCATTCTTCTAGAAATGCCGTCGATAGAATGACGTGACTTGGTCGCAGTAATGGCGGGACCGACTGGACCTTTATTCTTCTAGAAATGCCGTAATGTTAGTAGATATCCGACCTGCGAGTAGGCTATGCCCTTGTGTGGCAGTGAATAATAATTGGAATGCGTGCTAAGTGCGATCGTGATTTATATGAAAGTGATGGCGTTCCAATTGTTTGAATTATTATTACTACCTGAGATTGTGTGATACAAATTGTGCTAACCTGCAGGAAGAAATTGAGGCGAGGTAAGTTCTCTGTGTGATGTGGCTAGGCCACCCTTGGGCGTATTTTCTTTCTAATAGGGGTTTAGGGGGTTGAACTTGCTGAGACGTTGTCTCAGTGGTTATTGAATAACCATTTCAGGTCCCTGGTGGACGGAGCGGCTAGATAGCTTTGGTTGGCCTTGAGGAGTTGGAGAGGTGAAGTCATAAGGATTGGAGATCGTGTACGACTTGTAGGTCGTAGGATAACCTCTTTTTAAGAGCCAGTCTTTTGTAGACTGTTGGCCGTAAACTTCTGTTTGTAATTCTATTGAATTATGTTTAAGTGTTATGTTGTGATTTTGCTTTCTGCTTTTCTATCCTGTATTTCATTGTCAGGGGTTTATAATACGTTCTGCTTGCGCAATAATAAATGAATGGGGTCGGCGATACCACCTGGGAATGTCGCAATTGCATGACCATGGTGGGACGTTGGCACACTCGAGGTTCGGGGCGTGACAGTAAGAACACATGAGAATCATGGCATTGTTAGTTCCGGTCATGCATGAGTTGAGCACATTATTTATGGCACGCACGCATGAATCGATAACGTATAGGGTGTGGCAATGGCTAGGTGAGATCGCTTGTGATGCGACTCGCGTGTGACTGATGAGCTGCATCATCTAATGGCCATGTGCATTGCATGTATTGTGCTGAGATATAACGTGCAGGGTATGGCATGCCGGGTAAGATTGTATGCAAACCGACTATTGATTGTTGGTTGTTTGCTTGCTTATAGGGTGGTTCTGAGGAGATACCCTAAGTTGAGTTGGTGTTTTAATCGGGGGATTAGGAGGAGGACTCGCTGATTTTTATATCTCACTAGTTATTGTATAACCATTTTCAAGTCCCTAGTGTGAAAAACCTGGAGCTTGTAGCAGAAGGGTCAAGTGCATAAGTGGCTTAGTAGATATTTATGAGAAAGACCATTTGTATAAGCTCGAGATGTTTATGAATGTGTATTTTGACTTTAAAATTGTTGTCCTACTTTTCTATCCCATGTTTGTTGAGGTCGAGATATTAGTAATTCCCTTCCACATGTGCAATAAAAATGAAAGGTTGGCGACGAGTCCTAGGAACGTCGCAAATTTCTATCGACCACTGAGGGATGTGCACACGCTCGAGGGTCGAGGCGTGACATCCCCATTTAGTGGTATCAGAGCATGGTTAGAGTTTGGAGTGATAAGTTACGATGGGTTTCGAGATAATGAGTAGGAAAGCCTGTGATTGGCTAGCTGATTAATAGTTGTTTTGTGTGGGTAACTCAATTTTCCTAATTCGATGAGGAATTGGAAAGCAAGTTCTGTGGAGATCCTGTAGAATGAGTGATCTAGATTTGAGGATTCCTCGAAAGAGGATTTTTGCGTTTGTCACTCGAGGTAGAATGTCGACTAGAGTCAATACCTGAGGTAAAGCGCAGGCTGAGGCCAACGCGAGTAAGAGAGTACCGCCTTAGGCTAGTATTGGTGTCGCAGCACCTGATGATCCTAGATTAGATAGGATCGTGTAGGCGCTTGGGTCTTTGGGATTTTTGATGGGGCAGCAAGTTTAGAATCAAGCTGCCGTTGCCGCTGCTGCAGCCGCACCTGCTAAAGTCCAACTTGGGATTGTGATCCGACCGGGGGGGGGGGAGACCGATGCACGAGATGATAGAGTGGTTCTTGAGACTTAGGCTACCAAGGTTCAGTAGTGTTGGAAACTCTATGATTGTGATGCTTTGGTTAAGGGATTTTGTGTCACGCCCCAAACCTCGAGCGTGCCAACATCTCACCATGGCCATGCAAATGCGACATTCCCAGGTAGTGTCGCTGACCCCATTCATTTATTATTGCGCAAGTGGAACATATTATAAAACCCCTAACAATGAAATATGGGATAGAAAAGCAGGAAGCAAAACTACAACATAACACTTTCATAATTCAACAGAATTACAAACGGAGGTCTACGGCCAAAACACTACAAAAGACCAGCTCTTAAAAATGAACTGTCCTACAACCTATAAGTCGGACACGTTCTCCAATCCTTATGACTTGACCTCTGCAACTCCTCAAAGCCAACCAAAACTATTTAGCCGCTCCGTCCACCAGGGACTTGAAATTGTAATCCCCAAACCGGGATGAGACAATGTCTCAGCAAGTTCAACCCCCTAAACCCTTATTAGAAAGAAAATACGCCCCGGGTGGCCTAGCCACATCACACAAAAGACTTACCTCGTATTAATTCATTCCTGTAGATTAACACGATTTGAATTACACAATCTCAGGTAGTAATAATAATTCAAACAATTGGAACGCCATTACTTTCATATAAATCACAATCGCACTTAGCACGCATTCCAATTATTATTCACTACCACACAATAGCATAGCCTACTCGCAGTTCGGCTATCTACTGTCATTAATGCCAGGCATCGCCTCCCCCTTTGGAGCATAGCTTCGTCACTACGTCGACGGCATTCCCGAAGGAGCATCGTCTCCCCCCTTGGAGCACGGCTTCATCACTATGTTGACGACATTCCCGAAGGAGCATCGATCCAATCGGCCCAACCTCTACTGCGACCGGCATCCACCGCGTGGGCATCCCATATAGGGGCAAGTCTGGCTCAATAGCCCAGAACGATTCCTCTTAATTATCACACAGCCAAATCATACTCAGCCCCAGGACACTTTGCATTTCACTCAATACATCCACTTAAAATAGTGATCCCAGCCATTTTTCTTCATATTAAAAATATTCCAGAAACTACTCACGTGTATGGGGGCACGCTAATTTCGAACCAGAAAGTCAATATCTCACTTTTTCAAACCCCACTATTTAATATAATCATTAAAATCCAATTTTTGTATCAAAACCCGACACTTGGGTTTTTATGAATAAAATCCCTATTTATCACAATCAACACTCAATTTGCCACATCCATTCATCAAATTCAAATTCTAAATGCATAGTAGCGATCAGCATGAAATTCTGAGAAAATAAGGTTCCAAAATAATTTTCAGAATTTATTAAATAATTAAATTTATTCCAAAAATTAATTAAATAATAATATCCCTATCTTTCACGATCCACACTCAATTTATAATATCCAATCATCAATTTCAAAATCTGACTACACAGCAGCGACGACACGAAATTATGAGAATTTAGGTCCTAACAAAATTTTCGGAATTTAATAAATAATTAAATTTATTCCAAAAATAATTAAATAATTTCGAATAATAATATATTATTAAATTATTTAATAATTTCGAAATATTTAAATAACTCAAAAGTAAATTCCTTTATGTCAAATCAAGGCTTATTCTAAATAAACCTACTTACTCTTAATTAAGCACACTTTAAATTAAAACACCACCTTAATCTAATCTATTCTTAAATAACCTAAACTAACAACCTAATAATACTTAACATAAACTAAACCTCCCTAAGCATAATTAACCCTCTAAGCGAGGTTTAGTGAGCTAAACTCACAGGATTAGTGAGCCGAGTGGACCAAAACGATGAGGACAACGTGAGGATCGACTTTCCTCAAGGCGGGCCAAGCATCCGGGGCCGAGAAACCGGTCAAAACGGGCCAAACGTCCGCTGCCACACCCATTTTTCTCCTCTCTACTCGCTGCTAGTTGAGACCGGAAAAGGGCCGATCTGAGGCCGATTGGAGTTGGGAATGGGTGGAGGAGCTGAATCGGGCCTAGGCGGGGCTTAACGGTGGCCGGAGGCGGTGGAGGAAGCTTCGGCGATTCCTGCACGAGTTGGACAGCAACTTGGGATGTCGGCCAAACTAGGGACAACGCAGCTAAAGGCGGAGACGCACGAGCGGCGCTCGACGGCGTGCAGCAATGACGACGACTTCAGCTCCGGTTGCTTGCTGCGGCAACGAGGGGGACCTACTGCTTCGACTTGCTCTGATCTTCGCACAACAAGGGCACCGAACATCAAAAAGAGGACAAAGGAGAGAAGCAGAGGTGCGCGTGGGCTGAGCAACGGCGTGAGGCGGCGATGACTCCGACTGTGGCTGCAATGGCTGCTGGTTCCGATCCCAAGCTTCTTCGATTGCTGGGTTTCGAACGGCAAGAAGAAATCAAGGAGAGAGTAAGGGGGGCAATTTCTTTTCTTTTTCTCTTTCTTTAATCCAACAAAATGGCCCACCATGACATCACTTGATTATGTCATACTCCACTCACTCAAAACTCCCACAACCTTATTCCAATGGGCTCAATTTTATTTTCCGCCAGGGCATAAAATCTTGTTCAACAAATTCTTCAATTCCACTTGATTCTCTTCCAATTGAGTCAAATTGAAGTTTATAAAATTAATCTAATGTCACCACACTTCAATTCACATCTTCACTTGTCCATAAAACCAACTTAAGTCCTAAAAGCAAGACCAAAGGCGGGCCTATTATTTTCTCGAGCCAAAATAGCTATTCTTTGATTTAATTTCTGAAAAATTCTAATTACATGAAAAATCTTCCGAAGATGAGTCAATGATCCTGAAATGATTTGTGACACACCCTGACTTCCAATTTCTGAATTCGATCTCGATTCCACGGTTAATTTCACTTTGGCACGATACTAACGCAACCCAACTTACCGGGTAGACTTTAGAAATTTTCATGCATTTGACTTGTGGTTGATCATCTCAAGCCACAATGTACATCTTTGAAACATTGGCGACTTTAGGTTGTCGGGGTAATCTCAAGGTCTCAAATACAAACACAGGGTACCCAATCGATAGAAAAGTCAGTCTAGTGCCGATCGACAAGAATTGTGCGATCTAGTGGAATCACCCACACCTGATCACATGGCGCTGTTGAGTCAACCTATCTCCGATCTCTAATCGATTTTTAATTGTGCCGCAATGACCCTTGCAAATTAGCTCGGTTGAAAGATCGCTTCCTAGTCAAATTCTCAAGTCTGATGCATTAGAATTTCTTAATGGCTTCACTTAATAGACTAATTTTCACATGAGTGGCCAACTCAAGGAAAAGAACTATATGCGTGCCAACGAAATGCCCGTCTTAATTTATTGAAAATAGAATTGGAAAATTGAGATGTCACATTTTGAGAAGACCTTCATAGTGTTGAGGTGTTCAGAAGAAGATCGAGTACTTTCGGCGGCTTATCAGCTTCAAGGTAACGCCGATACGTGGTGGGAAGCAACTTAAGGAAGAGTGTTCCCTAAAGGCACAACTTAGACTTAGGGTGCATTTTTGTGAGACTTTTAATGGAAAGTACTTCTAAAATAGTGTGAGAGAGTCCAAGATGGCAGAGTTCCAATGGTTTCACTAGAATCAGATGCCTGTGTATCAAGTATGCACTAAGGTTGGTAGAGGACCCTATGGATAGGGCAAGACAGTTTAGGAGTGGCTTGAAGCCAGAGTTGAAAGATCAGTTGGCGCTCTTGAAATTAAAAGAGCTTTGATTTGATGTATGAAAAGGCACAAATGATAGAAAAGAACATGATTGATAGCGCGACCGCATCTGGCTCGCAGTTTGCGCCTAACCGAGATAATCATCGGTTTAGAAAGAGACTGATGATGGTAAGAAGGAATCCCATCCCACCCAATAGAAAAAACTACGTAGGGAAGTCGACACCCAATGCCATGGGAGTCTGTCAGGTATGTGGAAGGAGACATGGGAATCTCCCATGGCCTTTGATGACAGGAACTTGCTACAGATGTAACCAGCATGGGCAACGGGTGAAGGATTGTCCGCTCAGACCGATGGGACAAAATAGAGGAAATACACCGTAGACAAAACGCCACTAGGATGGCAAATGGGACAAAACTAAACCGAGCTATGCACCAAAAGGAAGGATAGTGGTTTTGGGATGATTTGATCAGTGTGGCATAGTAGGAAATATGGTCAAGTTGGTAGAACTTTTGTTTGTGAATGAGGTTGTGGAAGAAAAAAATCACTGGTAGAACTTTGAGGTTGTAAATGAAAAAAGATTGGCTCAAATAGCATCTTCTTGTAATGAATCGTTGTTATACAGTAATTCAGTTTAACCAGTTGACTTGAGAAAGTTTCGAGCTTATAAAAAATCGAGAAGGATCCTTGTGTATTATAATGTCATCATTTAAGACAACTTGGTGATTGGATGTGGATTGCCAATGTTATTTGGCAACTGTAGTGGGTATGACAGTTAAGGAACCAAAAGTAGAGAGCATCGCCATCATGCGAAAGTTTCTGATGCGTTTCCTGAGGAATCATTCGGTTTGCTCCTAGAAAGGAAGATTGAGTCATGATAGTGTTTATCAACGACATCTGGGTATACTCTAGAAGTCTAGAGGGGTATGAAAGATGTTTAAGGGCAGTGCTTCAGACCTTGCAAGAACATGGATGGGATTTCTATGAACCTAACCAAAACTAAAGCCGTGATCAATTGGCCAAGATTGATAATAGTGGCAGAAATCAGAAGTTTCTTAGGGTTAACAGGTTTTATAGACAGGTCCGTGATGAGATTTTTAGCAATAGCTATGCCTCTGACTAGATTGTTGAAAAAGACAGAGAAGTCCGTAGGGACAAATAGGTGTAAGTGTAGTTTTAAAGAGCTTAAGCAGAAGCTGACTACCGCACTGGTGCTGACAATTTCAGCTGGTTCTAGAAGACTTTATATAGCCTTTAGAGTCTCCCGAGTGGTAGTGGAACACATTACGATGGATCTTGTAAAGGGATTACCGAGAAGTCATTCGACATCGTCAAGGGCATTCGAAAAAGTATGAACCGGACCCAACTCACGTAAGGGACTTTGAAGGAACTGAAGGTGCTGATGCAGGAATTATTGGATAAAGGATTTGTACATCCTAGTGCATCACCTTGGGGGAGCACCAGTTCGGTTTGTGAGAAGGAAAGATGGGTCATTGCGCCTTTGCATCGACTACCGGTAACTCAATCGGGTGACAATCAAGAACGAGTATCAGTTGCCAAGAATTGACAATCTATTTGATTGGTTACCGAGAGCTTCGATGTTCTCACAGGTTGACCTGAGTATGGGTCATCATTAGTTTAGGATTAAGAAAGAATTGAACAAGAGACGGTGTCATCAAATGGAACGTCTCAAAGACTATGATTGCAATCTCCTGTATCACCCCGAAGAAGCTAGTAAAGTTACAGATGCGTTGAATCAAAAGTGATCGATTGCGCAGATGGTGACTCAGGAGTGGACTATACTTGAATGAGCTGGAGATTCAATTTCAAATCTGAGGTAAGCCGCATTTGTCTTATGGCCATACTCAGAATTGAATCGGAAGTACAGCTAAAATTCAAGACGTTGCAGTTGACCGATCCTAATATCTAGAGAATTTTATAGGAAGAGAAAGAAGGTAGAATGGCTGATTTGCAAGCTACCGTGGACGAAGCACTAAAATTTTGTGGGTGATTGGTTGTACCCATCGATGCGAAGCTTGAGGAAGAAATATTGTCAGAAGCATTGTAGCAGTTATCAGCAGACTGCCCAGAGGGCACAGTTTGAAGTACGGTATGGCAGAGAGTGCAGAACTCTAGTTTGTTGGGATAAAATCAGAGTGCAGAGGGTTACAGATCCAAAGGTTAGTTCAGTGATTAGTGAATTCAGTTACAGTCATCAGAGACAGATTAAAGATTGCTTAGAGCCGCCAGAAAAGTTGGCAAGAAATGTGTCAAAGACCTTTGGAATTTTAAGTAAGGAAGTATATTTTTTTGTGGATGTCGCCTATGGTAAGGATAACGAATTTTGTTAAGAATGGGAAATGATTTGGCAACACTGAGAGTGTTGGATAGCAGTATGAGGCGGAATGAAAGACTTGGGAAAGTGAAGAATCATTGAGATGACAATACCCCCACTATTTTGAAGAAGAACATTGAATGGTTTAAATTTCGAGGACGAAATGTTTATAAGAGGGAAAGAGTTGTAACATCCTGAAATTCGAGTCCTCTGAGGGATGAATGAATGCGAATTTCGTCAATGCATTATTGGTTGATTTCACTCGGAATTGATCACTCTTGAGATACTGACCTTGAGGGGAAAGGCTAATGAGGTCAGAACTTGTATGACTAAAGGACTCGACCTGGGAAAACGACTTGACCATGAGACTTGCGTGAGGACAATCTGGTAGATAGGCAAGCCGATATTAAGGACGACTGGGAGTCGATTCGCGGAAAGAACATAATGGAATGATGAGTGATTCCGTTTACTGTTATCGAACCCTCGAACGACCCTATGTTGATCCTCAGTAATCGTGTACTTTGAAATAAGAATCTATCATCCGTAATTTCATGTAGTCAAGGACGTCAATATGTCAAGATGTCTTCAACGTGGTTTGACACGAGTCGATCATGCGGGAATCCTCGGAGCCACCCGTCAGTCTGAGTTGTACCCAAAATGGCAATAGGGCGAAATTGACATGGGTTCGAATTATCGAGAATGTTCGGGACAGACATTAGATGAAGCTGCTTCAACAGTCGACAGAGCTAGTGAAGCCAAGCAAAGCCGAGCAATTGGAAAAGGGATTTCCTGATTGAGAAAGTAAGCCCGTGAGGATGTGGGCTGAGACAAGCTAGTATGGGCCTAAGACAAACAAATGAGCCCATTGGGCCTAAACTAACTATTCATCTTCTAAGCCCATGGACCAAATCTTAGCCATTTCAAGCCCAATCAATTTCTAAGCCCACTTCTATTCATAGCCAAGCCCAATTCCTAAGCTCATCCACCAATTTCATCCCAAGGTTAGATTGGTAAATTGGTGCAAGGTTAAATGACTATTTTGCCCCCAAAAGCAAGTGGATAAGGGCAAAGAAGGAGAGAGAAAATGATGATGTCATGCATGGGGACTTGAAGCCAGCCTTAAATGGCTTTGATGAGGCCTTCACATCCCTCACTTCACTCTCTCTCTCTCCCCTCATTCGGCTCTCCCTTGATAGAGCTCTCTCTCTCTCTTCATTCTCCTTCCTCTAGTTTTGCTCCTGCAGACCTTCCTCCAAAGATCCAAGTTGATTGTTGGCTTCTCGGATGAATCAGCCTTTGTGCTACCCATCATTGTCTTTTGGAGATCCATACTGTGCAGAAGGACTTGGCCGTTTGCCAAAACAACTCTCCGGCCATCATGAATTCCAGCCAGAAGCTAGCAGTAGTCCGACCGCTTGAAACTGTCCTACTCTAGCTGACCTTTCATCAAAAACTTGAGTTAAAAGTGGTCTTCTCATAAGAATCGAGCTACACTCCACCCACCACCATTAAGAGAACTTCGAGTCCATACCGGAGCACCCAACCACTCGCTGGAACAATTCTTCGGCCATCCCAAAATCCGGCGACAAGCCACCGACCACCGAACGGCCTGATTTCGCTTAATTCCACCTGGTTCGCGATTTCAGCCCGTTTTCTCCCATTCTGATCCTTCTTTCACCTAGCCCAGTTACCACCCACTTCCCCTTGACCCCCAGGTGCTGCTGGTTGCCAGCCACCCCCTCACCGGAGCTCCGGCCAAGCCGTTTAACTTGTTTTCTCCTCAAACAGGGCTGTTTTTCAGTGTTTTCAGAGGGATTCCGAACTGTAGTTTTTGTGTTGAGCTTGGGACCATCTTGGATCATCGTTGTAGAGGTCTCGAAGTGTCGCCTCCATCGTCACCGCCGCATCGGTGTCTCCGGCCCGCTTAACGAGTGAGTTTAACTATAATCCTTTTATTAGAGCCTAAACTTGCTTAGGGTTAGTTTAATTAGTGTTAATTCTAGTTTAGGTGATTTAATTACATTGTATTAGTCCTAAGATAGGTGGTTAGATTAATAGTTAAGATTAGTTTAGCTTAATTTTACTTTATTAGCTTAATGATGCTTATGTGGTTAATTAAGCATGTTTAGTTTAATTGATTGATTTCCTTAATTTAATGATTTTTTTAATGATTTCTGAATTTAATTTATGGTTTATTAAATTCTGAAAATTTGCTGTTCACGCGACACTATTCACGATTTACTGTTTACGAGGTACTGTTCACAAAACACCATTCACCCGAGAATGAAAAGTGTCTAATTTCATGTGTGTTTAATCCTATGAAGTGATTAGATGTGTTATTGCATAAACATCCGCATGAATTGAGTGATGATTTGTGCAATTATGTGGTGATTGCAAAATTGGTATTTAATTAGAAAATACTGAGTGTCGGGTTTTGACACCAAAAACGATTTTAGATATTATATCAAACAGTGGGGTTTGAAAAAGAAAGTTATTAGGTTTTCTTGTTGGAATGACATATACCCACACACAACTACTTTCTCAGATATTTTTTAATACGAATGAAAGAGGCTAGGATTACTATTTTAATGAAGGCATTTAAGTGAAATGCAAGGTATCCTAGGTCGACATTGAATGGTCGTGTGTTGGTTAATGTGGAATTGTCTTAAGCTGTTAAGTTGGGGTTGCCCCTATATCGAAGGCCCCATACAACGGGCTCAGGTCGCAGTTGATTCTGGGCCTATGCTCCTTCTCAAACATTGTCGACGTAATAACGAAGCTGCACTCGAAGGTGTGGAGGCAATGTCTGGCTAAATGCCAATAGATAGCCGAATTGCAAGTAGGTTATGCCCGTGTGTGGCAATGATTAATAGTCGAACTACGAGTAGGCTATGCCCGTGTGTGGCAGTGATTAATAATTGGAATGCATGATTGATTGAGATCGCTTTATTTTATTACGGGGTAAAATTGTGTGGCATGGTATGGGACGTGTCATAATGGTTTTATCCTATAATCGGGACGCGTGTGATGAATTGATGCGCACTGAGTGGCGCATTGATGTGCAAGAATGCATGAGAATCATGGCATCGTTGGTTCCAGTCATGCATGAGTTGAGTACATTATTTATGGCACGCACGCATGAATCGATAACGTGTAGGGTGTGGCAATGGCTAGGTGAGATCGCTTGTGACGCGACTCGCCTGTAACTGAGGAGTTACAACATCTAATGGCCATGTGCATTGCATGTATTGTACTAAGATATAACGTGCAGGGTATGGCATGCCGGTAAGATTGCATGCAAAACGACTATTGATTGTTGGTTGTTTGCTTGCTTATGAGGTGGTTCTGAAGAGATACCCCGAGTTGAGTTGGTGTTCTAATCGAGCGATTAGGGGGAGGACTCGCTGAGATTTATATTTCACTGGTTATTGTATAACCATTTTCAAGTCCTTAGTGTGAAGAACCCGAAGCTTGAACCAAAAGGGTCAGGAGCATAAGTGACTGAGTAAATCTTTATGAGAAAGACCTTTTGTATAAGCTTGAGGTGTTTATGAATGTGTATTTTGACTTTGAAATTATTGTCCTGCTTTTCTATCCCATGTTTGTTGAGTCAGAGGATTAGTAATTATCTTTTGCATGTGCAATAAAAATGAAAGGTCGGCGATGAGTCTTGGTAACGTCACAAATTTCTATTGACCACCGAGGGATGTGCGCGCGCTCGAGGTTCGAGGCGTGACATATCTCGCCTCAGATCTTCCCTGCATGTCAGCACAATTTATAATTCACACAGTCATAAACATGAGTAGGAGTCAAACACAAACAATAGGAACGCCACACTCCATTTTAACCAAGCACGGGGGTCTTAATTATAGGACCAAATTGTTATGACAAGTCCCATACCGTGTCACATAATATTTTGTCCCATAATCTGACACATTCAACTCAATTAATCATGTGTTCCTAGTTTTGATCTCGGCTTATAGCACGGCCTGTTCGCTGTTCAATGGTCTTCTGGTATAGCCAGGCGTCGTCTCGTCCTATTGAGCACGACTATGTCTTTCTTAGACGACTTTCATGAAAGAACATGGGTCTAGAATCTACTGTGACCCACTTCCGTTATCCAAGGGCATCCCACATAAGGGTAACATTCGGCGTAAACGCTCACGACAGGTTCTCATAATTCACACACGATCGCTTAAACACGTCCAAGGACATTGTGCTTTGCACACCAATTCCTCAATTAAAATAATGAACTTTGCCTATTTCCTTCGTATTAAAAACACCCGATAAAAATAATCACGTGTGGATATACGATCAAATCAAACCCGAAAAGGTGATATCATCCAATTTAAAAATCCAATTGTTTTATATAGTATATAAAATCATTTTTAGTGTTAAAACCCGACATTAGGGATTTTCTAAATAAATATTGAAATAATTTTGGAATAAATAACCAAAATTCTAATCACCACTCAATTTGCACAAATTAACACCCAACTGCATAAACTAAACACATTGTAATCAACACGAAATTTCGGTCATCGGCTATCCCGGTCTAATTTCTAGAAAATTATAAATAATTACCAAAATTACCAAGATTAATTAAATAAATCAATTTAAATACCAAAAATACTAACTTTGGCCGAAAATGCTTAACCACCTAAAACGGTCGGAAAAATTCCCAAACCTATCTAGATAAATAGTACATCCTATCTAGTCTTTAATTAATCTAATCTAACCACCTAACATGCATAATTGAAAAATTAAATCACTAATCTAATCTAACTAACCACCTAATCCCTAATTAACTTAAACTAATCAACCCTTCAGCATAATTAACTTCCTAAACAAAGTGAGTAAACTCACCGATTTAACGATTCGGTGAGTCCACGGTGACGACGATGTGGAGGCGGGCGACAAATGATGTGAATCGTTGTGGAAGGATCGTTCTACGAAGGCCCAAATGGTGCGAATTGCAAACCTCGACCTCCAATCAAACTTGTGATTGGCAACCTCGGTATGAACATGACCTGTTGACGAACACGTGTCAACCAACCAACGTTATAGACGCCACGAGCAAAAGAATTCGCTATCTTGCTCGATAAGTCGAAGAGAATCTTGATTAGGTCAAGTCCTCAAAAGAACAGTAAAAAGAGAACCTCTCAATTCTTTTCCTCAAAAATAAAATATATCTGTCCTCAAAGAAATTTGGCAAATCCTTTATATAGGCTGCCACACAAACTCTAAAAACCAACCCTAAAAATCTAATGCGTTATATTTTAAAATATTCCTATTTTAGAATATTCTTAAACAAGAATATATATATATATTGACTTGGTCAATTATTTGGTGACAAGATAATTAAATTGCACCAAGATTTCCAAGATTCTTCAAGATTTGATCCAAGGTCATCTTCACGCCAAAGATCATGAACCATGACGCCAACAGCTTGCTTGAATTGTTTGGCCCGCGCTCGAGTAATCGAACCAGTAGGAATAGACAATGGGTCCCTAGCACCTCCTCCTCAATATGACTCGATGTCCATATCATTCCCTCCCCCGTGCAAAGGATTTGTCATCAAATCATCACTGGCATCAAAAAGAGTCAAGTCGGAAACATTAAATGTGGCACTAACATCATACTTACCTGGAAGATCAAGCTTGTAAGCATTATTGTTAACTCTTTCCAAAACCATGAATGGTCCATCCCCTCGCGGTAATAACTTAGAATGTTGCTGCTCAGGAAATCTCTCTTTGCGCATATGAACCCAAACCCAATCGCCAGGTTCAAACACCACTTCCTTGCGCCCTTTGTTAGCTTGCCTTGCATATTGCTCAGTCTTGCGCTCAATATTTGTGCGCGTCTTCTCATGCAATGACTTGACAAATTCAACTTTCTTTGCTCCATCTAAATCCACACGCTTATCAACAGGTAAATGGGTTAAATCTAACGGAGTTAATGGATTAAAACCATAGACAACCTCAAATGGTGTAAATTTAGTAGCAGAATGCATGCTCCTATTATATGCAAATTCAACATGTGGCAGACAATCTTCCCAAGATTTTATGTTCTTTTTAATAATAGCACGCAACAATGCCCCTAAAGTTCTATTAACTACCTCGGTTTGACTATCGGTCTGTGGATGATAAGTAGTAGAAAATAACAACCGTGTTCCAAAAGTAGCTAATAAATTTAGAATCTCGATCTGAAACAATCGATCTAGGCATGCCATGCAAACGTACAACCTCCTTAAAGAACAAATTAGCAATATGGGATGCATCATCAGTTTTATGACAAGGTATAAAATGAGCCATCTTTGAAAACCGATCAACAACCACATAAATAGAATCTATACCATACTTAGACCTAGGTAATCCTAACACAAAATCCATAGAAATATCAATCCAAGGATGCGTTGGAATAGGTAATGGTGTATACAAGCCATGCAGTTTAGTTGTAGACTTGGATTGCTTACAAGCAATGCATCTCTCACAAACACGTGTGACATCTCTCTTCATATGTGGCCAATAAAAATGTTCATACAGCACTTCATAAGTCTTATTAATGCCAAAATGCCCCATTAAACCACCACTATGAGCTTCTCGCACCAACAATTCACGCAAAGAACACTTAGGCAAACATAGTTTGTTTTCACGAAAAGATAACCTTCATGCCTATAAAATTTATCAAATGCAGCGTGTTCACATGCTTCATAGACTCTCCCAAAGTCATCATCATCAATATATAAGCCCTTGATATGCTCAAAACCTAGACACTTTACTTCTAAAATAGTTAGAATCGCATACCTTCGAGAAAGTGCATCGGCTACCACATTTTCCTTACCTTTCTTGTACTTGATCACATATGGAAAAGTCTCAATGAACTCCATCCATTTGGCATGTCTTTTATTCAACTTTTGCTGTCCTTTCAAGTACTTCAAGGTCTCATGGTCGATGTGGATCACAAACTCCTTTGGCCATAAATAATGTTGCCAAGTCTCCAAAGCTCGCACTAAAGCATACATCTCCTTATCATAGGTAGGATAATTCAATGTTGCTCCACTCAATTTTTCGCTGAAATAAGCTATGGGACGCCCTCCTTGCATCAACACGGCTCCAATTCCTGTACCGAAGCATCGCACTCTATCTCAAAAGTAGCACTGAAATTCGGCAAAGATAACAAAGGAGCATTAGTTAACTTATCTTTTAGCAGATTAAAGGCTTTCTCTTGCTCTTCTCCCCACGTGAAACCCACGTGCTTCTTGATAACCTCAGTTAAAGGTGCAGCAATGGTGCTGAAATTTCTCACAAATCGTCGATAAAAACTCGCCAATCCATGAAAGCTACGCACCTCTCCTATGGTCTTAGGCGTTGGCCATTCACGGATTGCTTTAACATTTTCTTCATCAACCTGTATACCATTAGCACTAACAACAAATCCTAGAAATACTAATTTGTTGGTAACAAAAGAACACTTTTTTAGATTAGTATATAATTGCTCAGCCCTTAAAACCTGCAAGACAGCTCGCACATGCTCAATATGGTCATCAGGACTTCGGCTATAAATCAAGATGTCATCGAAATAGACAACCACAAATCGACCAATAAAAGCACGCAAAACATGATTCATAAGTCGCATAAACGTGCTCGGTGCATTAGTTAATCCAAATGGCATTACTAACCACTCATATAATCCATACTTGGTCTTAAATGCAGTTTTCCATTCATCACCTTCTTTCATCCTAATTTGATGATAACCACTTTTCAAATCGATCTTAGTGAAAATACAAGAACCATGCAACTCATCCAACATGTCATCTAATCTAGGAATAGGATGTCGATACTTTACCGTAATATTATTGATTGCTCGGCAATCGACACACATTTGCCAAGTTCCATCCTTCCTTGGCACTAACAAAACAAGGATGGCGCATGGGCTAAGACTCTCTCTCACATGCCCTCATTCCAATAATTCACTAACTTGCCGTTGAAGTTCCTTTGTCTCCTCGGGATTGCTTCGATATGCGGGTCGATTAGGTAATGGCGCACCAGGAATCAAGTCAATTTGATGTTCTATGCCTCGAATAGGTGGTATCCCTCCAGGAAGTTCATCAGGAAAGACATCTTCAAATTCCTGCAATAAAGACAGAATAGGACTAGGCAAACTTGGGTCAAGATCGTTAGTAGAAAACAAAACCTCCTTGTAAACAAGTACAAGTATTGGTCGATCTAGAACTAAGGCTCTCCTCACTTCACTTGATTTTGTATAAAAATTATTTTGCCTATTTTCTTTCCTCTCTTCTTTTCCCTCAGTTTTTACCACAATCTTTCTCTCGGCCTCTCCTTTTCCTTGTGTCTCAGACACACCACGCAAGCCCTCGGATTTCTCACCTTTTCTCTCTCTCTCGGCTTCTCGTTGTAACTTTAATTGATCTTGATACACCTCACTAGGTGTCATTGGTACCAAGGTATAAGTCTTTTGATTCATCACCAATGAATAACGATTAGTATATCCATCATGATGTACCTTTCGATCATATTGCCATGGTCTTCCAAGCAAGATATGACCCGCTTGCATAGGTACAACATCACACTCTACCTCGTCCTTATATCTCCCTATCTCAAATGGAATTCGAACTTGCTTCGATACTTTCACCTCACCACTATCATTTAACCATTGAAGTCTATAAGGCCTAGGGTGCTTTGTTGTCTTCAAGCCCAACTTATCCACCATAATACAACTTGCCACATTCGCACAACTACCTCCATCAATTATCATACTACAGATCTTACCATTCACCACACACCTTGTATGAAATAAATTATCTCTTTGTTGGTGATGCTCCTCCTCCTTTACTTGCACACTAAGAGAACGCCTAACCACCAATAAGTCTCCTTTTATAGCCACTTCTCCATCACTACAATCCTCCAATGGTGGCATCTCATCATCATCTTCTTCCCTTTCACTTTCGGACTCAATAACACCATGTCCAGTCATGATCATCACCCTCCTATTAGGGCATTGATTCGCCATATGACCCCTGCCCAAACACTTAAAACATTTAATTTCATGAGTTCTAGTGTTAGGATTTTCGGTTTTACCTGAAACCGGATTCGTTCCAACTTTACCGTCCCTCTCCTTCTCCTTTGAAGTTTTAGTTTTGGTGTTGTTTCCTCTCCAATTTGGTTTCTCATCTCTCTTCTAGTTGGATCTCCAATTCTGATTTGAACCTCCTCCACTCTTGTGATTTCGGTCCAACTTCAATTGTCGCTCAACTTTGATGGCTTTGTCCACCAATTCTTCCAATTCAACATAGTGTTGCAGCTCTACCACCCTTGCTATGTCTCGGTTCAAACCACTCAAAAATCTTGACATTGTGGCCTCACGATCCTCCATCACATTAGCACGAATCATGGCAATCTCCATCTCCTTGTGATACTCTCCCACGCTCTTATTGCCTTGCGTGAGATTTTGTAACTTTTGAAACAAATCTCTATGGTAATGACTTGGCACAAAACGCCTCCTCATCACCGCTTTCATCTCATCCCACGTCTCTATCGGTCTTTCACCATTGCGCCTCCTACTAGTCACAAGTTGATCCCACCAAATTATAGCATAATCAGTAAATTCAACAGCTGCAATTTTTACCTTTTTGAGCTCAAAGTATCGTTGGCAATCAAATACCATCTCCATGCGTTTCTCCCACTCTAGATACGCATCGGGATCATTCTTCCCTTGGAAGGAAGGAATCTTCATCTTGATGTTGCCAAGTTCATCATCTCCTCAGTGTCTAAACCTTTGGCCTCCATTCCACCTTTCAAATCGAGCATCTCGATCATCCTCCATGTCGGCCTCATCATCATCATATTGCCGTTGCCTTCTATGTTGTGTTCTAGAGGCATCTCGCTGATGTTGCGGCCTTTCTCGGGGTATCTCTTAGTCACCATCAACCCTCATGCCATTCCCCATCATTCGGCCACTAAGCTCCTCTACTACGACCCTCAATTGCTGGATGCTTTCCACGAGCGCTTCATCCTTTCGTATGGAGTCAACCTCCCGTTGATTCACGCTTTCTTCGCGCGACATATTTTAGACCTGCAAGTAAACGTTAGTCTAAAAAAAATCCTCACCAATCGCTCCCTCACGTGTTTTTTCTCGAGATATTTGTCACTCCTCTCGTGTTAACTCAAGTCTAGGCTTTTTCCACCCTCAATTAAGCTTACACACTCTTGCCTTTTTCCTCTCGTATTCTCTTTTCACAAGCTCTTTATTAGACTCAAAACCTGTCTCTCAACCCCCTCACGACAACCAATCAAACTAATCAAACAAGATTAGATCACTATTGATTTTGTTTCAGCAAGTAAAAATTTCAAACCAACAAGTACAACTTTCGAAATTCCAATTGAAACGCAAATCACTACTGATTTTGTTTCAATTTGGTCTACCAATAAACGAGTCGCCTTCTTGATTGATTTTTTTTTTGTTCGGCTAATTTTTTTTTTTTGCCGAATCTTTTTTTTTTCTTGCACACTTTTTTTTGTGCGTTTTCTTTCTCTTCTTTTTTTTTCTTCTTTTTTTGACGAACTCAGTTACAATTTAAGATGCTAGAAAAAAAATTTAAAACTAACAGCAAACAACTACGTATGGAAGCACAAAAGCAATCTGATCCCTAAATTAGCTAGAACCGAAACCCTAACTCAATAAATCTCAAATTGCTAAATATCAACAGAAAATTAAAGATAAATAGACCTTGTAGAAGCAAGCTCTGATACCAAACTGATGTGAATCGTTGCAGAAGGATCGTTCTACGAAGGCCCGGATGGTGCGAATTGCAAACCTCGACCTCCAATCAAACCTGTGATTGGCAACCTTGGTATGAATGTGACCAGTTGACGAACACGTGTCAACCAACCAACGTTATAGACGCTACAAGCGAAAGAATTCGCTATCTCGCTCAATAAGTCGAAGAGAATCTTGATTAGGTCAAGTCCTCAAAAGAACAGTAAAAAGAGAACCTCTCAATTCTTTTCCTCAAAAATAAAATATATCTTTCCTCAAAGAAATTTGGCAAATCCTTTATATAGGCTGCCACACAAACCCTAAAAACCAACCCTAAAAATCTAATGTGTTATATTCTAAAATATTCCTATTTTAGAATATTCTTAAACAAGAATATATATATATATAAATTGACTTGGTCAATTATTTGGTGACAAGATAATTAAATTGCACCAAGATTTCCAAGATTCTTCAAGATTTGATCCAAGGTCATCTTCACGCCAAAGATCACGAACCATGACGCCAACAGCTTGCTTGAATTGTTTGGCCCGCACTCGAGTAATCGAACCAGTAGGAATAGACAATGGGTCCTAGCACCTCCTCCTCAATATGACTCGATGTCCACATCAACAAACCACCCTGCAGTAGCACCAAACAGAGATTGAAGGGCTTGAAAACGGGCCTAGAAGCCTCAAAGTCTTTGCTAGCTTTGGCTTCTGCTTGTTAAGTCATGAGGGCTGCTCGAGCGGCTGGTTGGGGCCGAAACAGGCCAGGAGGCGACAACAGGCTACAACGAGGTCAGGCAGCACTCGATGATGGCTCAACGGCGACGGTGGAGGTCCAGCGAGGCCTCAGCTGAGTGGACAGAGGCTTGACAGGGGTAGAACGGCGAGTTGGCCTCGTGGACAAGTAGGCAAGCGGATGAGATCGAGCAGCTCCAGGCAACCAAGCGGCTGGCGATTAACGGTTGGGCGGCCTGGTAGGTGTTGACGACGACTAGGGCGACAATGGAGGAGCTCAAAACAATGAGTTGGGCTCATTGGAACGCGAGTAGGAGCAAGCGTGATCAAATGGACAGCACGACGGCTCTAGCAAGCGACTGGGGGCTCGAATGGCTTCGGGCAGCTGGTCGATGGCTAGGGGGAAGGGCTACTTGGTTTCTATGGTTCTTTGGAGCTCTGAACTTAACAAAAATGGAGAAAGGTGGCTGAACAAGAGAGAAGAAGGCTGCTAGAGATTGGAGGGGGCCTATTTGGCCACAAAAGTCTTCAATCCTATCTCAAACACTCATTGCACTTGGCCCACCACTTTGGCTAGCATCCTTGGCAAAATTGCGTTAGATTTTCTTAATGGCTTCACTTAATAGGCTAGTTATCCCGTGAGTGGCTAACTTAGGGAAAATAACTATAGGCGCATTGATAAAAATCCAAATTCATTCAATCGAAAACAGAACTTGAAATTTATGATGTCACAACCCTTCCCCTCTTATAAAAATTTCGTCCTCGAAATTTAAACGTTATACAAATCTTAAATAAAAAGGTAGGAGTACAGTCGTCTCATCAAGTCTTCACTTTCCTAGGTTGCTCCCTCTATGCCGTGGTGTTGCTAGACCACTTTAACCAAAGGGATTATCTTGGTGCAAAGACTTTGTTATTTCCGATCCACAATCTGAACCGGTCTTTCTACGTACAACACTTTGTTGTTCACATTTATTTCTTCAAAATTTAGCACATGGGTTGGGTGAAGCTCATACTTCCTCAACATCGATACGTGAAAGACGTCATGCACTTATGCCAACCTCAGTAGTAATGCAAGACGATATGCTATAATCCTTATTCTTTCCAAAATCTCAAAGGGACCTACAAACCTCAAACTCAACTTTCCGTTAAAGCATGTTAACCGTGGATCAGTATGAAGCTAAGTTTGTGGAGCTGTCTCAGTATGCTCCAAGACTGGTGGAAGATCCAGAAGAGAAAGCTTAGAGGTTCAGGAATGGCCTCCAACCAGAGTTGAGAAATCCATTTGTGCCATTTGACCTAAAGGATTATAACGAGGTTTATGGTCGGGCTCAACTGATAGAGAGGAACCTGAGTGAACAAACAGCTGCGTCTGGATCAAGGTTCAGTTCGAATCAAGATGGAAACCGATTTGGGAAGAAGCCTATGATCGAAGGAAGGTATCATGTTCCACCCAACAAGAAGGGTGGGATTGGAAAGTTTGGGTCGAGTCAGAATGGAGCGTGTCGCTTATGTGGAAGGTGACATGGAGAAATTCCATGCCATTTTCAGAATGGGTGCTTGCTTCGAGTGTGACCAACAAGGTCACCTAGACAGAGATTGTCCCAAAAAGCAGAGGGGACCACAGCAGTTACTGCTGCCACCGCCGTTGGGTCAGAATTTGGGGTTTGCACCATAGATTGCACCGCAGGGTCGACATAACAGACCTCCAGCATAAGGAAGAGTTTATGCCATCACTAGAGGATAGGTTGAGGGCTCGCCTGATGTGATCACAGGTACGGTCTCGTTGAACGACCATGCTGCATATGCTTTGTTTGACCTTGGCGCCACTCATTCTTTTATAGTCAAGAAATTTGTTAAACCAATAGGATTGAGTCCTAAGTTGTTGGAGTCAATGGTTAGCATATTTACACTGTTAAAGGATAAGGTGTTATATGCATTGGGTTATCCTGGTTGCAAGTTAGTGATTTGTGAGTGAGAGGGGAGGATAGATTGGTCAGTCCTAGCCATGTATGATTTCAGTGTGATAATTTCCATGAATTAGCTCACCAAGGAACGAGCTAAGATGGACTTCTATTGCAAAGCAATTCAATTTAACCCGTTAGCAAGTGAGAGTTTCAAGTTTATTAGGAGTCGAGGAGGACCCTCGATTACTTTAATCTCATCGCTTGGGGCAACCCGTTTGTTAGATGGGGGTTGCCAAGGTTACTTGGCAACTATCGTGGACATCGAGGACATCGCTATAGTTTAAGAGTTTCAGAATGTGTTTCCAAAGGAATTGCCAGGTCTGCCGCCAGAGAGAGAGATAGAATTCGGAGATGCAGACCCCCGGAGTGCCATAACTTGACAGAAATGGACACTTAAGTGCCATAACTTTCGAAATGTACATTTAAGTGCCAAAATCGGAGCAAAGTGGATCACTTGAGTGCAAATCCAGCCAAAATCCGGCCAAATTGCATACGTGGCATTTTTCCAGCAAAGCGAGTGCAAAACGACGCCGTTTTGCATGCTGACATGACCAAATAATACAAAAATGACGTCGTTTTGGCTAACGTGGTAAAAAAGTAATATAAAAATTAATTAAATTAAATTAAGTTAAAATATTTATAAATAATAATTTTAATATTTAAAAATTTTATTTTCAAAAAAAAAGGGGGAGGGGGAGGCGGCTAAGGGCTCAGCCTTGAGCCACCGCCTCCTCCTCGCCGTCGCCGGGAAGGGCCGGCGACGGCTGGGGGAGGGTCAGCTAGGGTCGCTTGGCCCTGGCTAAAGGCTAGCGACCTTAGCCGACCGGTGGCAAGGGCCCGTGAGTCCTTGCCTCGATCTGAGGAGGCTTGCGGGCCTCACTCAGATTTGGCGAGGGTCAATAGCCCTCGCCCAGATTCAGCGAGGGGGGAAGAAGGAGGAGGGGGGCAAGCAGTTGAGGAGGAAGGAGGAGGGAAAAAAACAAGGGCAAGGGGGAAGGAGGAGGAGGGGGAGCGTCGATCGGGGCCGTCGAACCCCGACCAAGAGCCGGCGACCCTCACCCAGATTTGGGGCGAGGGCATGCAGGCCCTTGCCACCGATCGGCTGGGGCTGCCGACCCTCAGTCGAGGCTCGGCAACCCTAACCGACCCTCTCCCACCTTCCGGCGACGGCAGGGAGGCGGCGGTAACCAGGGCTCAACCCTCAGCAACCAGCTGCCTCCCCTCTCCTCCGTTTTTATTTTTTTAATAAATATAAATTATTATTTTTTAATTTAATTTAATTAATTTTTATATTATCTTAAAATTAAAATTATGCTAAAACGACGTCGTTTTGGCCGATTGAATGGCTTTATTTTGGCCAACACCCAAAACGATGTCATTTTGGGTGAATTAGAGATGACTCAACTCTCCGGCGAGCCACCTCGGCGTGAAATATTAATATTTAAATGCCACATATGATTTCCGGCTAGCTTCGCCGCATGTGGCACTCAGGTGTCTCACTTTTCTTCAAATGTGGCACTTAAGTGTACAATTCAAAAGTTATAATACTTAAATGTCCATTTTTGTCATGTTATGGTACTTGTAGTGTTTTTTCCCTAGAATTTGTAATTGAGTTGGCACCCGAGACTAAGCCAATCTCTAAGGCTCCTTACCGGATGGCGTTGTCTGAGTTAAAAGAACTGAAGGTGCAAATGCATGAGTAGTTGGATAAGGGATTTATATGTCCCCGTGCATCATCTTAGGGAGCACTAGTTCTGTTCATGAAGAAGAAGAATGGTTCATTGCATCTGTGCATCGATTACCGTCAACTCAATCAGGTGATGATCAAGAACAAGTATCCGCTCCCAAGGATCGACGACTTGTTTGACCAACTTCAGGGAGCATCGATAGTTTCAAAGATCGACTTGAGAACAAGGTATCATCAGTTGAGGATAAAAAATGAGGACATATCGAAGTCAGCGTTTCGTACTCGATATAGCCATTATGAGTTCACTGTAATATCGTTTGGATTGACGAACGCTCCAACTGCTTTTATGGATCTGATGAACCGAATGTTTAAAGAATATTTGGATCAGTTTGTAATCACGTTCATCGATGATATTCTAGTATGCTCGAGAAGCCCTAAGGAGCATGAAAGACAATTAAGAATAGTACTTCAGACTTTGTGAGGTCATGAGCTGTATGCCAAGTTTAGTAAGTGCAAGTTTTGATTGACTCATGTAGTGTTCCTAGGTCACGTGATTTTAGGGGAAGGAATCTCTGTGGACCCGACCAAGATTGAAGCAGTTATCAATTGGCCGAGACCGACAACCATGACAAAGATCAAAAGTTTCTTGGGTTTTGGCAGGGTACTATAAAAGATTTGTGGAAGGGTTTTCAGCGTTAGCGTCGCCTTTAACTCGACTACTGAACAATGAAGAGAAGTTCGTATGGACATACAAGTGCGAGCATAGTTTCCAAGAGCTTAAGCAGAAGTTAACTACCGCACATATGCTGACCATTCCATCTGGTCCTGAAAGATATGAGATCTATAATGATGCGTCATTTAGAGGAATGGATTGCATGTTGATGCAACATGGTAGGGTTGTTGCATATGCATCCCATCAGTTGAGACCTCACGAGTTGAATTATTCGATGCATGACTTGGAACTTGCAACAATCATTTTCACTCTGAAGATGTTGAGACATTATTTGTGCAGAGAAAGATTCCAAATCTTCACTGACCATCAAAGTCTCAAGTATCTATTCTCTCATAAGGAGTTAAATATGAGACAGCACCGCTAGATGGAACTCTTGAAAGACTATGATTGTGATATTCTATAGCACCCTAGAAAAGCAAATAAGGTCACAGATGCGCTAAGTCAGAAATCTTTAGTTGCGCATATGATGGTCAAGCAATGGACTTTACTTGAGAAAGCTCGAGATTCAGTTTTCAAATTTGAGATAAGCCACCTTTCGAATCTTACGGCCACCCTTAGAATTGAACCGGAAGTGCAAATCAGAATCAAGACACTTTAGTGGACAGACCCAGAGATTCAGAAGATTCTGCAAGAAAATACCAAAAAAAAGGATGCCTGACTTTCAAGTTTCTGAAGACGGAACACTAAGGTTCTGAGGACGATTGTGTGTACAGGACGATGCAGCGCTTAAGGAAGAGATCTTATTAGAAGCTTATCATAATAGTTAAAGCATTTATCCTAGTAATACGAAAATGTATCAGAATCTACGTCAACACTATTGGTGGTCTAGTATGAAGGCAGACATCACTAAGCATGTTGTCAAGTGTCAACGTGTCAGCAAGTGAAGGCACAACATTGTAAGCCAGGAGGACTTCTACAACCTCTCGAGATTCACGAGTGGAAATGGGAACACATCACGATAGACTTGTGACAGGCTTACCAAGGAGTCAGAGGGGTGATTCTATTTGGGTAATGGTCGACAGACTGACGAAGTTGACTTACTTCATTATAATATGAAATGACCTTGATTTGGACAGGCACGTAGAGTTGTACATATGTAAGGTAGTTTGTCTACATGGAGTGCCGGTGATGATTACTTTAAACCGAGACCCAAGGTTTACAGCTGCTTTTTGGAAGAGTTTATAGGCTGCCTTAGGAACGAAGTTACAGTATAGTATGGCATATCATCCTCAAACGGATGGCCAGTCTGAGAGGACAATCTAAACCGTCGAAGACATGTTGCGAGCTTGCGTGTTGGATTTCAAGGGAAGCTGGGAGGAATAGCTCCATCTTGTTGAGTTTTCCTACAATAATAGCTACCAATAGAGCATTCAAATGGCTCCTTTTGAAGCGTTGTATGGCAGAACGTGTAGAACGCCAGTGTGTTAGGATGAGGTTGGAGAACGAAAGATTATAGGCCCAGAGTGAGTCCAGCAGTCAGTATATGTTGTTGCCATCATCAGAGACAGATTAAAGACCGCTCAAAGCCACCAAAAAAGCTACGCAAATAAGCATCGAAGGCCTTGAGAGTTCCAAGTTGGTGATCACGTCTTTTTGAAGGTATCACCAATGAAGGGTACATTGCACTTCAGCAAGAAAGGAAAGCTGTGTTCGAGGTACGTAGTCCCCTTTAAGATTCTAGAGAGAATCGGGATCCTAGCGTACCGTCTTGCATTACCACCGAGGTTGGTGCAAGTGCATGACATCTTTCACGTGTCAATGTTGAGAAAGTATGAGCCTAGCCCGACCCACATGTTGAATTTTGAGAATTTAGACATGGACGATAGAGTGTCGTACGTAGAAAGTCCGATTCAAATTGTGGATTGGAAAGAATAGGTTCTGCGCACCAAGACCATCCCGTTGGTCAAAGTGCTCTGGCAACACCATGATACTGAAGGAGCAACCTAGGTAAGTAAAGAGTCGATCAGACGACTGTACCCCTACCTTTTTGTTTAAAGATTTGTAATGGTTTAAATTTCGAGGGTGAAATTTTTATAAGAGATGAAGAGTTATGATACCTTGAATTTCAGATTCTGTTTTCAATTGAATGAGTTGGGCTTTTCATCGATGCACCTATGGTTCTTTTCTCTAAACTGATCACTCATGGGATAACTAGCCTATCGGGTGAAGCTGTTAAGGAATTTAAACGCAATAGACTTGAGAATTCAACCAAAAATCGACTACTCGACCGTGCTAATTTGCAATGATCATTACGGCACAGACTGATTAGAGACTAAAGATAGGTCGATTCTACAAAGGTGTGTGATTAAGTGTGGATGATTCCATCTAATTGCACAATTCTTATCGATTAGCACTAAATCGATTTCTCTGTCGTTTTGGTACCCTGTGTCTTTATTTGAAACCTTGAGATTTTCAGGACAACTGAGAGTCGCCAATGTGTCAATGATGTACGTGTGGCTTGAAAATAATCAACCACAGACCAAATGCACTAAAAATTCATAAAAGCTACCCAATAGGTTAGGTCACACCAAAATCGCGCCAGATCGAAATTAACCATGAATTGGAACTCGATTTCATAAATTGAAAGTTCTGTCATGTCACAAGTCATTTTAGGAACGTCAACTCATCCTCCAAAAAAAATTTCTACAAACCGGGATTTTTGACGGAAATTCAAAGTAAGGTTATTTTGGATCAAGAAAATTTGAGGAATCGTTTTTTAGCGCACCCATGGCCGTCAAGTTGGTTCAATTAATGAGGAAAAATCTTGGTTTAAGTGTGGACACCTTGGCTTTTTTTTTTTTTTTTTTTGGCTCCAATTGGATTGATTTGAAGTGGAATTGAATGGAATTGAAGGAATTGATGAGCAAATGTCCAAAATTCATATGCCATGGGGGGAGCAACTTTTGGACCACTTGGGAAGCTTCTTGACAAAGCTTGGAGAGAGAGAACTGGCTAAGGTTGATGGCTGAGTGTTGGGGGCATGTGTGATGAGTGAAAATGGATAAGAGTGAAGACTTTGACGGCTTTTGGGCCCCCCTCTCTTCAGCTGTTGTCTCTTTCTTCTTCCTTGGGCTGCTTTTCTCCATTCTTGATGTCTTTGGGAGCTGAAGAACCAGAGGAAGCCAGCTAGCAAGCTAGCAACCACCACCGAGCAACCCCATCACCCATTCGAGAGCTGCATGCTGCCAAGCACGCTCGCGAGCCCCACGAGCCGCATCCGCCTCCTGCCGCTCATCCGTGCCCTACTTGCCGTCGTCTAGCATCGTCCAGCCGTCATGGCTGCCGTTCAGACCGTCGGAGCCACCATCTACCTCCGCCTAGACCACCGTTGCCCTCTAGCCGCTTACCAAGCCCCTTTCCCCAAGCCAAGCAGCCTTTCTCGGCCTTGAGCAAAAACCGAAGCCAGCAAGGGCTTTCGGTCTTCATGGCCTATTTTCAAGCCCTTCCCGGCCTCACTTGGTGTCATCGTAGGCTCGAGTGTCGCCCGCCTTAGCATTGTCGTTGCCATGGATTCACCAAAACATTAAACCAGTAAGTTTACTCACTAAACTTTGCTTAGGAGTTAATTATGCTTAAGGAGTGATTAGATTAGGCTAACTATGGTTTTGATGGTTAGATTAGCTTAGTTAAATTTTAATTAGATTAGATGAATGATTAGCTTAGTAGGTGGTTTAATTAGTCTAATTATGCAATTAGATTAGTGTAAGGCTAATTAGACTTTTTATTAATTAATTAATTAATTAATTAATTAATTATTTATTTATTTAAATATTATTTTAATTATTTTATTTTATATTTAATAAATGTAATTTTTGGAATTTATTTAATTATTTAATTATTTAATATTTTTTTTTGGAAATTATCTTTGGGATGGTGGGTCGTTAGAATTTCGTACTGATCAGTGGTGTGGTTAGTTTGTTCAAATTGATTGTTAAAGTGTGAAATTGAGTGATGTTGGTGAAGTTTTGGTATTTAACTCAAAAATATCGGGTATCAGGTTTTGACACCGAATGTGGTTTTTAAGTACCATAGCAACTTGTGTGAGTATTATTATATGACAGCTTGTGTAAGTATTTTTGTATGATAGCTCATGTGAGCCCAATGAAATGTCAGTTTGTGTGAGCATATGTATAAGTCAGCTTGTGAGAGTAATGATCTATCAGCTTGTGTGACTATCGATAAAAAGTCAACTTTTGTGAGCAACAATCTCAATGATCTATGTCAACTTGTGTGAGCATTGATAGACGTCGGCCTGTGTGAGCAATAGTGTATCTCAGCTTGTGTAAGTAGTAATCCCTAGTTAATCTAGAGGACCAATGTGTGTCAGTAGTTCATACTTGTGTGAGCAGTGATTGATTGAATTGATTGATTAGTGGATTAATTGAATTGATAGACCGATGTGTGTCAATAGTTCATGCATGTGCGAGCAATGATTGAATATGAATTGTACTGACATGCAGAAAGGAGTTGAGGCAAGATAAGTCATCTACTTTGTGTGCATAGATTGCCTTTAGACATATTTCCTTCCTAGTCGGAGTTTAGAGGGTGAACTTGCTGAGACATCGTTTCACCTCGTCATGGGCTCAATATTTTCAAGTCCTTAGATGGCGGTTCCTCCAGAACGTTTTGGTCAGCCGATGAGGGTTACCAAGCAGGTTTTTAGCTACCCGATCCCGGAAGTCACTGGGTTTATGAACTTGTGGTGACCATTGTCTAGGTCAAAGAGAACCTACTTCATAGAGTACCTCATTGATTTAGAGCGTGGTTTCATTAAGGACCCAATGGATTCAGGGTGGGTCCCCTCAGGGGTTTTGAAATTCTTGCTGTGGTAGTTGATGCCACTCTAGGAGAGAGCGCAACTAACCCGACGCCCTTGGAACCTGTGGAGACTAAAGGATTGATGAACGTGTTTAACTAGTTAGTCTTAGGACAGTTCCCTTTTTGTTGAGCCGGTCTTTTGTAAACAACCTATTATTATATATAAACCGGCGTGTTTATAAAATGTTTGTTTTGGTTGTGAATTGTTACCTGCTTTTCTATCTCA
This sequence comes from Eucalyptus paniculata subsp. matutina, assembly GCA_017140255.1. NCBI lineage: Eukaryota > Viridiplantae > Streptophyta > Magnoliopsida > Myrtales > Myrtaceae > Eucalyptus > Eucalyptus paniculata. Next base: position 34,284,448 of record CM029442.1, on the reverse strand, counting down.
AGTTGTATGTTGTCAGGGGTATTGTTTCGCTTCCGCATGCATATTAAAACAAGTGGATCGGCGACGCGTGTCACGCCCTGAACCCCGAGCGTGTGCCTATCCCTGTCCGGTTGATAATAATTTTCGACTTCCCAAGATGAGTCGCCAACCCTTTCATTTTATTGTACATACGGAAGCGAAAAGAAATCTCTTAACAGTAATCATCTCGGGATAGAAAAGCAGGATAACAAATTCACAGAACAAACATGCTTTTATATTCACATAGAGTCAAGTACATGGTCTACGACCAAAAGACTATAAAGGATGGCTTTCCAAAAAGAGATAGTCTTAGCTGACCTACACTTCTGATCACCTTCTCTTGGCTCCAGGCCCTCCACTCAACAATCCTGAAAAACTGTCCCATAACGGGGTGAGATATAACTCTCAGCGAGTCTAAGCTCTAAACCCTGATTAGGAGGGTAATACGCCAAGAGATGTCCTAACCACACAATCACACAATTGGCATAGAGGACTTACCTCGCCTTAGTCCCACTCTACAAGTTAGCACAGTTTATATCACAGAAAGCCATGCAAATATGAGCAATAACTAAGCTCCAACAGCTGGAACGTCACACTTAGTTCTCAAATCAGTACAGGGGTCCTGATTATATGGCCAAATCATTATGACACATCCTATATCATGTCACACAATTTTGTCCCATAATCCGACACATCAATTCCACTAAACAAGCGTTCCAATTGGCAATTACTCCCACTCTAGGGCACGGCCTACTCCAAGTTCGACGGTCTACTGGCATAGCCAGGTATCATCTTACCTCATTGAGTACGGTTACGTCTCTCGAAGACAACTTTCCTGAAGGAGTATAGGTCCAGCCTCTACTGCGACCCAAACCCCAATAAATGGGTAACGTCCATTCAACATAGTTCAGGGACGGGTTCTCTTAACCAACACACGACCACTCAATCTTGAATTAGGACCCATGCATTACACTCAAATGCCTCAATTAAAATAGTGATCCTGGCCTATTTTTTTCGTATTAAAAACATTCATTGAAATTAGTCATGCGTGAGTACATGGTTAGATTGGATTTGGAAATTCCATAACCCTCTTTTTAAAATCCCACTTGTTTATATAATATAAAAAACCACTTTTGGTGTTTAAAACTCGACACCCGAGATTTTCTGGATAAATATCAAAATTTATCAATTTTGGAATAGTTGACCCACTTTCCAATCAGCACTCAAATTTCACCAAAAAAAAAAACTCAATTACAAAAATTAGCCACACCATTGCAATCAGCACGAGATTCTAGTCACTGACTATCCTGGCCTAATTTCCGGAAAAATAATTAATAATTAATTAATTTCGAAAATTAATTAAATAAATCAATTTAATTTCTAAAAATACTAACCTATGCCAAATTTATTAAATTAAATACCAATACGGACCCGGAAAAATTCCCAAACCCTTCTAGATAAATAATACAATTTATCTAAACCTCAACTAATTTAATCTTACCATCTAACATGCATAATTAAATAATTAAATTTCTAATTTAATTTAACTAACCACCTAATTCCAAATTAAATAAATCTAAACACCCCATAAACGTTATTAACCTACTAAGAAGAGTTTAGAGTAAAACTCACGGTTAATTGCGGAAACCGGTTCATCGCGACGACAGCGCGACGGCAGTCGAAATCCAAATTTTCGGTAGCGTCGGCAGACACTTGGGCCGGGCCTAAAACGGGCCCAACAGATCTCAGCCAAACTGAGATTTGTTAATGAAACGGGCTGAGCTTGAAGTGGGCTGACCTCGCGGGCTTGGACTGCTGAAAAAGACAACTTGCTGGGCTCGAAGACTTCAACTGGGCTTGCGATGTGGGCTGAGCTTCAAATGGGCTGAACCAAAGATAATTCCTGGGCTGCAGATGGACTCAAAGGAGCTGCTGGACCGAAGTTGCTGCAGAGGAGATACGAACGAGCTGGGCTTCAAATGCAAGTGGGCTGAAGACGGCGCTGGCTTTGCTCGACCGTGGGAGTCTTCGGGGCGAAATCACGGCTTCGCTGGCAGCCGAAGATGGGGACGCGAGCTGGGAAATCGAGGCAGCAACGAAGGGAAATGAGAGGATAACGCGGAGATGGGGCGGGCTAGCAGAACCGAAGAAGACACGAGCTACACGAGGGGATGATGGGCTTGCTTGGTTGACTTTGAGCGGCCAAGTTGAAGACACGAAGGAAGGAACAGCAACGTGGCAGCTTGTAGAAATTTTCAGTGGACTTCTTCTGTGGATGGCACAGTGGATCGGTGGACGACAAAACTTGGTGGAGAAGGGGGTATTCGGCTGATGGAAATTTCGGTGGATGGTGGCAAATGCTGAGGTGGTTTTCGGTGGTTGACCGAGCACAAATGGAGACAAGGGCAGGCGATCGTGGTTGGGTTCTTCGGAAGAAAAGGAACAGCAAGGGAAATGAATACAAAACAGGGATTGATGAAGATGAGGTTGGCGAAGGCGTGCACGGCAATTTTAGAATAAAAGGGACCAAAAAAAGTCCAGGCTCTATCCCTTTCATTCAATCCTTGGTCCTCTTAAAACTTGCATAAATATCTTAATGTTTCCCAAACACTTTCTAGCTTGATTACCACCACATAATCCAATTTTGGTGTCAAAATTTCATCACCTTTCCTAATTTCGAATTTCACCAATTAATTTCAATTTCTTCACTCAATTTCCCAAATTGAGGTCCGATTTCGATGAAAAAAAATCCCGACAATTTTTCTATAAGTCTCCAATACTCAAAGGCTTGGCTTGGAAGTTCAAATTCCCTTAAATTGAGCCCATCCAAATTTCTGCTAATTTTCCACAACGTCCGAAAAGGTTTTTCGCAAAAATCTAGGAATCTCTGAAAAATCTTCGGAGGATGAGTCAACGTTCATAAAATAGCTCGTGACACCATAGAACTTTCGATTTCTGAAATCGGGTTCAAATTCACGGTTAATTTAACTCCGACGCAACTTTAGTGCGACCTAGGCTATTGGGTCACTTTTAGGAATTTTTGATGCAATTGACCCGTGATCGATTTATCTCAATTCACAATGTACATCTCTGACACATTGGTGACTTTCGGTTATCGTGAAAATCTCGAGATTTTCAATTATAGACACAGGATACCCAAATGTCAGAAAATCAAGTTAGTGCCGATCGATAAAAATTTTGCAATCATGTGGAATCACCTTCACTTTGATCACATATCTCAATCGAATTGACCTATTTCTGATATCTGATTGATTCTGATAGTGTCATAATCACCCTCGCAAATCAACACAGTCAAGCAGTCGATTTCTAGTCGAATTCTCAAGTCCTATTGCACTTAGATTCCTTAATTGCTTTCCCAGATAGTCCGGTTATCTCTTAAGTGATTAGCTCAGAGAATTGCACTATTGGCGCATCGATAAAAGGCCTGATTTATTTAATCGAAAACGAAATCTAAAAATTCAAGCTGTCACAACGCGTCCTGGGATGTCGCATATTTATCGACTACCGAGGGATGGGCACGCGCTCGAGGATTGGAGTGTGACAAATAGCGTAGTATTAACCATTGTCAATCCTTTTGTTTAAGCTGTTGATCCCTAATTAACTTCTTTGGTCTTTCGCATTTTAGCCATTTACAACCTTATCTGATAGATTAGTTAACTTGTAAGTGATCAGTTTAGAGTAAAATAACTATAAGTGTATCGATGCAGTAACTATTTCATATATTTTGATATAGGGAGCAAATTTCAAAATATCATAGTCGTGAGCTATGCCTTGGCCCCGGATGTCGAGCCTCCAGATCTCGAGGATGCCTCAAGATCTTGCAACGGCAGCAACTTGACCATGGCTGCAGGGTTTGATGGCGAGGTCGAACAATGTTTGCAAGGGTGAAAAAAAAAATGAAAGACAGATGAAGGCAATAGCAAATGAGGGGATGAATGGGGAAAAAGATGTAGTGACGGCAGTTGCACAGCGGCTATGTGTCTTGATAAGTGGCAGTAGCCGGTTCTGAGTGTAGCATTGACAATAACGACAAGCAGCGGTGCGGTGGATGGGCATGGAGTCAGTTGAGGGGCGCAGGAGGAGAAAGAGGGAAGAGAGAAAACTAGGGTTTTGTAGGATTTAGATTGGATGTGGTGAAGTCAATAATTGAGTGAACGCATGTCGAAATCTCAAAATGGAGACAACCTATGTAGCACGGACACTCTCTAAAAGCCTTCGTGTCGTGTCTGACACTCCAACACGTGTCCAACATGCTTTGACACGTCCTGACACGCTCCAACACGCAATCAACTAGTATCAAAAAATCTGACATGTAGTCAACTCTCTCCGACACGTTCCGACACGCGAGTCCAAAATTCCGACACACGATTCCGACACGCACGAGGTCAATTTTAAAAATTTCTAATACTTAAGGGGTCAAAATATAAATATACACAAAAGAAGTAATAAAATTGCTATAAATATACATGCACGGGTCAAATTTTTTCTTTTTTAGTTTTGTTTTTTTAGAATTGTTCTATTTTTTTAAAAAGTCTTTTACGATGAAAGAAGTAATAAAAAAATGCTATATATGATAAATAAATAAATTTTAAGATATCATTTCAGCATTTTCTTTAAACAATGTTTTTTTTCCTCTAAGTTTTGTGTATTATTGTAACAAATTAAAATAATGAATGATATTATTTAATATTTAATAATAATAATAATAATAATAATAATTATTATTATTATTATTATTATTATTATTATTATTATATATTTAATATATAACGTATCGGAACGTGTCGAAATTTTTTATTTTTAATAAATGATGTGTTGCAGAATGGTATGTATGTAAATGCCATGTGTCGCGTGTCCATGTCGGTCTTCACATAGGCAACAGCTAATCGGCATCCAGATGGGGAAATGTACATTCAGAACATAACTTGACCAGCATATGAAATATAACAGATGAAAAGAGTGATTTTGAGTTGTACCAGTTATGCAAGCTACATAATAACCATTTCCTCCAAGTCCTCCTTCCCACTTTCCGAGACGTTAGCGCAGAAAGAATACATCGAGGTGCACCAGGGATGTCCGGGCAATCATCCACCTGAAATGCAAAGGACAGAGAAAGAGTTCCATCTACGGCCAACGAAGTCTCGATGACAATCCGATTGTTGTGAATAACAATCTGTACAAAATGCCACACAGAGTGCACTGGAAAAACTCCCACAAAATACCCTAAATCCATTCTCTAACTAAAAAATTAGTCCTATTCTTTCATTTCCTTTTGTTGCCTCCCTCCCTCCCCCCCCCCCAAAAAAAAAAAAAAAAAAAAAAAAAAAGAAAACACCCCAAAAGCTCGCGGTCTTCATCTTGAAGCTGTCACTATGGTCATCTTCATCGTTTTACTTCAAAGAATTAAATAGACATCCCAAATATAAAGGGATGATGTCAGACACTAAGAACTCATACATGTTTCTCTCTACTTTGACTGGAACTTTATATGCTGCAAATTACAAGGAATGATAATAGAAAATAGTTTGATCGTAATTCTGCTCAAGTTTCAATAATATTTGACAGTAATAACAAAACACGATTGTTGACACCTAAATTTTGGTGAGCCGGTCATTTATTTATTGCATAGAAAATTAGGGGTAATTTTATCCTTAAAAAAATATTAATTGCATAGCATATAAATTTAGATGCGTTTATTTTTAGTCTGCATATTTGCATTTTATTTTTTAGGACTAGTGGTGGAGGGATGTGAATTAATATTTCTGAGCTCTAGCTTGGCAGGTTGAATTAGGCCCGCGAAAGGGGTAAATTAGTCCAAGCCCGTTGTTTTTTAAATTAATTATCTTGTGGGAAATTGAGATTTTATGTGATATTACGGTGGTTTTTGGAATCGGGTTGCAATTTTATCTTTAGTCATTAAGTGATAAGATCGTTGGGAATATTAAGGAGATAAGGAAAATAAGAGGATTTTGGATAATAGGAAGGTTATAGATTATCTTCGTGTATATTGAAAAAGCGAGGTAAAATATTCTACGAAGGTCACCTATTTTTACTAATAAAAGCAATCGTGTACGGGTTCTCTTCATCGAAAGGAAAAAAAAGGAAAAGTAAAAAGAAAAGGTAGAGAGAGAATACAGAGACAGAAGGGGAGTGATTTGACCCTTACTGTTCATTGTCTTCCCAAGTTCGCTGCTCAGCATCTATAACCGACCGGCCGGCTCTTCCTCAACTGTGCTGCACTCGCCTCGCCGTTCAACCCAGCAGCGGAGCTGTGCCTCACCGCGACCCAGCCATGCCACTAGTTGCTGCCACTTCGCCGGTCGTCCACGATTGCCTGGCATAGATCCGACGATCCGACACCCCTACTGCCGTCCCTCCCGTTGCCCTCCGCCTGAAGCTCCACCGCTGAACTGCGAGATCTTGCACCGCCGCTCCACACCTCTGCCGGAATCCGTGGCCCACGCGAGTTTTCCCCTACCGATCCGCTATAGCCTGACATCACTGCTCCTGCCTGAACTGCGACTAGCCGCGACTGCCGCATCTGCCAATCGAGCCCTCCGCCCGCGCGACGAGCCGCTACCCCTGATCCGAGCCTGCTGTTGTCCTCTACTGTGCCCACGAAGCTGCCGTTGCGACTGAGCTGCTACACCAGTTTGACGGAGCCATCGCCGTTGTTCGTCTCTGCCCGCCTGCTGCTTCCCCTTTGCCGGTGCCCGAACACTGGTAGCATCGCCCGTGTCGTCCTCGTCCCACCTGACCCGCGACCAGCTGTGCCTGCTGCCACCCTTCGCCGGAGTTTCCTCCTGCCGGACCTCCAATCCACTACTTCAGTGACTAGCCTTGCGTGAGCAAGCTTTGCGTGAAAAAAAAAAAAAAAAAAAAAGGAAAATTAGGTAGTTTATTTATTTATTTATCTCTTTCTTGAGTTTTTATTATTTTTCCTTTATAGCTTGTTTTTCAGTAGAATTGTTCCTTAAATGTATGATTGATATTTTGACATGAAAATGTCCAAGGGATTGACAATCGGATTTTCACGACCAAATCCGACTCGCAATCCCTTACAAAATCGACAATTTAATATCGTTAGAGATTCGATTCGCGATTTAATTTTAAAATTGGTCAACCCGATCTCATACGCGAAGATATGGTTCGCCAATTTTTGGGTATTAACATTGTCTTACTTGATTTGATGTCATGGTGTTTATATCAATTTTATTTTCATAAAAGAAAAAAAAATCAAGAAAAATTCTAATTAGGGTTAATTTTGTTTTAAAATGTTCCAAGTCTTAGGGTTATCTTGCATGTTTAGAATTACAATCTTATTTCAAATTTTTAAATAAGAAAATCCAAAAAATGTTGAATTAGGATTAGGTTTGTTTTTTTTATTATCTTGCATATTTAGAATAGGAATTTTATTTTGAATCATGGAAAAGAAAACCAAAAAAGAAAGCACATTCATCTAGGATGTTAGTTTTATCATTATTTTGAATTGCATGTGAAATTTTAATTTCGAGATTAATAAAAACACAAAAAAAATCATCATGCAATGTTAGGGCAATTTTTTTGTACATCATTGCATATTAGGGTAAAATTGCACTTAGTTTAATTCTAAGTAATATTTTCCTTAATTCATTATAAATTTAGATATTATATAGATTGCATTTTAGGTTAGAAATTATTTGGTTTAAGATAATATTTTAATTTAAATTAGGATTTGGCTTAACCTAATTCCTAATGCAAATTCAATAGAATCTTAATCTAGTTAGATAATTTCCACATTTTACCTAATTCCAAATTTCATGAAAAAATACAAAAATGTCGTAAGATAAGTTAGTTTCAATCTCTAGGATAGATTGCATTCTTTTTAAGAAATTTTTTTTTTAAAAAATGTCATTTGCATGTCATATAGGATTAGATCCATGAAATGCACGCCACTTAGAGATTAGAGATTGTTATTAGGTCCATTTAATTAGAAATTGCATGTCATTAGAGTTAGGTCACTTAGCTAATATTGCATCGCATATTGCATAATTTTCATTAAAAAGTGAAAAAAAAAATTGCGTGTTAATTAGAAACCACATTTAGGATTGTTGATGTGGATTTTAATTTAACACTGCAGATGCTTTCGTTACTTTGAGGTAAGTTTTGCAACTTATTCATTTGTTTTCTTAAGTGTTAAATTAGTGGTTTGTGCACCTGCATGGTCACCTTACATGTTAGGGAATTAAAATCAATTCAAGTTGCTTGCCAAACAATTTTTTTTTTTAAATAAAAGAGAAAGGTACCGAAAGGGCGTTAGAAAAATATAGCATAACCAAGTCTCCGAACTCATAAATCTCTGGTTCGTGAAGTAAAGTAAAACTCTCGTTATTTTACTTGGGTTTCTAATCGACCCACAAAAAATAGATTAGTGGCAACTCCTTATTGAAAAATCAATTGCATGTTAATAACTTGAACCTAAGTCACGAATTGGTATGGACTTGGGAAAATCCGAGTTAAGTCTAGGCTTAACAATCCATTAGCCAAACCCTACGTAGTTCGCACCTGAAAAAATTTGGTCACGACAACGATCTGGCAAAGAATCCAAGCAGTCGGTTGTTACATTAGCAAATTTCACACTCTTAAGAATGTCCGCCTAGTTTGACCAGTTGACCAGTCAATCAGGTTGGGTAGGGTGTCTTATGGTGCATTTGGTAACGTTTCTGTTTAAAAATTGTTCCAAGAAACAGAAATAGAAAAAGTGTTTCTGTTCCAAGGAATAATTTCTGAACAAAAAAACGCGTTTGGTAACTGTATAAAATTTCTATTTCTGGAATAGAAAAAGAACAGAAGCACGTTTGAGAATCGAATAACAAAAACCTACAAAACCACACAAAAGCAGCCGCGAGCACATATGCACGTGGATCGGTCACACAAAACCGCAAAAATTCCAGATCGCGTGAGAATCGGGACCAAGGAATCACTTGGATGTGGATCAACGCCACCGCCGCGGTGAGGAGGAGGAACCACCAGAAGTCGCAGAGGAACTTGCTCACCATCGTCTCTCCGGAGCCGGCGGGGGAAACCGCCGTAGCAGCTGAAGATCACGCGGCGAAGGTGTCGCAAGCACCGAACATGGCCGAGCTAGCGAGAGGAGCTTGAGGATTTCTGAGAAGGCTTTGATGGCGAATCTCGAGCGTCGAAGGTGGGGTGCTTCGTTCTCCTTGAAGCGACGACGGCAACGGCGACGATGACAACGACGATGACGACTAGGAGCGGCAAGTCAACAAAGCCGAGCCGAGGCAGGAGACCGGCTTCCGGAGCCAGACGATCAGCGCCAGCCGACTGAAGCCTATTTGGAGACGAGGCTCGCAGGAGGAGAGGCGGTGTTCGAAGGGCTGGGCAAGAAATAGAAAAGAAACACGATTTTGTTCCTTTTTTGTTCTTCAAATATGTTTCAGAAATAAGAAACATAAATTTGTTGTTTCTTATTTATGTTCCCTTTTTGTTTCTGGGAACAAAAAAACAAAAAAGGAACAGAAACGCACCCAAACGCATTTCTGTTCCTTTTTTGTTCCCAGGAACAAAAAAAACAGAAAAAGTGTTTAAAAACATAAAAAAGAAATGCAAACAAACAGGCCCTAATTGACTTGAGTCACCGGCCGGTCACCACCGGCGAATGCTTGGCAGCTGATGTCATCGATGATGTCAACATGTTGGTACCGATTGTTGGCCGACGTCATTGTTGATGTCAACATGTGTTGGTTCGCCGACGCGCATGTGGTACTCACATGCGTGGCATTCCTAGCACGTGAAGCGTCTGGGTGCATCCAGCATTGTCCGGCGGTGTTTGACCTACCACTCTACTTGTCTCGATGAGATTTTTAACCCCATATAATTAGATTTTATTTTTACCAAAAATAAATTGTCAAAACGGGGGCAAACAGATATAGTTGTCCATCCTCCAAACTCGTTCCACGCTTCAGTTAGTTTTCGACGATTCACGCTGCAATTTTTGAGCAATGAACATCTAGACGATATGAAGTTCATCCTCTTGATCCCCATATCAAATAGCAAGCGAAAACATTCGACAAAAAAACAAATAATAATGCAGCGATGATAACACAAGCTTTGATAACAATGTCGGAAGAGTTGGCAGAAGGAAACGCTGAATCACTCCGATGCGCAATGAGAAAATTATCCAGGAATGAATGTTGAAGCACGAGTGAATACTGGACGATACTACTTCACGATTGTCCAAATATTCAAGTTCCACAGCATTAACGCCGACTATCTTCTCAAAATAGTAATGGATGCCTTTTGTTCTTTAATGAAGAGAGGGTGAGAAGAGAGCAGTTTCTTTCCAAAACCTTTTTTTTTTGTCAATCATTATTATGGTTATCTTCAGAAGTTATTTATATAACTTTCCCTCACACCCTTTCAAAATGCGCCTTTTCATTATATCACATCAAGACAAACTAGTGTGCCTTAATCGCATCCCATTATAGATGTATCAATAAAATATAACAGATGAGATGCAGTGGTGCACATGCAACTCCAAGGTGAGCAAGTCGGCAGCAAATTTCATCCAGAAGAAGTGGCATTTCAGGCAACAGACTAAGGTTACCGTGCTGAACCAAGAGGGGAAGGTGGTGAACATGGACGCAATGACGATGATACGCCTTCGGGGATGGGAAGCCTCCCCCTTCACAGAGTTGAAGGGCAAGGAACTCTGGAACAAGCTAGGGATCAACTGGTTGGAGCTCGTATTCCCTGTTGCAGAACAAAGTGTAAGTTACAAATGCAGTTTGATTTTCATTTTCATCATTTATCCCTAGTTCAAAAGGCTTTCGTTCTACCAGGCCTCTGACTAGTACGTTATACATCTGGACATATCACTCAAGTTTCATTTACTCGATTTACAGTTAGGTGATATTCATATATGCAACGGCACAATCAGAATCTAGTTGGAGATCTTCCTCCAAACGGGGACGAAGGAAAACATCACCTCAATTATAACTTCGATGACAAGACTATTAATTGGTTTAGTCTTTAACACACTCAGCCAAGCCCATACTGGAAAAAAGCAAGTAGAGCAAGCTTATATTATTGCAGACTTCACACGTACCGAGTTCACACAAGAATCATTCTTAAGATATATTAAAATTTTTCTAACTTAATCAGTTTGTATTCTGTTCTTTTAACATGTCCTGTGTCTTGATTGTGGGCCAGATTAAAGGGAAGGAGCTCATATTCTTGTATGGCGCAGCTGAAGACTACAAGATTGTTTAAAAAAATTGAAAAACACCTGTGCAAGATCAAAAGCTATCGCTTCTCTGATGAGTTAATCAACATCAAAACCTAGAGCGAGCAATTTCTGACCCTCCTCGAGAGCTGCATATCCTTGAAGATGCAGGCGAGTTCTGAAGTCTCCAGTTCCTCGATGGAGGAGCTGTTCAAGCCCTACACCATCTACAAGCGACATGGTGGTTTCTGCATCCTTGTGAGAGGGTCGAGCATCGTTGTCAATGCCCCCGTCACAGATTTTGAGATGGTGCTGTCGCAGCACCAGAATTGGATTAATACGATAACTGAGACACAGGCTTTCGAGAACGTCTTCAGAGCGTACTATGAAAAGTTATTCAGCAAATCACACTGCCACTGTTTCTATATCCCCAACATGGTCGGCAACATACCGGAGTGCATCAAAAGCACCAACTGCCCTCGCTACATGAAGACCGCCGTCGCATTCGAGTGCTGCCACGGTGGGCATTAACTAGCTGATAAGGCCATCAAGCCCAACAGTTTCGTTGGCTGCACCAGAATTAACACGTGAAAGAACGCAAGGAAGAACAAGGAAAAAGTAGAGGAAATTTTGTATATTCTATTCCGTACGTCAATAATGTACAATGCTCTACAATTATAGCACTAGGCATGTACAAGAAAATGGAAATAAAGAATATTACAAATCAAATCCTATCTTAGATTGATATTAATTGATTTGCCGTATCAATCTAAATATTGTACAAATCCACAGGATCGCATATCTTCCAACACTTCCCCTCAAGCTGGTGGCTTGTAGATGTCCAAGACACCTCGCTTGCTTAGTAGATATGCGTGTTGTCTCTGACATAGGGGTTTAGTGAAGATATCTACAGGCTATTCTGTAGTCTCAATTCCTCTTGTTTCGATTACCCATTCTTGAACCTTCTCTCGAGTAAAGTGACAATCCACTTCTATGTGCTTTGTTCTTTAGTGTACTATAGGATTGGATGCAAGTTTAAGCGATGCATCATTGCCACAAAATAACATGGTCGGTCCCTTTGTTTGCACCCCAAGGTCCGAAGTAAGCCTCGCAGCCACACTATTTCACAAGTGGTCTTAGCCATAGCTCTATACTCGGCCTCTGCTGAAGATAAAGACATGGTTGGTTGTTTTTTCGTCTTCCAGGAAAGTAAAGACTTTCCCAGCATGATACAGAATCCTGTGATTGATCTCCTGCTCATTGGACAAGTTGCATAATCAGCGTCACAATAAGTTGTCATCTCCATGTTGCACCCTCTCGAAAAAAGAATTCCAAGTCCTGGACATTTCTTCAAATATTTAACAACCTTTACAGTGGCGTTCATGTGGGACTACTTGGGCTTATCCATAAACTGACTGAGTGTCTGCACAGTATAACATATATCCGGTCTGGTCATGGTCAAATATATGAGCTTTCCTACCAGCCTTTGATAACTTGCCGGATCTCTGAGAATAGGATAATCTTGGAGATTTGCTTCATCATGGTCCACGGTAGTTAACTTGACATTTTGTTCGATTGGAATGGCTACCGGTTTGCTTCCGGATAGACCTGCTTTTGATATGATTTCTAGCACGAATTTTCGTTGGCTGAGGGAAATTCCTTGATCTGATCGTGCAATTTCTATTCCCAGGAAAAATTTGGGTGATCCCAAGTCTTTTATATGAAATATCGAATGCAGGTATTCCTTGAAGCTCTTTATGGCAATTGTATCGTTACCCATAATAAGTATATCATAAACATATATCATTAAAAATATGGATGACGTACCTTTTGTCCATGTAAAGAGAGCGTAGTCATGTTTGGACTGTTTGAAACCTGCTGCTGTAAGAGCATTCGTGAACTTGGCATACCATTGTCTCGATGCTTGTTTGAGACCGTAAAGGGATTTGCGGAGACGACATACTCTATTCTCACCCTGTCTCTGTAAACCCCGAGGGAGTTCCATATAGATTTCTTCATCCAAATCACCATGTAGAAATGCGTTGTGAACATCCATTTGGTGTAATGACCAATCTCGGAAAGCCGCAACAGATAGGAAAGATCGAACCGTGACATCTTTGGCCACTGGGGAGAAGGTCTCGTGATAGTCGAATCCTTCTCGCTGTGTAAAACCTTTGGCCACTAAGCGAGCCTTATATCGTTCAATCGATCCATCTGCCCGAAACTTTATCTTGTAAACCCATTTGCAACCTATTGCCTTCCAGTCTGAGGGTAAAGTCATAAGATCCCATGTATGGTCGTCATGTAATGCTTGCAATTCTACTGCCATGGCCTTTTGCCACCGTGGATCCATGGATGCTTCATCATAACTAGCCGGTTCCCTTTCTTCAAATATGCTACTTATACATTGTCGATGTTCCGGAGACAATTGATTGAAAGAGACATAAGAAGAGATGGGATAATGAATACCTAGTGAGTTGTGTGCAGCACAAATATAATCTTTAGTCTAGGTTGGTGGGCATGTGGTTCGCCCTAAACGTCCAGGTGGATCTAGACGTGATGGTGGAGGCTCTTCCATAGGTGGAACTAGTATAAGATCTGAAGCTTCTTCAGTAATTTCATGCTCAGAACTTGGAGAAAGATCTTCGGCAGTAGACTTATTGCTTATGGAAGTGCTGTTGAATGTTCCCGAGTTTCCTATCATAACATGTTCAGGGTCCTTGGACATATCGTCTTTAGAGAAAATAGCACGAGAAAGGTGAAGATCGTTGTCCTTTGAGGATTGATATTCAGCAAATGGAAAAATGTCTTCATGGAAGACTACATCTCTACTTATTAGGAATTCGCCTGTAGAGGGTTGGAAAAAACGATACCCCTTTTGAAGATTTGGATATCCCATGACTATGCACCGTTGGGCGCGAGGACTCATTTTGTCCTGAGGGCCTACCGCAGTGACGTAGCATAAACACCCAAATATTCTTAGGTGATCCATTTTTGGCTTCTTCCAGAACAGGACTTTGAAAGGACTTTGACCATTTAACACCTTTGTTGGCATTCGATTGACTAAATACACTGCCGTGATCATGCAATCTCCCCAGAAGTTATTTGGGATTGAAGCCTGAAATTTCAAGGCACGTGCCACTTCCAGAATATGGCGATGCTTTCGTTCCACTACTCCATTCTGTTGTGGAGTATATGTGCATGAACTTTCATGCAAGATGCCATAGGATGAAAATAATGATGCGCATTCATGATTGAAAAATTCTCTTCCATTGTCTGTCCTAACCCGCTAGACAGTCTTTCCAAATTGGGTCTTTGATAAGGAAATAAATTCCTTTAAGTGAGATAGAGCCTGACCCTTTGTTTGCATAAGGAAGATCCATGTTGCTCGAGAATGATCGTCAACAATGGTAAGAAAATATCTTGACCCATCATGATTAGGAGTATGATACGGTCCCCATACATCAACATGAATGAGTGAAAAAGCACTAGTGGAACGACTCATACTAATTGGAAAGGGTGCACGTGATTGTTTTGTAAGAGGGTAGATATGACACTGAGAGTAAGGAAACAAAGCACTATGTCCCATTCTGCAATGCAAAAGGAAATTTTTATCATTGGTAGTGACATTACACAATGATTGCTTATTGGAGGAAACTTGAGATAAATCTAAAGTGCTTGGAATGCTAGTCCAGAAAAATAGTCCATCAAAATGGTTACCCCAGCCTATCAGTTTCCCAGTCGAAAGGGTCTGAAAGAAACATGTATCAGAATTGAATAAAATTCGGCAAGAGTTCTCTTTGCAGGCTCTAGACACGGAGATTAGATTGAACTGGAAATCTGGCATATAGAGGACATTTCTCAGGGTTATTTGAGGGCTAAGATTCACAATTCCTGTAGTAGTCACATAGGTAGTATTTCCATTTGGCAACTTTACAGAAATAAGAATACTTAAATTTTCGTGAATAACGGAATATAAGCCTTTATCACAAACAATATGATCACTAGCCCCTGAGTCAATTATCCAAATATTCCGTGAAATAGAATTTATCCGGCAATAAGAAATACCTGAGAAGCTACTCCCTTTGTTGGAAATGTCCACTTTTTGCAAGGCTTGCATAATTTCTTGATATTGCCCTTGAGTGATAGGTTGATCAATATTTGAAGCTGAGGTTTGATAAGTTGCAACCGAAGATTTCTTCCCCTGTTTTCCTTTTTCACCGGGCTTGCCGTGCAATTTCCAGCAATTATTGATGGTGTGGTGGGGTCGCCTACAGTATTCACAAAATAACTTATTTTTTCCTTTTAAATTTTGCCCATACGCCTTTGGACTCGTGGAAAAAAAAAATGGACCGTTGGATCCCTTAAGGACAGCTGCATGCCCACCGTCCGATCCTAATGAAGGATCGCGCCTTTTCCAGCCATCGGATCGCGCCTCACAATCCTAACCGTCCATCTCAGGTTCTTTAAAAACGTGTGGAGTCCCAAACCCTAGCTCATTTGGCCACATCCCTGCTTCTGGAGTCTTCTCACAATTCTGGTTCTGTTCCTTCTCACGTCGAGCAGCGAGCGACCCACGAGCAACCAAGGCCAGCGTCTCTGCTCCTCTCGCATGCTCTGTTGCCGTGAGTCTCTGGCTCTCTTCTTGGACGGCCAACTGGAAGATGCGGCCGAGTGATGGCATAGGTTCCATGGCCAAGATCTGAGATCTAAAGGTCAGGTAAGAATCGTTTAAAATGAGCAAAAATCGAGTAACCTTTTCTCTGTCCCATATCACCTTGTACTGCTGCAAAGTACTCTCGAGTCCTTCGAGTTTTTCTTTTGTTGCCTCCAATTCGTTCCAGAGGGCCGATAATTTGTTAAACACAACTATGATGCTCATATTACCCTGTTTGAGTTTGGAAAGGGCTTGAGTCAAGGAAAAAAAATTTGCACGGTCTAATTTTCCATACATTTCCCGTATATTGTCCCACATCTTCGAATCTTCTGTGGGTGGTAGTCCGGCTGCAATTTTGGGGCTAATGCAGTTCCCAATCCACGTTCTCACTAATTGATTACATTTCTTCCATTGCCTCGCCATCCTTTCGTTTGCCGGAATGGGAATAGAACCATCTATAAAACCCTCTTTATCTTTAGTAACGAGGGCTCAATGGAATTCTTGTGCCCAAATTGAGTAGTTCTCGGATCCCTTTAGTTGTTGACTGATAAGCCGTATCTCCAGTCCATCGGCGGTAGATACGTACAATGGGTCACCAAGTTCTGGCTGATCGAGAATGACTGAGAATGGGTACGGCAAAATTCGGGTCTCACCGTCGGGTAGGTATTTGGACTCGTACCCGAATTAAATAACCCAATGGATAATCCTGCATCTTGATTTCCAGACCCAGTACCTGTGCTTGCCCCGCCTATGGTTGGCGAGCCATTATCAGGCTATGTATTGCCTTCAGAAATTTGAGCTCCGGGCCATGGAGCACTTGGGCTTGTCCCGTAGTACCATGGGTTGGGCTGAAGGAACGGGTACCCACTGGTATGGTTGACCCGCCATGGCCAAACCCGATGTGGTTTGGCCTGGAATGGGTTGCCCCAGACCGGGCTGCCATTGAAAAAAACCCGCATTTGGTTGAATTCTGGCGGCTTCAATCGGTAAGTTCATAGTAGAACTTTGATTTTCTTCTTCTGTGATACGCATTCCAATAGATGCTAGTTGGTCTTCTGCCATGGTGTGACGGTAAGAGGTTCCTTTTCTTCACTTGCTCTTTTTCCTCATAAATTGATTCCTACATCGGAGTGCTAACATTGTTTTGCAGGTTAGCATGTTCTTCAAAAAATCCGGCAGGCAATCAAAGAGGAGAGGTGCGGAAGCTGGATCAGAAGCGAAGCTTGCTCTAATACCATGAAAGAACGCAAGGAAGAACAAGGAAAAAGTAGAGGAAATTTTGTATATTCTATTCCATACGTCATGTACAAGAAAATGGAAATAAAGAATATTACAAATCAAATCCTATCTTAGATTGATATTAATTGATTTGTCGTATCAATCTAAATATTGTACAAATCCACAGGATCGCATATCTTCCAACAACACGGACTGTTTAGCTCGGTCATGTTTTCCTGTTATTTCTTTCCTTGTTAGTTTGATGTTGCTTCTGATTATGTGTGGTTGGAGTATGTAGCAGGGTCACGTATTTCTTTCCTTATTATTTTGATGTTGCTTTTGATGATGAGTGGTTGGAGTTTGTAACAGGGTCGTACGCGCACTGCGCAGAACCGGATGGACTTTGCGTGCAGACATTGTATGCGATGAATAAAAGTTTTTGTGATCTGTAATGTGGTTGCACTGTAGTGCAGAACTTGATGTACTGCGCATGCAGGCCCCGTGTGCAATGAATGAAAGTTTTTATGATCTTAACACGGTTCATTGATTACATTTTCGAGGCGTACAAGATGAGGCTTACTAGGGATAACAGCTGAGAGCTTTTCTTGTTGTTTCCATGTTCTATGATTAATTTCCGTGCATTCCGTTACCTTCTTCTACTTGTTAAAATGTTTAAAAGTCTCAAATTACTCTTCCGTCCAATAGTTTAACTTTTCAGAATATTTGATGTTTGTTTCACGGAATTTCGCACCATCTCCCGTTCATCCCGTGAGCTGATACTCTCTCGACGTCTACATATACCAATCATCATCAATGAATTACAACTAAATCAAACATCTCATGCATGGAGATCCTGACTGCAATTTTCCTCAACGTCACACACATCCGATAGAGGCTGACATCCTGCACGCACACGAGGGCAAAATTGATGTCATGCATCTAGGAATCAACATAGGAACAGATTGAGGAATTGATCAAATGAGAGGGAGTTCAGAAACTCCCAAGTACAGAGAAAGACTTGGAGGATCGACATGACTTTTATTGTCAACCCAAATATGCCCATCTAATTACATTGAATTGTTTCTTTTTCTTTTCATCGAGGACGTGAAAAAAAAAAAAAAAAATTATTTTCGCATCTGTGAATAGGGGCAACGTTTGAGAAATTGAGATCAGAATGACCTCTACGTCAACCCAAGGTGAATTAAAATTTTGCATCCCTCAGACATGCTCTGAACTACGAATTACTTCATTTAAATTTTTTTAATTTGAGAGAATATTAATCCCGGTTTCGTCATGAAACTGGACGAACAAGAATAATTAGTACACATCGCCAGCGTGAAAGAAAATTTATGCAAGTCTCGTACACCATTAATTTGAGGGAGTGGATAGTGAACATCCTCAAATTAGACGGATATGGCTATATATCTCCAAGGGGAACGAGATAGTGATACGTGATTTCAATTATTATCTCGATTATGCTAATTTGTTGGTCTTGTTAAGCCGTCCTAGGGCAGTCTCCAGAGTATGTCCTGGAGAGACAATTTGGTTTCGCCTTACTATTATTCGATTGAAAACTACTTAAAATTAATCAAAACAATGAGTGCGTTACGCGGTACCAATTTCAACTTCAAGCTCAAAGTTAAATTTGTCCATAGTTTATAGGATTAGCAAATGTTGAAAAATTAATATTGAAAATTTTGATAAATCATTTGATAAACTAACATTTCGTAGGTAGAGATTTCTTGGGAGAATTACCAAAGAAGTCATAAATCTACTGCAATTGTGCAAATTTTATCCTAAACCTTATTATTTGACCAATTTAGTTCTAAACTTTTTAAAAATTTGCCAATGTAATTTATCTAATCAGTTTTCATTAGAAATCACTAACATAGATATTGGCCATTTTACATGGCACTATTGGCGCTAACATACAATTTAAAAAAAAAAAAATTTAATTTTTTTTTTCTTTTATTTTTATCCTTCATCCTTGTTGACCATCACCGGCCTCCTTAATGGTAAGCAACCAACCACAAATGAGGGCTAGCAAGGCTAGCCCTCTTTCGATTTGGCAAAGATTGACCAAGCCAAACCGAGGTTGAAGGTCAACCTAATCAGCCTCAAGCAAGCCTTATCGTTGCTAGAGGCTAGCGAGGGTCAACCTCACTAGCTTCAAGTTAGCCTCACTAGAAACCGGTGAGGTGACCTCTTTGAAGGTGACACTGATGGGGACCCACACGAGATACCCAAACTAATTTCAAAAGGTTTCTATCGAGCCTCGCCTAACACTAGCGATGCCAACCTTGAACAAGGCTTGACCTCATCAGATCTAGGTTAGGCAAGCCTCACTTGAGGCCAATGAGATCAAACTTCCCTAGCCTTGAGCAACCTTGCCCATGCAAGATCGACCCTTGCTTGACAAGTGAGGTCAGCCCTTGCTAGAGGCTAGTCAAGAGCCATTGAGGAGGTCGATGACCATAGAGAATGAAGCGGAAAAAAAAAAGGAAAGAAAATAAGAAAAATTATAAAAGATTCTGAAAATTTCTGAAAAGAATAATAAATATTTAAACAATAGTCAACATCAACGCTGGTGGTGCCCCATAGAACAGTTGATATCCATATTAATGATTTCCAGTCAAAATTAATCGAATAGATTACATTAGCAAATTTTCAAAAGGTTTAGAATAAAATCAATCAAATTAAAGGTTTAATATTGAATTGGTACAATTGTGATAGGTTTAAAATTTTTTTTGATAATTATCCCGAGCCTTCGTAAGTTTATCTCCCTGGTTGGATCCCTATTTCAACTAATCAATTCCAGTAGTTGAAATTTGGAGTGCAAAGAACATGCCATATAATCAGGTAGTACACTTAACCTCGTGAAAAGATACCACGCCAGTTTATAATCATAATCAATGACCAAACAATTAACATGTGTTTACCAACGTATATTAAAACATTGACCTAGATCTGTCGTATCGGGAGGAGATTTTCCATAGGAATGGCAATTTAAAACAGTTATGTCATGTTTTGCATGGCCACAAGGACGTCACACAGATCGACACCAACGGGCTGGACTTCATATATGTACGAGAAAAATAACAAGTTTTGAATGAATGGACGACCATAAAAGAATTAGAGACGTTTGTGAAACTAAATAGTGACAAACTCGAAAGTGACCGGAAAATGCACCAATTTGAAATACATAAATTTACACTATGTTCAACAACATTATAATATTTTTTTGCCCCCCCCCCCCCCCCCCCCCCTCAAAAAAACTGTATAATATTTTGCATGTGCTGTCAAATGTTCGATTTTTGACACTGCAGAGGAGATTGTGACTCAGTACCATTCATGACCCATGAATCTATTATTGAACAAGTCCGAATTCGTGATCTTACATTGATGAATACTAGTCCGCACCTTTAGGCTACCAAAACATCTTATTCTGATCAACTGCATTCGATAAAAAGTGATAATCATCCGGGTACTTGGAAAGATTATCAATTATATATGTCTAGTTTCCACGCAAGTACCTAACATGTGCACAACCACTTTTGAGATAATCTTATAAATTCAATTTGTTAAACGGATCCACCTCGACACTATGTTACGTAATACAACTCAGGTTCAACTTACACATAGTCGGAAGCACTCTAAATGACAACGCAAGTTAGTACATATAATTTGTCAGATATAAACTTGTGAAAAGAAAAACACACGCAAAAATTAATATGAAATATGAAACGCTGAGTGAGGCGAAAGCCACGGATACATGCCTCTGTTTCGTATTTTTCTTGGGTGAGCTGTTTTTCCATTGTTTTTTTTTATAACCCTTTCCTTATTGTAATGTCTCGGTTAGGATAACCTATAATAACTGTACTTTCAATCGAAGTCAGTTGAACGAGTACTAGGTATGCCGTATATCCGAACATAATTAAATAGTCACTTGCTTATTCGAATTCCAGATCAATGAGTGAATATATATCATGAGATCTGTGTACTGACACACCGTCATGCAGCTTCCCCGATCCCACGAAAAGTTCATGTGCCACATGCTCCGACTTTGTCGGTCTGATTCTTTTCTCGATCCCCTGTCAACTGTAAATGCGTCGCTTGATGTTCTTAGCCACGCTCGATAAGAGCATAAAGCATCTCCCAATAGAACTGACCCAAATCATCATCGAACAGACATATTTTGATGAAATTAGTTATTGAAAAAGTCGAACGTGACCAGAGCATAAATAAATTTTATGATACATAAGCCTACAGTTTGTTGAACAAATATATAATATTTCGCATTGTCTTCTCTCCCTCTAGAATGTCGCCCATTTGCTATCAAATGTAATTTCAGTACGGCAGAGGAGATGGTAACTGGTACCATTCACGACCTATGAACCCAAGAAGCGAGTCCAAATCCGTAATGTCGTGTTTATGGATGTTAGTTTAGGCTACGAAAGGATCTTGTTTTGATGATGAGTCCCCAAGTACGTGCGTAGCGCATGCACAGTTACTTTTGAGATAGTATTGTAAACTTAATTTGGGAAACTAATCCAACAACCGGATCCACCTCCATACCATCTTACAAAAGATAACTCGGTGTCCAACAATGAGTGTCTAGAAGCACCGAGAATAATGATGTAACTATATAATAATATTTTTATTTGTTTGCTTAAGATGTTTTTCTATGAACACATTTTAAGGAAATGCCTTGGGTAATAAACAGGAAAATTACTAAAAGATCCTTAAACCTATTTTAATTATGTCAATTTAATCCTAAACTTTTTTTTCTATTAATTTCATTCTAAACCTTTTGAATTCATGTAAATTTAATCCATCTAACCAATCTCGGTGGGTCAATACTGAAATGAATATTGATCGTCTTACATAATGTTACTTTTGGTATTGACGCAGATGATTTTTTATAATATTTTGATTTTTTTCTAAATTTATTTTTTTCTTTTTCTATTTTTTTCTTTCCCTTCCTTTTTTCTCTAACCGGTCCATAACCTCGCCAATATGGCCACAAGGTAGAGGCAAGGTCTAGCAAGATCAACCTTTCTAGCACTACATAGGGTTGTCAACATCCATGTTAGCATTAGACAACTAAAATTGATCGGATTAACTGAATTTGCATAGATATAGAAAGGCTAAGACTCATTTGACCAAAAAAAGAAAATTAACACTAAATTAATACAATGACAATAAATTTAGAACCTTTTTGATAATTTGCCTAATAAATGTGATGCACCATCATACAGCTTCCCCGATCCAAGAAAAAGTTCATGGGTAACATTCTCCAACTTTGTCGTTCTATTTCTTTTCTCAATTCTTTGTTAACTGGATATGCTTATGTTGGTGTAATCAGTACTAGATGCGGTAATACTTTATCTGTAGAAATTTAGACCCAATCTTATAAAATCCAGTAAGTCTCCGCCTTTGCTTTGCTTGATGTATGCAGTCATGCTCGATAAGAACATAAAGCATCTCTCAAATTAACCCGACCCAAATGATCTTCGATAGGAAATTTGTCTTGCCCAGGAGATTCATAGGGAGTCATCACTTATAATGTTGTGCAAACAATCAATCAAACACAATAAAAAAAGCGTTAGATCAAACATCATATTTCTATTTTCAATCAATATGACATACATCAACAGGGAGAATAATACAAAATTTTGTTATAAATCAAGCTATACAATGAAAATTAGAGGTACATTCAAGTCACACTAAACAGTCTTAGTGATTTTCAATCCTCTATTACACCTAATAAATTATACAACATTTAACCCCGACAAGTTTTCCCTAAAATGATCTCTCTATCTCATAAACAATTTATTTGAAATCTTCATACAAGAATTTCACAATTTTAAAACACACTTGAATTTGTTGCTGTATGTAATTGAATCACGATGACCCCGCATCATGTCTGGCCACTCCGGCTGCGGCACACACACTTCTTGACTGAGTCCCCTAAGCTTATGTAAGTGCTCCTTTTTTGGAACGAAAGTTCAAATAAAAACTATCTTTTATCTTTCCCATTAAATTTTAAATTTTATCTAAATTTCCAAAATTTATTTATTAGGGAAACATATATGTGAATTTATGTGTCAATATTTGTATATTATAGAAATTTGTACTTTTTTTTATTTTTATTTTTTAAGTTCAAAGCACGTACAATGATTTTCCCCAGTACGACCCGAATCGCAAGATTGGGCAACAAAGTCTACTTAGGACCTTTTTCAGGGGTCGAATAGCCACACGCCTCGACTGGACTTCATTCATGGGCTTAAATTTGAAACGTATCTTCAACAAGAAATCATCAAAAATCGCAAAAGTATCCAACATCACTGGTAACATAAATCATCCGAACAACGGAGATTTCTTCCTCGAAATAATCTCTAGACAATGATACATATTAGAGGGTCCTCCAATCAACTATCAACCCCTCTACAAATTTTTCATGAAAAATGAGCGAACGCTCAACACGAACAAGCATCATAGGGCGAAATAAAAATAAAAATAAATTGAAACAAATTGATTTATATGGTTCAATCATGGCCACCGACATAGACGCGGTTAGAAAACCAAAGAGATAATTACTTAAAATGTTACACTAGATCAAAGCCCCGATAAACTCTTGCGAATGAGCTTCAAAAACTACCGTATATTCTAGCCTTACTTCGTAATGTATTATTACTACTCTTAAATATCCGATACGTAAAATACATTCATCCGTTTTTAAACCAGATCTCACAATATGTTTATAAAGCACTATCCACCCACTTGGGTTTTTTTTTTTTTTTTATATTATTATTACTAGTAACGCACTCCCCAAGTTACGATATAAATTGAACGCTCTTAAATTGTTGGGCACATGTCTCTTCGCTGGCAGAATATACATCTCGGATACGACTTGTTAATCAGTCGTTCTTGCCAGTTCGTAAGCTGTCGTGTTGTGGCCTGGGAGCGTTATAAATAGGTCACCAGGAACCTCTAGTTTGCTCCACACAAGCCTTCCTCCTTCACTTCACTCACTCCCTTGAAACCCGACACTTTCTCAGCTTCACTCCTTCCTTCTCCTTTCCCTGCGTCCGAAAATGAACCGGAACAATGGCTCTTCGGCCGCGCTGGTAGGAAACAATGGCGTCGTGACCCTGGATGACAGTGATTTCATGAGCAGTTTACGTGAGCTCCTCCACGATGAGGACCTCAGGAAAGAGGTCATGAGAAAGCCACGCTTTAACCCAAAAGAAGTTGATGTCATGTATCGCTTGAGTGAAGTCGAGAAAATGCTCAACCTAGCCTTTCTTGATGACGTTGCTTAAACCACTCGGGCAGAGGTAAAGTAGTGGACAAGCAAGTTCAACGACATGCTATAGTCTCTTTCCCATATACTTCCTACCGGTGGTAATTCACTTCATAGTGAAGGCTAAAAGACTGAACCTGTTCATGGATCTCGTAAGATATTTCGTTAAGCTTTCGGATAGTCAGGTCTCTGGGCTCAACTCCCTAAATTATATTTATGCTCGGTTGCTTCAGTACTACATATTCCTCGCAAAAACTTGAAATTCATGGCAAATACTACTAACTTTACCATTAAATTTTTTCCATGGGTAGTTGGCTGGATCTTAACGGATGGTTTCCGTGGCAAAATGTCTTTGCTGGTCAAATTAATTTCATAGTTCACTCTTGTTGAGCCAAAGTTATAATGATACACAATGTTCACATGCTTTTATGCATATGATATTCCTTGGTTAGGACTTACAAGTGAATTCGTTTTTCCAGGGTAACCAAGGCCAGAGCAATTGCTTGACCTCGCCTTCCATAGGAACTTCTGTTGATTTGACATCAACTATTAACAAACTGTGCGATAAGGTAAAGCAGAGACATTCCTCCGTTGAAAGTGGGTATATACAAATGCGGGAGCTCCAGACTTTTTTAGATTGTTTTAAAATTACTTGGACTTATTACAAGTTATCCTAAAGTAAAAACACATTTCTAAGCTTCAGACCTCTTTAGATTGTTTTGAAATTACCTAGAGATTAATTTCAGATAACAACTTATACTAAAGTAAAAGCACATTTATATACCGCGCTAAAATTATTTATTCTATCGGGAAAATAGAAGCAGATAATGTTTTTGTTAAATTCTTCGTTGCGTCCTTTTCTAAGATATTTCTTCTCGGTCTTGTTACTTCCCACGTGTAATGTGGAAAACTATGTACGCCACGACAGTTTAAGGCCCCGCAAACCAAAGTTGAGAAGCAAACAATGCAATCGCTTGTGGACGAGTTGTCATCCTTTTCATGGGATGCCAAAGCTGTGCTGACTTTGTTAGCTTTTACGCTGTACTGTACCAAGAACTGCCGTTACACTGAATATGAAGCGACAGACGAGCCTTTATCCCTGGCGGCCACGTTGCAAGGGAAAACCCCAACTGCTATGACCAAGGCCTCTGGGGGCCTTTGCAAACTGATCGAGGAGACTTTAAATTTCACCAAGGGCATTGTTGAGTTTGGGAGCTACTCAAAAAATTCCAGAGGGATGTCAGAACACATATCAAAAAATTCTTATTACATCATCGTCTTTGTACTTGGCTGCTCAGTTCTGTTCAGCATGATTAGCGCGGGCAATGAGTATGCTGTACCTCACCTTTGCTTATAACTACCTCCATTCACAGACTTGGAATTAATTCCAAGCTCTATTTCTTGATGACTTCAGGTTAACGGAGACAGATCTGTCGGACTTCTCAGAGGAGGTCACGAATGAATATCAAAATTTCAAGAAAGCGGGTGAGATCATTGTTGTTTTCAAACTAAATGTTGTTCACTCATCGGTGGAATGAAGCGTTTGTGCCCCTCCTCCTTAATCCTTGTGTACACAATATTTCTCAGATCCATGTGTCAAAAAACAGTACCTGATATTAAAGCGATTCACATTATGCAGGGGGGACACTCTTATATCAGAACATTAAGGACAAACACAATGATTGTAGTGATACTGTGGAGCTTATGACAGCGTTGTTTTCATCGACAGTCTATCAATGTTCCAAGAAGACAGTGGTTAGCTTCTCAGTCCAGTAAATTTCATTGACTCAATTACTAGTCATGTTTTGTATAAAAATGTCACAAGAAGGGAATGCTGTCAACTTGCAAGTAATTAACTACATTGGAAATTCTTAGATAGTTCGTTTGTTAGCATTCAAAATGCAAAAACAACAGCATGGTTTGATCCTTAGATGTTACAGGTAAAGGTGGACGAGTTGAAGAGCAAGAGGTGATGCTGCTCATTTCAGACTTGAACTTGTCAAAAGAAGATCAAAAAACCCTTACCAACATTCACAATGTGAGCAAATCCAAATCTCATAATTACGAAATTATGTGGGTTCCTATCGTGGAGCCACAAGATGAGGTGATGCATAAACAGTTCCTGGACAAGAGATCACAAATGCAGTGGTACACGTGCACCTCCATGGTCAGCACGCCGGCAGCTATGTTCATCCAAGAGCAGTGGCAATTTAGGCAGCAGACGATGGTTGTTGTGCTGAACGAAAAGGGGAAGGTGATGAACAAGGATGCGATCATGATGATACGCCTTAGGGGATGGGAGGTCCACCCATTCGAAGAGTCGAAGGACAAGGAACTCTGGCAAGAGATCAACTTGTTCGAGCTTGTGGTAGACAAAATGATCTACCCTTATATCAAACAACACGTAAGTTACAAATGCAGTACGGTTTCGAAAATTTTAGGGCAATACTTTCATCATTCATCCCCAATTAGAAAAACCTTTCTCTTATTAGGGTTTTGATTGGTGTGTTATAAATCTAGACTTATCATTTAGTTGGATAGACTTATCATTTAGTTGGATTTATATTTTGGCGATGTCCATATTCACAACCGAACAATCAAAGTCTAGTCAGAGATCTTCCTCCAAATAGAGACGAAGGAAGACACCCTCAATTATAATTTCGTCTCACAAGATTATTTAATCCGTTTAGTCTTTAACGTGCTCGGCCAAGCATAAACTTGCATCCTATGGACAAAAGCAAGTAGAACTAGCTTCTACTGTTACAATTCACGTGAAATTCACCCGACCTCTGTCACATGTAAAGTCACATGTACCGAATTAGGACAAAAAATCATTCACCTGATAGATTGAAAGTTTCCTAACTTAAAACAATTTATGTTCTTTTTCTTTTGACGTGTCCTGCCTTGATTGATGACCAGTTTGAAACGGAGGAACCCCTACTCTTGTATTGCTCAACTGAAGACTCCAAAACTGTCCATGAGATTGAAGAATACCTTGAGCAGATCAAGGGATGTGATGTCTCCTGCAAAGACATCAGATTCAAGGAGCAAGAGCAATTCCTGATCCACCTCGAGAATTGCATTGCCTCAAAGAGGCAGGCAACTTCAGACGACAACGACTCCCTGACGCAGCAGCTGCTCGAGCTCTACACCAGCTACAAGGATGAAGGAGGGTTTGCCATCATCGCCGGAGGGTCGAACGTGGTCTTCAACGCTAGTCTCATGGATTTCGCGACCGTACTGTCGCAGCACCAGATGTGGATCGAGAGGGTGACTCAGACAGAGTCTTTCGTGGCCGTCTTCCAAAAGCACTACAACCAGGTCATTGCGAAGGTGCGCTGCCGCCATATATATATCCCCAGCATGGTTGAGCACGTACCGAAGCGCTTCAAGTGCTCCACGTGCTCTCGCGACATGACCGCTGTTGCGTACAAGTGCTGGCACGGTGCTAATACTAGCCAATGAGACCATCGAGCCCACCACCTTCGGTCGGTGCCCCAGAATAAACATGGACTGCGTAGCTCAGTTGCGTTTTCATGTTATTTCTTTCCCTGTCGATTTGATGTTGCTTTTGATTATGTTTGGTTAGAGTATGTAACATGCTTGATGTACTCTGTCTGCTGACACCGTGTGCTATGAATAAAAGATTATATGATTTTAATAAGATTCATTACTTACATTTTCGAGGCATATAAGATCAGACTTTCTAGTGATAACATCGAGAGCTTTTCATGTTATTTCCACAAGGTGTGACACAGTGTCATTTTATCATCTCATCTTAGAGACCGGAGTCCAAATGCAGTGCATTGAGAACTTTCTATTTGAGTCACAAAAGAAATTGTGAGCTCTCTAATTTCATCCTTCACTCCATAGGGCATTTCAATAAACGTCCTTTGGAGTCGGTCTCAATTTGGTGGAGCTGAGACGGACTCACTTAATGAACAGTTGATACTTCATTGACGCCTTAAACCAAACATTTTGACAGTAAGGTAGGTTTCAACCCCTTCCAATCCCCTTTCTATAATACAAAAGTTACAGAGCTTCGTAAAGATTATAAGATTTCAATAACATACGAAAAATACTTCTTTTATCGGATTAATGCTTAAAATAGTTTGGCCATATACAGTCAAAATTCTATATACAAGTCAGATTTGGACTTCGTCCCATCTTCAAATCTCATTTGGTGGAACTCAGATGGCTCCTGAGATGGCACAAGCGTGCTTCAAAACCCTAGCCTCTTCTTCTCCTTCACTTTCATCCTTAGATCTTCCTCAGACGATATCACAACCCAACTCAACAAGAACAAGGGCATGACATGGCCGTCCTTTTACTAAGAACTAACTCATAAACTTATCGACTATATACAACTCATATCAAAAAGTCCCCACTAAAAAAGTCTTCTCCAATGATGGATGCTCACATCTACTTGCAGCTCACTGAAGAACCTGAAAAACAAGTAAATGAGAGGAGCGAGCTAAACACAGATTAGTGAGTAACACATTTTTCTAAGCGAATCGAGAAATCACTATACACGTTTAAAACATAGCCATAACTCGCTTTAACATATTGTATTCATAAAATAACTATCCAAAACACCAATGGTCTAATCCGTTGATCAATCTCATAAACATGCATCAATGATCTACTATTCAATTGATTAGTCTCATCAAACCACACATTGATGATCAATTCCATCAACCAAACTCAAATCATAAGCCAATGGTGGTCCACTCCATTGACCAACTCATGGTTAAATGCCTAGCCATGTTCACATGCAACATCCATGACAAGACGAACAAGACTACCCTCTTAGTTAGGTCTTCACCTATTATTAGCTGATCCCTCGGTCCATAAAGATATTTTAAATTAGTATGCACATACCCACACATCCCTTAGAGTTCACAAAGAAACTAAGCATCAGCCATCAATCACAAATATATAGTAATCCAACATAAAATGAGAGTAAAATCTCTTAATTCAAGCATTTGATATATGAAACCTCTCTACTGATTTCCTGAGTCCCTGTTCATCATGCTGATTCCTGAAGTTCTACTCATCGAAATGGGTTGATTTTTGGAGGGAAGGTCCCTCTCTACCTCCTTTACAATCCCTCTGAAGGATTTTGCTGGAGAGTTTGAGATCCACTTGACTCCACCGTCTGCGCGGTCCTCGCATCTGGAGTGCTGTTCGCGACTAGAGCTGGCTTTTTCCTGTGGAACGACTTCTTGACTGGAAGCTGAGTTCGTTTAGGCTTGGAGAGTCAGCCCCCTTCCACGTCATCCCAGGTGACTCGATTCCTCAGCTCCCGTCTCCCTCTTTTGCTGGTGCGAACTGTCTTCTGCTACAATTTGTCCAGTTTGATTTTAGGAGGTCGATTTGGGAGTTCTTTGCGATGTGCGAAGTCTAGGTGCTTATCCTATTTTCCCTAGCTATGTTTGCAGAAGCTTAGCCTGGGTTAGATCCCTGTCAATGGCTTTTCATTTGTTGTGACTGTGCTACAAACCACGTGTTTATGGAAATGCCTTCGACTTCTGTGGATGCTGGAAACAACTTTGAAGCCAGAATGGCGACTAGAACCTCAAATGGACCTTCAACACCCTCAGATGGTGCTGGATCACCCATGAAATAGCCAAGGATTATTGGTTCATCTTCATCAACCCTTGGTGGAGCTAAAAACAAGCAGCAAATGCCGCAACTGCCGCTTGGTCGATCCGACTAGTCGAGAGGAAGGTTTAGAGGAAGGAGCCACCTATGGTCATCTTCGAGACATCCTCAAGCTCCTCAACAGTGTCCAACTGGGCAGCAAGTCGCCTCGGCCCGCTCATGGGCGAATGTTGCTTGGCTTGCGGCTATAGGCCCGAATTTGTCTTACACACCCCCCCCCCCACTTTTGTTGATGGCAAAGCGGTGATCAATTTGGCAGATGAAGTTCCTGATGCGGTGGACACAAAATGGCACAATTGCTTAGTAGGCTATTTCATTGGGAGGAGGAAACTTACATTTGGTATGGTGGAGCAATCTCTGAAGCATATTTGGGGTGCCGAGCTTGTAGAGATTATTGCTAATGACCAAGGATTCATTTTCCTTCACATTCCGAACCCGGTGTTTTGGCGGAGAATCCTTGAGGAGGGACTAACCACAGTGGCTAGGGTGCCGCTTATTCTCCGTCAATGGGAGCCACTTATGAATCTTAAGAGAGAGAACCAAACCGCAGTTCCAATTTGGATCCGTTTGATGAATCTACCATTCGATTGTTGGACGGTTCTATGGGTGCAATTGCAAGCGTGGTGAGCAAACCGTTGTACATGGATCAGAGAACCGACCAAGTGAAGACGGCCTCATATGCTAGAGTATGTGTAGAGATCAAAACGAATCAACCGAGATGTAGAATTGCTGAAGTGGTGTTGAAGGGGGTTACTTGCTCCATTGCCATTGAATATGAGTGGTTGCCAACTGAATGCTCGGACTATGGATCTTTCGGGCACAACTGCCATGCCCCTCCTCTTGCACAAAATCTCGCTGGATGGACTAGAGCCCAGCAACGTCCCCCAGCAAATTTGGTCATTCCGACTCCTTCGGTGGTTCCCAAACCCTTGCCGATGGTTGAGCATCGTTACCCCAGCAAGCCGCGTCCGTTCCTGTGCCCTCAAGTCCCATGGCTTCAATAGCGGCTAGCCTCCCAAACCTGATCGTTGATTTGCGGCCTACACCCAAATAGCCCTGAAAGCAGGTCAAGAATAAAAAGAAAAAGAACGTGGCCTCCAAAGTGGGGGAAACTTCGCGCCCGAGCATTGCTAGTGATGCAGATACCAATTGGCTGAAGGCACCAGTTGTGGAAAAGGCTTTACCGCCCGACTCCAAGAAATCTCATAGAGGTACTAGTGTTCCCTCGAAGGTAGCTCTATCTCTTGTGGCCGAGTCCCAATCTTTTCTAAATCAACCCAATAGCCCTAATCATGGAGAGGTGTCGGAAGTAGTGGCTACATTTGCTTTTTAAGATGAGGATGACTTACTTTCTCCTCGGTCATCAAACCTGTCCCCGAGAGCTTTGAAAGCAGCTTCCTTGAAGCTGGAGACCATCCAAGAGAGACTTCTTGTGTTAGCCTCGAATCCTGGACCGGAGGTGAAGTCTAGTGTCCCAGCTATTCCTCGCCGAAAGCCGCCCAAGCAGAGGTAGGCCTTTGCCTCCTCTTTTCTCTTGGCCTAGCTGTAGTGTTTCTTATAAATATATATGCGTTTCAGATTTTGGAATATTAGAGGACTCATGAACCCTCTGAGGAGAGCCGAGGTTAGAAACTTTGCTCGCTCTAATGGCCTTTGCATGATCGGCTTATTGGAGACCAAAGTGCCGGAGCATCTTTTTCGTTCCTTCTCTGATGGCCTCTTGTTGGGATGGAATTGGATAGCCAATTATGATTCTTCGCCAAAGGGGAGGATTTGGGTTGGATGGACCCCTTCTCTGGTTAATTTTGAATTGATTTCGTCCAACGATCAAGCGATCATGGCAAAACCACTCTCCTCACATCCGATTTGTGTTTCTGCACTTTGGTCATTTATGCGGAGCACTCCTTTGTTTCTCGTAGACCTTTGTGGACGAACATAATTAGGATGAGTTCATGCATCCAAGACTTGGCCCGGGTGGTGGCAGGAGACTTAATGCCATTAGGGACCTGTCGGATATATTAGGGGGCTCTATTAATTGGCTCCCCTCCTTCGATGAATTTAATCAGTGCTTGTTTTGCGCGGAGCTAGAGGATTTGCGATATGCTGGTCTTCGATTCACTTGGTCCACATCCTTCGGAGCTAATCACAAGGCGAGGAAAATTGATCGGGTATTAGTGAATGCCAAATGAAGCTCACAATTCTCTTATTCTTTAGCGACTTTTCTCACTCCTAGTATATCTGACCATTCACCCATGGTGCTCAAAGTGACACAACCAACTCTTCGGAGGAAGCCGTTCAAATTCTTTGAATTCTGGATGGAGCACCAGTCTTTTCATGATATTGTGGAGCAAGTATGGGAAGCCCCGATTGATGGTGTTCCTATGTACAAACTAGTTTGCAAATTGAAGGCCCTCAAGAGCAAACTCAAGTAGCTCAATAGTGTTTCTTTCTCCAACATCTCTAAGAGGGTTGCCATCTCCAGAGGTGCGTTTAGGCTAGCTCAGCTCGACTTGCAGCAAGATCCAACCAACGAATTCTTGGCGGAGGTAGAGAAAGATCACAAGAAATCCTATGTGGAGTTGAGAAGTCAAGATGAGTCTTTCTTTAAACAAAAATCCAAAATTAGATGGCTTGAGAATGGTGACAGGAATACTAAGTACATTCACCACTCTGTTACTATAAGACAACTGAAGAACAGGATCCTTTCGATTCTTGATAGGAACTAGAACTTGGTCATTGAACCAAAGCTTGTGCATAACACATTCATTTCCCACTTCCAAGAGCTCTTTGCTTCGCGTACAGCTCCTTCCAGCCCTTCTTTGCTAGACCTACAACAAGTTATTCGCTGTCCCCTCGGTGACGATCGGGTTAGCCTTCTTTCTCATCCCTTTACTGATAGAGAGATTCATGATACTCTGTTCTCTTTATCATGTGGAAAGGCTCCTGGGCCGAACGGAGTTGGAGTAGAACTTTTCAAGAGTAATTGGGAGAAGGTTGGAACGTCGGTCATTGAAGCGGTTAAAGACTTCTTTGTCACGGGGAGACTTCTAAGGGAGATTAATACCACCATCTTGGTGTTGATCCCCAAGGTGCCCAATGCGACCTCAATCAATGATTATAGACCTATAGCTTGCTACAATACGATCTACAAATGCATCACCAAGGTCTTAGCCAACCTCATAGCTGCAATTCTTCATAATACGATCAGCCCTCATCAGAATGCCTTCATAAAGGGCCGTTGTATCCGTGATAATATTCTCCTTGCATAGGAGTTATTTGTTGGATTCCACCTTCAACCTTATATCCCAAAATGTGCGGTTAAGGTGGATTTTCAAAAGGCCTATGATACGGTAGACTGGGACTTCCTCGAGTTGGTGTTGTGTGCTTTTCGCTTCCCCGATCATCTCATTCAGCTCATCATGGTATGTGTGCACACTCCCAAGTTTTCTATTTCCATTAATGGTGATCTTCATGGCTTCTTCCCTAGTGGATGTGAGCTTAGGCAAGGGGATCCAATGTCTCCTTATCTTTTCATCTTGGTTATGGAAGTCTTTTTTGGGATCCTGAGCATGCGTGCGACGCAACCTGGATTCTATTTCTTTTGGAGATGCAAAGCTACAAGATTATCTCACCTCTTCTTTGCGGATGATGTCTTTCTCTTTTGTTGAGCGGATATGGTTTCAGTCTCTCTTCTTAAGGATGGGATGGATACCTTCTCAACATGGAGTGGATTGAAGCCTAACAACAACGAGTGAGATTTTTCTTGCAGGTGGCTCGGAAGACCTGAGAAAGGACATTAAGGATGCCTTTGGCTTCGTTCAAGGTAACTTGCCAGTTCGTTATTTGGGAGTACCTATCATTTCCTCCAAACTTGGAAAGGCGGACTGTGTGTCCTTAGTTGATCGTATAACGGCCAGGGTCCAACCCTGGACGCACCATTTTCTTTCCTTTGCCAGCAAAGTCCAACTTATAATGACAATTCTTCATGTGATTCAAGCCTATTGGGTGAGTGTCTTCACAATTCCTCTTGCAGTTATGGATCGCATTGAGCAGATTACCAGACAGTTCCTTTGGAGGGGACCTAGTCTTGGGAAAGGAGGCGCAAAAGTTTCCTGGAATGACGTTTGCCTGCCCAGGGACGAAGGAGGACTTGGTATTCTCAGATTGTGGGATTGTAATAAGGCAGCAATGCTCAAACACATTTGGATCCTGTTTACTGACAAGGAGTCCTTATGGTGCAAATGGATACATTCAACCTTCTTGAAGATGAAGAGTTTTTGGGTAGTCGGGAGGCCCGATTTCTATTCATTGGTGTGGAAGAGAATCCTTCACCTTAGATCAGAATTTCGTCTCCACTTCCAATGGCGGATTGGGGATGGTCAATCAATCTCCCATTGGTTTGATAATTGGCACCAAAGAGGTTCCTTGGACCTTATCTGCTCAGAGCCGATTATTATGAATTCTAGTTTATCCAGGCGTGCAACGATGGCTAATCTCTTCTCTCCAGCGAGTCAGGCTTTCAGGTCAGTGATTGATTCTTGGGATCATCATCTCCCTCTCCTTTCCAATTCTTTGGATTATTTTACTTGAAGTGACAGCCCTGATGGTCTTTACTCGGTTTTATCCACTTGGGATATCATCAGGAAAAGGAAAGATAGGGTTTGTTGGGCTTCATTTATTTGGAATAAAGTTATCAGCCCGAGATATCAATTTAATCTTTCGTTAATTACGAAGAATCGTCTCCCTACCCAAACTGTACTCATGTCCTATGGCAAAATTGGCTATGAGGTATGTCCCTTTTGTAAGCTAACACCAGACTCCATCGATCATCTCTTTTTCGAGTGTTCTATCACTGCCAACATGGCCTTCTCTTGGGCAGCTAAATACAATCTCCCTTGGTGGAACAATACTTGGACTGAGAACCTCTAATGGGCTATAAAGTTTCTATCCGGTAAGGATTTCTACCGCTCCACTGGACGCTTCTCTTTTGGTGCCATTTGCTACCTTATTTGGAAATATAGAAATGACATGCTCTTCAGAGATCACACGACAACTCCTGCGGCATTCAAAAATCATCTCATTAGAATGGTGAAGGACAAGGCTTTAACATTCAAAAACGTTGAAGATAATCCTAGAAATAGAAGACTCCAGAGAAATTAGGGGTTCGATCCTTCCATTTTCCCTCCCTATCTTGTGAACCCGGTGTGAGCTGTTCTCGACGGCTTCTCCTTTTGGTGCTTGTAGTTCTCCTGCTTTGTTATTGGCTGTCTAGGGAGGTTTGGTCTTTCTCAGCCTTGCGTGGCTTTTCTCTCCTCCTTGGTCTCTTGCCTATTGTTTAGGCTGGTGTTTTCTTTGGCTGCTCTTGCGGTTTTCTTTTACTTCCGACACCCTTCCACTCACGTAGAGTTGTTGTCTTGTTGAGTGCAAGTTTTGTGGCGCTGGATTTTGTAAATGTTGGCTCAAAACTCTATAAAAATTTATTACTTTTGACCCAAAAAAAAAAAATCAAGATTCTTTCATAAAAGGTTTCACAAACCATTTTCAAGTGATCATTCAAACCAAAGTCAAAGGATAATCTCTCTTTCAAGCAACAAAATAGTTGTAAAAGCTCAATCCTATTTTATGCAACAAAAGATGCTATTTATCAACCCATAGCATGTAATCCATAATATTTTTCAAAATGTGAGTTTAAAAAACAAAGAAGAAATAGTGTCACTCACTTAGGAAAGGCCAAAAACCAACTACAACGATTACTTAAGTCAACGCACTCGAGTTCCTAGCAAATAACCAAAAAACAATATCAAAAGATCAAGTATAACGATATTCTAATGAACGACTCGATTATACTACACCTATTTGTCAATAAAACGACACATACACGCCAACGAAAAAATCTTGCCTCTAGTGGCAACCTATTGTTGTCTACTAAGCACGGCCCGCACACTAAACTTCATCACACCATAACTTACTCCATAAAACTCCCTTTCGAGCCATCTTATAGCCCTTAGAAAGCTCTTTTAATATACTACAACAACCTCAATTAGCCACCCTAGAACCTCATCGAAAATAGTTGAAATTCTAGTCCAAAGTTACCGTTCAAAACCCTATCCAGAACGTGCATCGAACTTGAAAATTCCGTTTTGAGCAAACCATATGCTCAAATTGAGATTTGCAAAATGCTATAGCTTCACAACATCTAAATTATTATTTTTACAAAAATATGTAGCTCAACGACTCAAAAATCGAACTTCACCGTACAAATCTCTAGTAAATCCTAATTTTAATCCCTAAGTTCGAAACTACTTCGATTGAATAAACGAAGGGCACGAACACTTACCGGCATTGCAAAACAGAGTTGAGTTGACTTGGCGAGGTATTCAAATTGTCAAGGCATGAAAATTGTTTTTCCCTTTCTCCTTTCTCCTTCCCTTCTTTTCTCTCCTCTCTGTTTTTCTTCCTTCCCCCCTTTCTGCTGCCCATGCCCTCCCTCTCTCCTCTTAAAAGAGCCGAAGGTTCTATTGTTCTTGTTTTGCTTCTTTTGTTGACTTTTCAAACCCTTTTTTTTGGCTTTTCCCCTTTTTAACTTTTCAAACGCCATATTTTACAGACGGAATCTTGCCGCCGGCTCAGGACGTCATACACAACCAGGCCATTAACTTATCCTATGAACAGTAATTGGGCAAAGGAAAGGCATTAGAAAAGAAGAGGAAAATCAAGAGTCCAGTTGAACAAATAATCCTCTTTCTTTCCAGCTCTTTCTTCTGTCAAGCATCTCATTTGCAATCCAATGGGCTAAAAAACGGTGGACGAGATCATCACAAACCTTCTCAGCCTTATAACTTCTGAAATAACGCGAAGTCACCTAGTAGAAAAAGCTTAGGATGCGAAAGCATCAAGCGTAAACCTTTTTGCTTCAAATAGAAAAAGGCTGGACAATAGTGTCGCCTGGTATCTCACGTTACTTTGCTTTTTAGAAAAGGGTCCTCTTTTAAAGCTCCCAAGGCACAGCTATCCTCTTGAGTTTTCATCATTTAAAGAATTCATCCGTGTCTTTCCATAAAATGAAAATGCTGAAGGTTCACATGCTCATCTGCTTAAATATGATGTCCTGATCAAATGATGAAGTTAACATATTTTTCCTGTTTCATCCATTTATATTCCTTTACGTACACCCACCTTTTCCTCAAATAAGTTGAGTCTTTACTACAGTACAACACCGTTAATTAGTCCATGAATTTGTTTTCTTATTTCTTCAGTATCCAATAGTGGTCTCAAGATTCATAAATATCATGGGCAAACGTTTCTCGTTCTGTATTTTCCGTTGCCATGATAAACAAATCAACTTCATGGTCGACCTACAACAAATTAAATCAATCTTAGGAAATGTTAGTCTCGCTCAGTTGTAACATGTATACCGTTGGACAGAGCACAACAATTTTTACCACGCTAAGTGATACTAGAAAATCAATTATTGTTTAATGCTACTGCCGCCACAAATAGGATACAACAAGACAGGGAGACAGCAGACGTAAAGCAAAATTCGACATTATCATGATGGATGTCATGGAGTGGTTGCAGCATTATCATGATGAATGTCGTGTCGGGTGTCTTTGGCTGATGGAACTTATTCAAAAATAATAATGAAGAAATGATGGCGAGTTGCTAGTTTTAATTGAATGTGCAGTCTTCCTGTTAAGCGCGCATGACTGATCCACTTTGATATGAGAAAAAATAGGGGGAAATTCCACAAAAAAAATAAAAATAGAGAGAATAATTCCATAATGAAAAAAACAAGAGAGAAAAGAAAAAAAGTTATAAAAATTAAAAATCACAAATTTTGTACAAATTAGTATTAACTATGCTATGTAATACGAGTAGTGTCTATATCAGTGGTTTCCAATTAAAATTAGTATAAACAATTATATTGGTTAATAGTCAAAAGGGTTAGGACTAAACTGGCATTTACGATTCGTTTTGTCATTGTCCTAATAAACTAGTAACGATAACTTACATGATTTGCTTAACTAGTTTTTAAAATGCACATGATCATCCTTCCCAAAAGATTATTACTTTTTTTTTTGGATGGAAGAAACATTGCATTAGCTGAACCGATAGTTACAACCTGCTTGAAAAGCGTCAAGAGCTAATAGATCTAACAAAGGAGCAAGAGGGGACAAAGCCCAAGTTTCTGGTAAAGAGCCACTATTGCAGGCCTTTGCGGCCCAGTCTGCCGCTGAATTAGCCTCTCTAGGGCAAAATCGAACACGCAGACGAGGAAGACGCGAGAGGAGAGCTACAGCTTTGGTGATCAAGGGTCTGATCTCCCATGGAGATGCGTCCGTATCCCGAACCGCTTCAACGAGTACGAGACAATCAGATTCGATGAGAGAAACCCTATTTTTGGTGGAGTTGATAAGATGAATCAGAGTGATATTCAGGGCTTCAACCTCGACCTACAATGCCGAGTACGCAGGTACGGTCTTCGTAAATCCTTCCATCAAAGTACCGGTTTGATCGCGACAAATATAGGCTACTGATCCTGTAATGCTTCCTGGTTAATAAGCCCCGTCGATGTTGATCTTGAGAGCACCTGGGTCTGGAGGCCGCCATAGGGTACTGAGATCGGGACGCCGGTGGTTTAACACGATTTCGGGGATTGAAGCTGAGGCTAGAGCGGCTGTGCGTACCTGTTCAAGAGTGCGAGCAACAACCTGAAAGGGGTCGGGTCTCTGTCGAGCGAAGATGAAGCGATTATGAGACTTCCATATCTGCCATAACAGGGTGGCGATTAGCTCCAAGCCAGGTACAGTCTAGTTTTTTGTAGACAGATGAGTAATCCATTCCTCTATACGATGAATTGCTGCTAGTTGTATAGAAACTCTGACTTGGGGATGAGACCAA
This sequence comes from Eucalyptus paniculata subsp. matutina, assembly GCA_017140255.1. Classification (NCBI taxonomy): domain Eukaryota; kingdom Viridiplantae; phylum Streptophyta; class Magnoliopsida; order Myrtales; family Myrtaceae; genus Eucalyptus; species Eucalyptus paniculata. Next base: position 34,245,439 of record CM029442.1, on the reverse strand, counting down.
ACCTGTGAGCTCCAAGGGCAGCATAAAAATAAATGTTCCGCAGTCTCAGGCTGTTTAGATAAACAGAGGGTACAAATAGGAGAAGCACTAATTTTCCTGCGAAATAGATTTTCTTTTGTTGGCAATGCGTTCTGACAGAGTGACCAGAGGAAAAATTTGATATAGCTAGTATAAGAACCTAGAGGGGGGTGAATAGGTATATAAAAGATTTTTCTCGATAATTGCACAATACTAGACAGTTGATAGATTTGAGACAAACAATAATCAAAGTAAGACTGAGAGAATGGAAGAGAAAATTGAACACACGGTTTATAGTGGTTCGGCTTATTTCAAGCCTACGTCCACTCTTCTGCACTGACAGCCTGTTGGCTGGATTCCACTATGACCAAAGAGATGTTACAGCGTTGTTCTTCCTTGATTTCTCGGTGTAGATGATCTACTACACTCGCTCAAGATCTCACTAAGTATAGACACTCTTTGTGTATACAAATTCGCTCAAAATGTATCGACTAATAATCAGGTGCTTCAGACTCTGGAATTTCTTTATCGATCATGCACTAAAGCAACTAGAACGTCTTCCTTTTATACTCCTTTATGCCATCATACCCGTTGGCACTTACCAAAGGAATTCCTCCAATCTACCCGTTGGACGGAATCAATCAAGAAGATCATTCGAGCTATTAAAGGAACCTGATGATAGCCCATCAATCCTGTTCGCCCATACAATCAGGATCTTGGTTTCCAAGAATAGAACCTTCCAAGAATATTTCGTCGACCATCGGATCTTCAAACGATCTTGATTACGAATAAAAGAATCCGTTATATTTATCCAGCCAAGAGATCTTCTCCAGAGGATAGGACTAAATCCTCAACCAAATACTTCGGCTCTGGATTGCCTTCGTCACTGGATTAGAAAAACTATCAATGAGAATAGTCTTGAGTCTTGAGTCTTGAGTCTTGAGTCTTTGAGTCGGTGATCCGAAAGTCTTCGGACTCAAACGGAAGGTCCGCATATCCGTACTAGACGATAGAAACGTTTTGTCGGCTTCAAAATATTCTCGGAAAGATTTCTCAAACAATCTCCCCATTTTTTATGGTGACAAAATTTTCCTGTAGATTTGAACAACCTTGACCTGCAAAACATTACTCAAGCAATATGGCTATCTCATAATGATTATCAACCAGACTCTGCATCCACAGAAAATCGGTTAGTCTTTCATGAGTAAGACCATACAACAACACTTGATATAAATGCAAACAGTCAAGCATCAAAATTCACACCCAAGTCAGTCAAATTCAAGTTCACACCCAAGTCATACTCAAAAACAAACATTCAAACACACAAAAGAAATTTAAAGTCAAAGTTTAAAGAGTTCAAATTGCAATTCTCCCCTTTTTGTCATCATTAAAAAGGTGAGAAAAGAGTCAAGTCTCAGGAATGCGCACAACTGAAATCTCCCATCGACTGTACAATGCCTTCCAGCCTCTTCAAGTCTTCCCGTAGATGAGCCACCTCTTCTCCTTTGGCATTGGCTTGAATTTGAAGAGCGAGGTCTTTCATTTGATCCGCCATGGTAACAGAAGATGCTTGTCCAGCATTCTTCATGACTTGAAGTTCACAGTCCAGAGCATAGATTTGACCCTGCATTTCCAGAAGAACATCAAGGATACGACGAAAATCTGTTATATTGTCCGTCTGTGTGCTTGCATTTGCTCTCTCGGATGGAGTGAAGGCAGACGATGGAACTTCGGTGTAATCTTGCAGATTTGGTGTTGACGTATCATGTCCTTCCTCAGGCATTTGAGAAGCCTGAAAATCTTCTGGATTTGCTGGTGAGCGACTCACACCTTCACTGTTGACAGCATGTAGTGTGGTCCTTCCTTGCTCGCCATCTCCCCCTGTCTCTAAGACCTCAAATGGGGAAGAGTGATGGTCATGCTCTTCAGCATCTTGATTCCCTTTCTCTCCGGCTTCATCTGCAAATTTTTCTTTCACTGCTTCTCCTTCTTTTTTAGCTTCTTTCTCTTTCTCTTGTTGCTCCTCTGCTTCTCTGTTCTTTGCTTGATCCTCTTCTTCTCTCTATTCTTTTTCCTCTGCTTCTTTTCCTTTCTTCTGTTGTTCTATTGATTCAGGTACAGAACGTCTGGTCCTTTTCAATGCAGAGATAGTGAGATCTTCCTCTTCATCTTCATCCTCCAAGATAAGAGTTCTTTTCTTTTTGGATGGGGCACCAATAGGCTCCTTCCCTTTTCTCTTTGATGCAGAAGATACTGGAGTCTTCGCTCTGAACTTCTCCATTGCCTTAGCAAGCTCTTTCAGACGCATTTTTGTCAGCATTTTCAAACCCACCACCATTTTGTCGCATGGTCGAACATAAAGAGTATGTGGAGGTTCAATGTTCAAGTGTCTGAAGATCTTGGTCACAAGACCTGGGTAAGGCAATTGGCCCTTGTCCTTCACCATTGCTCTGTACATGTGAAAGAGAATGGTGTGAGGGAGAGAGAACTTCTTCCCCGTATTAATCGCGTACATCAATTTCGCCTCGGAGTTAGACACGTCGCCTTGGATGTAGACTTTGGCTCGATACGGTTGATCACAATTTTGTGAAGCAAGATGTTGATGGCACGCATTCTTGAGTAGGTAATTCTTCCCTCTGTATCCCTGTCTTTGACAAGCTCCAATGAGGCACGAGCAATCGAAACTTTGATTGGTTGATAGCGTCCTCTTTCAACTCCAATTATATCTGCCAACATGTCCACATCTACCACATAGTCTTGGTCTCGAACACTGAATGATATTATATTCGCATCTAAAAAGCTAAGATTCGAATAGAAGTATGCTGTCAATTGCGCATAACCGTTTGTGGTATCGGAGTAAAATTGCTCAAGTTGAAGCAGATTGAACTTCTCCCTTAAGTTTACATTAATGGCATCCAAGAAATCGAAATCAACACTTCTAGGGTTTATCACCCCTCGTTTTAACAGTCTGAAGAATAGATTCTCTTGTTCCTTCAATTTAAACAAATCTATCCTTTTTCCCTTCACCTTTGCAGCAACACCCATTCTAGGTTGAAATTCACTAAACATTTTATCATCATCGTTCCCGTCAGTCGGATTCAGTCCCGATACACGAGGGTCACTTGGAATGTTCGCAAGTGCTTCCTCAGCCTTTCCTTTGGGAGCAATTCCCAAATCCTCCATTTGTCGCAAAAAGATATACTCATTCCCATAATTCTTATCTTTAAGGAAATCATCTACGTAGTTCAGCGGAGTCCCGGTGCTCTTCAACGTACAATAGAGCTTGTAAATAAAAGAGGGTTTTGGACTCTTACGGTCTCAAGTCCTCGATTATTTCTTCCTCCGGTTGTTGACCCGCACCTTATGGGGTAGATGGTGTTGAGTGACATGGTGGAGAGTGAAGGCTCTGTTGCTGACTCGGTAAATCTTCCTCTTCGGTGAGATCGAAATGGGTAGGCCCCTCCCTCATTCTCTGTGGTCCCCTGTTCGCGATTCTTGAAGAATTCCTCGAAGAAGACATCCTTCCTTGTCATTGAAAGATTCCTTTACTCGCTTTCCCAAGAAAAGATGACAACTTTCTCGAAGATGAACACGAAGTAGAGATAGGATTGGGAGGAGAATGTCTTTTTAGGGTTTTGAAGTTTAAGCGAGGAAAACTGTATATATATAACTCAGTTTAAAAAGGAAAAAACCAATCGGCACAAAGGAAAGTGAACAGACGCCTCTTTTTAAAATCGATAACTGCCAAATAGAAGTTAATCTTTTTGAAAAGACAAGATTCTGTTTTTCGCGGAAATTATAAATTAACTGAACTAATGATCGTACCTTTTCGAGATTGAATATAATAACAACTTACAGTCTATAGCCATGAATGTCTGAGTCTGAGGGTTGGAGAGTCTCTAGACTTTAACTTCCTCAAGTTTTAAAATGTTGAGTCTGGATCGGATAAAATCGAATTGATTCTTCTCCAAAGGCTTTGTAAATATATCCGCTAGTTGATTTTTTGAATCAACAAATTGAATCGAGATTTCTCCATTTTGAACATGATCTCTAATGAAATGATGTCGAATCTCTATATGCTTTACTCTTGAGTGAAGGATTGGATTTTTAGTGAGATTGATTGCGCTGGTGTTGTCACATCTAATCTCTGTGCATGAGTCTTCAATTCCAAAGTCTTGTAGCTGTTGTTTTATCCATAGAATTTGCGAACAGCAACTTCCAAGAGCTACATACTCTGCTTCTGTTGTTGAGAGAGCCACAGTGCTTTGTTTCCTTGAAAACCAAGACACTGTCCTGCTTCCAAGCAACTGGCAAGTTCCCAAAGTGCTCTTTCTATCGACTCTGCAACCGGCCAGATCTGCGTCTGAATATCCCAGAAGATTAAAGTCTCCCTTCTTAGGATACCAAAGACCGATGCTTGAAGATGAAGCAACGTTTTATTAAATACGTTTTGGAGCACTGAGATGGGATTCTCTAGGATCTGATTGAAACCTAGCACAAATGCAAACACTCAACAAAATGTCAGGTCTAGAAGCAGTAAGATAAAGAAGTGAACCAATGATGCTCCTGTACAGCTTTTGATCAACTTTCTTCCCTTCTTCATCTTTGTCTATCTTTAAAGAACTTGACATCGGTATGTCGGTCTTTTTGTACTTTTCCAGTCCAAACATTTTGACAAGATCATTAGCATATTTTTCTTGATAAATAAAAGTTCCTTCCTTCAATTGTTTTACTTGAAGACCAAGAAAGAATGTTAACTCTCCCATCATACTCATTTCAAACTCATCCTGCATAGACTTAGAAAATTTCTTGCACGACTTTCATTAGAGGATCCAAAAATAATATCATCCACATATATTTGAACAAGTAAAAAGCTTTTGTTTTCCTTTTTGATAAATAAAGTAGTATATACTTTACCTTTGACAAAACCATTCTCATATTAAGAACTTACTTAGTCTGTCGTACCAAGCTCGAGGTGCTTGCTTTAAACCATACAATGCATTTTTCAGTCTAAAGACTGAGTCTGGCTTCTTTGGGTCTTCAAACCCTGGTGGTTGTTCCACATAAACTTCCTCATGGATAAATCCATTTAGGAAGGCACTTTTGACGTCCATTTGGAATAACCTTAAATTTTTATAACAAGCAAACGCAAGTAATAGTCGAATAGCTTCTAACCTTGCTACTGGTGCGTAAGTCTCATCATAGTCTATTCCTTCTTCTTGCGTATATCCCTTGGCCATGAGTCTTGCTTTGTTTCGTACGACTTTTCCTTTCTCATTCATCTTGTTCCTGAACACCCATTTAACTCCAATAACAGTTTTACCTTTTGGTTTAGATGTCAATTCCCATACATCATTAATGTTGAACTGTCTGAGCTCTTCTTGCATAGCTTCAATCCAGCTTTCATCAGATAAAGATTCTTCTATGCTCTTTGGTTCAATTTTAGAAATGAGAGCCACAGCACTAGACTCTTCACGCCTTTTGGATCTGGTGCGAATTCCTTCATTAATTTTGCCAATAATGAGATCTTTGGGATGACTGGACTTATGCTTCTAGTTACTGGTTGATTTGTCTGGTTGATGATCTCTTTCTTTATTTGAATCTTCACGAACAGCTTGATGTTGGTCTTCCAGAGTCTAAGATGCTTCTTGGGTTGTAAACTTTGGAGGGTCTGGAGCAGGTTCAACCTCTTCATGATGAGTCTGACTGGATTCATCTTGCGTAGAGTCTTGAAATATGATATTCATTGACTCCTCCACAGACTGGCTCTTCTTGTTATAGACTCTGTAGGCTTTGCTTGATGTAGAATATCCAAGGAAAATGCCTTCATCTCGATCTTTCTTCAAACTTACCAACTTGATCTTTTGCATTTTTCAATATAAAGCATTTGCAACCGAACACATGAAAGTATGAAACAATAGGCTTCTTACCTTTGAATAACTCATAAGGGTTTTCTCTAGAATAGGTCTTAAGAAGACTCTATTGATGATATAGCACGCTGTTGAAACAGCTTCAGCCCAAAATCGTGAAGAAATCTTACTTTCAATTAAAAGAGTTCTAGCCATTTCTTGAAGAGATCTATTCTTTCTTTCCACAACTCCATTTTGCTGAGGAGTATATGGAGAGGAGAACACATGCTTAAAGCCAGATTCATCACAAAATTTTGTAAAATCTTGATTTTCAAATTCACCTCCATGATCTGTTCTTATACTTGAGATAACACATCATTTTTCATTTTGAACCTTTTTAGCAAATTTTTCAAAATACGAGAAGGTTTCGGACTTACTTGCAAGGAAATATACCCAAGTAAAGCGGGAGTAATCGTCCACAATTACTAGGCAATATTTCTTACCTCCAATGCTCTGGGTTCTGGTTGGTCCGAAGAGATCCATATGCAGCAACTGTAGTACATGATTAGTAGAGACATGATTTATTGGCTTAAATGAATTTCTTACATGCTTTCCCAGAATACATGGAGTGCATGGATTAGACTTTTGGTATGGTAATTTGGGTAGACCTCGACCAAGCTGCTTTGATGAGATTTTGGCTAATTGCTTCATGTTGACATGACCAAGCTTTCTGTGCCATAAGCTTGCTTCGTCTTGAATTGAGATTAGGCATTGCGATTCATTTGGTTTCACATCTAGAAGATAGATATTTCCATGTCTTCGACCCATGAAAGATCGAGTAGAGTCTTTACTGGTTCCGAACATGTTCCTTCTTGAAAGATCTTAAAACCAGTATCACACAATTGGCTAATTCTCGAGAAGATTGTAATTGAGTCCTTCCACTAGGGAAACATTACTTATTGTGAGATTTCCAATTTTCACGCTTCCAAATCCCACAATACTTCCTTTGCTGTTTCCTCCAAATGAAACTTTTCCACCATTTACTTGAACAAGCTTTATGAAGCAATTTGAGTCTCATGTCATGTGTCTTGAGCATTCACTGTCAAGATACCACTTTACCTTTTTCTTGACGAAGACCTGCATTTCAAAAAGAGTCTCAAGCTTTCTTTGGTACCCAAATTTTCTTGGGTCCTTTGGTGTTAGTAAGATAAACAAAGATATTGGCCCATACTTTCTTAACGGTTTCCAAACCATAGGACACTCTTTTTCAAAGTGATCCAGTTCTTGCACTTTGAACACTGAGGGCATTTCGACCTACGTACTTTACAAAAACTTTCTTGAAATGATTTTTGTAAGCCTCTCTCGAGGGTCTTTCCTTAATTCTTTCTTTTACTTTAGGAAAATAATCAAGGGAATTGTTTCGCTGTCATACCTAGACCGGACTTATTGAAGTAAGGTCTTTGAGCCGAGAGAATTTTTTCAAGTTTTTCGGATCCTATTGAAAATTTCTTTGAAATATTTGATAAGTCAGTTTTTAAAAGGGCATTTTCTTTCAAAAGATTATCTTCATTTTCTTTAAGAGTGGAAACATTCAAGTCTAAACTTTTAACTATTTCTTCTAAAACGTTTTCCTTTTGTTTTAGAGCTGAGTTTTCCTTTTTAAGTTCGGAAATTCTTTTGAGAGAAGTCTTAAGACTAAAACACATTTCATCAATGTATTTAGAAACTTTGACAGGAATTTTAAAATTACTTGCCTCAAATTCACCGTCTCGAGTCTCCATCCGACTGAGTTCGAGTCTGAATGTGCCATCAGACATAGGTTGGCATATTCATTATCACTTTCTTCACACTTTGTATCACTCCAGGTTTCGACTTTGAGAGCCTTTCGAAACTTTTCATCTTTTCCTCTCTTCTTCTTTAGAAGAGGACAGTTGGGTCTGATGTATCCCTTTTTCTTACATTCAAAGCAGACTACATCTTTGTTTGGTTCCTCATCATCAATAGACTTGGTCTGTTGTCTTTGAAAACTTTGTTTCTTTGAGTTGAACCTTCTTCCTTTTCTATTCAGTTTTCTGAATTTTCTTATCATGAGAGCAAGCTCTTCATCGTTCATATCATCTTCAGAATCTGTATCATCAGAATCATCATTTGATTTTAATGCAATGGATTTCTTACCTTTTGGATCTTCGTCTTCATTAATTCGTTCCACTTCATAAGACTGAAGAGTTCCAATCAGCTCGTCGACGGATAGTGGCATAATTCTTTGCGTCTCTCTTATTGAAGTCTTTATGTGATTCCAATCCTTGGAGAGTCTATGCAGTAGCTTGTTTACCTTCATGTGATCAGAAATTTTTTGTCCTTGATTCTCAAGACCATTGACAATATCTGTAAAATGGCTAAACATGTCAGTTATAGATTCTCCTGGTTTCATTTTGAAGGCTTCATATTAACCGAGGAGAATGTTAATTCTGGTTTCCTTCACTCGATCTGTTCCTTCATAGGTGATATGTAATATGTCCCAAACTTCTTTTGCTGTAACACAAGAAGATATTATGTTATATTCAGTTGGTGACAAAGCACAATATAAAGAGTAAATTGCTTTTGCATCGAGTGCTTGTCTCTTGATTATCTCTTCCTGAGTCATTCCGCTGGTCTCAACAGTTTCTTTCCCTCTTTTAGAGACTGATGCAGCTGTAGGAGTAATTCATTTTTCTACAACGTCCCATTTCAGAAGATCCTTTGATCGTAAGCAAGCTTTCATCTTGTTCTTCCAGATGTTGTAATCCTTTCCATCAAAGTAGGTTGGTCTGGTATTGCTTTGCCCTTCCACCAGCCCTGGTGCTAGCATACTAGCCATGGATCTTTTACTCTGAAGTAAAACACTTCAAATAAAGTGAGTACACGAGCTCTGATACCAATTGATATAGCTAGTATAAGTACCTAGAGGGGGGTGAATAGGTATATAAAATATTTTTCTCGATAATTGCACAATACTAGACAGTTGATAGATTTGAGACAAACAATAATCAAAGTAAGACTGAGAGAAGGGAAGAGAAAATTGAACACGCGGTTTATAGTGATTCGGCTTATTTCAAGCCTACGTCCACTCTTCTGCACTGACAGCCTATTGGCTAGATTCCACTATGAACAAAGAGATGTTACAGCGTTGTTCTTCCTTGATTTCTCGGTGTAGATGATCTACCACACTTGCTCAAGGTCTCACTAAGTATAGACACTATTTGTGTATACAAATTCGCTCAAAATGTATCGACTAATAATCAGGTGCTTCATACTCTAGAATTTCTCTATCGATCATGCACTAAAGCAACTAGAACGTCTTCCTTTTATACTCCTTTATGCCATCATACCCGTTGGCACTTACCAAAGGAATTCCTCCAATCTACCCGTTGGACGGAATCAATCAAGAAGATCATTCGAGCTATTAAAGGAACTTGACGATAGCCCATCAATCCTATTCGCCCATACAATCGGATCTTGGTTTCTAAGAATAGAACCTTCCAAGAATATTTCGTCGACCATCGGATCTTTAAACGATCTTGATTACGAATAAAAGAATCCGTTATATTTATCCAGCCAAGAGATCTTCTCCAGAGGATAGGACTAAATCCTCAACCAAATACTTCGGCTCTAGATTGCCGTCGTCACTGGATTAGAAAACTGTCAATGAGAATAGTCTTGAGTTTTGAGTCTTGAGTGCTGAGTCTGGTGATCTGAAAGTCTTCAGACTCTAAACAGAAGATCTGCAATTATCCAGACTAGACTGATAGAAACGTTTTGTCAGCTTCAAAATATTTTGGAAAGATTTCTCCAACAAAATTTAAGTTTGGGAGCAATCTGGAGTTTCCATATGGTGTTCCATAGTTGCTTTGGTGGTTGATATGAGGAAGAAGCTCTGTTAACTGTAGGAGTAGATGCCTTCTGTCTGAGAACACTATAGGCACTTTTCACAGTAAACACGCCTTGAACGGTACACTGCCATATGACCTTGTCAGTCGTATATTCCGACCTGATCGGTATCTTAAGAATGTCTGCAGTAGTTTCCGCATCATAAAAACGTTCCAGTAAAGACAGATTCCATCGCTGAGTGTCTGTGTCAATCAGATCAGCAACTCTTTCAGGTTCCTGTACAACAGCCATTCCGCCTATTCTGCCTTTAGGAAGCCAACGATCTTCTCGAATCCTAATGTTCATACCATCCCCTACCGACCATTGAAGCTTTGATGAAATGGAATCCCTTCCAATTAGGATACTCTGCCAACCCCAGGAAGATCTAGTACCTTTTGAAGCAGTTAAAAAATCTTGAGAATGGAAATACAGACCTTTGAAGAGAGTTGCCCATAAAGAAGTAGGATTTTGTATTAGACGCCAGGCCTGTTTACCTAACATGGCTTTGTTGAAAGCCATTAGGTCTCGAAATCCTAGACCTCCCATCTTCTTCCCAATCTTCAGTACCTCCCAGTGTTTCCAATGGATTCAAGATTTCCGGCTATCATTTTGCCACCAAAAACGGGCAATCTTTTTTTTTCAATAGATTGGCAAAGCGAAACGGGTATCCTAAAAATGGACATAGCGTACTGTGGGATGGCCTATACAACACTCTTAATAAGGATTTCCTTTCCCCCTTAGAGATAAGATTTTCCTTCCACCCATCAAGTTTGACATTAACTCGGCCTAGTATCCACGCAAACATGTCTTGTTTAGAACATCCCCAATCAGACGGGATACCAAGATATTTCCTAGTTTTTGCTAGCATAGGTATTCTAATTTCTTGAGCTAAAGTTTCCTTAAGTCTGTCAGGGCAGCCTTTACTAAAGAAAATACCCGACTTGTTTCTGTTTATAGCCTGTCCCGTAGCAAGACAATATTGATTCAAAATGTTGGAGAGTTCTTGGCATTCCTGTATTGACCCGTGTAGAAAGAAGATAGCATCATCAGCATAAAACAAATGAGTCAAAGTTGGACACCACCTATTTAGTTGGATACCCTTAAGGTTCCCCATATGGGTAGCTTGATGGATGAGAGTAGTCATCATGTTGGCCATAAGAATAAACAGATAGGGAGATAAAGGATCTCCTTGCCAAATTCCTCGCGTGGGGTGGAAATACTCTAGCTGTTCCCCATTAAATTTAACACTAATGGAAACAGTAGTTATGCATTGCATAATCCACATAACCCAAGTAGAATGGAAGCCTAACCTGAGTAAGTAGTCGTGGAGAAAATCCCATTCGACTCGGTCGTACGCCTTTTTCATGTCCATCTTTACAACAGCCTGAAATTTTCGCTTGCGAGTCCTGGTTTTGAGCTGATGTAGAACCTCTTGCACAATTAGGATATTGTCCTGTATTTGGCGACCGCTGACGAATGCGCTTTGCTTGGTAGAGATGATGTCGGGCAGGAGGGGTTTCAGTCGGTTAGCGATCACTTTGGATATTATTTTATATGCAAAGTTACAAAGACTGATGGGTCTGTATTGATCTAGGCTATCTGGATTCGGGACTTTTGGAATAAGAGTGAGTGTGGTTCGGTTTAGTTCCGGTGGCATAGAACCCGATTGAAAGAATTGTTGAACCGAGAAGAAAACCCCGTCTTCTAATATATCCCAATGATGTTGGTAGAAGAGACCGTTGAAGCCATCCGGACCTGGGGCCTGAGTCTTTCCCAGCTGAAAAACGGCTATTTTGACTTCCTCTCGAGTAACTTCTAAAATGAGTTGTATCATATCATTTGTGACAGCACTTTCACATTTCTCAATAATCGGCCCATAGTCACGAGCTCCTTCAGATTTATAAAGCTTTGAAAAGAAGTCCTTCGTCATTTGCTTGAGAATCCGATCGCTAGTAACCCATCGTTGTTCTTCATCGAGCAGCATCCTTATTCTGTTTCTATTTCTGTGTTGTATAGTAATGGCATGAAAGAAACTAGTATTCCTATCACCCCACCGGAGCCAGTTGATCCTAAACCTCAACGCCCAATATTGTTCCTCCTGCTGCCAAGCATCGTAAAGCTTGTCTTTCAACTGCTGAACTAGCTGCTTGTCATAAGAACCATATGTTTGATTTGTAATTGATTGAAGTTGCTGCTGAATGGTTGCAATCTGTTCATTTGCTTTAGGAAAACTGACTTTACTCCATCGCAAAAGAGCCTAACTAACCTGTTTTAATACATTTGGCAGGTTATATCCCTTTGCCCGAGCTAAGGACCAGGCCTCCTAAATAATTTTCCGACAAGACTGATGTTGCAACCAGTAAGCTTTGAATTTGAAGATCTTACCATGACGACGCTGCTGGCCTTCAGTGTTAAGCATCAAAGGACTGTGATCTAACCCTACTGCTGGGAAAGCAAAGACTTCAGCCTCTGAATAAGTTAGCCGCCAATTCCAGGTACACAGAACTCGATCCAACCGCTCCTTAACCAATTCTTCCCCTTCGCGATTGTTTGTCCAGGTGAAAGCACATCCTTTATTTTCAATATCCATCAGTGCACAATCATGTAATACTTCTCTAAAGGATTGCAGTCGAGAAAAATCAGGGGGTCTCTTACCAAACTTCTCCCACTGGTAGGCTATTTCATCGAAGTCTCCTACGCAAACCCAGGGTATAGAATTGATGAAAGCCAAGCGTCTGAGAGTAGTCCATAAGGGTTGGCGCAAATCAGGAGTCGCTGGAGCATGTATGCAGGTCAGTCGCATGGTGATTCCTCTTCCTGTCTCTGAACATATAGTATCAAAAAAGTCTGGAGTAGCTATTTCCACTTGTATAGATACATGAGAATGCCAAAACATGGCAAGACCTCCAACTGTGCCTATAGGGTTTGTAATATAAGAGTTAACAAAACGCAGTTTCCGCTGAATTCTTGAAAGAACTAGCTCTCGATTCTTAGTCTCCATCAAAAAAATAACATCCAGCTTCTCTTTGGCCACTAGGGCCATTAGAGCTTGAACCGTCAGGGGAGAGCCTAGACCCTGACAGTTCCAAGAGAGGATCTTCATTTTGCAACCGGTGGCTTTTTCGGGCAAGCCACCTCAGCCCAGTTACTGACTTCATCAGCCATCAGGACAGGAGTTTCGAGTAATTGAGTATCATCAACATTCTCAAATCCATGAGAGCATAGATCGTAGGGGTTATACCTTTTGAGTTTCTTTGCTGTCCCTGATTTAATAGGAAGATAAGATGCTTTTGCTTTCTTCGTATTGACAGCTGCTGCTAGTTTATGTCGATGCCCTGGGTCCCGAACAAGTGCTGGAATCAAAGCACTTTCTGTAATAGCAGGCATGGGTCGTGACAGAGTATCTCCTTCTTCCACAAGAGGGGTCGGTCGTTGCATTGTGGCGTCGGTATCCACTGCTAAGATAGACACACCGGATTCCTTTCCTAGGGGTAAATGTTGGGCACCTTTCATTTTTGAGGAGATGGGAATCATATCAATAGTGATTGTTTTCTTTTTTGCTATACCTTCCTGATGAGCTACCGTCTCAGTGTTTGCTGCAGATGGCAAAGCAAGAGCAGTAGGTGTCCTGAAAGGGGGAGTTTCCGGGATAACTTCATCAAGGCCATCGGATGTAGACCCGTCTTCATAGAAGGCTCGCCACTATGGACTATTCTCTTTTACCTCAGCGCGTAACCACTGACCAAAAGCCATCTTTTCCTTACCCGCCATCTTTGCTTCATTAAAAGGTATGTTCTGACAGTACATTGCATAATGGCCTAACCGTCCGCAGGAATAACAAAAGTGGGGGAGGCGTTTGTACCGGAAGTCCAGCCAGAATGCTTTACCGTTAAGCCGAATCAGTTGGCCTGGTTTCAAAGGATCATCTAGGTTAAACTCTACCCTAGCCCTACCTACTTTCGAGGTAATTCCCTCCTGATTATCAACTCTTACTTCCAGCACCCGCCTAACTCGTTTAACTGCCTTGCTTATCATCTGATCAGTGGACCACTCTAGGGGGAGACCAAAAACTTGAATCCATAATGCACATTTGGAAAAATCGTACCCGTGAAGAGGAGTATTTGGTTTCCAAGGTTGAAATAGCACCAAGTTTGTAGAAAATCGCCATGGGCCTCCATTTTCAACCCTCTTTTTATCACTTTCCAGCTTGAAGTTGGCCACATAGATACCCATTTCCTGTTGAGAAATTTCTACCTGTTCTGTGCGCCAAGCAATCCTCATGGTAGACTGGAATGCTTGTAAATTAATTGTGGAATTGGTGAATATCTTACCAACTAAGGTTCTGTGGCATTCGTCGAGTTTTGTCAGGGACGGCGACTCCTCCCAAACATCAAGTTCCTGTTCAGACCATAAACTACCCAATCTATTACACAGGGCAGCAAGGCGTGATGACTCATCCGGATCATGTGGTTCCATGAGTAACTATCAAGACAGAATACCGAGTTGATGGAAAAAAACCGACATGCAGAGGATATGACTGACAATTCAACCAAGGAAGGAGCGACTAAGTTGGTGGACAATTGGAGATCATGGTGTCCGGTGAAACGAAGAGATAATCCCAATTAAACCAGCTTCATCGATAGATGACGCGAGGACGGATTCATGCTTCGGTGAATTGGGTCGCAAGAAGAGAATTTCGCAAAATAAAGGCGAATGATCACGAGCCTAAGGAGAAGGACAGTTAACTAGAAAGAGCGGAAAGAGGAGGTGAGACTGGAACACCGATTATCGCAGAAAGCAAATGGACGAGAACTTTAAATTAGGGTTTAAAACAGGGTAAAAACCGATGAGAACTACCATTATCGGTAGAAGAGAGCTCTGCATGTCGAGAGATTTCAAAAGATTATTACTTGAAGCCACTAATTTGCATTAACTTATAGAACATTGCATCAAGATGACTACCTTGCAAATTCTAACTCGAAAAATTAATACTGAAAATGTCGATGTATCGTTTGATGAATTAATATCTCCGTAGGTGGGTTGGAGCCTTATTTCAGATAATCAAATTCCACCAGATGAAATTTGGAGCGCAGAGAATTGGGCAGAACCAGCAATATAAAGTACACTTAACCTCGTGAAAAACACTACGTCAGTGTGTTTAATATTATGATTAATGACTCAACAATTAACATATGCTTACAAACATATTTAAAACATGGACCTAGATCTGTCATATTAGCAGGTGACTCATAGGAATGGCATTAATAAAAAAAAGATTTTCTTACTCATTTTTGAATTCATCGAGGGACAGTTTTTTCTTCTTCTTTTCAAAATTGATGTCAAGTTTTGCAAGGGCAAACTGATCAAAGGTCAATTGGCTGGACTTCATGTATACACGAGAAAAATAACAAGCTTTGCATTAATAAACGACACAGGAGAATTAGAACGTTTGTGAAATTAGACAGGGAGAAACACAAAATTTGACCAGAAAATACACTAATTTAAACTACATAAGCTTATACTATGCTCAACAAACATGTAGTATTTTGAATTGTCTGCTCTCCCTCTCCAAGGTCGCAAGCTTATCACAAAATGTTGGACTTGCGATTCCGCAGGGGAGATCATAAAATTCAGTATTGCTCACGACTCATGGATCTAAGAAACGGGATCAAGTTTGGCAATCTCGCATTTGTGAATATTAGTCCGTACCAATTAGTCTAGCAAATAATCTTTCTTTTGATCACTTGTATTCAATAATTGATCAAGCGATGTACTTTGCAAGATCATCGTTCACATGTGACTGGTTCCAATTTATGTGCATAGCGCCTCCACCGACTACTTTTGAGACATTATTGTCAATTTTATTTGTTAAATTTGAATTTTTTAAATCAGTCCAACAATTCGATCCACCTCGACATTATCTTAAAGAAGATAACCTGGGGAAACATGTGCATAAAACATAACAACCACACCTTTAAGGGTTAATACCCTGAAAAACTTCAAACTGAAATATATCTAATAAATTTACCTCAAACTAATTTTTTGACCATCAAAAATCCCAAATTTACCCCCAAAGTAGCACATTTGTAACAAATTTATCCTCTGTTAATTTCCGTTCAATTTTACTATCAAATTATTAAATCACATTACACATGACGGTTGACTAGCGTTACAGTTTGGGATTTTACTCTACTTTTTTGTCACAGTTATACATTTTTTGTAGTTTTTTATGGCATTAATTCAATTTAACGAAGGATATATTTATTATAAATGTATCAGTTTGGGATTTTTGACCGTCAATAAATTAATTTGGAGTAAATTTATCATAAATGAATCAGTTTGGGGTTTTTCTTCAAAAAAATAGTTTCTAGCAAATTTATCACTCGTGTACCAGTTGGAATTTTTTAGGATATTAACGCCACGTCCTAATTAAGTCAATTGAACAATACTCTAAAACTATTTACATATATATATATATATATATAATGAGAAAAATCTGTATATTGAAACAATAATACACCATCATACAGCTTGATCTAAGAAAGTTCATGTGCAACATGCTCCGACTTTGTCGTTGTGTTCCTGTTAATTCTATGTTATCTGTAAATGCTAATGTGGGTGTAAAGATAGCGATAGATGTGGTAATGCTTAATCCGGAGAAATTTAGAGCAAAATTGAGGTACGATCCAATGAATCTTCACCTTTGGTTTGCTTGACGTTTTTTTTTTTTTTTTTTTTTTTTTCATGCTCTATCGATCTGACCCAAATCATCATCAACGGTAAATTTTTCTTATTCGAAAACACACAATATACACTATTAAAATCATAGAGAGTCATCTGACCCGTAAAAATTGAAACGATATCTAAATCCCAAAATCAAATTCCTCAAAATTTATTGCTAGATTTTTACAATTTCAACACACTTTGCTCCAGCATGTAGTTGAATCATGATGAGCCTCTGCATGTCACCAAGAGGAAGTGCCTCCAACGCTAGTTGCATGCACACACCCGACACTTCTTGACTAAACCCCATGTGAGGACTTGTCTGTTTAGAACGCACGTTTAAATAAAAACTATGTTTTTTGTTTCACCATCAAAGTTTCAAATATTATCCAAATTTCAAAAAACCATGAAAAAATATTACTAGAACCAATGCAAGCTTAAGATCAAGAAACACTCTAATAATCATTAAATAATATGAAAAAATAATTAATGAAATGATATAACATAATACGGAGTTGAGTATGTAAAGTTAATCTCATCACCATTAACGTTAATGCTATATTTTTAGCAACTGGCCGAATAAAGATGTCTATGTCTCATCTATCACTGTTCAGTGGTAGAGAATGGGAAATATGTGTAGAGACGTTACCCGCTATGTATAGTTCGATTAATCCTAAGACTAATATCTAAACGTAGTTCCTCTCTCTCTCTCTCTCTCTCTCTAATCAAGATATGTTGATGGCTTATCCTTTACGACCTGAACCGAGAAGACTAATATCTAAACGTAGTTCCTCTCTCTCTCTCTCTCTCTCTCTCATCAAGATATGTTGATGGCTTATCCTTTCCGACCTGAACCAAGAAATAGATTTATCAAAGTTGAAAGTTCTATGTCACTAATCACTATCTCTCGGTTCGAAATATATAGTGGAGGAATTTTGCAGTTGCATTTTGTTGTCTGGATTACACGATCGGATATGAAAAAATATATTGGGTTATATTTGGTTGGATTTCTCGCATTTATGAATTTTGTTTGCCATAACTAGACGGATATTATTGAATAGACAGCGTAAATGTAAAATAAGAATGATAATTTTCTCGAAAAACGAGAAAGTATGTAAGTTGTCTCACAAAAGAAAAGCCCCTGTCAATTACGTAGCTCATGTGGGGTAATTGACTATTCACTTTGTCCACGTCAGCTGTCTCACCCGGATCTCACTATATATATATCTATATCACTCTTCACCCTTCTTGAATTTGCAATAATTACTAACGCACTCTCGAAATTACAAGATAACAATAAGAAAATTATTTAAAAAGTTCTAAATCTATTATAATTATACCAATTCAATTTTAAACTTTTTATGTTTGTTTTAATTAAGTCTATTTAGCCAATTTTGACCGGTTGGTACTGATGTGAACGCCAACCAGTGCTGGCCATGGCAAATTTTTAATATTTTTTTTATTTTTTGATTTTTCATTTCTTTTTGTTTCTCCTTTTCTTCCTTCTTTTCTTTTTTTCCCTTTAGTGGCTGGCGAGGCCAGTCTCAGCCCTCGCCCGACTCACTGGAGAGAGAATTAGAACGTTTATGAAAATATATTTGACCTGAAAGAACACTTATTCTAACTGCATAAGCTTACTGTGTGCTCAACATACGTGATATTTTGGATTGTCTGCTTCACCTTTCGAAGGTCGCACACTTACCACAAAATGTTCGAATTTCAATACCGTGAAGAAGCTCGTAACTCGGTATCGTTCGCGACTCATGGATCTAAGAAGCGGGCTTGAATTCCGTAATCTCACAGTTGTGAATATTAGTCCGTAACTATTAGCCTATCACATCTTAAATTTGATCCCGATTGTCAAACACGGCCTTAGTTATAACAATCGAAGTCTAGTTGGAGATCTCCTCTGAATAGGGATGAAGGAAGTCACGGTCTTTGTTCTAATTTCTGTCTAACAAGATTATATGAGGGCCAAGTCTTTGACACGCTTGGCCAAGCACATACTTGCACATGACGGACAAAATCAAGTAGATCGAGCTTCTATTATTTCAGACTTCATGTAGAATTTATCCAATTTAAAGATTTAGATACATCTAATGTCACATGTACCGAATTCAAACAAGAATCATACGCAAGATAGATTAAGAATTTCCTGACTTCATCCATTGTATTCTTGTTCTTTCAACATGTCCTTTGTATTATATTGAGTATGTCTTGAATTTTTTATTTTTTTTATGGGCTTGGGCCAACGTTAGGGTTGAGGGCAATACAAATATTGTTTTTCTCAAGTTATTAAGTTAAGAAGTTGAGATCGAAAGAGTTCTAAGTTTTTTAGAATCACCTTTTGTAATCCTTGAAGTTCTCTAATGGATTTTACTTCTCCTTTTCCCGTGATTTTTCCCACAAGGATTTCCATGTAAATCTGGTGTTATTTTATTCTTCCAAGTTTCAATTTCATTTTAGTTTCCGCATATGTTATGACATATTGATTGTTGGCCACTGGGAAACGAAGCAACTCATATTCCTGTACGGCTCGGCTGTATACTCCAAGGCTGTCGAACAGATTGATGACGTCATGAAAAGTAAATATGACACCTTCCAATTCACGTACCCAAATGTCAAAACCAAGAAAAGGCAA
This sequence comes from Eucalyptus paniculata subsp. matutina, assembly GCA_017140255.1. NCBI lineage: Eukaryota > Viridiplantae > Streptophyta > Magnoliopsida > Myrtales > Myrtaceae > Eucalyptus > Eucalyptus paniculata. Next base: position 34,226,302 of record CM029442.1, on the reverse strand, counting down.
TTCCTATCCTGCTTCGAGAACTGCATATCCTGGAAGATGCAGGTGAATAAGGGGATGACCGATTCTCAGACGCTGCAGCTGCTCGAGCTCTACAACAGCTACAGGCGAGGGGGTCGAGCGTGCTCGTCAACACTAGTCTCTCAGATCTCTAAAAAGTTCTGTCGGAACACACGGTGGATCACTAAGGAGACCACCAGATACAATTTTGACACCCACTTCCAAGAGTACTACAAGAAGTTCATTGTCATGCCAAAATGCTCCCATTCTCCATCCTTATCATGGACGGCGACATACCGGAGTGCATCAAGTGCCCCCTTGGCGATTGCGGTCGAGACGTGGAGATCATAGTCACCTTCAAGTGCTGCCACGAAAAGCATTGACCAGCCAATAAGGCCATCGAGCCCAACGCCTTCGTTTGGCTATCCAGAATAAACACGGACTGCTCAGCTCAGTCGCGTTTTCACGTCGTTTCTTTCCTTTCCAGTTTGATGTGGCTTACAATGTGTGCAATGAATAAAAGTTTTTTTTTATCATTTGTAACAGCGCTGTGTGTGTAATGTGTAAAACTCGATGTACTCTGCATGCAAACACTATGCTACAAATAAAAGTTGTATGATCTTATTATGATTCATTATCAGTTACAATCTCGAGACGTACAAAACAAGACTTTCATGCTATAATAGTTTGTTATCATAAAAGATATGTCTCCTGATTAAGAGAAGACGTGAATCCTTATTAAGAGAAGACGTAGCTCTTGATTATGAAATAGGTGACTCTTGCTCCTAAAAGGAGGATATCACTAGTTAAAAATGAAGTTATTCTTAACATGAAGAGTGCTGATGGTTAGGAATAAGGTACCTATTTTAAAGAAATGTGTTGATTGGTTATTTGTGAATAAAGACAAATTCACATATTCTTATAATAACTACCATTGTTCATAAATGGTTCTTTTTCAGAATTCTCTCTTCTTTTCTTTTCATACACATAACTTTAACACATTCAAGATGAAATTTCAAGAGAGAAAATTAAGTGCTGCTAAACTCGTTTCTCTACAGCTTTGGTGTATGTCCTGAAGGTATATTTGCTCTAAACTTGACAGCAATAATAATAAGGCAAACAATACAATAAGCACAATGATCGTTGTCATCATGCATCAAAGCATTAATAATCTGTTACTACTTTTGTATCTTCATCAGCAATCAAATTTCCCCAACAACCACAACACACAATTAGGAGATCTGTAGTGACTCCGATCCCAAATTGACTGCACTCAGCATTAGGCTTTACGGATCCAATTGGATGGATCATGTAGTGAGGCCCTAGACCCATGTGATCCAACGGATTGCGTGCACTCAGCCTCTATGTTCCGTCAATGCAGCCAATAATTTACCATGTGAGAGAGGACATTTAGGGCGTTAGAGCTCTGTACTCTCTCTACTATTCAGGAAGAGTGTCAAACACATACTAAATAGAAGTCCTTCCTTAAGTTTACGTGTATTGATTATCGATTCAGCGCTTATCTTCTTGTTAGTGTGTAATAATGCGTCATCCTATCGAGAGGTTTCTATTTGAGTCGCAAAGGAAAATGTGAGCTGTCTAATTTCACCCTTCACATTTTATAGAATTTCAATAAACAGCACTCGGAGTAGGTCCCGATCCGATGGGGCTAGGATGGACTCATTTAGCGAACAGTTGATACTTCATTGACACCTTAAACTGAACCGAACAATGAGGTGACCTATTGGGTACGAGCGCCTAAGGAATTTTTGATTAGGTTATTAATTAGGCCTTAATTTCTTTTACATTTCCATTTTCAGATAATAAACAAAACAAATAACAAGAACAACAAAAAAATAAATAAAAACAAAGAAAAAACAAAAGCAGTAGCCATTGGGGCTGCGCTTAGAGGCCCAGCCCCATCCTTTTTCTTCACGTGGGCTCGCACGACCCGGCCCACCCCCTCTCTCTCTTTCTTCTTCCTTCTTCTTCTTCCTCGCTCCTTCCTTCTCCGCCTTTGTAGTTCACGCGCAGCAATGACAACACGCTCGAAGGCAACCTACGGCCGAGGAGGGTAGGCCAACGTTAGCCGAAAGAGATAGATCTCAAGCACCATCATTCGCTTCCTTCAATGCCGAGCATGCGTTGTTGGAGGAGCTCGGATGGGACGCTAGTTCAGCCGCAGGGGTCCGGTCGGCGTGCGAGGGCCGACGGCTGAACCTCCATCAACCAGCCTCCTCCTCGCCTATAAATAGCGGAGCACCTCCGTCGACAGGAACACACAGCGAACTCCAAGATCTTCCCCCTGAGAGACTTCAGGGGGGAAATCAAAGAGCGAGCGAGGGGGGGGCGAAGGATCAGGTTGCAAGCTAAACGACCTCCCACTGAGAGACATCGGGGGAGGCCGGCGACAAGCAAACCTAGATCTGAGCAGGTGAGCTTGAGAGGGAGAGATCTGAGTGTGAAGGGTCAGATATGAGGGTAGAGGCCGAGCGAGGTCAGCCAGAGGAGTGAGGTTCTGCTGCTGCTATTTCCCGTCCCAACACCGCGCCGCGACTGACTCGCCAACGCCACACCAGATCCAAGAGTCGAGGGACTACCGTCGCTGCCCTGTCGTCGTCACCACCACCATTCGCCGCCACCAGGTATCCGCCGCCTCCAGTTGCGTAGTCGTTGTCGCCCCTCCACTCTCGAAACCCATCCATCTCCAAATCTCAACCTCAGTAAATCAGGGTCTTCGTCGCGTCTCCTACCGCCGCGCCACGAGCCCCGTCGTCGATGTAGTTGAGTGGCCGGCCGCCGTCTTCGCCGTTGCCGTAGCCGCCGTAGCTGTCGTCGCTGCCATAGCGCCTCCATTCCCCCCCTTGGCACCGCGGATTCGCCAACCCTAGGGTTCGCGATTTCCCGAGTCATGAAGCAAATCCGGGTCTTGAAAATCGGGTAGGGTTCGCGATTTTGGGGCGGTTGGAAGACGGGTCACGAGCCAGAGCCGGGTCGGGTAGGGTTTCGCCGAGGGGAGTGGGTTTCCGGGTCGGGGTCGTCGGGTCGGGCCAAGCGTCTCCAAACGCTCGGCCACGACGCCATTTCAATAAAGTAAAAAAAAAGACAAAAAATCCTAGTCGGGCCCATTCGGGTCACCAGCCCGAGTTGGACCCAACCCACGGATTCGACCAAGGTTGGCCCTTTTTTAAATCTTATTTTAAATAATATTTTAAATAAATAAATAATTTATTTTCCAAAAAATAAAAAAATATATATAATTTATTTTTGAAAAAATATTTAAAAATATTTTAACTTCCAAAAAACCAAAAAAATATTGAAAAATATCTAAAAATATTTTATTTTCCGAAAAATCAAAAAAATCAAAAATATTCCATATTTTCCAAAAAATGCCAAAAATCCAAAAAAAAAAAAAAATTCATGAAAAAGCCAAATTTTTTTTAGAAAAAGCCAAAAAGACTTGTATTTTTCCAAAAATAAGATTAGGTACGGAAAGGGCATTAGTGATTAACTAGTGTAATCAAATCCCCGATCCTAATTTCTCTGGTTGCGCAGGAATGAGTATTTCTCCCAATACTTAACTTGGGTTTCTAATCAACCCAACCCAAATCAATTAGTGGCGACTTCATTTTAAAAATTGATTTATAGGTTAAAAACTTAGACTATTAAAGTCGTGAATTGGTGGACTTGGGAGAATCCGAGCATAATTAAATTCAGCCGAGCCATTAGCCTCCGTCAGCTCCCATACCCGATTGTGGGCGTCCAAAAAAAGAGGTCACGACAGCTTGGCGACTCCGCTGGGGATTTTGAAGACTTAGGCCATTTTTGTCTTGTTTAAATTCTTTACTGACTTAGGTTTTTTTTCTTTATGAAGGTCAAAAGCTTAGAAATTTATTTTAATTTTGCTTAAAATAGATTGTTTTGTGATTATAAACTATTGTGCATGCTTTACTATTTTAGCACTACACATGGAACACACAACTCGGCTGTCGGACCTGGGCCGCCATAGGATATTTAGGATGGTGTTAAGAAAGATACGACCTCGAACACGAGACTACGATGTAGAGGTTGTCGTTCTTTTCCTCGAATTTCTTAGCCGAGGTTAGGAGGGTATACTACTGACGCAAGACTGCGACGGGCGAATATCCTTTTAATTTCAACAAACCTTCTCAGTTAGAAATCGAGCCGCACATATCATACGCATGTCTATGTGATTGCCATCAATTTTCTTGTGTGAAGTAAGTTTTTATTTCGTGTACTTTGCAATTTACTTACCTTCCTGTATAAATTGAGTAGTCCATGATTAGTGTAGGATTTAATATCACGGTCATCTAAATTTGGAAGTAATTATCATAAAGTTTTTTTTTAAAAAAAAAGTTAAAAAAAATTGCAAAAAACTACTTTCAATTGATGTTTTTATTCTCAAGCATGTTACAAAATTCTTTTCCTTAAGAATTTTCATTTGCCTCAAAAAAAGGGATAGAAATTTTTTTCAAAATTTGTTGCAACTCATGCTTTCTTCACCTTTCAAATTGTATATCTTTTTAGCTCATGTTAACATGTCATGTGCCCTTTTTCAATCCATGTTTAAGAAATCCTCTACCTTTTCAATTTGAATATCTTTTTAGTGGCGCTGGTGAAGGGACCGGGGTGGCAGCTCGCATCATTGACGACGGCTACGCAGAGGACGATGGTGGTCAATCGTTCATCAGACTGAAGAGCACGACTCAACAACGGCGACCGATCAGTTGGGACTGGGAGATTAGGGTTGCACGGTCAGGGGGGCGATGGCAGTGACGCGGTAGACAGAGGCGATGACCAGATCTCGAATGGAAAAGCAACGATGAGTGATAGCGAGCGGCGGTAGATACCTAGCTGTAACAACAACACGATGAGGCGGCGGTGGCGGTGACAGAAGGTAGCAACGGCAGCCCCCTCAGTTCCTAGATCTGGCTTGGCATTGGTGAACCGGTCACGGCTCAGCAGGGGGGACGGAAACAAGCCTTCAAGGCGACGACGTCGAGACTCGATTGAGGCAACAATGTGGGTATGGCAGCACGGCTCGACGTAGCGTCCGGTGTCAGTGGCAGCAGTAGCAAGAACCCAGATCTGGACCTTGACCGACCCTTTCCCTCAGGCTGATCTCTCTCAGATCTTGGCCAGCTCGCTCTCGAACCTCCCCGGAAGTCTCTCGAGGCAAGTTCTTCAGAGTCCGCCAGCTTCGATCCTTCGGCCGTGCTCGCTCTTTAAGCTCCCTGAAGTCTCTCAGGGACCTCTCTAAGCTTGCTGGCCTTGTGTCCTTCAACAAGGGAGGTGCTCCGCTATTTATAAGCAAGGAGGTTCGGTCGACGGAAGGGCTTGGCCGCTGGTCTTTGGCTTACCGACCAAACGCCCACGGCTGAACCGGCGTCGCATCCTCGCTCCTCCAACAAGGCATGCTCGACATTGAAGGAGGCCAATAATGGCGCTTGAGATCTGTCATCTTCGGTCGACGTCGGCCTACCCTCCTCGGCCGTAGGTTGTCTTTGAGCGCGTGAGTTGTAGAGGCGTAGGGGGAAGAAGGGGGAAAAATGAAGAAGAAGAGGAGAAGGGGGCCGGGCTTTGGGGGAAAAAGGCTGGGCCCTGGGCCTGTGTGGAAAAGAAGAAGAAGAGGGGGCTGGGTGCGAAGGCCCAACCCCGATGGGCTGCTTCTTTTTTTATTTATTTGTTCTTTTGTTGTTTTTGTTATTTGTTTTGTTTATTATCTGAAAAAAGGGGAAAATACATAAATAAAGAAACTAAGGCCAAATTAATAACCTAATTAAAATTTAGGTGTCAACAGCTGCCTCTCTTTGAAGGTGAGTTCGTAGAGGTTGCATTCAAAGACAAACTTGATACCTAAATTTTTTCTATACATATGCAATAGATTACATCTTATTTGGGACCTAGTGTCCTATGTAGAAAATGAGCAATATAACATTACACATAGTAAGACAGATAAGAAGATATCTGTAGTTACTTACCAGGAGTGAGTGAGATAGGGTGTGAACCCCGAGTTTGGCAAGTATCAAGGAGTCATCTTACCTGGTGACATGAGAAGGTTGCTTTTCCAAGACCCGAACCATTCTTCAGTCGCCTATTAGAGCAATAAGTGGTTAGTCTAGGACCCGAACCTTTCTTCGGTCGCTTGTTAGAGCAATAAGTGGTTTGTCTATGACCCAAACCTTTCTTCGATCGCCTTGACGAGGAATTGCTTTCCTAGGACCCGAACCTTTCTTCAGTCGCCTGTTGGAGCAATAAGTTGTTTGTCTAGGACTCGAACATTTCTTCGGTCGCTTGTTAGAGCAATAAGTTGTTTGTCTAGGACCCGAACCTTTCTTCGGTTACCTTGACGGGAGATGCGTCGACCCTTCTCAAGGCATCTGTTTGTTGGGAAATAGTACTTGGATGATCACAAGTACAAACTCTTGGAGAATACCTGAGATATTTGTGAAGGTCTCTCACCTCTTAATAATTGGGAATATCGAGGGCGTGCCCCGCATATTCATGAAGGTCTCTCACCTCCTGGTAATTGGGAATATCGAAGACGTACCTTGGATATTCATGAAGGTCTCTCACCTCCTGGTAATTCGGAATATCGAGGGCGTGCCTCGTATATTCATGAAGGTCTCTCACATCCTGGAAATGGGAATATCAAAGACGTACCTGGGATATTCGTGAAGGTCTCTCACCTCCTAGTAAAGGGAATATCAAGGACGTACCTTGGATATTCATGAAGGCCTCTCATCTCTTAGTAAAGGGAATATCAAGGACGTGCCTCGCATATTCGTGAAGGTCTCCCACCTCCTGGTAGTTGGAATATCAAGGACGTACCTTGGATATTCATGAAGGTCTCCCACCTCCTGGTAAAGGGAATATCGAGGACGTGCCCCGCATATTCGTGAAGGTCTCCCACCTCCTAATAGTTGGAATATCGGAATATCAAGGACTTACCTTGGATATTCATGAAGGTCTCTCATCTCCTAGTAATTGGGAATATCAAGGGCGTGCCTTGCATATTCGTGAAGGTCTCTCACCTCCTGATAAAGGGGAATATTGAGGACGTACCTTGGATATTCATGAAGGTCTCTCACCTCCTGGTAAAGGGAATATCAAGGGCATGCCCCGTATATTCATGAAGGTCTCTCACCTCCTGGTAGTTGGGAATATCGAAGACGTGCCTCGTATATTCATCAAGGTCTCTCACCTCCTGGTAATTGGGGAATATCGAATACGTGCCTCGTATATTCATCAAGGTCTCTCACCTCCTGGTAATGGGGGAATATCGAAGACGTACCTTGGATATTCGTGAAGGTCTCTCACCTCCTGATAATTGGGAATATTGAGGACTTACCTAAGATATTCGTGAAGGTCTATCACCTCCTGATAATGAGAATATCGAGAACATACCTTGGATATTCATGAAGGTCTCTCACCTCCTGGTAATTAGGAATATCGAGGTCATGCCCCGCATATTCATGAAGGTCTCCCACCTCCTGGTAGTTGGAATATTGAGGACGTACCATGGATATTCTTGAAGGTCTCTCACCTCCTAGTAATTGGGAATATCGAGGGCGTGCCTTGCATATTCGTGAAGGTCTCCTACCTCCTGGTAGTTGGAATATCGAGGACTTACCTTGGATATTCATGAAGGTCTCTCACCTCCTAGTAAAGAGAATATCAAGGACGTGCCCCGCATATTCATGAAGGTCTCCCACCTGCTAGTAGTTGGAATATCAAGGACGTACCTTGGATATTCATGAAGGTCTCTCACCTCCTAGTAAATGGAATATCGAGGACGTGCCCCGCATATTCGTGAAGGTTTCCCACCTCCTGGTAGTTGGAATATCGAGGACGTACCTTGAATATTCATGAATGTCTCTCACCTCCTGGTAATATAAACTTGAATGTAGCACAAGGCTTACCTGGATGGCCGCAGGCACTCAAAAGGGCTGAAACACCTGAGTAACCGCAGGTGTACAAAGTACTGGAATACTTGGATGAACACAAGTATTTAATGACATGATCTGGGACCACTCAGCTGGTCCAAGTTTATGAAAGCATACCTGGGTAGGCGTAGGCACATAAAGCAGTGTAATGCTTGAACAGCTGATATTATTTGGGGATAACTTGGGCAAGTTGAGTGTCATGAAAAGGGAGTACCTGGACGGCGGTGGGTACTTGATGATATGGGGATACCTAGACAGCAGTAGGTATTCAAAGATAAAGGGATACTTGGTAAGTCACAAGTATTAATATTCTGGGGACAACTCGAACAGGTCGAATGTCAGAAAAAGGGAGTATCCGAACGGTGGCCGGTACTCAAAGACAATAGGGATACCTAGATAGCAGTAGGTATTCAACAATAAAGGGATACTTGGTCAGTCACAAGTATCAATACTCTGGGGACAACTAGAATAGGTCGAGTGTCGAGAAGAGAGTACCTTGATAGTGATAGGTACTTTAAGACAAATGGGGATAAAGATATGCTTACTTGGCAATATCTCTGATCTCTGAGAGTATGTCTGCTATTTGCACAATATGCACATATGATTGTATATGCTGTAAATTCATGAGTTCAAATGAGATTCATGCATGTTAATTTTGTCAATTTTGCATCATCTAATTTCCATTGGGGAAGATTTTGAAAGACAACATTTATTTAGAATGTAGATGTCTTGAGCATGCTAGATGAGGGACTTTCAGTCTGAAAGGACTTTTCACTCACTCTTTTGGAAAAGGCTATCCTAACCATTAATGCAGGATTTATAAGGACCACACTATCTCACTGTTATCATGTCAACAGGGGTCCGGGTATTCTCGCAAACGGTACGACTTTACCAATGTAAGAGGTCTTTGTTGAATCTGTGATGAAGTCTTGGTCAATGGCTCATCAAAGGGGACCATCAAGGTCAAGGCTTATGAACGAAGTGCCACACGATCATCTTTAGGTTTACAAGTCAAGAACCCTGCGAAAAGAGATAGAGTAATATTGCTCGTACTTCTTCGAGCGATGTTTATAGACATATGAAATCCTATGTTAATTGAAGTGCCATAGTCTAAAGAGACTTTTACAATGGGATGCAACGTAAACTTGGCTCACATGTAAGAGGGTGAGAGTTCATGACTGTCTTAACATTTGTCACAAGTCTTTCTTGTTAGATGGAGGTTCTATGGACCACAACAATAACTTTTTCTTGGCTGTATTTTTGACTGGGGGGCATTGGCCTTGCTTTTACCAGACACACTGCTTTTTCATGTCCCTATTTTTTTTATTCCAGTTCTTCATTTATGGGCATTGACCTTACTTTTACCAGGTACACTACTTTTTTATGCCTCTGTTTTTCATTCTTGTCGTTAGAGGAACTAGCCTAGGCAAGTTCAATCACGACACTGTTGTTAGACTCTTGAGTCTTCGTCTTTAGCTAGCGCTCCGAGCTATACTGCTTAAATGGTAGTAACTTCTGTTTTGCCTCCACGTGAGGGTAAAATTACAGACTCACTTGGGCTGTACAATGAATACAAGTGCGTAGAGAAAGAATTGCTCTTTTGTCATTCTAAGGCACTTAAATTAACGCGAGTGTTCATATGCAATAAAGACACCCGAAGATTGATGCAAGTGCGAGCAAGAAAACTTCTATCTCTCTTCTCACCTTGTGATGCTGCTTCGCCTCTGATCTGCCCCAATGTGGGGTGGTTCTTGACGGGGGTATGAGAGAAGCTTCACCAGTATAATGAGCTCAAAGGGGTGAGCAATGAAATGCCTCTCACTGTTTTGGTTATCGTACCATTCACGAGAGGACCCTTTACCCTGCAGTCATAGAATCTTCTGCACTCATCTCACAAGTGTATAGACGGGGGGAATTGTGTGTAAGATATGACTTGCATTTCATTATTCTGACGTGCCTCATCCAACATGTTCAATTAATCTTGTATTCTTCACTTAGCTGTCTATTCTAATAATCCTCAGTGGAGTCAGTGATCTAGAGAGTTTGTACTCTTAAAACAAATGAATGGTTTTTTGCTCAAAAAGACCTCGTTGGCAGCTTTAAGGGTCAACAGAATGGTGTTTCCAAATATATTAAATCTTGAATATTAAAAGGGTTATTCACGAAGGGGTGTCTATGGTTGTTCCTAATGATTAAGGATATGACACATGAATGATCAGCCAAGGATTAGGAATCTGATCGGGCATCTTTGCTTTGGCACCTTTCATTGATTTGTTTTCCGCATCTTTGATAGTTAGGTGATCCTGTAAAAGACAAGAGAGAGCATGTTAGTCACGAATTTTTTTAGAAGTCAAACAACTGGAAGCGATACAACATTACCCTTCACTGGTTTGCAAATGATTAAGTGGACCTGGAGTACAAGGAGGACATGAAGTCTCATGTCTTCCACTTCGTCGGGTCAATTATTCGCCTTGATTGGCTTATGGATGGCACGTCCCTTTACACGAAGTAAAGTGAATTCGATGCAGGTCATTTCCGTATACTAGCTTGGCCCGTATTGATTTGTCAAACCTAACCATTGAGTTTGGTTCTTGAGTTGTGATGCTCCCTGTCAAATAGGGAAAATACATCAAAAGTGAGTTCAAATAGTGGGAGTATTGGGAACGATACCAAATTACCCTTCCCTAAAGCTTGTCTGTGCTAGCTCCTAAGGCTATTTGAATGTCGATGATGGCCTCTTTATCTTGGCATAGTTCAATGTTTCCTTCAATTATTCCTCATTTGTGACCATGTATGCATGATTACTGGTCGCCGATTCATCTTCAATGCCTTCCTTCTGTGAAATTTCTCCTTCTATCTTTAACTATAACATCATTGGGCAAAAGTCATGTACCTCAAGCTTCTATGGAATCTGAGATAGAAAATCTCAAGTTTTCTAATGGCAATTACTCCTTGGAAGAATATGCATCTGGAGTGAAGCTTCTAGATTCCAAAGTCATTATCTAAGGTGCGGGGCTATAGATCGCCTTGACTGTCTGGGTTTTCTCCCTGTTGACGGCAATCACTTTAAAGGAAGAGAAGGAACTTCTTCCTTATGCTTATGGGCTCGTCAAAGTTGAAATTGTTACATCTAGCTATTTGAGCGTGTCGTGCGACAAGATAGTCATTTGGCTTAGGATGGAGCTGGGCAGGAGTGAGGCATGTCATGGATGCTTCGATTTCAACTGTATGCCTATATCTATTACGTCTCACCTTTGGTATCCTGTAAATAGAAGAGAGGAGATGTCATTTTTGACATAATGTTCAAGGAATAGGACTTACTCTTTTGAAACGTGATGATCCTTTCTGTTTGCCCCCACTTTCTTGGAAGGGTGCTTTTGAATTTGGAGAGCTTACACGATGTGCCAGCTTTAAATGCCTCCTGGTCACACTAAGTTAAAGGGGATGATATTCTGAGACACGAAGTGAGTCAGAAAGACAAACGTGCTTAAATTTATCATCTTGTTTTGACAAAAGCTTTTGGGTGATAAAACATTTATGTATTTTCAAAAGTATATATCTTTGGGGGAAAGAAAGCATGAGGAAGCCCAGCCCTTAGTATTCTCCTTGGATTATATTTTTTTCATGGTTGGATAGCATCACTAGGCCGGTTTGGGATACCGCCTCATGCTCTTGAAATATTTTCAATTTTATTTAATAGGTGGATTTACATTTTGGAAGAGTGATTTCAAAAGTTAGTTCCTCAAGCGGAACTGATGTTGAAAATAAAACAAGCTAGACTTAAGAAAGATGTACAGTTTCCCACGTTGGGGAGTACATGAGGAAATTAAAAGGGTTCTACTTGAATGGGCCTGCACCCATTTCCCCTTACGGTCCTTCGTTGATGGTGTCCATGAAAAGGTCTCCAAACATGGTGGTCATGTCATCTGGCCCTTCTTTCTCTGTTGCTAAGGGTGGCACTTCATTGCTTGAATAATACCCAGCCTCTACCAGCCCTTGATAGATGTCAACAATATGTGCTTTGACATTTCTGCTCTAACTATCTTCAGAACTGAATACCGCGTTTACTTTGTTGGTGTGATCAGTGAGCGGATTGCTTTGGAATGAGAAAGCTTTAGTGTCTAACAGGTTCTGAATTCAACTCTTGAGATCGAAGCACTCATCAGTCGAATGCCCCACTTCTTCCATGTGATAGTCACATATTTTTGACGGGTCATAGTTAGAAAAACTTTCAGCATTGGGTCGTTTTAGCTCAATTAAAAGGAGGTTCTTTTTCCAAAGGACTGTCAGTACCTGTGACGGAGATCTAAGAAGAGGAGTAAATTGTCTCTTGTTGTTGTAACGCTGAGATGGCTGACGGCTGGTGGTCTATTGCTGTCTTGCACTTGTCTGAATTGTTAGAGAATGATTGTAGGATGCATTAACATCTATCAGGGGTTCTTTGTCTTTTTTCATGCTGAACCTACCCGTGGATGCAGGTTCAGTGAACCAACCATCCCTCAACCCTATCTCGATTTGCTTCTCTACTGGAATGAGTTGATTAAATGATTTGGCGATCGTGGTTACCATTCGATTGCGGTACTCGTAAGGGAAGGTTTTGATAAACATCTTTCTCAGTTCAAAATCGGTTGGTTCATGCTTTTTCTTTTCCGTACGCTCAAGATCCTCATGAGAAGGGGTAATGTCCATTATGAACTTATACTGCTCGAGGAATGCCTCACTCAATTCGCTCCATGTTTCGAATGGTGCATTATTAACATATTGGGTCATTCGAACTAAGTACATTTGCAAATGAGCCCTCGGGCAAGTCGTCCCATCATACTTCTCAAACTCAGGGATTTTGAATTTTTCCAACATTTTGACGTTGGAATAAATGGCGAAATCCATCAAAGTAGGATCTTGGAGGCCTTTTGAGACGTTTGTCATGCTTAGTTTTAGACAAACTGTTTGGCTTAGCTATCTCAATTGCGGTTGGGTGTGGATCATCCTCCAATTTGGGCACGTTATCGTCGGCATCTCCACCTTGATCACCCCTGGTAGATGATTGTGGCAACAATACCTCGATTGAGGCCGGGGTGGGAATGAGTTTGCCCTGGATGGAGTCTATCTGCTTTGAAAGTTGTTGAAGCACATTGAAGACTTGTTTCATTTTGCTTTCTACGACCGTAATACGGCTTGGTACATTTTCTTCAGCCATTCTTGCTCTTGATTTTGAGCGAGTCTAGACTGGTGAACGTTGATGTTCCGTGATTACCTGGCCATGAATAAACAAGCATGTGTGAAGACAAGGCGTAAATAGGGAGTCAGTCCATGATGACGACCTAATCCTACTATTTTTGTTTATTCATGAAAAGGTAGAGGATTTCCTAAACATGGATTGAAAAAGGGCACGTGGCATGTTAACATGAGCTAAAAAGATATTCAATTTGAAAGGCGAAGAAAGTATGAATTGCAACAAATTTTGAAAAAGACTTCTATCCCTTCTGAAGCAAATGAAAATTCTTGCAAAAAAGAACTTTGTAACATGCTTGAGAATAAAAACATCCACTAAAAGTAATTTCTTTTGCAAAAGTTAAAAAAAAAAAAACTTTATGACAATTACTTTCAAATTTAAATGACCATGGTATTAAATCCTAGACTAATCATGGACTACTCAATACAGGAAGGTAAGTAAATTACAAAGTAGCCGAAATAAAAACTTACTTCACGCGAGAAAATTGATGGCAATCACATAGACATGCGTATGATATGTGCGACTCGATTTCTAACTAAGAAGGTTTGTTGAAATTAAAAGGATATCTGCCCTTCGCAATCTCGCGTCAGCATTATACCCTCCTAACATCGGCTAAGAAATTCGGGGAAAAGAAAGGCAACCTCTACATCGCAGTCTCACGTTCAAGGTCGTATCTTTCTTAACACCATCCTAGATATCCTATGGCAGCCCAAGTCTGGCGGCCGGGTTGTGTGTGCCACGTGTAGTGCTTAAACATTTAAAGTATGCATAGCAATTTATGATCACAAAACAATCCAAAATTAAAATAAACCTCTAAGGTACTGACCTGCAAAAAATAACAAAAACAAGTCAGTAAAGTGCTTAAACAAGATAAAACGGCCTAAGTCCTCAAATGTCCCCAGCGGAGTCGCCAAGCTATCGCGACCTCTTTTTTTTTGGCGCCCGTAATCGGGTACAGACGCCTAAGGAGGCTAATGGCTCGGCTGAAATTAGTTATGCCCGGACTCTCCCAAGTCCACAAATTCACGACTTTAATAATCTAGATTTTTAACTTGTAAATTAATTTTAAAACGGAATCGCCACTAATTGGTTTAGGGTGGGTCAATTAGAAACCCAAGCGAAGTATCGGGAGAAATACTCGCTCCTGCGCAACCAGAGAAATTAGGATCGGGGACTTGATTACACTAGTTAATCAATAATGCCCGTTCGATACCTAATCTTGTTTAAACCTTAAGGCTTTTTGGATGTTCGAGGGATTTTCCATGCATTTCATGGCGAGGAAAAACATTTTTGGATCTTTTTCTATTTTTTGGACATAAAAGAGATTTTTTTGGATTTTTTTGGTATTTTTTAGAAAATACAAGTCTTTTTGGCATTTTATGAATTTTTGGCTTTTTTTGGCTTTTTTTTTGGAAAATATGTGATATTTTTGATATTTTTGATTTTCTGGAAAATAAATTATTTTTTTTATTTTTTTAAAATATTATTTTATATTATAATAATATTTAAAAACAAAAAAAACAAAAACAAAAACAAAAAAAACAAAAACAAAAACTGGTCGGATCCCGGGTTGGGTCCAACCCGTTCGCAACCCACGAGACCGGCGGGCCCGCAACGCGGCCCAACCTAGGATTTTTTTGTTTTGCTTTTTTTTTGTTTTTCGTTTTTTTTAAACTCAGCCCACACTGGAATATGGCCTATTTGAATCAAAAAAAAGGATACCCAGCCCGAGTTCAAAAATCGGCCTGATGAGTGCAGGTTCAACCCAGGGAAACCCTACCCGGAGACAGGGAAACCGGGTCGGACGGACCCGCGAATTGACCCGATTTCCGGCCTCCTTTCCCCTTCATTCGTTTGCGGCGCTGGTGAAGGGACCGAGGTGGCAGCTCGCATCATTGACGATGGCTACGTAGAGGATGACGGTGGTCGGTCGTTCGTTGAACTAAAGAGCACGACTAAACAATGGCGGCCGATCAGTCGAGACTAGGAGATTAGTGTTGCACGGTCAAGGAGGCGATGGCAGTGACGCGGTAGACAGAGGCGGCGACCAAATCTCGAATGGAAAAGCAATGGCGAGTGGTGGTGAGCGGCGGTAGACACCTAGCTGCAGCAACAGCGCGACGAGGCGGCGGTGGCAGTGACAGAAGGTAGCGACGGCAGCCCCCTCAGTTCCCAGATCTAGCTTCACATTGACGGATCGGTCACGGCTCAGCAGGGGGGACAGCAACAAGCCTTCGAGGCGACGACGTCGGGACTCAATCGAGGTGACGATGTGGGGATGGCGGCACGGCTCGACGCAGCGTCCGGTGTCAGCGGCAATAGTAGCAAGAACCCAGATCTAGACCTTGACCGATCCTCTCCCTCCGGCCGATCTCCCTCAGATCTTGGCCAGCTCGCTCTCAATCCTCCCCAGAACTCTCTCGGGGGAAGTTCTTCAGAGTTCGCAGGCTTCGATCCTTTGGCCGTGCTCGCTCTTTGAGCTCCCTAAAGTCTCTCAGGGACCTCTCTAAGCTTGCTGGCCTCGTGTCCTTCAACAACGGAGGTGCTCCGCTATTTATAGGCCAGGAGGTTCGTTGGACAAAGGGGCTTGGCCACCGGTCTTTGGCTTACTGACCGGACGCCTGCGGCTAAACCGACATCCCATCCTCGCTCCTCCAACAAGGCGTGCTCGACATTGAAGGAGGCCAATAATGGCACTTGAGATCTATCATCTCCGGTCGACGTCGGCCTATCTTCCTCAGTCGTAGGTTGTCTTTGAGCACGTGAGTTGCAGAGGCGTAGGGGGAAGAAGGGGGAAGAAGGAAGAAGAAGAGGAGAAGGGGGCCGAGCTTTGGGGGAAAAAGGCTAGGCCCTGGGCCTGCATGGAAAAGAAGAAGAAGAGGGGGCTTGGCGCGAAGGCCCAGCCCCGATAGGCTGCTTCTTTTTTTTTATTTATTTGTTTTTTTGTTGTTTTTGTTATTTATTTTGTTTATTATCTGAAAAAAAAAAAGGGTAAAATACATAAATAAAGAAACTAAGGCCAAATTAATAACCTAATTAAAATTTAGGTGTCAACAAGAACGTTTCTTTTTTTGCTCCTTTGTTGCTTAAATTCAGACTTCTCTGCTATTGCTTCAAGGACGTTCTTTATATATGCGGGCATTAGCACGGTCGGTGTTATATTTATTGCAAAACTTGTTGCGACCCCTTTTTTTTTGCGCACGTTATCATGTACGAGCGCCTAAGGAGGCTAATGGCTTGGCTGAAATTAGTTATGCCCGAACTCTCCCAAGTCCACCAATTCACGACTTTAATAATCTAAGTTTTTAACCTGCAAGTCAAATTTTAAAATTGAGTCGCCAATAATCGATTTGGGGTGGGTTGATTAGAAACCCAAGCTAAGTATCGGGAGAAATACTTGCTCATGCGCAACCAGAGAAATTAGGATCGGGGACTTGATTACATTAGTTAATCACTAATGCCCTTTCGGTACCTAATCTTGTTTAAACCTTGAGGTTTTTTGGATGTTTGAGGGATTTTCCATGCATTTTTGGAGGAAAAACATTTTTGAGTCTTTTTTCTAATTTTTTTTTTTACATAAAAGGGATTTTTTTTTGGATTTGTTTGGTATTTTTGGAAAAATACAAGTCTTTTTGGCTTTTTCTAAATTTTTTTGGCTTTTTCATGAACTTTTTGATTTTTTTCGATTTTTGGCATTTTTTGGAAAATATGGAATATTTTATATTTTTTTGATTTTTTGGAAAATAAAATATTTTTTATATTTTTTTTGGAAATTAAAATATTTTTAAATATTTTTCTAAAATAAATTATATTTTTTGATTTTTTTGAAAAATAAATTATTTATTATTTATTTAAAATATTATTTAAAATATTATTTAAAAAAAAAGGGCCGATCCGGGTCGATCCGCAGTTGGGTTCGACCGGGCTAGCGACCCGAATGCGGACCCGACCCGTTGTGGGCTCGAATTGAATTTTTCGTCTTTTTCATTTTTTTTTTTTAATTTTACTTAAACGGTGTCATGGCCGGGCATTCGTGGACACCTGGCCCGGCCCGATGACCCCGACCCGACAACCCGCTCCCCCCGGCAAAACCCTACCCGACCCGGTTCCGGCTTATGACTTGACCTCCGTCACCCCCGGAATTTGCGGAATCCCTACCCGGTTTCCAATCCGGGTCCGACCCGACAACCTGGGGCTGCGACCCGGAGAATCGGGAACCCTAGGGTTTTCGAACCGCAGCTCCGACGAGGGAGAGGACCGAGGCGCAACGGCAACGGCGGGGGCGACGGCGGCGACGGTAGTGATGACTGGACTACGAAGAGGGAGATGGCAATGGCGATGGCGATGGCGACATCACGATACCTATTCATGGCAACGGCGCAACAGGGGCGGCGACGATGGCGAGACCCACGCGAATCTCCTCCAGCTTCTCTTTGAGCTCCCCGAAATCTCTCGGGGACCCCTCCAAGCTCACCACACCACTGACAGCCCTGCACTCGAGCTTCCTGAAGTCTCTCAAGGGACCTCGAGCTTCGACTGGCCTCTCTCTCTCCGTGATCTCTGCCCCCAGCGAAGCCCAGATCCGAAGCTGCAAGCCCTCAACCCCCCTGAAGTCTCTCAGTGGGGTGTCCAAGGGTCGTGACCTCGGTCTCTCTCCCTTTCTCCTTCCTCCGTGTGTGTCCTCTTCGTCGGGGATGGAGGGCCTATTTATAGGCCGAGGGGTGGCCGGTCGACAGAGCTTGACCGTCGGTTGCCGCAGCCTTCGTCGGCCGAATCGGCATCCCATCCGACGCCAATTACCCCCTGCTCCACGTGCGTCGTCGCTGCTCCTCCCCTCCGCTCCGGCGTTGTGCCCCATGCGTGTGCGCTACAATTGCGCGAGGAAGAAGAAGACCCAACTGGGCCGGGCTGAGGCGAAAATGGGCCTCACAGGCCCATGCGAAGGCTTTTATGCTTTTTCTGCTTTTTCATATATATTTTTTATCCGAAAAAGATAAAATAAAATTAAAAAATAAAATAAAGTAAAACCTACTTAATTTAAAAGGAAATTTTAGGCATCAACAGCTGCCCTCTTTGAAGGTGAGCTCGCAGAGGTTGCATTCAAAGACAAACCGATGCCTAAATTTTATCCATACATGCGTAGCAAATTATAATGTAGTTACTTACCGGACTTGAACCATTCTTCGGTTGCCTGTTAAAATAATCAATGATTTGTCTAGGACCCAAACATTTCTTCGGTTGCCTTGACGGGAGATTGCTCCTCCAGGACCCGAACCATTCTTCGGTCGCCTGTTAGAGCAATCAGTGGTTTGTCTCAGACCCGAACCATTCTTCGGTCGCCTGTTAAAACAATCAATGATTTGTCTAGGACCCGAACCTTTCTTCGATCGCCTTGACAGGAGATGCACCAACCTTTCTTAGGGCATCTCATTTGTGGGTGCCTGATTTGTATTGAGGACACCAGTTGGTACCCGACCTTTCTCGGGAGATGCACCGACCTTTCTCAGAGCATCTGTTTTGTCGGGGGGTTTGACCTTTGTTAAAGACAACAGTTGGTACCCGACTTTTCTCGGGAGGATGTGCCGACCTTTCTCATGGCATTGATTTTGGCAGATACCTGGACATTCACAAGCATATCAAAGAGTACATGGATAATCACAAGTACTAACCTGAAGGATATTTGGGCCTTTGTAGGCACCAAAATGGGTATTTGGCTGACCATAGGCATTGAAGGGGTGTACTTGGATGATCACAAGTATGAATTCTTGGGGAATACTTGGACATTCACAAGTATCAAAGGGGTACTTGATAATTGGAAATATTGAGAACATACCTTGGATATTTGTGAAGGTGTCCCATCTCCTGGCAATTGGAAAATATCGAGAGCGTACCTGGGATATTTGTGAAGGTCTCTCACCTCTTGGTAGTGGGAATATCGAGGATGGGTCTCGCATATTCGTGAAGGTCTCTCACCTCCTAGTAGTTGGAATATCGAGGACATATCTTGGATATTCATGAAGGTCTCTCATCTCCTGGTAATTGGGAATATTGAAGACGCGTCTCGCATATTCATAAAGGTCTCTCACCTCCTGGTAATTGGGGATATCGAGGATGGGTCTCGCATATTCGTGAAGGTCTCTCACCTCCTGGTAGTTGGAATATCGAGGACTTACCTTGGATATTCATGAAGGTCTCTCACCTCCTGGTAATTGGGAATATTGAGGACGTGCCTCGCATATTCATGAAGGTCTCTCACCTCCTGGTAATTGGGAATATCGAGTACGTGCCTCGCATATTCATGAAGGTCTCTCATCTCCTGGTAAATGGAATATCGAGGATGTACCTTGAATATTCATGAAGGTCTCTCACCTCCTGATAATTGGAAATATCGAGGGCATACCTGAGATATTCGTGAAAGTCTCTCACCTCTTGGTAATGGGAATATCGAGGATGGGTCTCGCATATTCGTGAAGGTCTCTCACCTCCTGGTAAAGGGAATATCGAGGACGTACCTTGGATATTCGTGAAGGTCTCTCATCTCCTGGTAAAGGGAATATTGAGGACGTACCTTGGATATTCGTGAAGGTCTCTCACCTCTTGGTAAAGGGAATATCAAGGACGTGCCTCGCATATTCGTGAAGGTCTCTCACCTCCTGGTAAAGGGAATATCGAGGACGTGCCTCGCATATTCGTGAAGGTCTCTCACCTCCTGGTAAGGGGAATATCGAGGATGTGCTTTAGATATCCATGAAGGTCTCTCACCTCCTGGTAACATAAACTTGAACGTAGCATAAGGCTTACCTGGATGGCTCGTGGGTACTCAAAAGCACTAGAACACCTGAGTAGCTGTAGGTGTACAAAGTACTGGAATACTTGGATGAACACAAGTATTTAATGATATGATTTAGGACTACTTAGACAGGTCCATTTGTTCTTATGATAAGAGAGCATACCTGGATAATCGCAGGTACACAACGCAGTGGAGTACTTGAATGGCTACTAGTATTCAAAGATACAATTTTGAAGACAACTCGGACAGGTCGAGCGTCACAGATTGGGAGTATCCAAACGGTGGCTGATAGTCGAAGACAAAAGGATACTTGGACAATCACAAGCATCCAAACTCAAGGGACGACTCGAACAGATCGAGTGTCAAGATGATAGTACCTGGACAATGGTAGGTACTTCAAGACAAATGGGGATAGGGATATGCTTACTTGGCAATATCTCTAACCTATGAGAGTATGTCTGTTATTTGCACAATATGCACACATGTACACAATGATTGTATATGCTATAAATTCATAAATTCAAAGGTGATTCATGCATGACAATCTTGTCCGTTTTGTATCATTTGAATTCCACTGGGGAAGATTTTGAAAGACAACATTCATTTAAAATATAGATATCTTGAGCATGCCAAATGAGGGACTTTCAGTCTGAAAGGACCTTTCACTCATTCTCATGGAAAAGGCTGTTTTATCCTAACCATTGATGCAAGATTTATAAGGACCACACTATCTCACTGGCATCATGTCAGCAGGGGTCTGAGTATTCTCGCGAGTGGTACAATTTTACCAATGTGAGAGGTCTTTGTTGAAACTATGATGAAGTCTTGGTTAGCGGTTCATCAAAGGGAACCAACAAGGTCATGGCTCTGTGAACAAGATGCCGCATGCTCATCTCCGAGTTTGCAAGTCAAGAGTCCTGCGAAAAGAGATAGAATAATCTTGCTCGTACTTCTTCGAGCGATGCTTATAAACATATGAAATCCTACGTTAATTGAAGTGCCCCTATTCTAAAGAGACTTTTTACAATAAAATGTAATGTAGGCTTGACTCATGTGTAAAAGGGTGAGAGCTGGTGATCGCCTTGGCATTTGTCACCGGTCTTTCTTCTCATGGTCTGATGAAAGTTCTATGGACCGCAATAGCAATTTCTCTTGGGAATACAAATGGATGTGCTTTTTGTTTGGGGCATCGGCCTATTTCCACGCACACTGTTTTTTCATGCCCCTATTTTTCTTTTCAATTTTTCATTCATGGGCATTGACCTTGCTTTTACCAGGTACACTGCTTTTTTATGCCCCAGTTTTTGTTCTTGTTGCTTGAGGAACTGATCTTGACAAGTTCAAGCAAACGCCTTTGTTAGACTATTGAGTCTTCATCTTTTGTCGGTGCTCCTGATTATGCTGCTCAAATGGCAGCAGCTTCTGCTTTGCCTCCATGAGAGGGTGAATTTACAAACTCAATTGAGTTGTACAATGGATACAAGTGCGTAAAGAAAGAATTGCTCTTCATGACTCTAGGGCACTTAAATTAACGCGAGTGTTCATATGCAATAAAGACACTTGAAGATTGATGCAAGTGCAAGCAAGAAAATTTCTATCCCCTTTCTCACCTTGTGATGCTAACTTGCTTTCGACTTGCCCCAGTGTGGGGTGGTTCTTTGAGGGGAGTATGGCAGAAATTTGTTAGTGTATGGGGCTCAAAGTGAGTGATGGAATGCCTCTCACTGCTTTGGTCATCGTACCATTCGCAAGAGAACTCTTTACCCTGTAGTCATGGAATTTTCTGCACGCATCTCACAAGTGTATAGATGGGGGACTGTGTGTGGGATATGGTTTGCCTGTCATCATTTTGACGCGCCTCATCCAACATGCTCAATTAATCTTGTATTCTTCACTTAGCTGTCTATTCTAATAATCCTTAACATAATCAAAAATTTAGACGGACAAAATCATCATGCAAAATTCACCTGGAAAAAGGTATGCAACAAATGATGTGAAAGAGTTTGTAAAAAAAAAAAAATGAATGGTTTTTATTCAAGAAAAACCTATTAACAGCTTTAAGGGTGTTTACCTAGGTGGAATGGTATTCACAAAAGTGTTGAATTTTGAATATCAAAAGAGTTATTTACAAAGGGTTATTTCACAAATGGGTGTCGATAGATTGCTCCTATTGGTTAGGGACATGACATACAAAAGATCAGCTAGAGATTGGGAATCTGATCATGAATTTTTGCCCTTGCCTCTTGCAGAAGAGAAGCTGTGGAAATAGCTCAACCAGTAAGGCCAAGATTATAAGTGACTTGAGGCCTAAAGGGTCTCTGTCATTTGCTTTGTTTGGGAAAGCTTATCAAAGTCTGACATGCCTTTCATTGATTTGTTTTCCGCATCTTTGACGGTTAGGTGATCCTGTGAAAGACAAGAGAGAGCGTATTAGTCACGAATTTTTTTTCAGAGTTCAAACAACTGGAAGCGATACAACATTACTCTTCACTGGTTTGCAAATGATTAGGCGGACAAGGAGGACATGAAGTCTTGTGTTTCCCACTTCGTCAAGTCAATTATTCTCCTTAATTGGCTTGTGGATGACACGTCCCTTTACACGAAGTCAAGCGTATTTGATGCAAGTCATTTACGTACACTAACTTGGCTAGTATTCATTTTATCAAACCTAACCATTGAGTTTGGTTCTTGAGTTGTGATGCTTCATGTCAAATAGGGAAAATATGTCAAAAGGGGGTTAATATAGTGGGAGTATTGGAAACGATACCAAATTACCCTTCCCCAAAGTTTGTCTGTGCTAGCTCCTAAAGGATATTTGATTGTCGATGATGGCCTCTTTATCTTGGCATAGTTCAATGTTTCCCTCAATTGGCCTTCCTCATTTGTGACCATGTATGGAAGATTGCTGGTCGTTGATTCATCTTTAACACCTTCCTTCTGTGGAATTTCTCCTTATGTTTTTAACTATAGCATCATTGGGCAAAAGTCATGTACCTCAAGCTTCTATGGAATTTGAGATCAAAAATATCAAGCTTTCTAATGGCAATTACTCCTTGGAAGAATATGCGTCTGGAGTGAAGCTTCTAGATTCCAAAGTCATTGTCCAGGGTGTGGGGCTATAAATCGTCTTGACTGTCCGGATTTTTTCTCCTTATTGACAATAATCACTTTAAAGGAAGAGAAGGAACTTCTTTCTCATGCTTCTGGGCTTATCGAAGTTGAAACTGTAACATCTAGTTGTTTTGGGCGCGTCGTACGACAAGATAGTCCTTTGGCTTAGGATGGAGCTCGGCAGGAGTGAGGCATGTCATAGATGCTTCGATTTCAACTGTAAGCATGTACCTATTACGTCTCACCTTTTGTATCCTATAAATAGAAGAGAGGGGTTGTCATTCTTAATATTATGTTAAGGGAATAAGACTTACCCTTTTTGAATCGAGATGCTCCTTTCTGTTTGCCCCTGCTTTCTCGAGTTTGGTCTGTTCACACGATGTGCTAGTCACACTAAATCAAAGGGGATGATGTTCTGAGACAAACGTGCTTAAATTTATCATCTTGTTTTGACAAAACCTTTTGGGTAATGAAATATTTTTTATTTTCAAAATACGTCTTTGGAGGAGAAAAAGCATGAGAAAGCCCAACCCTCAATATTCTCTTTGGATGATATTTTCTTTTCATGGTTGGATAACATCACTGGGCTGGTTTGGAATACCGCCTCATGCTTTCAAAACAAAATACTAGAATTATATATTAGAGTACTTGGAATGGAAAATACAATCGTAGCACACTAGACAAGATAAGAAACATGAAATTATAAAAACAATTAAAACCCATGAAAACTCCTATGTAAAGGAGTGCTTTGATAGTGTTGGTCTTGAAGTTAAGCGTCTTTGAATCCCTCGCCTTCAGTGGAGTTGAAGTATTCACATGCGAGGACTACCTCGTTGAAGTTGCGGAGGTGTAACCCGTGCAGCCAACAGAGATGCTTGCAAGACAAAACTTCTATGAACTACTTTGCCAATTCTTCTTCGGCCAATTCAGGGTAGATTTGCATCATGAAAGCCTTCCACCTCCCTGCATACACTTGGAAGTCTTCCATTGGTCCTCTTCTAAAGTGGGCCAAACTCTCACAAGGCAGCTCAGTTCCAATCTGGCTTTGGTACTAATGCAAGAATGTGGAACTGAGCTCATTCCAATCTTTTAGGAGATGAATATTTGCTGTGATGAACCATTACAATGCAGACCCCGTAAGAGTTTCTTGGAATGCCTGAGTTGTGAATGACATCGGGCTATAGTATCGACTCATTTCCACATTGAGATACTACAAGTGAGCCACAGGGCAAGTCGTGCCATTGTATTTGCGGAGATTAGGTATCCATATTTCTACGAGGGTTAGGATCCTACGAGGGCAAGACGAACCTAATATGTCTTGGTTAGGCCACTGGTTTTCCTGCTGCATGTTCATCATAGTGGTGAATTTTTCTGCTTCAGGGAAGCTGGACTCTATCGAGATTACCCCATTGCTTTCTTCCAGGTCAAAATTACTGAAGGAGGATGAGGCATTTAGCTATCCTCATGATCAGGTGACGAGCTTAGTACTTTGTTAGGATCGTAGCGGATAAAGACATATGTTTCCTCTTCTGACGGGCCTTTATCCCTGGGTGAGAGCAGGAAACAGTTATACGATGAATCGTCAGTTTCATTGTTGAAATAACATTGGAAGTCCTTGGAGTTGTATTCTAGGGACGGGAAGTCTTCAGGGTTGTATTCTAGGGGATAGTAGCCTTTAGGATTGTATTCTAGGGAATGCTCGGGGGATGTTGAATTGATTTGCTTAGGCTTTCTTTTCTTGGCTCCTAGTCCAGACCTTTTGAGTAAGGCCCTTCATTTTGCCAGCTTTATCCTGTCCAGGGAAGTGAGAGATATTAGAGTGTCGCTCTCTGATTCACTTTCTAGGTTGATAGGGGTCGGTATTCTCTGGACCTTAGCTCTTGCAGTAAGCTTGGGAAGTTGATCTATCGTGCCCCGGTCTTGAACAGGCTCTATGTCCTTAATCTCGTACAAAGGCTCCTTGCCTTTCCTAGTGGGAAACTTTTCGGCAATAAGATGCTGCTCAATCGCCCATTTATTATGCAAGGCTTCATTGACATGCTCCTCTCCTATCTCAGTGACTAACGGCTCCTCATGCTCCGCAATCATCAGCTCTTCGTAGGGCAAGGTGATGTAAGGGGTGCTGTCAATATTATACTCTTGGTGAAAAACATGAATTAGTTCCCTCCAAGTTTTAAGGAGACTAATTTTCCTGACAATGTACCATCATAAGGCAGGACAGTCAAGCTCGACTGGTACGATTGAATCATCCATCGGACCAAGTAGGCTTACAAGTAGGTCTCTGGGCTGGAGGTATCAGCATACCTTTCGCATTCAGGTGCTTTGAGCTCTTCAGGGATCTTAATGCCGACGTAATTGGACAAGTCTATGAGATTCTGCCCCTACAGCTGGTTTAACTTTTTCATGATCTTTTCAAACTTTCTATGGTGCTAGCTATTTTCCGGTAAATTCGCGGGTGTCATGACATTTGCTTAAAGCAACTACGGAGTTGGGCTCAACTTGAGTAGATTTCATTTGTCTTGAGAGCTGTTGAAGAACAATGGATATCTGTCCTACGTCGTTTTCAATGTTGGCGAGGCGATTTTGTACATCATTCTGATCGACCCCTATTGCATGAAGCCATTCACGGGCGATTGGTGGCCGATGATTCATAATTACCCTATCGTTGCAAAAACAATGAATGAATACGAAAGTAAACAGAGATTGACCCATGGCAATTGTCTAACTACTTTTTTATTTATCAAAAGAGGATTTTATAGACCGCAAACTTTTGACATCTAAAACTTGAAATTGAAATGACATAATGAAATGCTAGATATTAAACAAAAGTCCATAAACAATGGAACAAAACTTTCACGATATTAACACTAAGGGAGACACGACTGCTAATTTATATGCGACATGGAGCCTTGTTCCTGCAAAGGCTACTTGCTTTCTTGGACTGGCTCTGAGATGAGTATCTGGCCTATTCCCATATCCTTTGCATAAGCTCTGCTTGCTTGTGTGGGCTGCTCTCTCTGATTGAGCGAGGGACCGATGGCTTCTACCTTGTCGAGATGTGATGATTATGAATGTAGGCTGCAGAGGCATGGTGGGCTTTTTCTTCTCCCTCAAGCCCTTCAGGTATCACGATCCTTTTGCGATGGCACTTGTCCGAAGTTTCCTCAACGATAGAAATTTCAACTGCATAGTCACGGCTTGTGTTGAAAAAGACTGGAGGAATTCTCCTCCTGGAAGGCGGTGGAATCTCCTAAAGGGCTCCAAATTGTCGTGCCACCCGATATGGGTAATAAGGAACGGCATCGGTGCAGCCAAGCAACGGAATTGGGTGGGTGCGTTTGTAAGCAAAGCGGACCCTCTTTTCATGGAACCAACCAGCACACCATTAGAATGCCTCAGGAGCTGGGTTTCTTAGGAAGTCAACATAATTTAAACAGCTTTGATTGGGAATATACGGTCCTAAAACCATAAATTTTTGTAACGGATTTTCAAAAGCATTTGTTTCAGACGATTGCATAAAGTCTCCGAATTCGCTTAAGTGAGAAAAGAACCAGACTTGTAAAATTTCAAGAGAGGCTTGCATGATTTTCTCCATGTTGTCTTTAAAACGATTAAAGGACAAAAATGTTTCAGTTAAAATCATGTTGACATAATTTCCCTCCCTCAAGATCTAATCAACTATCCATGCCATCTTAGGACTTATGGCATTTCTTTGATGAGGGAAAATGATGAGCCCAAAAAATGCCAGGAGGAAAATCTCACTTTTTGGGTCATAGGCTGATTTTGAAAACAGGCATTCATAAATTCAAATGGGTAGGTATTATGGTTGTTTTCAAGAATTTATATCATAACATGGACTTCAATTCTTAAAACTCGCGCCAACCCACACAACGGGATGATGCTTGCTGACAAGCTTTTTCTCAAGAGGCATTCCAATGATGATGTTGTATTCCTCCAGGGTTGGGGTTAGCTCAAATCTACCAAACATAAAAGTAAGTGTCCCATGCACCAAAAATGTGCCATGGCTTGTATGACTTCGAGACGAACAGTGATTTGGATCAGCGATAGGAGATGATCGACTTTGGCCTTCATGTGCTCTTGGGCAAACTGATCCAATTGACCCCACCATCTGAAGAGCTCCGCCTTAGGAGCAGGAATGAACTGGATATCATCTTTCCCCATCGCATATAAACTGGGACTTGAAAAGCTTATCCTAAATTGCCATGGGCCAATAAAAAGACTGAGTAAAAGCAAAGAAATCACTTTGCTTTTAAATAAAATGACAAGCACAAAGACATGCGCATGAGATGTGCGGCTCGATTTCTAACTCAGAAGGCTTGTTGAGATTAAAAGGATATCCGCCCATCGCAGTCTCGCGTTAGCAGCATACCCTCCTAACCTCGGCTAAGAAATTCGGGGAAAAGAAAGGCAACCTCTACATCGCAGTCTTGCGTTCGAGGTCGTATCTTTCTTAACACAATCCTAGAAATCCTATGGTGGCCCAGGTCTGGCGGTCGAGTTGTGTGTGCCATGTGTAGTGCTAAAACAGTAAAGCATGCATAGCAATTTATAATCACAAAACATTTTATTTTAACAGGATTAAAAAAAAAAAAAAAAAAAACTCTAAGCTATTACCCTGCACAAAAGAAAAAAAAAACCCAAGTCAGCAAAGCATTTAAACAAAAATAAAATGGCCTAAGTCCTCAAAGTCCCCAGCGGAGTCGCCAAGCTGTCGCGGCCCCTTTTTTTCGGCTCCCGTTATCGGGTACGAGCGCCTAAGGAGGCTAATGGCTCGGCTGAAATTAGTTATGCCCGGACTCTCCCAAGTCTACCAATCCACGACTTTAATAATCTAAGTTTTTAACCTGCAAGTCAAATTTTAAAATGGAGTCGCCACTAATCGATTTGGAGTGGATTGATTAGAAACCCAAGCGAAGTATCGGGAGAAATACTCACTCATGCGCAACCAGAGAAATTAGGATTGGGGACTTGATTACATTAGTTAATCATTAATGCCCTTTCGGTAACTAATCTTGTTTAAACCTTGAGGTTTTTTTGATGTTCGAGGGATTTTCCATGCATTTTTGGAGGAAAAACATTTTTAAGTCTTTTTTCTTCTTTTTTTTACATAAAAGGGATTTTTTTTTTTTTTGATTTGTTTGGTATTTTTGGAAAAATACAAGTCTTTTTAGCTTTTTCTGAATTTTTTTTGGCTTTTTCATGAAATTTTGGCCTTTTTTGGATTTTTGGCATTTTTTGGAAAATATGGAATATTTTTTATTTTTTGATTTTTCATAAAATAAAATATTTTTATTTTTATTTTTTTGGAAATTAAAATATTTTTAAATATTTTTCGAAAATAAATTATTTTTTTGATTTTTTGGAAAATAAATTATTTATTATTTATTTAAAATAAAATTTAAAAAAAGGGCCGATGCGGGTCGGATCCGCAGTTGGGTCCGACCCGAGCCGGCAACCCGAATGCGGACCCGGCCCGTTGCGGGCCCGACTCGGATTTTTCGTCTTTTTCATTTTTTTTATTTTTTATTTTACTTTTGAAACGGCGTCATGGCCGAGCGTTCGTGGACACTGGCCCGGCTCGACGACCACCTGACCCGACAACCCGCTCCACCTGGCAAAACCCTACCCAACTCGGCTCTGGCTTACGACCCGACCTCCGCCGCCCAGGAATTTGCGGAATCCCTACCCAATTCCCGATCCAGGTCCGACCCAACAACCCGAGGTCGCGACTCGGAGAATCGGGAACCCTAGGGTTTCCGAATCGCGGCGCCGAGGAGGGAGAGGACCGAGGCACAGCGGCGATGGCGGCGACGACGGCAATGATGGCAGCGATGACTAGACTACGGAGAGGGAGATGGCAATGGCGATGGCGACGACGACGACGACATCACGATACCTATTCGTGGCAACAGCGCGACGGGGGCGGCAACAACGGTGAGACCCACGTGAATCTCCTCCAGCTTCTCTCTCTCTCTCTCTCTCGGGTTCGCTCTTCGAGCTCCTCGAAATCTCTCGGGGACCCCTCCAAGCTCACCACACCACGGCCGGCCCTGCACTCGAGCTCCCCGAAGTCTCTCAGGGGACCCTGAGCTTCGGCTGGCCTCTCTCTCTCCGTGATCTTTGCCCCCGGCGAAGCTCAAATCTGAAGCCGCGAGCCCTTGGCCCCCTTGAAGTCTCTCAATGGGGTGTCCAAGGGTCGTGACCTCGGTCTCTTTCCCTTTCTCCTTCCTCCGTGTGTGTCCTCTTCATCGGGGATGGAGGGCCTATTTATAGGCCGAGGGGTGGCCAGTAGACGGAGCTCAACCGTCCGTTGCCACAGCCTTCGCCGGCCGAATCGGCGTCCCATCCGACGCCAGTTACCCCCTGCTCCACGTGCGTCGTCGCTTCTCCTCCCCTCCACTCCGGCGTTGCGCCCCCTGCGCATACACTGCAATTGCGCGAGGAAGAAGAAGACCCGGCTAGGCTAGGCTGAGGCAGAAATGGGCCTCACGAGCCCATGCGAGGGCTTTTTAGCTTTTTTTTCTGTTTTTTCATATATATATATATATATATATTTATCCGAAAAAAGATAAAATAAAATAAAAAATAAAATAAAGTAAAACCTACTTAATTTAAAAGGAAATTTTAGGTGTCAACAGGTAGGTTCCAACCACCCTATCCAATCCCTTTTCTATACTACAAAACAAAAGTTACATAGCTTCCAAAAGATTGAGAGACTCCATTAATTTATGAAAAACAATTCTATTTTCCGATGAATGCATAAAACTCTTTGAGCAACTAAGCAAACGTCAAAATTCTATATACAAGTCGGGTTTGGACTTCCTCCCGTCTTCAAATCTCACATGGTGAAACTCAGATGGCTCGTGAGATGGCACGAGCGCTTCAAAACCCTAGCCTCTTCTTCTCCTCCACTTTCATCCTCAGATTATCCTCGGATGGAATCTTGCCGCCGGCTCGGGACGTCATACACAACCAGGCCATTAACTCATCCTACGAACAGTAATAGGCAAAGTAAAGGCATTAGAAAAAAAGAAAAAAAGAAAAAGAAGAGTCCTATCCAACAAGAATCCTCTTCTTATTCCCAGCTCTTTCTCCTGTCAAGCATCTCATTTGCAATTTAATGGGCTAAAAAAACGGTAGACGAGATCATCACAAACTCTGCCACTCTTATAACTACATAAAGAACACGAAGTACCCAGTAGAAAAAGCTTAGCATGCGAAACCATCATTTAGTTGTTGGACGTACCAGATGATTTAGCTACTACGCGACCCGCAAGACCACCAACAAAACCAATAGTGATATATTAAGCATAAAGCCTTGATATATTTAGATTGATGAGTCAATAACCATGACAATATCAAGAGTAAACCATTTTGCTTCAAATAGAAAAGGGCTGGATGATAGTGTCGTCTGGTTTGTAACATCACTTGCCCCAAAAATGGGTCCTCTTCCAAAGCTCCCAAGAAACAGCAACATCTTCTTGAGTTTTCATCATTTAAAGAATTCATCCATGTCTTCCATAGGCTTTTGTTGGAAATGGTGATCCATTTTCTAGAATTTCCTAGAGTTGCTAAACTACAATCTAGAATTTTCTAGATGAAGTTTTGAATGGTTAAAAAATTGTGGCTGAAAATTTCCAGCATGTAAGAGAAGTCTAGCATTCAAGAGAAGTCCAGAATCTTCTAAAGCAGTTGTACTTAGTCGGTGGAAATGCCTATAAAATGGCCATAACCCATTGATGTAATAGAGCGAGAGGAGCATGAGAATATACTCCATATCATGAAGCTCCTCCACCAACACTTCCTTCAACTATTATAAAATTATTTTCATAAATTAATGAAACTATCCTTGTCCCATAAAAATTTATGTTTATCCCTTGAACTATCCTATCTCATCATCTGTCCATCATCTATAAACTATATTATACACTTGACATGTCACTAACCAAAAACTATAACTAATACCAAAATCATGCTTCCGCACGCACACATTCAAAATTTGTTAAAAGCTTTATACTCTGTTGATACAAGCTACTTCCGTAAGATGAAAATTTTGAAGGTTCACAGACTTCTCTCCTTAATTATGATGTCCCAATCAAATGATGATAACATATTTTGCCTGTTGCAGCCATTTATGTTCTTTTATGTAGACTGACCTTGTCCTCGAAGAAGTTGAGTCTTTACTACATTGCGACACTGTTATTTGTCCATGAATCACTCCTAGTCTAAATGGGGTCCCTTTTATTTATTCATTTTTTGTTTCTTCTATGTCTAAAGTGATCTCCTGTTGCCATGATATCACGCGCAAACATTTCTCGTTCTATACCTCCTGTTGCTAGATATATAAATTTGATTAAAAAAAAACACCTTCATGGTTGACCTTCAACAAATTAAATTAATCTTGGGAAATGTCCATCTCACTCAATTATAAATCATCAATATAACCATATATAAATGGATTCATTTGTGTTAAAGATACCCACGTAGCAAAACAATTTACCACACTAAAGTGCAACTGGAAAATCAATTGTCGGGTAATACTGCTGCTGCCACAGAATGGATAAAACAAGATGCGAAACAACAGAAGTGGAGCAAAGTTACAGAGTGGATTCAACATTGTCATGATGGATTCCTTCAAAACTCGTAAAATTCTGAGGAAGTTCCTCTGACGATTTATGCAAAACGAAAAGAAAAAGAGGAAGAAAAGAAAGCACCCCAGGGAAATTAGGAGGAATGAGTTAAGTGCCAGTTATTACCTCAAGAAAATCATGGTTGGAGATGTATTGACTCTCAACGAGGCATTTGGCTCCACCAATGTTCACAGAAATAGGATTTCTACCGGATGACTTATCTCCTTGCATTCCTGCACATTAAGTCCAGATACCACAAACCTCCGGTAAGGATCCCAGATTAGGGTATTGATGGATTGGATGCATGCTGTCCCCTAATATAGTCCCATCTGCTGTTGCCAAGCACGAAAAAACAAACGGCACCACACCGCCACACTTTAGTCTCACCCATGGTAGATCAAAAATCTCTCTCTCTCTCTCTCTCTCTCTCTCTCTCTACAAATACAAAGGCCCCCATGCCTCTCCACCGCCCGAGTTACTGCAGCCCTTATCCCCACTGCCAACCGGCTGTTGCCGTGCTCCCCAAGACGAGTTCTCTCCATTGGTCTTTGTCCCGGCAGTCCGTCCCTCTACATGCCCCCATCCCTATTTGTTAAAATCACTCCATTTGAGCTCGATGCCACCCTCGAGCTCGTTGCCAATGGCAGCACTTGACACGGCGTCGAGTTAAGCCTCATCCACCGATGTCTGAGCCATGGACACAGAGCCTAAGCCTCGAGCTAAGCCTCAGCCATGGACATCAGCATCAAGCTAGGTTGCCTCTGTTTTTTTCTGTTTGAGGTCGGTGTGAGCTATGCCTTGGCCCTGGATGCCACGCCCCAGATCTCATGCCTCTAGATCTTGCAGCGGCAGCAACTTGACTATGGCTGCGGGGTTTGATGGCAGTTGCACAGCGGCTACATGTCCTGATATGTGGCTGTTGGTGATTTTGCGGAAGCGTGAGTGTTTGTGCAAGTGTGTATGTGAATAAAAGTGGACTACAATGGCAAGGGAGTATAAGTAAAAAAGGAACTTTTATTATGGAAATTGATATTACAAGAGAAGGGAGTGTTTTCTAGTTTTTCTTGCAAATACCACAAGGTGGATAATTTTCTTCTTTTTTTATAATTTCTCCTCCTCTTTTGTTTTTCCATGAGCTCCTTCCATCATTTTTAGTTTGATGAGACCGTATATTTACTTTAGACTGAAAGGCACTTTCGACCGAATCTTCATCTTGTGCCATTAGTCTTTTCTCATATGCTTCTAGAGAGCCAATTAATTCACTTATTGATAGGGTCGTCAAGTCTTTAGTTCCTTCTATAGTTGTAACTATGGAGTTGTATTTTTTGGTAAGTGACACCAATATTTTCTCAACAACCCTTTGATCAGTTATCCCATCTTCATAGGCTCTCATTTGATTAACGAGTTCCTTTAATTTTCCACAATATTCTTGTACGGTCTCATAATTTTTTATTTTAGAATTTTCAAAATCTCTTCTTAGAGTTTGAAGGTGAATAGTGCATACCTTTTTCGATCCTTGAAATTCTTCTCGTAGTATCTCCCAAGCCTCTTTTGCAGTCCTCACTCCAATAATTCTTGGAAATACGGTTTCCGAGAGCGCTTGCTGGATAAAATATAGCAACCTTGCATCCTTTTGTAGTTGATCTTTCGAAACACTTGCACCTTCTGGCGGAGCCTCGCAACCTTTTTCCACGATGTCCCATAAGTCTTGGGCCATCAAGAATGTAGTCATTTTTATGCTCCAAAAGTCATAGTTGTTCCCATAAAAAATGGGAATGGGAAATGAGGATGAGGTAGAATTGGCCATGGTTTAGTTAGTGGGTATTTGGAAAGGGTAGTTTTAGAAATGGGTAGGTAGGACAAACGCCCAATACCAACCAAAGACGTGGCTCTGATATCACTATTAGTGTTTTTGTAGAAGCGTGTGTGTGTGGTTTTTTCTACAACTTAAAACACACACCCAGCCCCTATTTATAGGCATGCCATCACCATTCTCCACCGACATTAGTACAAAAAAATAATATAAAATTGTAGCTTGGATCTTTGTCTCTGCTTGTTGCGGCTTCTCCCAATTCTTGGAGTTACTTCTCCCTTATTCTCGATTTTTCTATTCTTTGCAACTCCCAGCCACTTTTGTTGACTTTTCAACCAACTTCCAGCTGGCTTTCTTCCTTCATAATTAAGCATACCTAATTCTTAAATATGAGTAGTCTAGTGAGTTCTAGAGTTTTCACAAAATGGATCATTTTTTTTTTTTTAACAGTGGCAGTAGCTGAGTGTAGCATTGGCAACTTCAGCTGTGGTGACGGCAGGCAGCGGTGTGGTAGATGGGCATGGAGGCGGTTGGGCAGAGGAGGAGAAAGAGGAGAGAGAGAAAACTAGGGTTTTGTAGGATTTAGATTGGATGTGGTGAGGTCAAGAATTGAGCAGACGCATGTCACAATCTCAAAATGGAGACAGCAAATGGATTCACAACAGCCGACAGCTAATCGACATCCAGATGCGGAAAATGTGCATTCAGAACATAACTTGGCCAGCATATATGAAATATAATAGATGAAAAGAGAGATTTTGAGTTGTACCAGTTATGCAAGCTACATAATAACCAGTTCCTCCAAGTCCTTCTTCCCACTTTCCAAGACGTAAGCGCAGAAAGAATCCATCAAGGTGCACCGGGGATGTCCGGGCACTCATCCACCTAAAATGCAAAGGACAGAGAAAGAGTTCCATCTAATACCAACGAAGTCTCGATGAAAATCCAATTGTCGTGGATAACAATCCATACAAGATGCCACACAGAGGTCCCTTTACAAAGCACTGGAAAAACTCCCACAAAAAACCCTAAATCCATTCTCTAACTAAAAAAATTTGTCCTACTCTTTCATTTTCCTTGGGTTGCCTCCTCTCCTCCCTCCCTAACCCCTCGCCCCCCTAAAAAAAAAAACACCCCAAAAGCTCGCATCGCAGTCTTCATCTTGAAGCTGTGACTATGGTCATCTTCATCGTTCCACTTCAGAGAATTAAAATAGACATCCCAAATAGAAAGGGATGATGTCAGACACTAAGAACTCATACATGTCTCTCTCTACTATAACTGCAACTTTTTTTTTTTGGTAACGAACTATAACTACAACTTTATATGCTGCAAATTACAAGGAATGACAATAGAAAATAGTTTGATCGTAATTCTGCTCAAGTTTCAATAATATTTGACAATAATAACAAAACACTATCTGGCAAACCATCCAAGCAATTGGTTGTTTTGTTAGCAAATTTCACGCTCTAAGAGGTAATTTTCTTGTCAGGCTCCCTTATGTTTACATAAATTTTCACATGGCATACAGAGTACTTGATCTATCATGTAGTTTTCACTAACAAATAGTTTTGCTGTAACCCTCAACTCTCACGGACATTCTAGGCATTGTCTTTGAAAATATGATCTACCTGCAAAAGAGGTTTCACTAAAACCAAGAAAGTGTAACCAACAGTAACCACCATGCCTGATGATTGAACACAAACTAGTATTTTGCCAACTGCATCATTCAAAGAAATTATGAAGAAAAAAGTTTTACTTACTTGAGGATACTGGTCTGAGACAGTCAAAGCATCTTTATCGAGTCAAAGATTGCTTTAGGCACATCTGACATATGCCATTCACTGAAATTTCCTGGCGGTGTGATCACATTCTCTTTCAGCCGATTTTGAATGGGGCTCAAAGCACTCCATTTCCTAATCCAGCTTGGGTTAGGAATATCTTTGTCAGAGCTTGATACTTCCTTCAATTTCAAGTTTCCATTAGAACTATCTATAAGGTTACTCTTTTGGTACATTTGTTTATTCTGAAGCTGTAATATATCCGAACAGCAGTGATTAACAACATAACTACAAGCCTCCGGTGGCATCGATTTTGAAACAACATTTGGACATGTAATAGGCCAATGATTGAGCTGATAACATCTAATGCATAAAGGAGTCATTTCCTCCACTGCTTGATATGATTTGGCAGTCCTCAGGAGGTCTTCTAGCTCAGCTTCTGCTATCTCTGAGCATTTGTGGAGACCATGACCTTTAATTCCACAAAAGAGACGAAGTTGCACTACATCCAGCACCCACATCTAGTGAATTTGTTGGAATAATGTTCTTCAGGGCATCCAATCTTCGAGCAAACAATGATGCCATTTCCTCGGAACTTTTAGTCTCTGAGAAGGTGAAATACAGTTCACTTTCTGTATCATATGGTGATCATGACTATTCTGGAGCTTTCTGAAACCAAAGGAAGCTTCACTACCAGCAGCACAATCCTGTGGTTCTTTTCCAACACCAGATGGTTCTTCACTGTTACAATCCTTGACCTCTAGCTTCATTGGATCTGGCTGACAACCAAAAGATTTCTTAGAATGAGCTGTAATTCTCATGAAATTCCCCGAATCCTCGATTGTTCCACCCATAGTCTGGACACAGATATCCTGCTTTTGTATAGAGCAAGAGGTCCTTGATGAAAAACGAGTTATCCACAAGCTTCTTCGAGAATCATTTCTGCAGCCGAGATTACTAATCTTCTCTTCTGAAGAATAAGAATGATCCTTACCAGCTTTTAATGAGTTATGCTCCCCGAAAGAAGAGTTGGATGAATCTTTTGAGTTCTTATTACTTCCGTTTTCCAAGTTGTCGAGATTCTTATTCTTTGTAGAGTGATTTTCACAATTCTCCTGAGAGACAGCAAATCTTGCATCAAAAACCTGAGTAATATTTGCACCACCTGTTCCAATTTCAGGAGCAGATTCATCCAACATTCTGCAATGCAGCAGCAGCTTCTTGCTTGGGCTGTCGTTCTCTGCAAGACATGCCAATGGGTGCACATCTTTAGCACATATCTTGTTAGCCAGCTCAATTTTTGTAGATCCCTCTCCTGCGTGACTAGGAAGCAGAAGTGCCCTCGATTCTTGAGCAGTTTTATTCGGAGAATAGATAGATTGAAAAATGGATTTAAAACCCATATTCCCACAATTAGCATCCAGGTTTTGGAAGCCACCTACAAATGAACCATCCAGATGCTCATTTCCAGAACCAGGACCAGTGAGAGCGAGTGAGGGAGAGCCTGCCACATCTTGATTTGTTTTGGAGAGGCCCTTCACCATGTTTGATATCCAATTCATGAAGGAGCTATCTTGTCCAGCAAAAGAGCTTCAAGCAGTTTGGTTTTGAACATACCTAGCTTGTTTATTTCCACCAATCAGAT
This sequence comes from Eucalyptus paniculata subsp. matutina, assembly GCA_017140255.1. Lineage (NCBI taxonomy): Eukaryota > Viridiplantae > Streptophyta > Magnoliopsida > Myrtales > Myrtaceae > Eucalyptus > Eucalyptus paniculata. The sequence goes on along the minus strand of CM029442.1, from coordinate 34,189,314 downwards.
GCGATTCAACGCTCCCTCTCTTCCTTCCAACTGAAGATAAGCTCGCACTGTTACAGCTTTCAACACTCTCGTGGCTGTTGTCATCCTCTTTTATCAATCGTCCACTAGTATCTCCATCGGATAATGCCTTTTCTTTGCCTTTCTTATGACTTCCACAGATTCTTCTGTTGATATCAGCATCCTGCATAGAGATGCTTTTGACTTCAGAGGAAGATTCTGAGGCTACAGCATCAGCTGCTGCATGGCAGATGTTCTTACTGTTAAGAGTCCTTATGTCGTTCTCAGCTGTCGATTCTAGTTTCTCCAATAACGGAAGACCTGGGATACTGGTTTTCTTGCTTTCCTCTCTTAAGAAAGAAGCCAGTTTGTCATCCTCTCCCCCTGGAGAGAAAGCCAGAGTAGCAGAAACTCTCTGTTCATTCAGTGGGAGAGCTTCTGACACCATTGTAACTCCGGTCGCCAATTGCTCATAATTCATAGTGACATCTAGTCCTCTAAAGGCAGGATCTCCAGGAGAAACTTCATTCTGTGTAGGATTTCCATTTTTTTCACTAACCTGACCTGCCAAGGTACATTCAGTAGCCAAGGTACATTCAGTACATTCACCACCTTCAAGTGCTGCCGTGGTGCGCATTGACGAGCCAATAAGGCCACCCAGCCCAACGCCTTCATTTGGCGCTCCAGAATAAACATGGACTTTAGCTCAGTCGCGTTTTCTAGTCATTTCTTTCCTTTCCTTTCCAGTTTCATATTGCTTTCCGTGGAGTATTTAACAAGGTTGTGCGTGTGCTCTGCCCAACTCGATGTGCCGTGCATGTGGACACTGCGTGCAACGAACGTTACTTTTTTTATCATCTATGACAGGGTTGTACGTGTACTGTGCGGAACTTGATGTACTCTGCATGCAGACACTGTGCTACGAATAAAAGTTTTCATGATCTTAAAAAGGTTCATTAGCCACATTCTCCAGGCGCATAAAACAAGACTTTCTAGTGATAACATGAGAGCTTTTCGTGTTATTTCCCAAAGGCAACCGCAACACGCATTTAGGAGAACTCTAGTGACTCCAGTTTAAATTGGCTCGTTGGTATTTGCGGAAGCGTGTGTGTGCAAGTGTGTATGTGTGAAGTATGGGTGGATATAAGTGGACTACAACGGCAAGGGAGTATGAGTAAAAAAAAGACTTTTATTATGATAGTTTGTATTATAAAGGAGTATTTCTAGTTTTTTCAGCTGCGTAGAACAGACATCGAGTGTGAGTCACCACCTTCCTCTACCGACTTTGAGTACAAAATTAATCTAAAATTACAAACTTGCTTCTTTGTATTGTTGCGGCTTCTTCCAAATCTTCTGGTTGCTTCTCCCTTATTCTCTATTTTTCTCTTCTCTGCAGCTCCCTGCCACTTTTGTTGACTTTATTCAGCCCACTTCCAGCTGGCTTTTCTTCCTTCACACGTACACTTGCTGCCCACATAGTACTAGAAATTTCCCCATCATACAAGAATCTTAAGCATGTGTAGTCTGGTGCAGTTTAGAGCTTTCCAAAAATGGATCACTTTTTAACATGGCTGCACCCAGTGCATTAGGCTCTGTAGACCCGACCAGACAGATCATGTGGCGACACCCTAAGCCGACATGATCCAACAGATCGCCTGCACTAGCCCTATATGTTCCATTTGTGCAGCCAATAGCTCACCATGTATAAGAAGACTATTAGGGTGGGAGAGCTCTGTGCTCTCTCAAGTATCCTAAGGAAGAGTGTCGAACCGTATTAAATAAAAATCCTTGCATGAGTTTACGTGTATTGATTATTGGATTCAGCGCTTATCTTCTACTTAGTGTGTGATAATGTGTCACTTTTTCACCACATCCTATTGAGAACATTCTATTTGAACCGCAAAAGAAAATGTGAGCGCTCTAATTTCATCCTTCACATCTTATATTATTTCAATAAACGTACTTACCGTAATAATGGGCCCAGCCAACCCAAGTCTCTTAAAGCCCAGCCCATTAACCCACTTATTTCCTTCTTCTTTAGTAGATGATACAAGAATACCACCATCGACAATAAGGAAGAAGGGAGCCCACCGGTGAAGAAAGAAAAAGGGAAAAGAGAAAAATTTTCGTGCGGTCACCATCCAAACAACTCGACAAGTTGAATCAACTGTGAATTGCAACACCCAGTAAGTATTCGAACCTCTTATTATTGTAATCGAAGTAATTTTGAAAGTTGGGGCACAAATTTAGAGTTACATAGATTTTGAACTATGAGGTTTGACCGAGGAGTTTTTGAACTATGATTTTTGGGAAATTGATAGCCTAGGGTGTTGTGGAGCAATGGCATTTATTGAAAATCAATTTTGAAGTATGGTTTGTTTGAAATGAAATTCAGAAGTTTCATGTGCGAATTATGCATAACGGACAATAAGTGTAAGGAAAATGATGGATGTTTACTATTAACAAATTCATTCATTAGTGTGTGGGTGTTGTGTTATCAAAGAATAGGTGTAATTAGTCAATTTGTTCGTTAGACTAGTGCATTACCCGGTTTTTATATATCGTTTTTTCAATAATCGATAGGACTACGAGTGTGTCGGCTCAATTAATCAAGGTAGGTTGGTCTTCGGCTCTTCACAAATGAGTAATACTATTTTTTCTAAGAATTTACATACTCATGTCTTAAAAATGGTAGAGTTTTAATATTGTATGTGTTATTGAGACTTGAGAGCATGTTTCTTGCATAGAATGAGATCGAACTTTTACTACATTTTTGGTCAGTTGACAAAGCTTTGGAAATTGTTATAGTGTAGTTTGAAATTATCATTTGTGGATGTTTTGGTTGAATGTTCTATGAAGGAACTTGCCAAAAGTTATACGTATTGGTTGCATATTGTTTTATGAAATGTCTTCTATTTGATAAATGGAATTGTAAAAGGTTATCTAATTTGGTTTATGAAACCGGTTTATGAAATGGTTTGTGGGTGTTGATTATGGGTTATTAGATAAAGAGATTGGTTGATATTGCTTGTACCACTATAATGAGAACCCATGAAGGGGGGACTATGCTTACTATTTATGACGTCCTTCTAGGCTACACCATCAGCTGATATAGATGGTAGATCTAGCCAAAGGGGTAAACTCGGTCACTATCGTGACCTCACCCTCAACTGCACCACCTAGAGTTTGGCTCATGGAACTAAATTTAGACTTAACTCGGGCTCTCTCAAGCTCATACTAGTTTGCGACTTAGGTTCAAATATTTAGCATGCAAGATCATTTTCAATTATGAGTCACCACTAAATCTATTTTTTAGAGGATCAATTGAAAGACCAAGTAATACGTTACTCCTACAAACCAAATTTTATGAATTCATGAACTTAATCACGCTAAATTACTCTAATGCCCTATTATGTGTCTTTCCTTTTCATGAAAATTATTTTTGACAAGTACTTTGAATTGATTTTAACTTAACCACTAACATATAAGACAATCATGCTGGTGCACAAATATTAATTTAACACTCAATAATCAAAGTAATAAATAAATTGCAAGGAAGGGGAGCAATTACTTACCTTGAAGCAACATAAGCATTTGCAATGTTAATTAGAAAAACACATTCAACCTAAGTATGGTTTCTAATTAGTACACAATGTCACTCCAATTCTTTTAGGGTTTTCTCTTATTTAAATGAGAACTACACTGTGTGCAATACATGTAATATAATTACTCTAGATGCAACAACGTAAAAAAAAATGTGCGATTATTAATTAAATGACTTACCTTTACTATCGGGCAATAATTAATATGCAACTACTCTAACATGATAGGCAATTTCTAACTAAATTACTCTATATGACGTGCAATTTATGAACAACATGGACATGATATTTTCTGTACATTTCATTTAAAATTAGGAATAAATTAATAGCGTAATTTAGACATGTGATTATACCTAAAGAAAGGATCGATTTTATACTAAGTTGATATGTTTGACATTTTTTTATTAAATTTGAAATTACAAATTACCCCAAATAAACTGTCAAGATTAGGATAATATCTAATTTAAACTCATAAACCACTCTAAATCCTCATTTAAACCAAAGAATTATCTTATCTAAATCATCTAAATTTAAACAGGAAATTCCATTTAACATGCAATCTTCCCTGTTCACCCAAGGTAATCTCCAAAAATATTCGAAAATCTAAATTATCCCTAAAAATCTCTCCTAAACATGCAAACTTATCTATGTATGAGATTTATATATGTGTATATATATTTTTATGGTCACAATCAAGCGATGGATAAACATCATCGTAAAATATATTCACCCGATCCACAAAAGATAATCACCATTTATCCTATCCATGCATATTTGAAAACAAATAAACTGACGATCGTATGCAAAGGATTAGGATGACCGATTTCCTGTGCAAACGGGAATTGTATCCTGGGGTTGAGATTGGATTGTCGTCCATATGCACGTTGTGGATTAAGAAATCTCCATAACTTAGAGTGATTTATAAAAATCTTGGAAATATGCATTAGTTCACACTTTCATATCAAATTAGGCAATAAATCAAAGAATTAATTCTGGCACAATTTTAACTAATTCGTGGATAACATTTCTGAATTCGAACTCGATGGATCGTGGATGGTGGCCGGCAGTAGGATTTGGTGGCGACGCCCGCGGTGGATGGCCACAGCGAGGATGGGTGTTCACAATGGTGCGCGAAGACGACTCGCGGTGATGGGAGGGAGAGCACTCGGTTCGGTGGTCAACGAGCGCGCTTGGATAGCTTGCAAAATTAAACTCATATTTGGCCATGAGTATGGATAAGCTGTCGTGAACTCGTCCTCCTTGCTATTGGTGATATAAGCCACACCCATAAAATGAAAATTCCTAAGGTTTCGCATGTTATCTCCTTAAAAATGATGTCCTGATCAAATGACGATGTTAACATCTGTTGCCTGTTCCGTCCATTTGTTTTCTTTCATGTGGACTCCTCGAAGAAGTTGAGTCTTTACTACAGTGCTATACTGTCAATTAGTCCATGAAGCAGCCCTCTAGTCTAATTGGGGTCCTTTTCATTTATTTAATTTTTATCTCTTCTATGTCTAAAGTGATCTCAAGATTCACAAATATCATGTGCAAATATTTCTTGCATAAACATAAATACTTTTTTTATTCTCATGGAGGTAATTTTACTACTAGCATGCATTGATAAGTATCAATTCAGTCCCGTGCAGCGTAGCATGAAATAAATTCATGGCCAAATGTTCAATTTTGGCCAACAATTGTGACTGATGTTATCAGACTATACTAATAATAAATTCATTGACCTCTACCTTGGATGTCAACATTAAAGAACATAAAACTTTTTAAAAAATAAAATAAAGAGGCCCTACCGTGGACGTTGGAGATGACATCACCATTTTCACGCAACGTTCGAGATTTTTGGTTGTGGCATCGATCCAGCCTCTGAATCCTGGATGGTCCAGGCCGTCGTGTTTCTCGCCCTTCGGCTTTTTAATCTTTCACATCTATGATGGAAAAAAGCTCGGGTATGCAAAAATGTCGAGAATATTAGACATCTTCGATGGCGATCGAGAGGCGGTGGTGGCACTTTAAGAGACGCAGAAAGTGACGTCGTTAGTTCCTGTTCGATCGTTCGTCTTTCTTCCGACTCTTTCCGATCGATTTGATTGTCCTAGACTTGGCCGTGTGGATGTTAATACACAATCCAAACCCCATTATGCGAAATGACATGCGAAATGTGACCTATGAGAACCAACACTTAATTGTAACTCCTCATGAAAAACTTTCAATCCTAAACACTCATTAAATTATGAAGAAGACATACACATGCATACAAAACCGTGATGATTTTTACAAATGATACTAAATAAGAATATTGTCTCGTCTTACCATGTCATTTTATTGTCACCATCATGCTTTGCAATTTATCCGTCTTTTCACAATTTCTAACAATATAATTTCTCAATCTCTCGAATAAATTGTTCATGATCTTGATACAAGATTGTGACAATTTCAAAACACTCATGGATATGATTGAACCTTCATGACCCTCGCATACGACCCACAAGAAGTGCCACAGCTCTAGTTGCATGCGCGCACAATGTCACTCTATGGCTAAGCCCCCGAGGTACACGTGAGGGTTTGCTTGTTTGGTATATAAGTTTAAACGAATGTTTTTATTTGTCCATCGTAGTGTGGAATATCATTTAAATTTCAAAAAATCATAAAAAAATTATATCTTAATTTACGTGTTAATATTTATATATTGTAAGTTTTTTTTTTCTCTTCGGATTGAAGTAGATGTTGAATGATTCCCCATTAATGTTTGTTAAGTAAAAAAAAAAAAAAAAAGAGCCTTGTAAGCTTTCGTTTGGACCTGTTGAGCATTTTCCTGCTAATGTCAAATTTGCAGAGACGATTGGCTCTCTTCGAACATTTATATTTATTTCCTCTAATCACATGTCTAGAAGTCATTTTCCTAAGTTACTTTTTTCATTAATAAAATTAAAAACTGAGGGAGAGATGCCGCCTTTCATATACTTAATAACATGTATGCTCAATAGCATGTAATCTGGAACGTGATGTTGTACATAATTTAATTGTCAGTCTTACTTAATTTGGACATTGTGAAACTCTATTATCAGTACAGTACTGAAGAAAGCTTCCCGGGTTCACCAACAAACTTAATAACATGTATGCTAACAACAACATATAGGGACACTTAAAGCATTCAACAAATGTGACATCCTTCGATTTTACTTGAACTATAATTACCCATAAAATAATTAAAATAATATTGCGAGATTTGTTGAAACTAAATACCCCATCGTGAAATCTAACCGTGGACCTCATCGGAAATGTCAATTCCACCTACAGTTTTGGCTTCTTTACGAGGATTTCAAACAAAACATTCCCTACAATAGATAAAGAAAAACCGTAGTCATCAACACCTATCAAGATAGAGAATTTGCATCTTGTCAAACTCAGCAATTACAGCAACCCACGACTATACAAGCTCCAACTCACTATTGGCACCTTCCATTTCCGTTATCATGATAGTACTGACTACCATAGGAGATAACTAGTTATAACTCCACCTTGAGTTGAACAACATCAAGATCCGTATGAATAATGCTGGGAAAATTATCCAAAAAGTCCTAAAATTATTGTGTGATAACAAATTTAGTTATAAACATCTCAATTAAATTAATTTAATCCTAAAAATTTTGATAATTTATCAATTTGGTCCTTCCCACTATTTTAGTTTGGAAATCGATGACGTGGATGGCAGTTTTCCTATGCAGCATGATTGGCATTGATGTGGATAATTTTTACAATTTTTTAAGAAAAAAATTCTAAAAAATTTAGAATTTTTAAAATTTTTTTCCTTTTTTTTTCTTTTCTTTTTCTTTTCTTTTCTTTTTATTTTAAAATGCTCTTCTTCACCAAAGGGGCGACCTTCACTAGCTGCCACTAGGCAAGGGTTATGAGGCTCTAATTGGCCATGGGAGAGGGTTGTCACAATTAACATTAGGCAAGGGTGTTGCAGCCCTTGCCACTCCAGATGAGGGTGGCAATCGCCGAGGCTTCAACAACCCTACCGACTCATGGGGGGAAAAAGACATAAAAAAAATACAAAAATACAAAATAAATTGGATAAGATAGAAAATAAGAGAAATAATAAAAATTTAAAAAAAAATCAGAAAATTCATTAGAAGTCTGTAAAAATTGTTTACACTACACCGGATGTGCCATGTAGGATAGTCGGTATCTATGTTATCTATTTTCTGTCAAAATTAGTTGAAATGACTATATTGGCAAATAGATAATAGGTTCATAACTAAAATTGATAAATTAAAAAGTTTAGAACTGAATCAACCGTATAATAAGTTTATTTATGGACAATTATCCTGAATTTTGCCACAACCACTCCTACACAAAGTACTGGAGACTTATCTAATTTAATTTCTCTACTGGCGATTGGTGAGGTAATTCCAGGCATCACCACTTGTGCATAACATAAGAATACATACTTTCTGACCCTCCCATTGAGCTTATCATCACTTTCTCAAATACAACATGGATAACCAAGTAAAATAAGAACAAAACAATTAGCAATGTTAGCTTTCTTCAAGACAAGAAGCGTCCACTTGTTTTCTGTGGCGATTTATTCACCAAATAATTTGTTGTACTAGACGCATCTGTTTGGAATCTTCTCGCAACTATGCCCCTAATTTTGGATGTCACAGTTTTGATTCTCAAAAAAATGAATCCAAAGAAGAAGAAATTTCTTGGACCATCACACGGCTTTGCTGAACCAAGAAAGTTCATGTGTAACATCCTTCGACTTTGTCTTCCTGTTTCTTCTCATAATTCTATAAATTGAAAATGCTTAAGAGAATGACAAAAAAAAAAAAAAGCCATAAAATTTTTGTTTTCTCATCAAAATTTTGTTTCCCATCAAAATCTAAAATGCTATCCAAATTTTAAAAATATAATGAAAATATAAAAGTAAATTTATGTGCAAGATATTGAATATTGTTAAAGTTTCAAGTGTTTATATAAAAAAAAAAAAAAAAAAGTGAGAATGTGTATGTCACAAGATTTAAATTAAACAAAAAGTAACAAATAAAAATCTGTCTACGCACGCCAATATCAAAAAAGATGAACAGCAACATATTGTAAAATCCTTTGCCAACTAAAAATAGGAATGCAACTTCAACATGTAATTGGTTTGGTAATTTTTGCCTCCTCCAGGTTCAGGCAACATTCACTTTGGATTTTTCTTAATACAGGTTAGATCACAACATATTGGATCCATTTCTTTTACAGACTCAAACTCGAGACATACATTTGCCAAAGAAATTATTAGAGAACACCAAAAACAAGTGCCGTTGGAACACGAGACATCAAACTAATTGAGATTTCTTCCATTAAATGAAAACGAGAGTTACTTAAAATGTTTTAGTTATTTTAAGCTTGTGTCCATTACACAAGTCATGTAATGTAATCGACCGATCACACTGCACTCTTAACCAGCATTCCAAATTAACTTTATGAATGAGTTTCGAAATCCCTTATCTATGATAGGCTTGATTCTTAGCATATTATCATCATGCTATTTGTCCAATACATAAAATATGTTCTTCACTCTCGACCTAGCACTAACACACTCTCTGAGTTACAAGGCAATTATATTAAAAAACATCTAGACTTCATAATAGATAATCAAACCTTCCCTTATCATTAAGAATCTAATTGATTAGTTTATTAGGACCGATGAGGGCTTAAGATCAAGATAGCTCTGATTACTATAAAATGATTCAACAAGTACAAATGAACAAGTAAACTTGATCTCATCAAGAGAGTTCCGACAAAAGGAAATGATTGGGTGTAATATTTACTTCTTTTGACCAAGTCCTATAATGGTGGTACACAAAAAAAAAAAAAGGAAAGAAAAAGAAGTGTTCTAAAATGGGAAAAGGAAGCCATCGAGAGCATGTTGAGAAGAGAAAAAAGTGTTGGATGTAAATTACGCAATCCCAAGATCTCCATAACTAGAACAAGAACATGCATAATTGAGTAGAAAGATTAACGCACCTATTTTGGGATCAATCGTTCTTGAAGGATAAGCGAAAATCGATGTTCCACGCACAAGTCCTTCTCCTCTATTGCCCTTCATATCACTGACTCAATGAAACGGCCCCCTCACCCTTTAGTGCTAGGTAAACGCCCCTTATGTGAGGATATTTGTGAGAATTAGGGTTAAATGAGAGACTTAAGCATTATTTATAGAGTTTCCAACTAGGTCCCCTCATTACGGATTAGACTCAACTCGGCCCACACTAGCCAACCTCATATTAGACGACTTAAGAAATCTTCTATATCACCGTAGACCAACCCCATTTTACGGTAACCATAAAATGGTAAATTATAATATCAATTAATGTAATCCACATTAGGAAAACTCTTACATTCTCCCACTTAAATTATATTAATTGAAATTATATTGTATGTGTGTACCTTGATCTAAAGATAATTCTTAATAGTTAATCATATCCCATAAAGTCTCAAACACTGAATCATGGCGGTAACTGCACGTATACACACAGAGCCTTCCATGGTCACGAATGTTCTCAACTTTAGTGCTATGGATTCAATATGGTAGTGTGTCAAATGGATAACATCTCTCATAGAGAAATCCCATTTGTTAATCACTATTCTCTTACCTTAAGTGTTACAAAAAACTTATGCTACTAGAGAATGCCTTTATAGTTCCAATGAACCCACATATGCCTTGTTCTTACGGTTAACATTTATTTATGTATAACAAGACATATGCACAAGGCTAATAACCAGATTTCCCAAGCCTTCATTCAAGGTTTAAGCAATACCTATATATATATGTAATCAAAGTGTTACTAAATTGTAACAAATACAGATATAAACTTTATTCAATGAAAAATAAAACATAGCTCCCACTAAAAAAAGCATCCCAAGATACTCCTAGGCCCATGCCAATGACATGTCATTCAATAATAAAAGAATAAAGTCCTTTAGTTAGTGAATCTGCAACCACATCATCTGTGAAAATATGCTATATTATAACGTCACATTTCTGTACCGTTTCTTTATGGTCAAAAATTTAACTGCCACATATTTGGACCTCTTGAGACTTCTGTTGTTAATAAATAATACTACAAATTTATTGTCTCAATATAAGCATATGAGTCTATCCATAAAGTTAAAAACAATTAACTTCTCAATGAGGTTTCGAAGCCTAATAACCTAAATAACAGCCTAAAAGAATGTTATAAACTCTGCTTACATATTAGAAGAAGACATAGAAAAAATTTATTTACTACACTTCATACTAACATAAATATGTATTATATTATTGATCTCATGTCATTGTAACAGCTAGCAAAGTTTACATCTAAGTTCCTTATTAACTACAAGAATTAAACATGTCTGTAAATCAGCATACAATCTTTTGTCCTATTTAAGTACCTTAAAACCTTCTTGTTAGTAATCTAGTGATCGCGTCATGAATTTGACCAATGTCTGCCTAGAAGTCTCGTCGCAAAGACGATATTTAGTTGAGTGCAAATTCAAGCATACATTATACGTTTAAGTGCACTGACATAAGGTACACATTTTAACTAGATTTTCTCAATATCTACATAAGAACAATATAATTGATTTGATCCATCACCCTTAACGACAGGAGCAATTCCTAGCTTGCAATGATATATATTGAATATTTTCAAAATACAATCGACAAATGTCTTCTGAGATAAATCTAATAAACTATGACGAGAGCAATCCTTACGGACCTCAATGCAAAGAATAAGAGATGCCTCAAGTCACTACTTGTAAACAAAATATCAAGTATATAGAGTATGAGAAAAATAAATTTCCTCCCATTGACGTCGTAGTATATAAAGAAAAATAAATTTCCACCGGTTGCCATGTTCACTCTGAAAGAATCTTTAAAAATACTAGAAATAAATATATATTTCTTAATATCTATTAACTATCCACCCCTCTTTCAGAGCGAAAACTTTATCATTTTTTATGGCATCTTTTTACAGTTCAGTTAGTTGGTAAACCACTTTTCAAGTGTTCCAGAATTGAATGCTTCATGGACAGTAAGTAAATTCTATTACTATTTTCCCAAGCAGCAAATCATATGTCCACAACTTAAAAATTATAGCAATAAAATCTCAATAATAGTTGAGTTATTAATTATAAAAAATGTGATTGAAAAATAAGCAATGTATATAATTAGTATCATGTGAGCACTGTATAACCCGACGTACAAGTACACATCTAGAGAGTTACACACATAACCATATAATCACATTTGGGCAGAATACATGACATGCAGTTGTACACTCCCCACATGATAGCGGTTACGAGAATATATTCTAATTTTTGTGAATTTATCACCTTTAGGCATATGAACCATTAGGATCAGTCACTATTCCACCAAATCATCATGTATCCTTCTATGAACTAATACGCAATCACCTCCTTTGGGAGTATGACTATGCATTAGACTAGGAAACATCCCAATTAATATACGAGATTAATATTTCTCAAACCCAATCAAGCGTGCCATTTTGGCGGTCATAATTCAATTGAATCATTGAAACTCTCTCATAGCAGGAATATAAAATTTACTACTCACATACACCATATATATGTGATTTTAACTTTAGTGATAGGAGCAGTAAATCACTAAAATCACATATCATGCTAATTACATTGCTTAATTCATTAATAATATTGTTATTCATTAATAAAAAATTAATATTTATACATATTATCAATGAATCACACTTTTATAACATTTATGTGATAATATACCTATAACCCAATACATGTATTTCCATAATCACATAAAAATATAAGAAAAATACATGAAAATATACTAAAAATACACGTATTTATGGTTTCATATTTATTTTCACATCCATAAAATCATCAAATATGTAAAATAAATTACACCACAAGATAGACGAGAATCATACAAACCTAATACCACCAGCCACACGCCCATCAGAGCTTCCACGCGCCTAATGCGCCGCCTGAGTGTGCAGCACATGGGGCCCACGCACAGGCGTAAAGGCCGGTCAAAAACTGGTCCGACCAGCAGTGGTCTAACCGGTTCTCGGCTCGATTGTCTGGTCTAGCTGTCGGTCCGATCGATTGACTGGTCTGGTCAACAATTGACCGGTTCAAGTCGAGTAAACGGGGTCGGGTTGGGTCGACCGCCAATCAAGTCCAGGTCACTGACGTCAACATCGCACGTGCGTCGCACACATGAGCTGCACCCTGCACGTGGGGGTGCATGACCGCGCGTGGGGCGCATCTCCAACGCCCCAACGGCGCGTGGCCGCATGTGGGGGAACGTACAACTACCCCTGGCAACGCGCCACCCACGGATCTGCTCGTCTCGTCAAGCCCAATTTGAATTTGTGATTTTATTTTATTTTTATTAAACAAAAAATCACGAAAATCACAAATTATGGCAAAAATTTTATGCGTTCAAGTTTTAGGGTTATGCTCTGATATTACATGTTAGATGCAAATTACGAAATCTTAAGATCTCCATAACCAGAATAAGAACATGCATAATTAAGCAGAAAGATTAACGCACCTGTTTTAGGATCCATTGTTTTTGAAGCAGAAGCGGAAACCGATATTTCACGCGCAAGTCCTTCTCCTCTATTGCCCTCCATATTATTAGCTCAATAAGATGACCCCATCACCCTTTAATGCTAGGTAAACGCCCATTATGTGAGAATACTTGTGAGAATTAAGATTAGAAGAGAGACTTGAACACTATTTATAGAGTTTCCAATTAAGCCCTCTCATTACAGGCCAGGCTCAACTCAGCCCATACTAGCTAGCCCCATATTAAACTAATTAAGAAACCTTCTATCTCACCTTAGACCAACCCCGTTTTACAGTAACCATAAAACGGTAAATTACAATATCAATTAGTGTAATCCACATTAAGAAAATTCTTACAAAAAGAGAAGGGGGGAAGAAAGAAGAAAGAATAAGGAAGAAGAAAGGGAAAGAGAAATTTTGTGTACCAACCATGGGGATCTTACCAAACTGCAATTACTTTGATTCACAATGCCTAGTAAGGTGCTCACGCCATTCGTTCATTTAACCGGAGTAATTTTTGAGATTAAGGCTCAAATTCAAAACTTTGTGAAATTTAAGCTACAAAATTCGATTTTTAAGTTGTTGAGCTATAGGATTTCATGAAAATTGTGGATTATGACATTATGGAGCTACAGGTGTGATGGGAGTTGAATTGAACTAAAAATTTCGTCATAGCGAAATTTCGGGGTTTCGCTTGTGAGCTCCGCATTGCAATTAGGCTTGAATAATCACTTTGATTGGGCAATATGTTGGTGCGTTAGGAGTTGTTTTGTTATCATTTAGGTGTAATTTAGCCGTTTGTAGTTAAGGTAGCGATTTACTCATTTTTGACATCAATTCTCGTTTAATTAATAGATTACAAGATCATTGGTTCGAGTGAGACATGTTGTTTGGTTTGTGCATTCTCAGATAAGTGATGCTATCTCTTCTTCAAGATTGTGACCTCAAATTTCGAAAGTGATATATTGAGAGTTATTAAAACATGTTTATTGCATAAATATATATATATTCACAACATCACTTTCCACATTACATGCTGTTGAGTATACGTGTTATTAAGTATATGAATGGTCGGATTTGTGTCTCCGCTTTTAATTTTTATTAATTAAAACCGTAACTTTGGAAAATGACTTCCAGACATGTGATTAGTTGAAATAAGTATTAATGTTCGAAAAGAGCCATTCTTCCCTGAATAATTGACGTTAGCAAGAAATTGCTCAACAAGTCAAAACAAAAGCTTACAAGACAAACTTTTTTTTTCAGGTAACAAACATTAATCGGGAAATCATTCAATGGGCTGGGCCATCGTATTTGCCATGCCCACCGTGGCCTCATAAACAAAAACATAGAAAAAGAAGAAGAGAAGAAAAGATAACACATTTGTAAGAAATTAAAAAGCTTATGGAAAAATTTCGTTGGCGGTTACATAGGTTAAGAAAGAGAGTCTCGACACAACGAACCCATTGGGCAACGCACCCCTTTGAAAGCCGACGCCTCCCATAAAGTCGCTATCCTGTGCGAAAATTGGAGTTATACAACGGATACAACTCATTGCATGCATCGCCAATGATGCCTTACACCACCATGCAGCTTTGCAGATCCAAGAAAAAAATTCATCTGTAACATGCTCCGACTTTGTCTTGACATACCAATATCAAATAAAGATGAACAGCAACATATTGTAAAATCCTTTGCCAACTAAAAACAGGAATACAACTTCAACATGTAATATGTTTTGGTAATTTTTGCCCCCTCTAGGTTTAGGCAACATTCACTTTGGACTTTTCTTATACAGGTTAGATCACCACACATCGGGTCGATTTCTTTCACAGACTCGAACTCGAGACATATATTTACCAAAGAAATTATCAGAGAACACAACAAGCGCCATTGGAACATGAAACATCAAACTAAAGGAGATTCTTCCATTAAATGAAAATGAAAGTTACTTAAAATGTTTTAGTTAATCAAAGTCTGTGTCCATTACACAACTCATGTAATGTAATCGACCGATCACACTGCCGCCTTAACCTGCATCCCAAATTAACTTTTTATGAATGAGTTTTGAAATCCCTCATCTATGATAGGCTTGCTTCTTAGCATATTATTGTCACGCTTTTTGTCTGATGCATAAACTACGTTCTTCACTCTCGAACTCGCACTAACACACTCTTTGAGTTACAAGATAACTATATTTAAAAAATCTAGACTTCATAATAGATAATCAAACCTTCCTTTTTCGTTAAGAATTTAATTGATTAGTTTATTAGGTCCAATGAGGGCTTAAGATCAAGATAGCTCTAATAATTATAGAATGATTCGACGAATACAAATGAACAGGTAAACTTGATCTCATCGAGATGGTTCCGACAAAAGGAAAGGATTGAGTGCAATATTCCCTTCTTTTGACCAAGAAATATATTGGTGGTACCAAAAATAGGAAAAGAAAAAGAAAAAGAAATGTTATAAAATAGGAAAAGGAGACCATCGAGAGCATTCCGAGAATAGAAAAAAGAGGAGGGTGGAGAAAGAAAAAAGGAAGAATAAGGAAGAAGAAAGGGAAAGAGAGATTTTGTGTACACCTCACGAGGATCTCGCCAAACTAGAATTACTTTGATTTGCAATGCCTGGTGAGGTGCTCATGCCATTCGTTCATTTAACCGAAGTAATTTTTCAAGTTAAGGCTCAAATTCAAAGTTTTGTGAAATTTGAGCTGCGAAATTCAATTTTTAAATTGTTGAGTTATGGGATTTCATGAAAATTGTGGATTATGGCATTGTGAAGCTCAAGTTTGATGGGAGTTAATCGAAGTAATGGTTTAGTTGAAGCAAAATATCTGGTTTTTGCCTGTGAGCTCCTCATTGCAATTAGACTTGAATGATCACTTTGAGCGAACGATTTGTTAGTACATTTAGAGTTGTTCTGTTAGAATTTATGTGTAATTTAGCCTTTTCGTAATTGAGGTAGTGTTTTACTCATTTTTTATGTTGATTATTGTTTAATTGATAAATTACAAGATCATAGGTTCAAGTGAGTCGCGTTATTTGGTTTCAGCATTCCCAAGTGAGTTGTGCTATCTTTTCTACGAGTTTGTGATCACATATTTCAAAAGTGAAATATCAGGAGTTATTAAAGCATGTTTATTGCATGAAAATACATATTCACAACATCACTTTCCACATTACATGCTGTTGAGTATACGTGTTGTTAAGTAATGAATGACCGGACCTATCTCTCAGTTTTTAATTTTTATTAATTAAAACAGTAACTTTGGAAAATGACTTCCAAACATGTGATTAGATGAAGCAAATATTAATGTTCGAAAGGGCCAATCTTCTCTGAGTATTTGACGTTAGCAAGAAATTGCTCAGGTCAGAACGAAGGCTTACAAGACTCTTTTTTTTCAGGTGACAAACATTAATCGGGAAATCATTCATTGGGCCGGGCCATCGTATTTGCCATGCCTACTATGGCCTCAAAAAATAAAAATAATAATAAAGAAAAAGAAGAAGAGAAAAGAGAATATATTTGCAAGAAATTAAAAAGCATATGAAAATTTCGTTGACGGCTACATAGGTAAAGAGAGAGACTCTCGACACAACAGTCCCATTGGCAACGCACACCTCTGAAAGCAGACGACTTCAATAAAGTCGCTATCCTGTCCGAAAATTGGACTTATCCAACGGATATGACTTATTGCATTGCCAATGATGCCTTTGACCAAGAAAACGTTCATGTGTAACATGCTCCAACTTTGTCTTTTTGTTTCTTTTCCTAATTCCATTAATTGTAAATGCTTCAAAGACTAAATAAAAAATATATAATTTTCTTTTCTCATCAAAGTTTTGTTTCCCATCAAAATCTAAATTGCAATCCAAATTTTAAAAATATAATGAAATATAAAAATAAATCTATGTGTAAGCTATTGAATATTGTTAAAGTTCAAGTGTTCATTAAAAAAAAAGTGAGAGCACTAATGTCGCAAGATCTAATTTAAGCAGAAAGTTATGTTCTTTTGACCAAGTCATATATTGGCGGTATCCTAAAAAAGAAAAAGGAAAAAAAAAAATGTTATAAAATAGGAAAAAGAGACCCTCGAGAGCATGCCAAGAAGAGAAAAAGGAGGGGGGAGGGAAAGAAGGAAGAATAAGGAAGAAGAAAGGGAAAGAGGGATTTCATGTACACGTCACAAGGATCTTGCCAAACTAGAATTATTTTGATTCGCAATGCCTGGTAAGGTGCTCTCACCATTCATTAGTTTAACTAGAGTAATTTTTTAGGTTAAGACTCAAATTCAAAGTTTTGTAAAATTTAAGCAACGAAATCCAATTTTTTGAGTTGTTGAGCTATGAGAGTTCATGGAAATTGTGGTTTATGGAGTTATGGAGTTGCAGGGTTTGATGGAAGTTGAATTAAAGTACGGTTTAGTCAGAAGCGAAATTTCAGGGTTTCGCTTGCAAGTTCCGCATTGCGGTTAGGCTTAAATAATCGCTTTGAGTAATCGATTTGTTAGCGTGTTAGGAATTGTTTTGTTAGTATTTAGGTATACTTTTTCCATTTCATAGTTGAGGTAGTATTGTACTCATTTTTTACATCGATTCTTGTTTAATTGATAGGCTACGAGATTGTCAATTCAAGTAAGTAGCGTTGTTTGGTTTTGGCATTCCCAAGTGAGTGGTGCTATTTCTCCTTTGAGTTTGTGACCTCATATTTCAAAAGTGAAATACTACGAGTTATTAAAGCATGTTTATTGTGTAACAATCTAGATAAGGCATTTACTACTTTTGGTATTTGGGAATGGTTTGAAAAATGTTCTAAGAAATGTGCTACAAAATATTATGCATACTGAATTGTGAACCTAGTTTCTAAAATGGACTCTGAAATAGTTTGAGAAACACCTTGTGAAATATATTATGTTTGATGAATAGGTTAAGAACGATTATATGTTTTGTTTGTAAGTCGATTTGTGATATCAACTATGGATTTGGTTTTAAGGATTGTTAAGGATGTTGTTGTGGATTGGTATTGATGCTCACTATTCTGTAAGCCCATTGAGGGCTTGTAGGTATGCATACTAGTTCAGGACTTGTGGGCCAAGCCACTAGTAATATAGGTGGAGATCTAGCCAAGGGGGATCTTGGTCACCATGTCACGGGGTGTTATGCTTGATCATGATTAATATATGAGTTTGAAATTGGTCAATGGAATAGACCATTGTCATGTGATTTGAGGTTGGCTAATGGAATGGACTATTGGCATATGATTTTGTTGATCTAGCCCATTTGAATTTGTTTTCATAGTATTGTGAAATAGATATTTTTGCTATAAATATAGCACTGTTGGAGCATATATAACTCATTATCTTCTTATAAGTTTGTTATATCCTGAAATTTGGTGCAATGAGTTATATTTTTGTGTCTTAAATA
Organism: Eucalyptus paniculata subsp. matutina; assembly: GCA_017140255.1. Classification (NCBI taxonomy): domain Eukaryota; kingdom Viridiplantae; phylum Streptophyta; class Magnoliopsida; order Myrtales; family Myrtaceae; genus Eucalyptus; species Eucalyptus paniculata. Next base: position 34,170,668 of record CM029442.1, on the reverse strand, counting down.
TGCATAGTAGATACTCGATCTACTTAGAAAAGTGGATGCTTGACTTGCTAAGAAGAGATATGCACTATTCACTGGACTGTGATTGCTCATTTCATTTACCTTTCATGCTTTTCAAGTTACCCGAAGAACGTAGCTTGAAACTATAGCTCCCAATATACGTCGTGGTAACACTCTTGCTCTATTGGCCACTAATCGAGGAACTTGTATGCATATATGATTTAGCTATGACATCTTTTGGTATAAGAGATTAGATTTGATATTTAGGTATAGATTTTATGAGAATTGGTGAGGTTGTGTGGTAATTTATAGCGTGTTAGTCTTTTGTTAGGTACTGGGATGTACGTCTCTTTTGGGGTTGAGGTACACGGCATAATGTTTAAGGTGTGGAAGACCTTACGAATGCTATGGAGGTCACTATGGACTCGGAGGGTCATAATGTGGTCATTGAGTAAAGCATTGGTATGCCAAAGGTGACAATAGATGGTGTTACCATGGCAAAAAGTGCTAAGTTTAAGAACAAAATTAACAACATTGATGCTAGTCTCATAAAGCAAGTTGAAGGAGAGCTAAAACCAAAAGTGGCCAATGAACTTGGATTGGCTCTTGAAGTTGGGAATGGAGGAAGCCCCCCCAAAAAAAGCTATTGTGTAGGAATTTGATCATAAGGAAGTTGTAGAAAGTGAGGGTAGAGATAAGGTTGCTAAAGATGTCATGAAAGTTTTGGTAGATGGATGTGTAGAATGCTTTTCTTTATGTAGACGCAAATATTTGCATTTGTTTAATGGTTATGGTAAGTTCAAATCTTGAGAATAAATTTTTTTTTTTGAAGAGGGTAAATTGTAGTATTGCATTCTTTTGACCCAGTCATATATTGGTGGGACCCAATAAAAAAAAAAAGAAAAAGGTAAAGAAAAAGAAGTGTTATGAAAGAGGAAAAGGAGACTAGCGGCAGAGAACACGCCGAGAAGAGAAAAGAGATAGAAAAGAGGAGAGAAAGAAAGAAGCAGGAAGAAGAAAGGGGAAGAGGTTTCACATACAGGCTACGCCAAAATGAAATTACTTTGATTCGCAATGCCCGATAAGGTGTTCACACCATTCATCCATTTAATCGGAGTAATTTTTGCGGTGAAATTTCAAATTCAAAGTTTTGTGAAATTTGAGTTGTGAAATTCAATTTTTGAGTTGTTGAACTATGGGATTCCATAGAAATTGTGGATAACGGCATCGTGGAGCTGTGAGATTTGATGGGAGTTGAATTGAAGTAATGGTTTAGTCGAAACAAAATTTTAAGGTTTCACTTACGAGCTCCGCGTTGCAGCTAGGTTTGAATAATCACTTTGAGTGAGCAATTTGTTAGTGTCTTAAAGATTTGTTTTGTTAGCATTTAGGTGTAATTTAGCCATTCATAGCTGAGGTAATATTTTACTCATTTTTCAAATTGACTCTCATTTAATTGATACATTACAAGATTGTCAATTTGAGTGAGCTACATTGTCTAGTTTGGGCATTTCGAGGTGAGTGGTGCTATCTTTTCTTCAAGTTTGTGACTTCATATTTCAAAATTAATATATTATGAGTTATTAAAGTATATTTATTGCATAAAAATATATATTCACATCCTTTATTTGACGTCATGGGTATCTTGCCAAACTGTAATTACTTTTGGTTGCAATGCTTGGTAAGGTGCTTGCACCTTTCGTTCATTCAATCAGAGTAATTTTTCTGGTTTAAGGCTCAAATTAAAAGTTTGTGAATTTTTTGGGTTGTCATACATTGCTGACAGAGAATTTTTTGCAGTTTTTTTTTTAAGTTTTTAATTGTTTTTTTAATTATTGTTACATTTTTCTTTTATTTTCTCTTCTTTTCTTTCTTTTCTTTTTGGGATAAAAGCATTTGAAGTTTTGAAACTTTCATAAAAGTGTAATTGAGTCATAAAACTTTAAAAAAAAGTGTAATTAAGTAATAAAACTTGTCATAAAAGTGTAATTGAGTCCTAAAACTTTTGAAATGTATAAATAAATTTTGAAACTTATCAAATTTGTCCAATCAAGTCTTTTTATGAATTGCACTTTTCGAAAGTTTTAAAAATCGATTGCATTTTCTAAAAGTAGGACTTGATTACACTTTTATGACAAGTTTTAGGAGTAAATGATACTTTTTGAAAGTTTTATAACCCGGTTACACTTTTACAATAAGTTTTACAACTTTTAGTGCACTTTTCCTTTCTCTTATTATTTTTCATTATTCTTCTTCACTAAAGGGCTAGCAAGGCAGGGGCTACGAGGCCCTAGCCAGCAAGGAAGAGGACTGTCACAGTCGGCACTAGACCAGGGTGTTGTAGCCCTCACCTCTCTAGATTTATTGTCAACAAGGGTTGCAAATGCCCTTGTCCACCACCGAGGAGGGTCACTGGTTAATCATCGAGGCCTCAGCAACCCCATTGGCCCATTAAGCAAAAAGACATTATTTATAAAAAAAAAAAAAAATGAAAAAAAGAGAAATAAAAACAAAATTTTAAAAAAATCAAAATATTTATTAAAAATTACAAAAATTGTCTATATCAACGACGAATATGTCAATAGAACGGCCGACATCCATGTTATTGATTTTCAATTAAAATTGACTGGAAAAACTATATTAGTAAATCATTAAAAGGTTCAAGCTAAATTATATAAATCGAAAAGTTTATAACTAAATTAACTATCATACAATAAGTTTAATAATGGATAATTATCTTGAATATTGCCGCAAGCACTCCCACACAAAATACTAGAGACTTATCTAGTTTAATATTTCTACATGCAATAGTTGAGTGTAATTCCAGGCATCATTATTTGTGCATAACCTAAGAATACATACTTTCTTACCCTACCATTAAGTTTACCATCACTTTCTCAAGTACAACATGGAAAACTAAGTAATATAAGAACAAAATAATTAGCAACGTTAGCTTACCATACTTCTTCAAGACTTAAGCATCCACTCATTTTCAATAGGAATTTATTCACCAAATAACTTGTCGTACTAAGCATCTCGGTTAGGAATCTCCTCGGAAAGGTGCCCCTAGTTGCATATGTCACAATGCTAATTCTGAATAAATGAATCCAATGTCTCAACGACAAAAATCCTTGACGATCTTCCCTTGAAGCAAATACAAGCAACTATGATTGATCCTTCTCATTATTAACAGAGCACATTAAACAAACTTCAAAACTTCACTTTCTAAAGTATATTAACCTCCGTTGAAGTAAGAACACTTAGGCAAATCATGTTCGTCTTCAATTCTGAGTGTCATCACTATATTGCCATGTATTCAAGTTTAAACATCGTCGAGACCCACATCATCACATTTGTTTTATTTTTCAACTGCACTTTACAATTATCCATATATAAATAAGTAGCAAATTAGGCCCGATGTAGCTTTTCTAGATGTTCGATTAGGGCCAGCATTTCCGATTGATAACATCAGACTAGATTAATAATAAATCATTGACTAATACCTTGAATTCAATGTCAATATTAAGGACATCAACAACCCTAAATTTCTCTTTAAAAAGGGCCCTATCACAGAGTATGTGACATAGACGCTGGAGACGACGTCACCACCTCCATGTAAAGTTTGAGACGTTCGGAGATGGCATCAATCCAGCCAATGAATCATGGGGTGTCCAGGACGTCGTGTTTCTTGCCCTTTGGCTCTTCAATCTTTCATATTTAGGCGTTATTTGGTAACCGATCAATTCTTGATTAATTTTGTTCTTTTATTTCTCGAAACAAAAAAAGAATAGAAATTCGTTTAATAACATTAGCTAATTTTTTTACTCCCGAAAATAGATTTATTCTCATAAATAAATTTGGAATAGAATCAAGAAGTATAAAAAAAAAAAAATTGTTTCTTTGTTCATGGGAACAATTCTAGAATCAATTCATTTTCTTTTCTTTCTTTCTTTTCTTTTCTTTTCTTCCTTTTCTTTTCTTCTCCTTCCTCCTCTAACTAGTCATCGGGCTCGGCAATCGTTGGCAATCGGTTAGAAATGAGGTCTAGCGACCTCACTAGAGCCTCATCAGTGGCTGGGTAAGGCTCGACCTTGCCAAGGGCTGATGAGAGGAAAAAGAAGAGAAGGAAAAAAAGATCTCAAAAAATTATTTCAAAACTTAAAAGAAATTTTATGTCACAAAAAAAAAAATCGAGAATCGTACCAAACACATTCATATCATTTTTATATTCTAAGAATATAAATTTTGTACATTACTAAACGTGTTTGAATGCTTAAAAACTCGTCCAATGAACAAAATTTAAAAAAATATATATATCTCTAAGTAGAAATTGTTCCAAAAACATAATAGTTACCAAACATGTCTTTATGTTTGAAAAAACCTGGCATGCAAAAAAAGTCTAGAACAAAGACATCTTGATTGGGGATCTAGAATAGTGGTATTTAAGAGACGCAGCAGGTGGTGCCATTGTAGTGTCCTGTTCGATCGTTCTTATTGTCCCGACTCTCCGTTATTAATTTGATGGTTTCTATGTTAAAATTTTCTATCAAAAATTTAACACAATTTACACAGAGGAAGATGATAAAATGAACCCGAATTCACACCGCACGAGACGAAACGTCAAATGCGGTTATTGAAAATTAAAAGTTAATTCCGGTACCTTGTAAAAGATATTCAATTCTAAGAACTCATTATATTTTCTTTGTCAAAGCAGCATTTGATTCGTTTTCACAAAAAAATAAAAGAGAAACAATGCAGTGCAACTGCAAGCCAACACAAATCCAACACAGATTTGAAATAAAACTAGTTCTTGATAACAACATGAATCATCAAAATAAGGTTAGGGGCCACACACTCAAAGAGCATAGCTATGACTTCTTCAAACCAAAATCAGTGGCTAATTATCAAGTCCATCTTTAATAATGAGCACACACCGAGAACGCCATTCATTGCTACGACTTTGCCTTTCAGTGATGCGTGCCTAGATTCGGCATCCCCAACATCATCGCCATCCAATGAACAAAGGTTAAATGAGCACAAGTTTGACGATGAAAGTAAAACTTTCACAAAACTCCTCCGATCTCATTTGAAATTGGATTTGTGCATTAACAAAACTCAAGAGAAGCGAAACCCCGAAAACATTCACACAAAAATCTCTAGATATAGATTAGATTGAGATAAAACCTCCCCAAAAAAGGAGGGAGAAGCTTCTAGATCAGAAGAGAAAAGCTCCCCGAATAGGAGGAAAGCAAGGAAAAGAAAATAGATAACCAAATTGGCCAAAGAAAAAAAGGAGGGGAGGGAGAGATCTAGCTCAAACCCTCCCCTCTGTAGAGATTGAAGAAGCAAGTTGTGTGGAGATGAGAGGGAGAGGAGAAGAGGAGGCTGGCTTTAAAGCGTTTTAGGAATCTCTAAGAACTCTTTATATTAGGAAGAAGTGATATGTGCTTATAAAATTGTGATGATTTCTACAAGCAATGCCAATGGTTTCGTCTTATCATATCATCATATCCTCACCATGCAATGCAATTTACCCATCATTCATAATTTTTAATAAAATAATTTCTTAATCTCATAACGAATTGTTCATAACCTTAATATAAGACTGTCACAATTTCAAAACATTCTTGAATTTATGCCTCTTTGCACGTAACGCGCAAGAAGTGGCGCCAGTCAAGTTGCATGCACACACACGTCACTTTTTGACTAAACCCCGAACTATACGTAAGGGCTTGTTTGTTTAGAATGAAACACAAAAGAAAATTATTTTATGTCAAAATATTATTTAAATTTAAAAAAATATAAGAAAAACATACATAAATTTCCACATCAATATTTATATAAAGAAAAAAGTTTTGACTGTTTAGAATTGAGATAAAAAGTCAAAATGCATGTGTCGCAAGATTTATATTAAGCAAAAGGTGAAAAATACAATTCTATACGGACGGTACTATATCAGAAAAGACCAGCCCAACCCAACTCACGTCGAAAAATCTTGGGCCAACTAAAAATAGGAATACAACTTCAAAGACGGAATATGTTTTAATGATTTTTGAACCCTCCAGCATAGGGCAACAATGTCCACTCTATTCGGCGTGGTGCGGTAACACTCGAATGGGGAAGAGAGAGAGAGAGAGAGAGAGATGACTCATATCAATTAATCGTGAGAGAGAGAGAGAGATGACTCGTATCAATTACTCGCCAACTCAGTTGTTGGGTTATGGTCCTGGGGTGTTATAAAAAGGTGACAAGGACCTGTAGTTTTGCCCCCACACAAGCCTTCCTTCTTCACTTCGCTCACTCCCTTGAAGCCCTAAACTTTCTTTGCTTCACTCGTTCCTTTTAACTCTTCCCTGCGTTCAAAAATGGCCGGAAACAAGACCTTCGTGACCAGCTTACTCCACCTCCTCGACGACAACGAGTTCATGAACAATGTCATTAGCAAGCCCTCTGGGACAAGACAAGTTGATGTCAAGGATTACTTGAGTCTCGTCGAGAAAATCCTCGACCATGAGGTAAATTAGTGGACAAGCAAATTCAATGACATGCTATAGTCTCTTATTCATTTACATCTCAGTGATAAATTTATTTCTTAGGAAAGGTCAAAAATCTTAACCTAACTGGTTCATGGGATATGGCATTGCATAGGTTTTCAAGTAATTATGCCTCTATGTTTTTATCCCTGAATTGTAAAAAGAAAAAGAAAATATATTCATGCCCGTGGATGATTAATCGCGTCATTCCTTCATATTACTTGCAAAAACATGAAATTCATGGCAAATACTACTTCCTTTCCCTTGTTTCCACGGTTAATTGGTTGGTTCTTGAATTGTGGAAAAATGTCTTTGCTCCTCAAATTAATTCCATCTTTCACGTGTGTCCTAAAGATACACAATTTTTCCATGCTCTTATGTACATAATATATTATGGTGAGGACTCATAAGTGAGCTTATTTTTCTAGGATGACAGTAAAAGCTTGAGCTCACCATCGCCCGTTCCTTTGCCATCCACTATCAACGAATTATGCTGCCAGGTAATCTCATATTAAGAAACGCATTCCTCTCTTAGAAATGGAAGTATACACATGCGGGAGCCTCAAAGTCTTTAGTTCATTTTTAACATTACATAGAGGTTATGATTTTTTGTACATAACAAGATTAAAGTAAAAGCAACTTTTACACCTAATTGAAATTGTGCGTTCTATTAGAGAAAATAAAAAATAAAAATAAAAAAAATCACTGTGTTCCCTAAAGTCTACGTCACATCGTCAATCACATTATTTCCCACATTGAACGTCATTTTCCACATTGAATGTCGAAATCTACGTCCGCAATCAACAGATTACTTGCGAAGCCCAGCACACCAATGATGCGCGCCTAACAATGGAATCGATTTTCGACCGGTTGTTATCCTTTCCATGGGATGCCAAGGCTGTGCTGACACTGTCAGCTTTCTCGGCGTGCTATGCCGAGAATTGGCATCTTGCTCAGAATTTAGAATCGGACCAAAAATTAGGCTTAGCGGCCAAGTTGAGAGGGCAACGACCTGGTATGTCGGCTTTTGAGGCGTTTAAGGATCTGATCGGGGTGACTTTGAAGTTCACCAAGTGCATTGTTGAGTTTGCCAACGACCCTAAAGGTTCCGAAGAATGCCCTTCGATTGACCGAAGGGTTTATCAGATCATTGTGGGTGTACTTGGCTGCTCAGTTCTGTTCAGTGGCATGATTAGCACGAGCAATGAGTATGTCATATCTTGCCTTCGCTTTTAGCTGCGTTTTTAGTAGAATTGGAGCTCTCTCTCTCTCTCTCTCTCTCTCTCTCTCTCTCTCTCTCTCTCTCTCTCTCTAACTGTTTCACTTCAGTGCTCAACCTATTTCTTGATGACTTTAGGTTCCCAAGTCAAGATCTGTCGACCTTCTCGATCCGGGTCAATGAGAAATATGAATCCTTCAAGAAACAAGAGGAAGATTTCAAGCAAGAGAACGGTGAGATCATTGTTGCTCTCAAACAAAAAGTTCTCCGTCTTCTCCAGATTCTTTTTTATGTACGCAGATAATTTCTGTCAGATCCATATATCGAACAGAAGAACTTAAATCTAAAGCGATTCACACGATGCAGAGAAAAAACTTCAATATAAGAGAATCAAGGACTTTACAGATCTCCTGCTGGTATCGTTAAGCTCGTGGCCGAACTGTTCTGCACCGAGAAGGATTCGCCTACAGTTTATCATTGTTTCAAGAAGACAACGGTTAGCCTCAGAGTCCCAATGATCTTCATTGATTTTTATTGCCGGTCATTATTGTATAGAAATGTCACGAGAAGGGAATGCGTATCAACTTGCAAGTAGTTAACAACGTTTGATCACTGCATTGTTATAGGTGAAGGTGCAGGAGTTGGAGAGCAAGAGGCTGTTGCTGCTTATTTCGGACTTGACCGTGTCGGAAGAAGATATAAAAACCCTTATCGGTATCTACGATGACAGCAGATTCAAATCCAGTCCCTATGAAATTATGTGGGTTCCTATTGCGGATGTAAAAAGCGATGGGCAGTTCCAAAGCAAGAGATCTCAGATGCGCTGGTACTCTTGTAACTCCATTGTCAGCAAGGTGGCAGAAAAGTTCATCAAGAGCATTGGGAATTTAAGCAGCAGACTAAGGTTGTCGTGTTGAACGAAAAGGGGGAGGTGAAGAACCTGGACGCAATGCCAATGATATGCTTTTGGGGATCAGAAGCCCTGCCGTTCACGCGGGATAGGGGCTGCAAGCTCTGGAAAGAGCACAGCAACAACTGGATCAAGCTTGTGGTGAACAACTCGGTCTCCCAAGATGTCAAAAAAAGCGTAAGTTACGAATGCCGAGTTTGGATTATCTGGGCCATATTTTCATCGTCCATCCCTAGTTGGAAGGACTTTCTTCCTACCAGACTCTTGATCGGCGTGTTACAAATCTAGAGATGTCACTCAAATTTACTTCTAGTTCAGTTTAAATTTAGGTTATGACAATCAAAGTCTTGCTGGAGATTTTCCTCTATTCTACTTTCAGCTGACGAGAATATAAGTGGTTAATTCTTTAAAGCGACTCGGCCAAGCACAAACGTGCACACCGTGGACAAAAGAAAGTAGAACGAGCTTTTATTATTGCAGACTTCGTGTAAAATATACCCAATCTAAATTTTTCTAGATACATCAAATGTTACACGTACCAAATTCACACAAAAATCATATGCAAGATAGATTAAGATTTTCCTCACTTAATCGATTTGTAATCTTGTTCTTTTAATTTCCTCACTTAATCGATTTGTAATCTTGTTCTTTTCACATCTCCTGTGTCTTGATTGTTGGCCAGTTTGAAAGTGAGGAGCTCGTATTCTTGTACGGCTCAGCTGAAGACTCAAAGATTGTCAAAGATGTGGAAGGCCACCTGACCACCATCAAAACCCGCTTCTCCTTCGTCAGGGGCTTCAACATCAACACCAAGAGAGTGGAATTTCTAACCAGCCTCGAGCGCTGCATATTCATGAATATGCAGGTGAGCACGGAATTGTCCTATCCCCTGACACAGGATCTGCTCGAGCTCTACACGGGTTGCAAGAAGCAAAGCGGGTTCGGCATAATCACTAGGGGGTCAAGCGTGGTCGTCCACATTAGCCTCACGAGTCTCGAGAAAGTGACTAACAAACAGGATTTTCACGAGCACTTCCAAGATCACTACAAGAAGTTCTTTCCCAAGAGGGAATGCTACAAATTCAAGATCCCCAACATGGTTGGCAACATACCGGAGTACAAGTGCCCCAATTGCAGTCGGAATATGGAGAAGGTCGTGAACTTCAAGTGCTGCCACGGTAAGCGTTGACCAGCCTATAAGGCCACCGAGCCCAACGCCTTCGTTTGGCGCTCCAGAATAAACTCGGACTGCTCAGCTCAGTCGCATTTTCCCGTCGTTCCTTTCCTTTCCAGTGTGATCCTGCTTTCCATTATGTGTGGTTGGATTATGTAACAAGGCTGTGCGTGTGCTGTGCACACCTTTATGTACCGCGCATGCGGACGATGTGTGCAATGAATAGAAGTTTTCTATCGTCTGTAACGGGCTTTGTACGTGTAACGTGCAGAACTTCATGTACTCTGCATGCATGCATGCAGAGACTGTGCTACGAATAAAAGTTTTCGTGATCTTATTAAGGTTCTTCGTCAGTTACATTCTTGAGGCGCACAGAACAAGACTATTCATGTTATTTCCCAAAGGCAATTGCTGTAGAAATAATTTGTTATTGTAAAAGAGGTGTCTCCTGACTAAGATTAGAAAAAGATGTGACTCTTATTCCTAAAAGAAAGTTATCGGTAGTTATGAAAAAAGTTATTCTTGACATAAAAAGTGGTGATGATTGGGGATAAGGTATCTATTTCAGAGAGATCTTTTGATTGATTATTTATGAATAAAGACCCATTCGAATATTATTTATAATAACCATTACTGTTCATAAATTTTTCTTTAGAATACTCTCTTCTTTTCTTTTCATACACACAACTTGGTGAAATTCCAAAAGAGAAAATTAAGTATTGCTAAACTTGTTTCTCTACTGTTATATTTGTTTCAAATCCGGCAACAACAATAGTAGAGGCAAATAATACCTCAAGAACAGTGATCATTAGCACGCATCAAAGCATCAATAATCTGTTACTACTTCTCTACCTTCATCAGCAATCAAATTTCCCCAACAACCGCAACACACAATTAGGAGATCTGTGGCAACTCCGATCCCAAATTGGCTGCACTCAATGCAGTAGGCTCTGCAGACCCGATCGGATGGATCATGTAGTGAGGCCTTAAACCCACGTGATCCAATGGATCGCCTGCACTGGGCCTATATGTTCCACCGATGCAACCAATACTTTACCACGTGAGAGAGGACTATTAGGGCTTTAGAGCTCTGTAGTCTCTCTAGTATCTTCGGGAAGAGTGTCGACCATGTACTAAATATAAGTCCTTTCTTAAGTTTACGTGCATTGATGATCGATTCAGCACTGATCTTCTTGTTGGTGTGTAATAATGTGTCCTTCTATAGAGAGGTAGAGTCACAAAAGAAAATGTAAGCTGTCTAATATCATCCTTCACATTTTATAGTATTTCAATAAACAGCACTTGGAGTAGGTCCCGATCCGATGGATCTAGGACGGACTCCCTTAGCGAACTGTTGATACTTCATTGACACCTAAAACAGATCATTTTAACGGTGAGGTAGGTTCTAACCCCAATCCAATCCCTTTTCTATAATACAAAACAAAAATTACATTGCTTCCAAAGGATTGTGAGACTCCATTAACATATGAAAAACAATTCTTTTTTCCGATGAATCCATAAAACTCTTTGAGCAACTAAGCAAACGTCAAAATTCTATATACAAGTCGGATTTGGACTTCCTCTCGTCTTTAATTCTCACATGGTGAAATTCAGATGGCTCCAGAGATGGCACGAGCGCTTCAAAACCCTAGCCTCTTCTTCTCCTCCACTTTCATCCTCAGATCTTCCTCAGATGGAATCTTGCCGCCAGCTCGGGACGTCATACACAACCAGGCTACTAACTCATCCTACGAAGAGTAATAGGCAATGGAAAGGCATTAGGAAAAAAGAGGAAGAAGAAGAGTCCTGTCCAACAATAATCCTCTTTTTATTCCCAGCCCTTTCTCCTGTCAAGCATCTCATTTGCAATTTAATGGGCTAATAAAGGGTAGACGAGATCATCACAAACTCTGCCACTCTTATAAACTACATAAAGAACACAAAGTCACCCAGTAGAAAAAGCTTAGCATGCGAAACCATCATTTAGTTGTTGGACGCACCGGATGATTTAGCTACTACACGACCCGCAAGACCACCAACAAAACCAATAGTGAAATATTAAGCATAAAGCCTTGATATATTTAGATTGATGAGTCAATAACCATGACAATATCAAGAGTAAACCATTTTGCTTCAAATAGAAAAAGGCTGGATGATAGTGTCGTCTGGTTTGTAACATCACTTGCCCCAAAAATGGGTCCTCTTCTAAAGCTCCCAATAAACAGCAACATCTTCTTGAGTTTTCATCATTTAAAGAATTCATCCATGTCTTTCATTGGCTTTATACTCTGTTGATACAAGCCACTTCCGTAAAATGAAAATTCTGAAGGTTCACAGACTCTTCTCCTTAATTATGATGTCCCAATTAAATGATGATAACATATTTTGCCGGTTCCAGCCATTTATGTTCTTTCATGTAGACCGACCTTGTCCTCGAAGAAGTTGAGTCTTTACTACATTGCGACACTGTTATTAGTCCATGAATCACTCCTAGTCTAAATGGGGTCCCTTTTATTTATTCATTTTTTGTTTCTTTTATGTCTAAAGTGATCTCCTGTTGCCATGATATCACGTGCAAACATTTCTCGTTCTATACCTCCTGTTGCTAGATATATAAATTTGAAAAAAAAAAAAAAAAAAAAACACCTTCATGGTTGACCTTCAACAAATTAAATTAATCTTGGGAAATGTCCGTCTCACTCAATTATAAATCATCAATATATCCATCTATAACTAGATTCATTTGTGTTATAGATACCCACGTAGCAAAACAATTTACCACTCTAAAGTGCAACTGGAAAGTCAATTGTCGGGTAATACTACTGCTGCCACAGAATGGATAAAACAAGATGCGAAACAACAGAAGTGGAGCAAAGTTCCAGAGTGGATTCAACATTGTCATGATGGATGCCTTCAAAACTTGTAAAATTCCGAGGAAGTTCCTCTGACGATTTATGCAAAACGAAAAGAAAAAGAGGAAGAAAAGAAAGCACCCCAGGGAAATTAGTGAAGGAGGAAGGAGTTAAGTTATTACCTCAAGAAAATCATGGTTGGAGATGTATTGACTCTCAACGAGGCATTTGACTCCACCAATGTTCACAGAAATAGGATTTCTACCGGATGACTCATCTCCTTGCATTCCTGCACATTAAGTTCCAGATACCACAAACCTCCAGTAAGGATCCCAGATTAGGGTATTGATGGATTGGATGCATGCTGTCCCCTAATATAGTCCCACCCATGGTAGATCAAAAATCTCTCTCTCTCTCTCTCTCTCTCTCTCTCTCTCTCTCTCTCTCTCTCTCCAAATACAAAGGCCCCCAGAGTCACTGCAGCCCTTATCCCCACTGCCAACCGGCTGTTGCCGCGCTCCCCAAGACGAGTTCTCTTCATTGGTCTTTGTCCCCGCAATCCCTGTCCCTCTACATGCCCCCATCCCTATTTCTTAAAATCACTCCGTTTGAGCTCGATGCCACCCTCAAGCTCGTTGCCAATGGCAGCACTCGACACGGCGTCAAGTTAAGCCTCATCCACCGATGCCAAGCCATGGACACAGAGCTAAGCCTTGGCAATGAACAGACCCTAAGCCTCGAGCTAAGCCTCGGCCATGGACACCAGCATTGAGCTAGGTTGCCTCTGTTTTTTCTGTTTGAGTTCGGTGTGAGCTATGCCTTGGCCCTGGATGCCAAGCCCCCAGATCTCGAGGCATGCCTCTAGATCTTGCAGCAGCAGCAACTTGACCATGGCCGCAGGGTTTGACGGCAGTTGCACAGCAGCTACATGTCCTGATATGTGGCAGTAGCTGGTCCTGAGTGTAGCATTGGCAACTTCAGCTGTGGTGACAGCAGGCAGAGGGGAGAGAGAAAACTAAGGGTCTTGTAGGATTTAGATTGGATGTGGTGAGGTCAAGAATTGAGCGGACGCATGTCACAATCTCAAAATGGAGACAGCAGATGGATTCACAACAGCCAACAGCTAATCGGCATCCAGATGCGGAAAATGTGCATTCAGAACATAACTTGGCCAGCATATATGAAATATAACAGATGAAAAGAGTGATTTTGAGTTGTACCAGTTATGCAAGCTACATAATAACCAGTTCCTCCAAGTCCTTCTTCCCACTTTCTAAGACGTAAGCGCAGAAAGAATCCATCGAGGTGCACCGGGGATGTCTGGGCACTCATCCACCTAAAATGCAAAGGACAGAGAAAGAGTTCCATCTAAGACCAACGAAGTCTCGATGAAAATCCCACACAGAGGTCCCTTTACAAAGCACTGGAAAAACTCCCACAGAAAACCCTAAATCCATTCTCTAACTAAAAAAATTTGTCCTACACTTTCGTTTTCCTTGGGTTGCCTCCCTCCCTCCCTAACCACCCCCCCCCCCCAAAAAAAAAAAAAAAAAAAAAAAGAAAAGAAAAAGAAAACCCCAAAAGCTCGCAGTCTTCATCTTGAAGCTGTGACTATGGTCATCTTCATCATTCCACTTCAGAGAATTAAAATAGACATCCCAAAATAGAAAGGGATGATGTCAGACACTAAGAACTCATACATGTTTCTCTCTACTATAACTGCAACTTTATATGCTGCAAATTACAAGGAATGATAATAGAAAATAGTTTGATCGTAATTCTGCTCAAGTTTCAATAATATTTGACAATAATAACAAAACACGATCTGGCAAACCATCCAAGCAGTTGGTTGTTTTGTTAGCAAATTTCACACTCTAAGAGGTCATTTTCTTGTCAGGCTCCCTTATGTTTACATAAATGTTCACATGGCATACAGAGTACTTGATCTATCATGCAGTTTTCACTAAAAAATAGTTTTGCTGTAACCCTCAACCCTCCCAGACATTCTAGGCATTGTCTTTGAAAATGTGATCTACCTGCATAAGAGGCTTCACCAAAACCAAGACTCTGTAACCAACAGTAACCACCATGCCTGATGATTGAACACGAACTAGTATTTTGCCAACTGCATCATTCAAAGAAATTATGAAGAAAAAAGTTTTACTTACTTGAGGATACTGGTCCGAGACAGTCGAAGCATCTTTATCAAGTCAAAGATCACTTTAGTCACATCTGATATATGCCATTCACTGAAATTTCCTGGCGGTGTGATCACATTCTCTTTCAGCCGATTTTGAAGGGGGCTCAAAGCACTCCATTTCCTAATCCAGCTTGGGTTAGGAATATCTTTGTCAGAGCTTGATACTTCCTTCAATTTCAAGTTTCCATTAGAACTATCTATAAGGTTACTCTTTTGGTACATTTGTTCATTCTGAAGCTGTGATATATCAGAACAGCGGTGATTAACAACATAACTACAATCCTCTGGCAGCATCGATTTTGAAGCAACATTTGGACATGTAATAGCCCAATGATTGAGCTGATAACATCTAATGCATAAAGGAGTCATTTCCTCCACTGCTTGATATGATTTGGCAGTCCTCAGGAGGTCTTCTAGCTCAGCTTCTGCTATCTCTGAGCATTTGTGGAGACCATGACCTTTAATTCCACAAAAGAGACAAGTTGCACTACATCCAGCACCCACATCTAGTGAATTTGTTGGGATAATGTGCTTCAGGGCATCCAATCTTCGAGCAAACAATGATGCCATTTCCTCGGAACTTTTTAGTCTCTGAGAAGATGAAGTACAGTTCACTTTCTGTATCATATGGTGATCATGACTATTCTGGAGCTTTCTGAAACCAAAGGAAGCTTCACTACCAGCAGCACAATCTTGTGGTTCTTGTCCAACACCAGATGGTTCTTCACTGTTACAATCCTTGACCTCTAGCTTCGTTGGATCTGGGTGACAACCAAAAGATTGCTTAGAATGAGCTGTAATTCTCATGAAATTCCCCGAATCCTCGATTGTTCCACCCATACTCTGGACACAGATATCCTGCTTTTGTATAGAGCAACAGGTCCTTGATGAAAAACGAGTTATCCACAAGCTTCTTTGAGAATCATTTCTGCAGCCAAGATTACTAATCTTCTCTTCTGAAGAATAAGAATGATCCTTACCAGCTTTTAATGAGTTATGTTCCCCCAAAGAAGAGTTGGATGAATCTTTTGAGTTATTATTACTTCTGTTATCCAAGTTGTCGAGATTCTTATTCTTTGTAGAGTGATTTTCACAATTCTCCTGAGAGACAGCAAATCTTGCATCCAAAACCTGAGTAATATTTGGACCACCTGTTCCAATTTCAGGAGCAGATTCATCCAACATTCTGCAATGCAGCAGCAGCTTCTTGCTTGGGTTGTTGTTCTCTGCTAGACATGCCAATGGGTGCACATCTTTAGCACATATCTTGTTAGCCAGCTCAATTTTTGTAGATCCCTCTCCCGCTTGACTAGGAAGCAGAAGTACCCTCGATTCTTGAGCAGTTTTATTCGGACAATAGATAGATTGAAAAATGGATTTAAAACCCATATTCCCACAATTAGCATCCAGGTTTTGAAAGCCACCTACAAATGAACCATCCATATGCTCATTTCCAGAACCAGGACCAGTGAGAGCAAGCGAGGGAGAGCCTGCCACATCTTGATTTGTTTTGGAGAGGCCCTTCACCATGTTTGATATCCAATTCATGAAGGAGCTATCTTGTCCAGCAAAAGAGCTTGAAGCAGTTTGGTTTTGAACATACCTAGCTTGTTTATTTCCACCAATCAGATGCGATTCAACACTCTCTCTCTTCCTTCCAACTGAATATAAGCTCGCACTGTTACAGCTTTCAACACTCTCATGGCTGTTGTCATCCTCTTTTATCAATCGTTCACTAGTATCTCCATCGGATAATGCCTTTTCTTTACCTTCCTTATGACTTCCACAGATTCTTCTATTACTACAAACAAGTTTGCCTTTGTGTTGGATATCAGCATCCTGCATAGAGATGCTTTTGACTTCAGATTCTGAGGCCACAGCATCAGCTGCTGCATGGCAGATGTTCTCACTGTTAAGAGTCCTTACGTCATTCTCAGCTGTTGATTCTAGTTTCTCCAATAACGGAAGACCTGGGATACTGGTTTTCTTGCTTTCCTCTATTAAAAAGGAAGCTAGTTTGTCATCCTCTCCCCCTGGAGAGAAAGCCAGAGTAGCAGAAGCTCTCTGTTCATTCAGTGGGAGAGCTTCTGACACAATTGTAACTCCCGCTGCCAATCGCTCATAATTCATAGTGACATCTAGTCCTCTAAAGGCAGGATCTCCAGGGGAAACTTCATTCTGTGGAAGATTTCCATTTTTTTCACTAACCTGACCTGCCAAGGTAGATTCAGTAGACATGAGATATGGAGATGAAAAATCAAATGCCAGCTTCTGTTGGAAGAAAAATTCTCACTGATCCAAAGGGTAAATTACGTAACCCACAGTTGCTTGTGTTAGAGAATAATGTCATTATTGCTTCATAAGGTGAAAGAACATGCGAAAGAGAAAAAAATTTATACTTAAATAATTCAGAATTACGTAAATTGCTTAAATTTCATAGAATATCAGCATGTGAGGTCCTTAGTTGACTATGGGATCACATACCCAGGACATTTGGAAAGGCATTTTCCTTGCTTGTTGTTATTTCAGCCCTTTGCCCTACGAAGCCACAACAATCCTCTGGCTCCCCATATCTTGAGCCTTCAATTTCAAGATTTATATGAGAGACAGGCACATCAGCCTCAGCATTCACATCATCCATGAGATCAACCTTTTCTGAAAGCAAACATTGTTTCAACTAAATCCACGAAATGAAGCATCAACTTGAGGGAACTTAAATTTTAATTGGTCTGTCTAACTGTAAATGAGATTATCCTTCTATAAGCTGACACATTACCTGATGCATATTTCGACCTTGCACCACATATAGGAGAGGGTTTCCTTTCTATGAAACTGCAGTCAGCACATTTAAGACTTAACCCTCTATGTGGAGACCAAACCAGCTCAGATAAGGGATTTGCAGCCACAAATTTCAAGCTCCCACTTGATCCTGCATTTGCACCTGCACTTGGATCATTGTTTGATGTTCTCTGATTGCACTGACTTGAATAGTCCAAAGCAAGTCCTAACTCAGTCACAGGTTCTATCTTTTGATTTTCCAAATTCATATTTTGCTTGATAATCCTCTAAATTTACAAAAAAAACATACAATGGAGATCCTTCTCTTTCTTCATGCTACATGTTTCTATTTCATATCCCAAGACTCTGTTGTTCAATCAGTAGCCACTTTAGACACATGAAGTTACCTGGGAAAGTATACAAAGGCAGGAGTGATGTTATTTTACTCACACAACAAGTAGTTCGGATGTGAATCCATGTAAAATAAAGGAGATACTCAATTCATAACGACATATCACATCAATACGGAACATCTAAATCTTTCAGAGCCCTAGGTATTGGCAACTGTACAAAAGGACTCATACATTTTGACACTGCTAAAACAAGCAAAGTTTAGGTTCTTTTTACTGTTATGTATTGCAAATTCAATCCTCCCATTTTGATAGTGCACTACCAGCTGGTTTCCTTAGTTCTGACATGTGTCGGACATGGAAGCTTCAGTTCTGTGTTCTTATGTGGTGTAGCTGTCTGACATGATATTTATCACAAGATTTCGGACACAGATGTTAAGATTCTCAATTTTATTCTGTTCAATCTCATGGCCCAGAAACGGAGCATTAAATTCATCGCAACTCTGAGAGTCTTGGCCTACTACATTATAAATTCTAACTATCTGTTAGTGCCAATATGTTGCACTTCATTCATCTGACAGATGCCTCAATAAAGACCCCAAGCACAGGCATGAAGGACCTCAAGACTGCATACTGCATTTGGCCACGGAGCAAAAGACCTCTAAGACTACATATTTTACTTTCTGCACCAGAACCGAAAGCCAGCTAATAGTATTCCTCAAGATAACCACCAGACAACTTGGTTCAGAGCGTGGCAACCCGAAGCACACGGTTTTCATCAATCGGTTACATCCCATACGCCAGACAACACCTCAGTCATGTCGAGGGCCGACCCCATCGTGCTCACTCGCCCATACCGCAACTCTTTCACCAGACACGGCAACTCTTCTCAAGCTGCTGCTTTCGTTCCCACAGTAACCATCCATGTAGAACACCAAGAACTCAACATCCTTTACCTTAGACTAATCATTAGCAAGGAACCCATCGGTCCAGCTGTATTAGGCTAACCAAATCGCACTCGAAACATGCAATCAATCATCAACTCAATTCAACGAAAATTCTCGTCGCCGCGACTTCAACTCATCTCATACTGCACGTATTCTGCCGAGCTCCGTAGTTCAAACAACGGAATTGAACACTCGAATCGGAACTCCGACATCGCCACTACACCTAGACCTGCGCTCTCCACCCTAATTTACACACTAACCACAACAGCAATCGGAATTACCGCATGATTCCGACGCGCATCCGCCCGGCCCCCGGACCACGTCGGTAGCAACGTAGAAAATCGAACCCGGCCGCGCAGCATTGGAATGTCTCGAAACTCACGCCACGCGAAAGCGATACCAAAAAGGAAAAAAGAAACAAAACAAAACAAAAACAAAAAAAGAAAGAACGCTCGTAAGGCGAGAAACGAGAGATTCGGCGGGGGCGACTCCGGCCGCCGGACGCGCGCGACCGCGTCGCCGATCCCTTACCTCGTCGGAAGCCTCCATTTCCGCCGACGCTCCTCGCGGCTCCGGTCAACGAGTCGCGCCGGTCGCCGGAGCTGAAGCAGCCGAGAAGACACCGCAGTGGAGAGAGAGAAAGAGAGAAGAGAAGAGAGAGAATATGGAAGACGCCTTGGGGAGGTTATGCCATGCGTCTAGCGTGCACACTGCACAGTAGTAGTCACAAGGGAGCTCTCTCTCTTTCTCTCTCTAGAGCAGTTCCAGAGATTCTGGAGTGTGAGGTACAGGGAGTGCCACGTGGAGGCGGCTGACGCCATTACTCCAGGCGGGGCGCCCTTTTTTTACCGGTGAAAAAAAAAATGGGAAAAATTCGCGGCGTGACGTCACCGGGTCCGAAGAAGGGACGAAAAGCAAGTTGGGGGGCTGGCGAGTAAGAATAAAAAAATTGGAAAGGACAGTGATTACATGGATAATTAATGACGATTAAGACAGGGGGTGGTTAATTAAGCGGCACGTGCTGCCATCGCGCCTTTTTTTCGCACCGTCATTATGGCCCATTAATCCATATGGCTCGGCACGTGCGCGTATCATCTTGGGGATATGATTAACTTTGCATCCCACATTAGTCAAAGATCCTCTCCACCTTTCCTTCTCTTCTTTTTTTATCTCTCTATTTGGGAAAGCACTTACTTTGACTTTTTAAACCCTTAAGAATTTAGAAAGTCCCATCTATATTATTACTTCACTTCATGTCGGAGACAACGAGGGAAATTGCCTTGAGCTTTGTCTGGTGTATGGTACAATACGTAAACTTTTGATTTATTTAATGTAATTATTAAATTTTTAATATATATTTAATTTAATCACTGAATTATATAAAAACGGTCGATATTATCCTTGATTTTAAATTAGTAAAAGGATAATGCCAAATATTTTTATATAATTTAGGAATTATATTAAGCATATGACAAAAGTCTAGTAATCACTTTCAGTAAATCAAAAAAGTTTGTCGCGACCTCCCCAAAGCGGGTTGGACCACTTAAGGGTTCGGCTAATGGATTGCTAAGACTAGACTTAGCTCGAGCTCTCCCAAGCCCATACCAATTCGCGACTTAGGGTTTAAGTTCTTAATATGCAAATGATTTTTATCATGGAGTCGCCACTAATCTATTTTTGGTGGGTCGATTAGAAACCCAAGTAAAGTAATGGGAGAATTACTTCACTCCTACGAACCAAAGATTGTGAATTCCGGGACTTGGTTACGCTAGATTTCTCTAACGCCCTTTCGGTACCTTTCTTTTTTTATTTCAAAAAATATTTTTTGCAGGCAGCTTGAATTGATTTTAATTTATCTTCCTAACATGTGAGGTGATCATGCGGGTGCGCAAACCACCAATTTAACACCCAAGAAAGCGATGAATAAATTGCAGGACTTACCTCATAGCAACGAAAAGCATCTGCAATGTTAGATCAGAATTCACATCAACAGACCTAGATATGATTTCTAATTAACAGGCAATTTCCCTTTTTTTTTTTTGGTTTTCACTTATTTAATGAGGATCATGCAATATGCAATGCATGCTACTAATCTAACATGGAATGGCATGACAATGTGTTCTAAATGACATGAGTAGAATATTATTATTATTTTTTTTGTGTTTTCTTAATGAACATGCAACAATTAAATATGCAAATCAAAATGACCTAATTATAATGACGGGCAATTTTTAATTAAATGAGCCTAATTCTACATGACGTGCACATGATATTTCTATTCCTAAAAATGCAATTTATCCTAAAAATTGAAACTAATTTATCTAAAGACAAATTTTGTATTTTTCATGATATTCGAAATTAAGAAAAACGCAAAAATTACCTAGCTAAATTAAAATTCCAACCAATTTAAACTTAGGATTAAGTCATACTAAATCCTATTTTAAACTAAGACGTTATTTTAATCTAGCAATTTCTAACCTAAGATGCAAATTGCTCTAAACTTAAAATGAGACATACAATTCTATTCTAAAATGCATGATGATTTTTTTATGAAAATTCGTAATTAAAACACTAAAAAAAACTACTAGGGTGAAAATTAAAGAGACGTGCTATCCCTTCAAAAACATGCATTTAAAAAAAAGCCTATTATGCAACCTAGCATCCTAAATTAATTTTTTTTTTTTTGGGATTTTTTGTTACAAAAATTTGAAGTAAAAGTCTAATTCTAGATTGACACGTGCAATTCTAAAAACTAATATCCTAAATGCATTTTTTGGATTTTTTTTTTTTTTTTAAAAAAACGAGATAACTAAATAATGCTAACCCTAGCCCTAATGTAACTCGCATTTTTTTTTGAATTTTTTTTTATGCAAAAACCAAAAGTTAATTCAAATAACCCGATATCCAATCCAATCAAGATAAGATTAATACCCAAAATTGGCGAACCATATCTCGCACATGAGATCGGGTTGGTCAATTTTAAATTAAATCGCGAATCGAATCTCGGGCATGAGATTGGATTGTCGATTTTTGTACGAGATCGTGAGTCGGATTTCGGGCGCGAAAATCAAACTCCTAATCCCAAGTTTGAGGGGTTATTTCACATTGGAACTTCAATCATGCATTAAAGAATAATCACGCTAAAAACTATATAAAAACAAACTATAAACTATATAAAAAATAAAGATAAGATAATAATAATAATAAAAAAAAAAACTACCTAATGTTCCCCTTTTTGCTTTTTTTTTTTTTCTTTGTTTTCTTTTTTTCTTTTCCCACGCACGGCTTGCTCGTGGGTCTCCAAGGCGCGCAGCGTCGATCCGGAGGGTTGGGTCGCCGGTGTTTGAAGCTCCGGCAGAACCGGCGACGGGTGGATCGGAACGCGGAGACTAGCGGCAAAGCGGACCGGCGGTGTGTACTCCTATGGCGTCGGGAAGCGCGAAGCGAAGCTGGATGCGGGACGTCGGGTCGCGAAACCTTGGTCCGGGGCGAAGATCGACGGCGAGCTCATGTGCGAGCTCCGGTGGCGTCCGGTTGCAGCAAGGACGGAGCGGGCGAGACGGGGAGGAGCAGCAGCTCGACGTTCGGGGCCTCTAGGGAAAGCTTAGGCGGCGGGGAGCGGAGATGCGGGAGGCGAGGGCGTCGGCGTCGGAATGGCGAGAGCTCGCGTCGTCGGCTGGCTCAAGTGGAGGCGGCACGGCGACGCGGAGGCGTCGTCGGGTCTACGAGCGGTGGTCGGCTGCAGTAGCGGGCAGGGACGGAGCGGCTTGGTTTACGCGGTGGTTGCGGTCCAGGTTCGGAGACGGTGACGCGTAGGGCGGAGGCGGCGGGCTCGGCTGAACGGCGCGCGCGGTGGTGCGGGCTGCGGCGGGCCGCGGGCGGAGGTCGATGGGCGAACCGACGCGGGCCGCCGGCGGGCGGGTGCGGTGGTCGGCGGCTCCGCGGTTTTTTTTCAGACGAGGCCGATGCTGGCGGAGGCGTGAGTTCGCGGGCGATGGAAGCGCGGCGCGGAGGCTAGGGCAGCAGGAGTCAACAACAGAAGAAGAACTTGCAAAGAAGAAGATGAACAGTGTTTTCTTTTTTTTTTTTTGTTTTTTACACCCCTTTTCTCGACTTCACTTTTCTTTTCTTGTTTTTCTCTCACACTCTTCTCTCTCTTTTTTTACGAAGGAGAAGCTCCCCTTCAAATTTTTCTCCCCTTGTCCCCGAAGGAGAAGCCCCTCACATGGAATTTCTTTTTTTAGGTTTTGCTCCCCACACGGGCTCTCTCTTTTTAAATAGCTCTCACAATCCTCTCAAGGAAATTTTTTTTCTCCTCTCTCGACGCGGCTTCTTGTGGTCTTATTTATAGGCCGTCCATTGCCTCTTGAAGATAGCCAATATTATTGTGACAAGATGTAGCCGCAACTTTTCCAGAATTTAAGCTGAACGTTGCCCTTTTTTAATCTTCTTTTCTTTTGACAAACTCTCCATTCATTTTTTAATATCCTCCCCTGACTTCATTTTTTCTTGTCCGAAGGAGGAGCCCCTTCCCAATGAATATTTTTTTTAGCTCTCTCTCTTCTTCCCCCTTGACACTCTTCTTCCCCCCCTGTTCTTCAGCAAGGAAATCTTCTAGCAGGCGCCTGTCCCATTTCGTGCGTGTATGTACATGCATTAATGAGGAGGTTTCTTCTTGGTGCCACCAAAGCTGACATATTGTATAATATTATGGGCATATTATAATAATACAATATGGGCATATTATATAATATATTATGGGCTGCTTTTGCTTCTTTGAAGATTTCTCCCGAATCCGCACTCCACCGAATTTGTGTATGCATGTATATGCATTAATGAGGAATAGACAATGGACGAGCGAGAGCTTCTTTCCTCATTTTTTCTCTTATGCGTGTTCAGACTAGCGAAAAGCGGACCATCCTTTTGTGCATGCAATCGACCGCGAGCCCCTGCTTCTTGTTGTCCTCTTAGTACCGATGCAAATGCGGCTACATGAGATGCAATTTTAATATTTTTTCTTAGGGGTTAAAGATTAATCCCTAAATTTTTATGCAATTAATTACTAAATGATTAGTCAAAATTTAGGTGTCAACAGCTGCCCCTCTTTGAAGGTGAGCTCGCAGAGGTTGCATTCAAAGACAATATGATACCTAAATTTTGACCATGCACATGCAATGGATGATATTTTGGCAGGCCATGGATTTTTGTTTTTGTTTTGTTTTGTTTTTTTTTTTTTTTTTGTTTTGTTTTTTTTTTTTTTTTTTTTTAAATGCAATTTATATGATGCATGGAAATGCTAATGCCAGTGATAAAAGGAACTTACCTGGAATAACTTACCTTCGAGGAGGGTAGAGTAACTCGAGATAGTTGGTGTTACATGTCCAGGACCCGTACCATTCTACGGTCGCCTAGAATAGTAACATGACTTTACAAAGAAACTGCTTTCCCAGGACCCGTACCATTCTACGGTCGCCCAGTATAGCATTGCTTGGTTGTGTCTAGGACCCGTACCATTCTACGGTCGCCTAAACGGGAAAAATTTTGAGACATCCAGATCCAGCCCGAGAACTTAACCAATAGACACTCAATGTTAGGTGAGATGAATATTGGATTAAGAAAATACCTAGATCCAACTAAGGTATAACAATTCATATCCAGACATCCAAATTGAGATGTCAAAAATTTGGGACTTAATAAACACTCAATGTTAGGTGAGATGAATATTGGATTAAGAAGATTCGAAATACCTAGATCCAGAGACTAAGGTATAACGAAAAAGATCGAAAAACATTCACATCCAAAGTGAAATGTTTAACGAAGAGTTTTGAGACATCCAGATCCATTCACATCAGAAGAGTTTTGAGACATTCAGAGATGTCAAAATTTGGGACTTAATCAATAAACACTCAATGTTAGGTGAGATGAATATTGGATTAAGAGGATTCGAAATACCTAGATCCGACTAAGGTATAACGAAAAGATCGAAAAACATTCACATCCAAAGTGAAATGTTTAATGAAGAGTTTTGAGACATCCAGATCCAGATTGAGATGTCAAGAATTTTGGGACTTAACCAATAGACACTCAATGTTAGGTGAGATGAATATTGGATTAAGAAGATTCGAAATACCTAGATCCAGACTAAGGTATAACGAAAAAGATCGAAAAACATTCACATCCAGAGTGAAATGTTTAACGAAGAGTTTTGAGACATCCAGATCCAGACTGAGATGTCAAGAATTTTGGGACTTAACCAATAAACACTCAATGTTAGGTGAGATGAATATTGGATTAAGATGATTCGAAATACCTAGATCCAGACTAAGGTATAACGAAAAGGATCGGAAAGCATTCATATCCAGAATGAAATGCTTAACGAAGAGTTTTGAGACATTTATCAAGAATTTGGGAATACCTAGGACAAACCTGGGATATTCGTGAAGGTCACTTACCTCTTGGTAGAAAGAAGTTTTGGAACATCGAGGATGTATTTCAAATATTCATGGAGGTTTCTCACCTCGAGGCTTCTGAAAGGCAACATAAATGTCAGGAGCTCTTGGGTCTTCAAGGAAACATTACCTGTCAGACATGATTAGAGCAAAAATACATGCATTTGCCAAAGAAGTAAGCAATTCAACACACTCAAAAGTCCACTAAAGCTTTTATCCATTCAATCAAGATTTATGCATGATGGTTTTACCATATTTGCACCACCAAACTTCCACTGGGGAGAATCATTGTTTATGACAATTTTCACTCATGACATGGATTTTCAAGAATACCAAATGAGAGACTTTCAGTTAGAAAGGACTTTCACTCACTCTCATTAAGAAGGCTATTTTGTCCCAACCATTAATGTCGGATCACTCAATCTTACTTTCATCATGTCAACAAGGGTTCGAGTATTCTCGCAAGCGGTACGACCTTGTCAATCTGAGAGGTCTTTATCAGGACTGTAATGTAGGCTCGGTCAATGGCTCAACAAAGAGAGACTCTTCGAGTCAAGGCTAATGAAAGAACAATACTTCGCAATCATCTTCGGGTTTACAAGTCAAGGAACCTGCGAAATGAGATAGAAATGGTCTTGCTCGCACTTCTTCGAGCGATGCTTTTAAGCATATGAATTCCTACGTTAATTTCGGTGCCCTAATCTGAAGAGACTTTGTAAGGGACGTAGCGTAGGTTAAGTTCATGGATTGAGAAGTGAACGGATCATTAGGCTCAAAATGTGTATAGGGGGATGAGAATTGGTGATCATCTTGGCATTGTCACCGGTCTTCTTCTTCACCATTGGGATTTTCCTCATAGGTACTATAAAAACTTGGCATTTGAGTTCTTTGAGTACCACTCCATTGGGAATACACCCTTTTACAATTGATAATCATTTATCTTGACTCTTTCTTTCATTTTTTATGGGCATTGGCCTTGCTTTTACCAGGCACACTGCTTTTTCATGCCCCTTTTGTTTTGTTTTTTTTTTTTTTTTTTAATAACCACGTAATGCTTTAACATTTGGGTTCTTGAGGAGTTTTCATTTTTTGTCAGCACTCGGGATTTTGCTGCTTGAACATTTGCCTTTTGCCTTGCCCCGGTGTGGGGGATGATCACCAATTGGGTTTAAATGAAACGAATTTACAGGCTCAAGGGGCTACGCAATGGATAAAGTGTGTAGGATAGAGAAAGAACTGCTCTTCATCATCCTAAGGCACTTGAATTATCGTATGAATTCAATGTAATAGCAATACCTGAAGATTGATGCAAGTGAGAGCAAGAATATTCCTATCAAATTCCTCACCTCATGATGTCGTCTTACCTCCAACTTGCCCCAATGTGGGGTGGTTCTTGACAGGGGTAATTTAAAAATTATCCACGTGTGTGGGCTCAAAAGGGTTTAAACAATGGATGATCACATAGTGTTTGGGATAGAGAATGAACCGCCTCTCATCATTTCGATCATCGTACCTTTCGCGAGAAAACTCTTTACCTTAGAAACATGGAATTTCCTACACTCATCTCACCAGTATATGAGCAAGGGACTGTGTATAGGATAAGGCTTGCCTTTCATCATCTTGACATGTCTCATTTAGCATGTTCAATTCATTCCACATCATTCATTAACTTGATCGATGGTGACGATCCTCAGTGAAATTGGTAATTAAACAGGTAAAACTATCATGCAAAATTCTCCTTTGAAAGGTCACAATTACTTCATGAACTCATCAGCTTTGAACACAAAGAGTTTGCAGCTCAAAAAGAAAGAAAAGGATTGGTAAAAAAAAAAATTTTTTTTTTTTTTTTTTTTTTTTTTTTTTTTTTTTTTTTTTTTGGTGGCAAACTTGTTGCCATTTCCAGGGATCGAACCCTGGTCGCTTTCGGACCTTTTCATTCCCCGTGCCACCAGGCCGAGGCGCTGGTGGTGTCCTCAGGGCATTTCTTTTTTTATTTAATTGAACTGACACTGGGTCAACACGTCTGATATACCGAATCAAATGAATTCGATATGTGTATGGAACATGGCCTACTTCTCATCTCATTCAATCCATTCCCACACAATTCAACGAAGAAATGAGTTCCTTCAATTCACAACAAATTCTTTCAAGGGTAATACTTCTTCACAGCATCAGAGTTAACAGGATTAGAAAACTCACGACCATCCATTTCTGTAAGGATTAAGGCACCTCCGGGAGTACCCTCTTCACCATATACGGGCCGCTATAATTTGGAGCAAATTTGCCTCCGGGATCGGGAAAAATCGGCAACACCTTTCTTAGAACTAGATCATTCACTTCGAAGTGTCTCGGCCGTACCTTCCGATTGAAAGACTTGGCTACTCTTTGTTGATACGTCGACCATGGCAAAGAGCTTTTAATCTTTTCTCATCAATCAAGTTCAACTGCTCGAACCTTTGTTGTGTCCATTCGCCTCGGACAATTCCACTTGGGATAAGACTCTCAAAGAGGGGATTTCTACTTCCACAGCAAGACCGCCTCCATGCCATAAACTAAGGAGAAAGGGGTTGCCCCGGTAGATGTTCGGATCGATGTCCGATACGCCATTAGAGCAAAGGGTAACCTGTCATGCCAATCTCGATAATTCTCGGCTGTCTTAGCCAGGATCTTCTTGATGTTCTTATTAGCTGCCTCAACAGCTCCATTCATTTGCGGGCGGTAAGGTGATGAATTCAAATGCTTGATTTTGAACTCACTAAACAACTCATCCACGAACTTGTTATTCAGATTTGTCCCATTGTCAGTGACAATTGCTTCGGGGACACCATAACGGGCGATTATGTCACGCCTAATAAATTTCACAACGTTTCGGCTGTGACATTAACATATGATGCGGCTTCAATCCATTTGAAAAATAATCTATTGCCACCAATATGAATCGGTGCCCATTTGAAGCTTTGGGATTTATTGGGCCAATCACATCGATCCCCCACATTGAGAAAGGCCATGGCTCAGATAGCTGGTGCAACTCCGTTGGAGGAACATTTATTTTATCTCCATGAATTTGGCAACGATGGCAACTTCTAACATGCTGTATGCAGTCACTTTCCAGCGCAAGCCAATAGTAACCTAGTCTCATGATCTTCTTGGCTAACATGTGCCCATTCATGTGTGGGCCACAAACTCCTTCATGCACTTCTTGCATGATTTGGGTGGCTTCTGAATCATAAGATCTCTTGTATAAATTCTTACCACTGACAAAGAACTTTGAGGCCATCTTCATTATGTACTTTCTATCGGCTGGAGTGCTCCCTTTAGGAAATTCATGCTTTTGAATATAGTTCATGATGTCATAATACCATGGCTTCTCATCAAGCTCTTCATTCACGGCCATGCAATAAGAAGGTTTGGCTAGAACCTCAATTTTCAAAGGCTCAACTTCTAAACCATCGAACTTGCAACATAGATGACAACGTTGCCAAGGCATCGGCAAACTGATTATGAGATCTAGCCAAATAGTCAAACGAGATTTCATCAAACTCCTTCACCAACTCTTCGAGGTACTTATGATATGGCAGTAATTTGGCATCCCTGGTCTTCCATTCACCTACGGTTTGGAGTATGATCGGTGCGAATCTCCATATACTTTCAATTTGGCCACTCCCATTTCAATTGCGGCCTGAAGTCCGAGAATACAAGCTTCGTATTCAGCTATATTGTTAGTGCATGGGAATATTAATTTCGCGGCTACTGGGTGGTGTTGTCCGTCTGGGGATATCAGTACTGCCCCAGTACCAGAACCGGACAAGTTCACAGCTCCATCGAAGAACATGGACCATGCATCTTCATTTATGGCCAAAATACGATCATCCAGAGGACAATCATCATCATTGAAGGTTCTAGGATTCTCAGCCAATATATCAGCAATTACTCGGCCTTTAACTGATTTTTGTGGCATGAACTGCACGTCGAATTCCGAAATCAAGACCTGCCATTTGGCTAGCTTACCCACCAAAGCTGGTTGATTAAATAAATACTTGATGGGATCGTTCTCAGTCACGAGAAACGTCTGGTAATGCAAGGTGTATTGTCGCAGTCTATGCAATACCCATACTAACGCAGCACAAGTTTTTTCAGCATCAGAATATTTTAGCTCCGAGACAGTGAACTTTTTACTGAGGTAATAAATGGCCCGTTCCTTCTGATCCACGGGACTCTTCTCGAGCTAACATCGCGCCAGTGACTCACTATGGATTGTGAGGTTTAAAATCAAAGGATGCCCTGATATTGGTGGGACAAGAACTGGTGGATTCATCAAATATTGCTTCAACTTATCGAACGCCTCTCGACATTCATCATTCCACTCAACTTGTACATTTTTCCTCAAAAGTTTGAAGAATGGCTTAGCGGTCTCAGAGAGTTGGGAAATGAATCGTGCAATGTAATTCAATCTCCCTAGGAGACTCCGGACCTCCTTCACTGTCGACGGAGGTTGCAATTCACATATTGCCTTGGCTTTAGATGGGTCAATTTCGATCCCTTTGCTACTCACCATAAACCCAAGTAATTTTCCCCGATGCTGCCCCGAACACGCACTTGGCGGGGTTTAAACGGAGTTTGAATTCACGAAGTCGATCAAATAACTTCTTGAGGGTTTCAACATGACTTTTCCCAGGCCGGGTTTTTGCAATCATATCATCAACATAGACCTCGATTTCTTCATGCATCATGTCATGGAACAACGTAACCATGGCTCGTTGGTAAGTTGCCCCTGCATTTTTGAGTCCGAAGGGCATGACCTTATAATGAAAGGTTCCCCACGGGGTGATAAATGCTGTCTTCTCTTTGTCTTCATCCTTCATTCTTATCTGGTTGTAGCCGAAAAACCATCCATGAAAGAGAATAATTCAAATCCGGCAAAGTACTATCCACGAGAACATCGATATGTGGCAATGGGAAGTCGTCCTTTGGGCTGGCCTTGTTCAAATCCCGGTAATCAACACACACTCGGACTCGACCGTCTTTCTTCATGACCGGTACTATGTTGGCCACCCATTCAGGGTATTGCGAGACTTCGATGAATCCCACTTTGAGAAGTTTCATTACTTCCTCTTCTATCTTCTTTGAGAGCTCCGGTTTAGTCCTCCGAAGCTTCTGCTTCTTGGGATGCACGTTTGGATTAGTGGGCAAACAATGTTCCACAATTGATGGATCTAAACCCGGCATATCGCGTATGTCCAAGCAAAGATATCTTGATATTCTTTTAGCAATTGAGTCAGGTGCTCGGCCTCATCTTTGGGAAGATTTGCCCCAATCTTTATCTCTTTGGGCTCCTCGGCATCACTCAGATTGATAGTGACGGTTTGCTCAAAGGTGAGAACTTTGGGTTTTTCATGTTGCTCCCAACTTTGTTGTACTCCAATGGAGTCACCATTTGGATCATCAGGGTCATCACCGTCATCGCTCATGACATTGGATTGGACCATTTTCACCTCTTTGCCTATCATAAGGCTGCTCCTGAAACATAAAATGGATAGTTCAAAAAGACAAACAGGGCTAAAAGGCATGAATTTCTTTTCTATTTTTTTGAATTTTCCTTCGATTTTTTTTTCAAATTATTTTTTAAAAAAATTTTGGCAAAACATTTTGGAAAAGCTTTTTGTCACGAGGAAGCATGATGAAGCCCAGGCCTCAGAATTCTCCTTGGATTTTTCTTTTCTTTCATCGGTTGGATATCATCAATGGGCTGGTTTGGTATACCCCATCATGCCCTCAAAATAAAACTTGTAATCATAATTGATATTCATCAACCAAATTACATTTATTGGATTGAAAAGTACGGCAATCAAAGTGAAATGAAACCCTAACAATCAAACCCTAGCAAACATCAACTCCTAGTAAGAAAACAAAACGATTCCTTACAAATACGATAAGCAAACCCTAGAAAACATCAAATCCTAAAAGCGATAAGATTCCCACGCAGGGGAGTGCGGAAAAGTAAATGTGTTACTCTTGTGGGCCAGCACCCATTTCCTCCGATGGTTCTTCATCAATGGCACCTATAAGGAGATCATCGAATAGGGTCGTGATCCCTTCCATCCCATTATCTGGATCCTCTGTCTTTGAAGTTGTCGGGTCATCCATGCTACCCCATCCATCAGGCACGATACCTCGGGTGTCGATCATTCCTCCCTCATCATGCATCATTCTAGCAGGGCCCGGGAATGTCTCGCGGAAATCGAGGAGTAATGAGTTTTTCCTCTCTTGTTCATGTCCTCCACCTTTTCCATGGTACCCTAATCCGGCGGAACGAAACCTTCGAGGGGCTTCAATAGGATTCCGGATGCCTTGTTCTTTTTTACCAAGTCCACGGCCAAGAATAAAGCCATTTCCAACCATCACTCTTGTTACCATAACTGATGCATTTGACACATCAGGGATGGGTGCTGTCGATCCTCGAGATGCGTGGATAGTGGATACAAGCTCGAACGATTGGTAACTTGACTCCTCCCTACGTTCCGGCTCGACATAGGGGATGGCCGTCTCATGATAGATCCGATGATCCTCCTCACCATGAACAATGACTAGCTTTCCTTTGACAATAAATTTCACGCTTTGGTGGAGACTTGATGGCACAGCTCCAGCAGTATGAATCCAAGGACGCCCTAATAGAAAATTGAATGCGGTAGGAATGTCCATCACCTGGAAAAGGACGTTGAACGTCACTGGCCCTATTTGCAGATCAAGGTGGGTCTCCCCTATCACCTCCTTTCTCGTACCATCAAAAGCTCGGACGGAAGTCTTCGTAGCATTTATTTTTGACGGATCTATTTTAAGGCGGTGAAGAGTCGCCAATGGATAAATATTCAAGGTAGACCCATTATCAATGAGTACTCGAGCCACATGGGACGCCTTGCACTTGACGGATATATATAACGCCTTATTATGTCCCCTCCCCTCAAGAGGGAATTCTTCATCAGAAAAGGCTATTAAATCCTTAAGAAGAATCGATCCTACGAATTCCTCCAACCTGTCTACCTCGATCGTCTCTGGTACACGAACTTCGCTTAGAACCTTCATTAGAGACTTTTGATGTGTAGGAGATGTTTGCAAGAGTTCAAGTAAAGAGATCTGAGCAGGCAATTTCCGCAATTGGTCGACCACGTTATACTCACTTGCTTTGATTATAGCCAGAAATTCCTTGGCCTCTTCGTCGAATTGGCTTTGCGGGTTGGGCATTAGCTTGAGCATAGGTCCGACCAGACCTTGTAATCGGTCAACATCTAGCTCGTATGACCAAGGGACCGCTTTGTTATCCTTGTACTCATAAACTGGGGCATCTCAATAATTATTTCTTCATCAGTTGAAGGCACTTCCACTATCAATCCTTCATGGTCGGAGGCGTCCTCAAGTGGGGGCATGTCCTCGATCAATGGATCTGATTCACTCTTTTCAGCACTTAGCTTAGCAAATTCCTTCTCCCAATCAATGACGACTTCGGAGATAGTTGACACTATTCCAGCTTGGTCAACATATATGATCATGCCAGCCTTAACCATTTCTTGAACCCTTTCCTTCATGGTAGGCAAGGGAGGATTCTCATCTGTCGGATAATAACCAACTCTAACTAATCCGCTATAGATATCTTTGACAGACACCTTCAAGTTCATCTTTTTGCCAGTATTGAACTCGAAGATTGCATTCACGTTTCCCTGATGTTCCGGCAACGGATTCTTCTTGACATTCGGTTGGGTGGTACGGAAAGAAAATGCCTTAGTATCCAACAAATTTTGGATCTTGTGTTTCAAAGTCAAACATTCATCAGTTGAATGGCCGACCTCTCCCATATGATACTCACATTTTTTGGAGGGGTCATAGTTGGAGAATTTTTCAGCATTGGGCCGCTTTGGTTCGTGGGAGATCAATCCCTTGTTTCGGAGTATCGGTAAGACCTGAGATAGAGGGCCAGGAAGAGGAGAGAACTGCCTTTTGGTGAATTGCCGCTGTGCAGGCACTCGGCCTCCATCTTGCTGATTCCTGGGGACACGAACCATCGGAAGCTTACTAGGGGCTGGTTGCACATATGCAACATTGACTTCAGTGGTTGGTTCTTTATCTTTCTTCATGGTGAACCTTTTGCCCTGATGAGTTGGTTCATTGAACCATCCATCCCTTAGCCCCATCTCGATCTGTTCACCCACTGGGATAAGCTGGTTGAAGTTCTCAACGTATGTGCTAGCCATCCGGTTACGGAACTCATATGGGAGAGTCTTGACGAACAACTTCATCAACTCCTTGTTTGTAGGCTCAGGAGTGATTTGAGCCGCCAAGTTTCGCCACCTTACAGCGTACTCCTTAAATGACTCACTTTTCTTCTTCTCCATCCGCTCAAGATCCTCTCGGGAAGGTGCAATGTCCATGTTGAACTTATACTGCTTTAGGAAAGCGTCAGCCACTTCATTCCAGGTGTCGAGAAGGTTTACATTCTTCATTATGTACCAGTTGAGTGCGGGCCCCGTCAAGCTTGCATGAAACGATTGGATCATGAGAGGCTCATTCTTGACGTATTGGGCCATGCGTACGTGGTACATTTGCAAATGAGCTTTTGGGCAGGAAGTACCATCGTATTTCTCGAACTCCGGCATCTTAAACTTCTTCGGCACTTTGACTTTCTCATAAACTGACAAGTCGAACGGAAGTGAATTCTGTGATTCTTGCAATTGTTTCAGTTTCTCTTCAAGTTTGGCGAAGCGTTCATCTTGCTCCGCCTTAGGGACATTGTCGGGCTTAGCCTTTTCAGCTGTGATGAACAGTGGGTCATCCTCCAATTCCGGCATGTCATCATCACCTATTTGGGCCTTGTTCGTCTGCTTTGGGACTACTATCTCGGGGAGAGCGGATGCAAGAGTCTGATTCACTTGGAGGGATTGCATTTGATCTGTCATAAGTTGCATAGAGGTGAGCAACTGCTGGAGTTGATTTTCCACAGCGGTCATACGATCACGCATTTCGATTTGGTCGGCCATTTTTGCTCTTGATCGTGTAATGATGGGCGAACGTGGAGGATCCGTTATCACCTAATTTGAAGAAACGGACAAAAATAAGTATCTCATATGAAATACACCGGTCCATGGCAATGGTCTAAAACTTTTATTCATTAATGGAGTTTTTGACAATCCTAACAAAATAGAAGCAAGATTGATTCAAGCACTTCATTAATGAAATAGAAGCTCAAAATGCCCTAAACAAACAAACTAGGAAAGTAAATGACTCAACTTCCTAAACATTAATCTAAAATGAAAACAACAAGATTGATTCAAACACTTCATCTAGCTTGATCAATATTCACTCGGGACACCACTCGGCGCAATCGCTTATTCTCCTCTTGAGCTTTTTCAGCAACCCTTTTGAGGCGTTTATTCTCAGCGCGGTTGGTGATCTTCAGCGGCACCTCAGGTATCTTTGGAAGTAACTCCTCTGGAATCTTGTGTTGTTGAATGTACTTAATTGAGGCATAGTACTTCATTTCTTTGCCCTTCAACTCCTCCTCGGGCCACTTGAGTTTTCGTGGCTGGCACATATCCCACATTGATTTAATTGTGAGAATGGAATCTTCATGGCCTCGGTCTCCATCAATGAAGCTGACTCGGAGTGGATCTGCTTGCAATGTCAGGGGAAGTTCTTGCACAACTTGATACTGACGGGTTACTCTAGTTGGATAGTACTCCGTTGCTCCGATGAATCCTAGTAAAGGGATTGGGCCAACACCTCCACATGAAAGCCTCGCCACACGAACTTGGAACCACTTAGCATGCCATAGGAAACCCTTGGAAGTTGGTTTTTTCATGAAAGCTAGCCACTTAGAATAATGGTAATCCGGTGCATGTTTTTGGTTGTTCTCAAATCTCATAATAGGGTGATTAGAGTTATTAACATCAAGTATAGTCATTGAACCACCAAACCCTTTTATATGAGAAAGAAACCAAATTTGTAAAAGCTCGGGAGAGGAATGGAAGGTCTTATCACCGCTTCCTTTAAATCGAGTGAGGGAAAGAAAGGTTTCAGCCAAAATAGTGTTTACGAAATTTTTTCCTCCCAACACTTGTTCAACTAAGTGAGCCATCAAAGGGTTAATAGCATTCTTGCAATGAGGAAAAAGTATAAACCCAAAGAAAGCTAAAAGGAAAACCCTTCTCATTTGAAATGAATTGCCATTTTCAAAACATTCTTTTAGAAAAGATAAATGACATGTATTGCGGTGAGCTTTTAAAACCTTTCTTACATTATCCTCCTTAATTCTCAGAAAATCGGATAAGGCCACAACGGGGTCTATTCCGATAGGTGGACTAATTAATTCAGCTTTCAAAGATTTTCCTATGGCAATGCTATACTCTTCCAAGGTGGGCGTGAGTTCATGCTTACCGCCGAAGATGAAAGTAGAAGTCTCGGGGCACCAACAATGAGCAAGTGCTTGGATGAGGCCGCCATGGATGTTGATACGCAGCAATGGAAGTAGTCGACTAATGTGTGACTCTACAAATTGACGGCCAGCTTGGTCTAACTTGTCCCACCATGCGCTAAGCTCTTCCTTTGGAGGGAGAATAATTCGAATGTCCGGTATTCCCATTGTATATTGATCAAGACTCGGGACAATCCTAATGCCATGGACCGACAAAATGATATAATAAAGTAAGTAAATTGCAAAGGTGAGAATTTAGAAGAACTTACTTTACCAATAAACAAAGGGCGATCACATAGACATGCGCATGGTAAGTGGCTCGATTTCTAGTCTATCGGCTTAACAAAGTGAAGCCACAAGAATGATCGACTAGCCGCGGGCGTGCGAACTAAGTCGGGTCCTCATGACTTCGGCTTGGTCAAAGAGCCGACCTGGTTGCGGGCATGCGAACCGAGGTGGGTACTCTTGACATGCCGAGAAAAGAAACTTCGGGATTGAGATGGGCGACTCATACCGCGGGCATGCGGTCGAAGTGGTATCCATCTCAATACCATCCTAGATGATCCTATGCGGCCCAGTCCGGCGGCGGGTTGTGTGTGCAATAGTGTAGTGCTAGATGCAAGGCATGCACGACAATTTATATCAAGCAACACTTCATAAGTGAAAGTAAACCATACATTCCTACATCTCCCTAAAAACAAATGTCAGCAAACACTTCCCCTTATACCTCCCATCCTACAAGAACATTTAACACCTTAAATGTTAGGGACGTATCTGAGATCCTTGCTGCCAAGCAAAAACATTTTTCAAAAGAAAAAAATTGGCCTAAGTCCACTAAGAGTTTCAACTCAAGTCCCCAGTGGAGTCACCAAACTGTCACGATCAAATTTTCGGGTATACCACCTAGGATTTGGCTAATGGATTATTAAGCCTAGACTTAACTCAGGCTTTCCCAAGCCCATACCAATTCGCGACTTAGGTTTAAGTTCTTAGTATGCAAATGATTTTTATCATGGAGTCGCCACTAATCTATTTTTGGTGGGTCGATTAGAAACCCAAGTAAAGTAATGGGAGAATTACTTCACTCCTACGAACCAGAGATTAAATGAGTTCGGGGACTTGATTACGCTAGATTTCTCTAACGCCCTTTCGGTACCTTTTCTTTTTTATTTCAAAAAATATTTTGCAGGCAGCTTGAATTGATTTTAATTTATCTTCCTAACATGTGAGGTGATCATGCGGGTGCGCAAACCACCAATTTAACACCCAAGAAAGCGATGAATAAATTGCAGGACTTACCTCATAGCAACGAAAGCATATGCATTGTTAGATCGGAATCCACATCAACAGACCTAGATATGATTTCTAATTAACAGGCAATTTCTTTTTTTTTTTTTTGGTTTTCACTTATTTAATGAGGATCATGCAATATGCAATGCATGCTACTAATCTAACATGGAATGGCATGACAATGTGTTCTAAACTACATGACATGAGTAAAATATTTTTTTTTTTTTTTTTTGTTTTTCTTAATGAACATGCAACAATTAAATATGCAAATCAAAATGACCTAATTATAATGACGGGCAATTTTTAATTAAATGAGCCTAATTCTACATGACGTGCACATGATATTTCTATTCCCAAAAATGCAATTTATCCTAAAAATTGAAACTAATTTATCTAAAGACAAATTTTGTATTTTTCATGATATTCGAAATTAAGAAAAACGCAAAAATTACCTAGCTAAATTAAAATTCCAACCAATTTAAACTTAGGATTAAGTCATACTAAATCCTATTTTAAACTAAGACGTTATTTTAATCTAGAAATTTCTAACCTAAGATGCAAATTGCTCTATACCTAAAATGAGACATGCAATTCTATTCTAAAATGCATGATGATTTTTTTATGAAAATTCGTAATTAAAACACTAAAAAAAAAACTACTAGGGTGAAAATTAAAGAGACGTGCTATCTCTTCTAAAACATGCATTTTAAAAAAAAAAAAAAAAGCCTATTATGCAACCTACAAGAAACTAGCATCCTAAATTAATTAATTTTTTTTTTTTGGATTTTTTGTTATAAAAATTTGAAGTAAAAGTCTAATTCTAGATTGACACGTGCAATTCTAAAAACTAATATCCTAAATGCATTTTTTTGGATTTTTTTTTTGGTTATTTTTTAAAAAACGAAATAACTAAATATACTAACCCTAGCCCTAATCTAACTTGCATTTTTTGAAACTTTTTTTTTTTTGCAAAAACAAAAGTTAATTCTAATAACCCGATGCCCAATCCAATCAGGATAAGATTAATACCCAAAATTGACGAACCATATCTCGCGCATGAGATCGGGTTGGTCAATTTTAAATTAAATCGCGAATCGAATCTCGAGCATGAGATTGGATTGTCAATTTTTGTAAGAGATCGTGAGTCGGATTTCGGGCGCGAAAATCGAACTCCTAATCCCTAATTTGAGGGGTTATTTTACATTGGAATTTCAATCATGCATTAATGAATAATCACACTAAAAAAAACTATATAAAAACAAACTATAAACTATATAAAAAATAAAGATAAGATAATAATAATAATAAAAAAAAACTACCTAATGTTCCCCTTTTGCTTTTTTTTTTTTTTTTTCTTTGTTTTTTTTTTTTTTCCCACGCACGGCTTGCTCGTGGGTCTCCAAGGCAGCGCTCCGGTCGGACCGGCCAGGGTTGGGTCGGCGGGAGTTTGAAGCTCCGGCGGAAGAACCGGCGTGGAGGTGGCTCGGTCACGGCTCGGTGGGCGGCGGCAAAGCGGACCGGCGGGTGTACTCGGAGCAATCGGGGAGGCAGCGGAAGCGAAGGCGTCGGGACGGCGCGGGTCGCGACTTGGGGAAGATCGGGCGGCTGGGGCGTCGGGGTGTTAGCTCGGGGCGTCGGGTCTGCACGCGGAGGGCGAGCGGAAAGGGGGAGCAGCAGCTCGACAGCGAGGGGCACTTTGGCGTTGCGGATCGGCGGGAAAGCTGATGCGGCACAGGCGTCGGCGTGCGGGCGGGCAGAGAGCTGCGTGTCGGTGCTGGATGCTCGGGCGGATCGGCGGAGGGTGGCGGACGGCGGCGTCGAGGAGAGAAGCGTGGTGGTCGGCGCGGAGCGGGGTAGGCTCGGGGAAGGTTTACGGCGGCGGGGCGTTGCTGCGTCGGGTTGCAGGCAGGAGGAGCGTCGTGGTGCTGGCTCGAAACGGGGCGGCGGGCGGGTGCTGATGGGTGACGGTGCGCGGTGGTGCGGGCGGCGTGAGCGCCGGGGAGAGGACGATGGGCGAACCGATGCGGGCCGCAGGCGAGGCTGGGCGGCGGTGGTCGGCGGCTCCGCGGTTTTTTTTTCGGGGCGAGGCTGGCGGAGGCGTGAGTTCGCGCGGGCGATGGAAGCGCGGCGCGGAGTGGAGGCTAGGGCAGCAGGAGTCAACAACAGAAGAAGAACTTGCAAAGAAGAAGATGAACAGTGTTTTCTTTCTTTCCTTTTTTTTTCTGCCACACACCCCCTTTTCTGACTTCACTTTTCTTTTCTTGTTTTTCTCTGACACACTCTCTCTCTCTTCTTTTTGAACGAAGGAGAAGCTCCCCTCACGATCAAATTTTTCTCCCCTTGTCTGACCGAAGGAGAAGCCCCTCACAATGGAATTTCTTTTTTTCTTTTTTTCGCTCCCCACACGGGCTCTCTCTTTTTAAATAGCTCTCACAATCCTCTCAAGGAAATTTTTTTCTCTCCCTTCGACGCGGCTTCTTGTGGTCTTATTTATAGGCCGTCCATTGCCTCTTGAAGATAGCCAACATTATTGTGACAAGATGTAGCCGCAACTTTTCCAGAATTTAAGCTGAACGTTGCCCTTTTTTAATCTTCTTTTCTTCTGACAAACTCTCCATTCATTTTTTAATATCCACCCTTGACTTCATTTTTTCTTGTCCGAAGGAGGAGCCCCTTCCCAATGAATATTTTTTTTAGCTCTCTCTGACACTCTTCTTCCCCCCCGTTCTTCAGGAAGGAAATCTTCTAGCAAGCGCCTGTCCCATTTCGTGCGTGTATGGCGATGCATTAATGAGGAGGTTTCTTCTTGGTGCCACCAAAGCTGACATATTGTATAATATTATGGGCATATTATAATAATACAATATGGGCATATTATATAATATATTATGGGCTGCTTTTGCTTCTTTGAAGATTTCTCCCGAATCCGCACTCCACTGAATTTGTGTATGCATGTATATGCATTAATGAGGAACAGACAATGGACGAGCGAGAGCTTATTTCCTCATTTTTTCTCTTATGCGTGTTCAGACTAGCGAAAAGCGGACCATCCTTTTGTGCATGCAATCGACCGCGAGCCCCTGCTTCTTGTTGTCCTCTTAGTACC
Source organism: Eucalyptus paniculata subsp. matutina (assembly GCA_017140255.1). Taxonomy (NCBI): domain Eukaryota; kingdom Viridiplantae; phylum Streptophyta; class Magnoliopsida; order Myrtales; family Myrtaceae; genus Eucalyptus; species Eucalyptus paniculata. The sequence continues at coordinate 34,130,404 of CM029442.1, read as the reverse complement.
GATGCAAATGCGGCTACATGAGATGCAATTTTAATATTTTTTCTTAGGAGTTAAAGATTAATCCCTAAATTTTTATGCAATTAATTACTAAATGATTAGTCAAAATTTAGGTGTCAACAAAGTTCGATAGTAATATTGCATATTTAGTCAAAATTCATGACTCATTTGTCTCATTATCCTATTTATATTCTAATGCTGCTACAAATTGACTCTCACAAGCTTAAATCACTAAAATATTCTAAAATACTTGGCAATCGATGGTACCTTATAGTTTGTAACACGATTCACTAATTCTATTAGAAGATGAGATTGGGATGAATCTTTATGGTCTATTATGATTTTTTTTTCACAATGAGATTAATTAGTATTTAATTTAGAACATGTGAAAACTGAAAAGCATGTGAAATTTAATTACAAAATCAGTTTAGTTATTATTAATATGACCATTAAATTTAGTATACCATTAAGCACCCCACGTGGTGGATAATTAAGGCTAAGGTTTCTGCCACGTGAAGCTAAGGCGACGCCACATGAGACGTAGATTTGCATTAAATGTGTATTCAAAATGAAATAAGAGTTAGGAATATTTTTTTTAAGGGATAATACCCTAAAAAACCCCAAACTGGTACACTTGTGACAAATTTACCCCAAACTATTTTTTTTACCACCAAAAACCCCAAACTGGTATACTTTTGACAAATTTATCTCAAACCGGTACGCTTGTGACAAATTTACCCTATGCTAGTTTTCGTTAAATTTTATTCTCAAATTATTAAATTAAATGACACATGACAGTTAACTAGTATACCAATTTAGGATTTTACGTTCCGTTTGTCACAGTTTACAATTTTTATGATTTTTTTGTGGTATTAATCCAATTTAGCATAGGGTATATTTATCACAAATTTACCAGTTTAGGGTTTTTTCCAGTCGAATAAATTAGTTTGGGGTAAATTTGTCATAAATGTACCAGTTTATGATTTTTTATAATCAGTCGGGGTAAATTTGTCACAAGTTTATCAGTTTAGGGTTTTTTATGGTCAAAAAAATAGTTTGGGGTAAATTTGTCACAAGTGTACTAGTTTGGAGTTTTTCAAGGTATTAACCCTTTTTTTAAATCATAAAACATGACAGAATAAGGTCATGGCCGATGAAGGGTTGGGAGGTTCGACAACCATTCCACAAGCTATCAAAAACTATAGTAAGGATTGCTCTACCATTGCTTCTACTCCGCAAGGGTCTGTCAAACTACCAACCCCGGCCAATCGAGGTGAGGATCGTGCAACTCCTTGTGACGAAGGGCTGTGGTGGTTTGATTTGCACCCATCTTAAAATAAAAATAAAAATAAAAACCTTTCAATTATTTGTCAATTTGCTATTGATTATGAAAATATTTTTGCATTCTTCAACAAGGATCTCAATAAATACTTTTGCATTCTTCAAAAAGTATTTAAAATGTTCTAAATAACTTTACATTTGATGGTACCTTGTAAATTTTAGCACGATCCACCAATTATATTAGAAGATGAGATTGTGATGAATTTTTATGGTCTATTTTGATTTTCTTTTCCGCAATGAGATTAAGTAGTATTAAATTTAGAACACGTAAAAAGCACAATCCACGTGAATGTTAATTATAAAATCAGTTTTGTAGTTATTATTAATATAACCATTAAGTTTAGTATACCATTAAGCATCTCATGTGATGGATAATTAAGGTGAAGGTTTTCGCCACGTGAAGCTAAGGTGACACCACATGGGACATTGAATTGTATTAAATGCGTATTCAAAATAAGATAAGAGTTAGAAACATTTTTTCTAAATCATAAAACGTGACAGAATAAGGTCATGGTCGATGAAAGGTTTGGGATGTTTGACGACCATTCCACAAGCTATCAAAAACCATAATAAAGGTCGCTCTACCCTTGCCTCTACTTGACAATGGCCTATCTAACTACCAACCCAGCCAATCAAGGTGAGGTTCATGCAGCTCCTTGTTACAAAAGGCTGTGGTGGATTGATTTGCACACATCTTGAAAAAATAAAAATAAAAAAATTAATAATGTGTCAATTTGCTATCAATTATGAAAATATTTTTCCATTCTTCAACAAGGATCTCAATAAGTATTTTTGCATTTTTCAATAGGTATTTAAAATGTTCTAAAAAACTTTACATTTGATAGTACCTTGTAGTTTATAGCACCACCCACTAATTCTATTATGAGATGATATTGGGATGACATGGAACGTTAATTACAAAATCAATTTCGTAGTTATTATTAATATGACCATTAAGTTTAGTGTACCATTAAACACCCTACGTTGTGGATAATTAAGGCTAAGGCTTCCGCCACGTGAAGCTAATGCGACGCACATGGAACATAGATTTGCATTAAATGTGTATTCAAAATTAGATAAGAGTTTGAAAGATTTTTTCTAAATCATAAAACGTGATAAAATGAAGTCATGGCTGATGAAGGGTTAGGGGGGTTCGACAACAATTCCATAGTCTATCAAAAATCATAGTAAGGGTCGCCCTACCCTCACCTCGACTAGACAAGGGTCTATCTCACTATCAACCCAGCCAATCAAGGTGAGGATCATGTAACTCTTTGTGACGAAGGGCTGTGGTGGTTTGATTTGCACCCATCTTGAAAGGAAAAAAAAATCTTTTAATGATGTATTAATTTGCTATCGATTATGAAAATATTTTTGCATTCTTCAACAAGGATTTTAATAAGTATTTAAAATGTTCTAAATAACTTTACATTTGATGGTACCTTGTAGTTTGTAGCATAACTCACTAATTCTATTAGGGGATGAGATTGAGATGAATCTTTATCGTCTATTCTGATTTTTTTTTTCCGTAATAAGATTAAGTAGTATTAAATTTAGAATACGTGAAAAGCACAATCCACGTGAACGTTAATTACAAAATCAGTTTTGTAGTTATTATTAATATGACCACTAAGTTTAGTATACCATTAAGCATCCCATGTGGTGAATAATTAAGGTTAAGGTTTCCGCCACATGAAGCTAAGGCGACGCCACATGGGACATTGAATTGCATTAAATGTGTATTCAAAATGAGATAAGAGTTGGAAACATTTTTTCTAAATCATAAAACGTGACAAAATAAGGTCATGGTCGATGAAGGGTTGGGGAAGTTCGACGACCCTTCCACAGGCTATCAAAAACCATAGTAAAGGTCGCTCTACCCTTGCCTCTACTCGGCAAGAGTCTATCTGACTACCAGCTCAGCCAATCAAGGTGAGGATCATGCAGCTCCTTGTGACAAAGGGCTGTGGTAGTTTGATTTGCACACATGTTGAAAAAAATAAAAAAAATCTTTTAATGATGTGTCAATTAGCTATCGATTATGAAAATATTTTTGCATTATTCAACAAGGATCTTAATAAGTACTTTTACTATTTTCAATAAGTATTTAAAATTTTTTAAATAACTTTACATTTGATGGTACCTTATAATTTGTAGCACGACCCACTAATTTTATAAGGAGATGAGTTTGGGATGACGTGGAACATTAATTACAAAATCAGTTTTGTAGTCATTATTAATACGACCATGAAATTTAGTATACCATCAAGCACCCCATGTGGTGGATAATTAAGGATACGGTTTCCGACACAAGAAGCTAATGCAATGCATATGGGACATAGATTTGCATTAAATGTGTATTCAAAATTAGATAAGAGTTAGAAAGATTTTTTCTAAATCATACAAGGTGACATAATGAGCTCATTGCCGATGAAGGGTTGGGGGGTTCGACGACTATTCCACAGGCTATCAAAAACCATAGTAAGGGTCACCCTGCCCTCGCCTCTACTACGCAAGGGTCTATCTGACTACCAACCCAACCAATCGAGGTGAGGATCATGCAACTCTTTGTGACAAAGGGCTATGGTGGTTTGATTTGTACCCATCTTGAAAGGAAAAATAAAATCTATTAATAATGTGTCAATTTGCTATCCATTATGAAAATATTTTTGCATTTTTCAACAAGAATCTCAATAAATATTTTTGCATTATTCAATAAGTAATTAAAATGTTATAAATAACTTTAAATTTGATGGTACCTTGTAATTTGTAGCACGACTCACTAATTCTATCAGGAGATGAGATTGGGATGAATCTTTATGGTCTATTCCAAATTTTTTTTCCGCAATGAGATTAAGTAGTATTAAATTTAGAAAACGTGAAAAGCACAATTCACGTAAACGTTAATTACAAAATCAGTTTTGTAGTTAGTATTAATATGACCATTAAGTTTAGTATACCATTAAGCACCCAACGTGGTGGATAATTAAGGCTAAGGTTTCCGCCACGTGAAGCTAAGGCAACTCCACATGGAACATAGATTTGCATTAAATTCAAAATTAGATAAGAGTTAGAAAAATGTTTTATAAATCATACAAGGTGATAGAGTGAGGTTATTGCCGATAAAAGGTTGGGGGGCTTCGATGACCATTCCACAGGCTATAAGAAACCATAATAAGGGTCGACCTACCATTGCCTCTACTGGACAAGGGTCTATCTAACTACCAACACAGCTAATCGATGTGAAGATCATGCAACTACTTGTGACAAAGGGCTGTTGTGCTTTGATTTGTACTTATCTTGAAAGGAAAAAAAAAATCTTTTAATGATGTGTTAATTTGCTATAGATTATGAAAATATTTTTGCATTCTTCAACAAAAATCTCAATAAGTTTTTTTGCATTCTTCAATAATTATTTAAAATGTTCTAAATAACTTTACCTTTAATGGTACCTTGTAGCTTGTAGCACGACTCACTAATTCTATTATAAGATGAGATTGGGATGAATCTTTATAATCTATTTTGATTTTTTTTTCCACAATGAGATTAAGTAGTATTAAATTTAAAACACGTGAAAAGCACAATCCACGTGAACATTAATTACAAAATCAGTTTTGTAGTTATTATTAATATGACCATTAAATTTAGTATACCATTAAATACCCCACGTGGTGGATAATTAAGGCTAAAGTTTCCGCCACGTGAAGTTAAGGCGACGCCACATGGGACGTAGATTTGCATTAAATGTGTATTCAAAATGAGATAAGAGTTATGAATATTTTTTCTAAATCATAAAACGTGACAGAATAAGGTCATGGTCGATGAAGGATTGGGGGTTTGACGACCATTCCACAAGCTATCAGAAACCATAGTAAGGATCGCTCTACTATTGCGTCTACTCCGCAAAGGTCTATCTGACTACCAACCCAGCCAATTGAGGTGAGGATCATGCAGCTCATTGTAACGAAGGGCTGTGGTGGTTTGATTTGCACCAATCTTAAAATAAAATAAAATAAACTTTCAATGATGTGTCAATTTGCTATCGATTATGAAAATATTTTTGCATTCTTCAATAAGTATTTAAAATGTTCTAAATTACTTTACATTTGATGGTACTTTGTAAATTGTAGCACGACGCACTAATTCTATTAGAATATGAGATTGTGATGAATTTTTATGGTCTATTTTGATTTTTTTTTTCCGCGATAAGATTAAGTAATATTAAATTTAGAACACGTGAAAAGCATAATCCACGTGAATGTTAATTATAAAATCATTTTTGTATTTATTATTAATATGACCATTAAATTTAGTATACCATTAAGCACCCCATGTGGTGGATAATTAAGGTTAAGGTTTTCGCCATGTGAAGCTAAGGCGACACCACATGGGACATTGAATTGTATTAAATGTGTATTCAAAATGATATAAGAGTTAGAAACATTTTTTTCTAAATCATAAAACGTGACAAAATAAGGTCAAGGTCGATGAAAGGTTAGGGGCATTCGACGACCATTCCACAAACTATCAGAAACCATAGTAAGTGTCACTCTACCCTTGCCTTTACTCAGCAATGGCCTATCTAACTACCAACCCAGCCAATCGAGGTGAGGTTCATGCAACTCCTTGTTACGAAGGGCTGTGGTGGTTTGATTTGCACACATCTTTAAAAAAAAAAAAAAATCTTTTAATGACGTGTCAATTTGCTATCAATTATGAAAATATTTTTGCATTCTTCAACAAGGATCTCAATAAGTATTTTTGCATTTTTCAATAGGTATTTAAAATGTTCTAAAAAACTTTACATTTGATGGTACTTTGTAGTTTGTAGCACAACCCACTAATTTTATTAGGAGATGAGATTGGGATGACGTGGAACGTTAATTACAAAATCAGTTTCGTAGTTATTATTAATATGACCATTAAATTTAGTATACTATTAAACACCCCACGTGATGAATAATTAGGCTAAGGTTTCCGCCACATGAAGCTAATGCGACACACATGAAACATAGATTTGCAGTAAATGTGTATTCAAAATTAGATAAGATTTTGAAAGATTTTTTCTAAATCATAAAACGTGACAGAATGAAGTCATAGCCGATGAAGAGTTGGGGGGGTTCGACGACCATTCCACAGACTATCAAAAATCATAGTAAGGGTCGCCCTGCCCTCACCTCAACTAGGAAATGGTCTATCTAACTACCAACCCAACCAATCGAGGTGAGGATCATGCAACTCCTTGTGACGAAGGGCTATGGTGGTTTAATTAGCATCCATCTTGAAAAGAAAAAATAAATCTTTTAATGATGTGTTAATTTGCTATCGATTATGAAAATATTTTTGCATTCTTCAACAATGATCTCAATAAATATTTTTGCATTCTTCAATAAATATTTAAAATGTTCTAAATAACTTTACATTTAATGGTACCTTGTAATTTGTAGCACAACTCACTAATTCTATTAGGATATGAGATTGGGATAAATCTTTATGATCTATTTCGATTTTTTTTCTGCAATGAGATTAAGTAGTATTAAATTTAGAACACGTGAAAATCACAATCCACGTGAAAGTTAATTACAAAATCAGTTTTGTAGTTATTATTAATATAATCATTAAGTTTAATATACTATTAAGCACCACACGCTGTGGATAATTAAGGCTAAGGTTTCCGCCACGTGATGCTAAGGCGACGCCACATGAGACATAGATTTGCATTAAATGTATATTCAAAATGAGATAAGAGTTAGTAACATTTTTTCTAAATCATAAAACGTGACAAAAAGAGGTCATGGCCGATGAAGGGTCGAGGGTGTTCGACAACCATAATAAAGGTCGACCTGGCCTTGCCTCTACTGGGCAAGGGTCTATTTAACTACCAACCGAGCCAATCGAGGTGAGGATTATGCAGCTCCTTGTGACGAAGGGCTGTGGTGGTTTAATTTGCATCTATCTTGAAAAGAAAAAAATATATATTTTAATGATGTGTCAATTTGCTATTGATTATGAAAATATTTTTGTATTCTTTAACAATGATCTCAATAGATATTTTTGCATTCTTCAATAAGTATTTAAAATGTTCTAAATAACTTTACATTTAATGGTACCTTGCAGTTTGTAGTACGATCCACTAATTCCATTAGGAGATAAGATTGTGATGAATCTTTATGGTCTATCTCTGGTTTTTTTTTTTTTTCCGTAATGAGATTAAGTAGTATTAAATTTAGAACATGTGAAAAGCACAATTCACGTGAAGGTTAATTAGAAAATCAGTTTTGTAGTTATTATTAATATGACCATTAAATTTAGTATATCATTAAGAACCCCATGTGGTGGATAATTAAGCCTAAGGTTTCCGTAATGTGAAGCTAATGCGAGACACATAGGACATATATTTGCATTAAATGTGTATTCAAAATGAAGTAAGAGTTAGAAATATTTTTTCTAAATCATAAAACGTGACAGAATGAGGTCATGGCTGATGAAGGGTTGGGGGGATTCGACGACTGTTCCACGGGTTATCAAAAACCATAGTAAGGGTTGCCCTTCCCTCGCCTCTACTGGGCAAGGGTCTATTTGACTACCAATCCAGCCAATCAAGGTGAGGATCATGCAGCTCCTTATAACAAAGGGCTGTGGTAGTTCGATTTGCACCCATATTAAAAAGAAAAAAAGATCTTTTAATGATGTGTCGATTTGCTTTCGATTATGAAAATATTTTGTTTTCTTCAACAAGGATCTCATTCTTCCACTCCACTTTTGTTATTACATTTTGTTGAAGGTATAGCAGAATGGAAATGCGACATCATTTTCCTAAGTTTCTCTCGTAATTTTTTCTTTAGAAAAGTCAACTTGATAAGTTAATGCGTAAAAATATCTTTGAGCTGGTGTTTCTCCTAATTTTTTTTTCCATGGTAATGCGCCTTGTTTTTTTTTTTCTTCTTTTTTTAAAGAGAAAGGAGAGTCCAGAAAGTATTTTACAAAGGCAAAACGAATTTCATTGTGTACTTAGCTAAACCTAATTTCATGCCTTGTGACTAGGGACTTTAATGCTCCATCGAATGATTAATTAGGTCCACAGTAGCGACGGAACGAGAATGAATGTCTCGCACGTGTATACGAGTGTGGCACATTCTTGGCATGAAAATACACGAGATATTAGGTGAAATTTTGGGTTGTTTGAACAGGCTTCAATATTGTGTTAAAAGTCTTTTCACCGAAAACTTAGATTATAAAAAAAAGTGCCATATGTGGAACGTCGTGAGTCGTGACCACACATAAACACTACGAAAAATCCTATCTATATTCTAATGCTACTGCAATTTGACTCTCAGAAACTTAAATCACTACTTAATTTTCTTTAAATTAAGTATTTTAATTGTTCTAAAATACTTTGCATTTATGGCCCATTAATCCATATGGCTCGGCACGTGCGCGTATCATCTTGGGGATATGATTAACTTTGCATCCCACATTAGTCAAAGATCCTCTCCACCTTTCCTTCTCTTCTTTTTTTATCTCTCTATTTGGGAAAGCACTTTCTTTGACTTTTTAAACCCCTAAGAATTTAGAAAGTCCCATCTATATTATTACTTCACTTCATGTTGGAGACAACGAGGGAAATTGCCTTGAGCTTTGTCTAGTGTATGGTACAATACGTAAACTTTTGATTTATTTAATGTAATTATTAAATTTTTAATATATATTTAATTTAATCACTAAATTAAATGAAAATGGTTGATATTATTAGTAAAAGGATGATGCCAAATATTTTTATATAATTCAGGAATTATATTAAGCATATGACAAAAGTCTGATAATCACTTTCAGTAAATCAAAACAGTTTGATAATAATATTGCACATTTAATCAAAATTCATGACCCATTTGTCTCATTATCCTATTTATATTCTAATGCTGTTGCAAATTGACTCTCACAAGCTTAAATCACTAAAATATTCTAAAATACTTTGCAGTTGATGGTACCTTGTAGTTTGTAACACGACCCACTAATTCTATTAGAAGATGAGATTGGGATGAATCTTTATGGTCTATTATGATTTTTTTTTTCACAATGAGATTAAGTAGTATTTAATTTAGAACACGTGAAAACTAAAAAGCACGTGAACTTTAATTACAAAATCCACGTGAACGTTAATTACAAAATCAGTTTTGTAGTTATTATTAATATGACCATTAAATTTAGTATACCATTAAGCACCCCACGTGGTGGATAATTAAGGCTAAGGTTTCCGCCACGTGAAGCTAAGGCGATGCCACATGGGACATAGATTTGCATTAAATGTGTATTCAAAATTAGATAAGAGTTAGAAAGATTTTTTCTAAATCATACAAGGTGACAGAATGAGGTCATTGCCGATGAAGGGTTAGGGGGCTTCGATGACCATTCCACAGGCTATTAGAAACCATAATAAGGGTTGACTTGGCCTTACCTCTACTGGACAAGGGTCTATCTGACTACCAACACAACCAATCGAGGTGAGGATCATGCAACTCCTGTGACGAAGGGCTGTGGTGGTTTGATTTGCACCCATTTTAAACAGAAAAAAAAAAAATCTTTTAATGTTGTGTCAATTTACTATCGATTATGAAAATATTTTTGCATTCTTCAACAAGAATCTCAATAAGTATTTTTGCATTATTCAATAATTATTTAAAATGTTCTAAATAACTTTACCTTTGATGGTACCTTGTAGTTTGTATCACAACTCACTAATTCTATTAGGAGATGAGATTGGGATGAATCTTTATGATTTATTCTGATTTTTTTTTCCGCAATGAGATTAAGTAGTATTAAACTTAAAACACGTGAAAGCATAATCCACGTGAACGTTAATTACAAAATCAGTTTTGTAGTTATTATTAATATAACCATTAAGTTTAGTATACCATTAAGCACCCCACATGGTGGATAATTAAGGATACGGTTTCCAACACGTGAAGCTAATGCGACGCACATGGGACATAGATTTGCATTAAATGTGTATTCAAAATTAGATAAGAGTTAGAAAGATTTTTTCTAAATCATATAAGGTGACATAATGAGGTCATTGCCAATGAAGGGTTGGGGGGGTTCGACGACCATTCCACAGGCTATTAGAAACCATAGTAAGGGCCGTCCTGCCCTCGCCTCTACTGGGCAATGGTCTATCTGACTACCAACCCAATCAATCGAGGTGAGGATCATGCAGCTCCTCGTAACGAAGGGCCGTGGTGGTTTGATTTGCACCCATCTTGAATGGAAAAAAAAATCTTTTAACGATGCGTCAATTTGCTATTGATTATGAAAATATTTTTGCATTCTTCAACAAGAATCTCAATAAATATTTTTACATTCTTCAATAAGTATTTAAAATGTTCTAAATAACTTTACATTTGATGGTACCTTGTAGTTTGTAGCACGATTCACTAATTCTATTAAGAGATGAGATTTGGATGAATCTTTATGGTCTATTCTGACTTCTTTTTCGCAATGAGATTAAGTAGTATTAAATTTAGAACATGTGAAAAGCACAATCCATGTGAACGTTAATTACAAAATCAATTTTGTAGTTATTATTAATATGACCATTAAGTTTAGTATACCATTAAGCACTCAACATAGTGGATAATTAAGGCTAAGGTTTCCACCACGTGAAACTAAGGCGATGCCACTTGGGGCATAGATTTGCATTAAATGTGTATTCAAAATGAGATAAGAGTTAGGAACTTTTTTTTTTTTGTGCTAGAGGAACCGACTTGCAGCTGACAACCGTGCCGTAAACCCCCAGGTGACACGTAAGCAGGAGGACCCATCACCCCTAGAGTCACACTTAATACACCTAGCACCTCCTCTGAGTTTTAAACCCTTCACCTTTGGGTTGAGGATCAGCAGGGCCTTATCCAGCGGAGCCATAGCGGCTGGTGGTTTAGGAACATTTTTTCTAAATCATAAAACGTAACAAAAAGAGGTTATGGCCGATGAAGGGTTGGAGGTGTTCGACGATCATTCCACAAGCTATCAAAAATCATAATAAGGGTCGACCTGCCCTTGCCTCTACTGAGCAAGGGTCTATCTGACTACCAACCCAGCCAATCGAGGTGAGGATCATGCAACTCCTTATGACGAAGGGCTATGGTGGTTTGATTTGCACACATCTTGAAAGGAAGAAAAAGATCTTTTAATAATGTTTCAATTTTCTATCGATTATGAAAATATTTTTGCACTCTTCAACAAGGATCTCAATAAGTATTTTTGCACTCTTCAACAAGGATCTCAATAAGTATTTTTGCATTCTTCAATAAGTATTTAAAATGTTCTAAATAACTTTACATTTAATGGTACCTTGTAGTTTGTAGCATGACCCACTAATTTTATTAGGAGATGAGATTCGGATGACTCTTTATGGTCTATTCAGATTTTTTTTTTTTTTCCGTAATGAGATTAAGTAGTATTAAATTTAGAACACGTGAAAAGCACAATCCACGTGAACATTAATTACAAAATGAGTTTTGTAGTTATTATTAATATGACCATTAAGTTTAGCATACTATTAAGCACCCCACGTGGTGGATAATTAAAGACTAAGATTTCCGCCATGTGAAGCTAATGCGATGCACATGGGACATAGATTTGCATTAAATGTGTATTCAAAATTAGATAAGAGTTAAAAATATTTTTTCTAAATCATAAAACGTGACAAAATGAGGTCATGGCCGATGAAGTGTTGGGGGGTTTCGACGACCATTCCATAGGTCATCAAAAACCATAGTAAGGATCGCCTTGCCCTCGCCTCTATTGGGCAAGGGTCTATCTGACTACCAACCCAGTCAATCGACGTGAGGATCATGCAGCTCCTTGTGACGAAGGGTTGTGGTGGTTTGATTTGCACCCGTCTTAAAAGAAAAAAAAAATCTTTTAATGATGTGTCAGTTTGCTATCGATTATGAAAATATTTTTGCATTCTTTAACAAGGATTTCAATAAGTATTTTTACATTTTTCAATAAGTATTTAAAATGTTCTTAATAACTTTACATTTGGTGGTACCTTATAATTTGTAACACGACCCACTAAGGAGATGAGATGGGGATGAATCTTTATGGTTTATTCTGATTTTTTTTCCGCAATGAGATTAAGTAGTATTAAATTTATAACACGTGAAAAGCACAATCCACATGAATGTTAATTACAAAATCAGTTTTTTAGTTATTATTAATATGACCATTAAGTTTAGTATACTATTAAGCACCCCACGTGGTGGATAATTAAGGCTAAGGTTTCCGACACGTGAAGCTAAGGCGACACCACATGAGACATAGATTTGCATTAAATGTGTATTCGAAATGAGATAAGAGTTAGGAAGATTTTTTTCTAATCATAAAAGGTGACATAATGAGATAATGGCCTATGAAGGGTTGGGGGGTTCAAAGACCATTCCACAAGCTATCAGAAACCATAGTAAGGGTCGCCCTGCCCTTACCTCTATTGGGCAAGGGTCTATCTGACTACCAACCCAGCCAATCGAGGCGAGGATCATGCAGCTCCTTATAACAAAGGGCTGTGGTGGTTCGATTTGCCCCCATATTAAAAAGAAAAAAATATTTTAATGATGTGTCAATTTGCTATCGATTATGAAAATGTTTTGTTTTCTTCAACAAGGATCTCATTCTTCCACTCCACTTTTGTCTTTACTTTTTGTTGAAGGTATAGCAGAATGGAAATGCGACATTATTTTCCTAAGTTTCTCTCATAACTTTTCTTTAGACAAGTCGACTTGATAAGTTAATGCGTAAAAATATCTTTGAGCTGGCGTTTCTCCTAATTTTTTTTCCATGGTAATGCGCCTTGTTTTTTTCTTTTTCTTTTTTTTAAAGAGAAAGGAGAGTCTAGAAAGTATTTTACAAAGGCAAAACGAATTTCATTGTGTACTTAGCTAAACCTAATTCCATGCCTTGTGACTAGGGACTTTAATGCTCCATCTAATGATTAATTAGGTCCACAATAGTGACGGAACGAGAATGAATGTCTCGCACGTGTATATGAGTGGCGCATTCTTGGCATGAAAATACACGAGATATTAGGTGAAAATTTGGGTTGTTTGAACAGGCTTCAATATTGTGTTAAAAGTCTTTTCACCGAAAGCTTAAATTATTATTTTTTTTTAAAGTGCCATATGTGGAACGTTGTGAATCGTGACCACACATAGACACTACGAAAAATCCTATCTATATTCTAATGCTACTGCAATTTGACTCTCACAAACTTAAATCACTACTTAATTTTCTTAAAATTAAGTATTTTAATTGTTCTAAAATACTTTGCATTTGTTGGTACCTTGTAGTTTGTAGCATGACCCACTAATTCTATTATGAGATGAAGTCAGAGATTGAGATGAATCTTTAGGTCTATTGTGATTTTTTTTCTTTTTTCACAATGAGATTAAGTAGTATTAAATTTAGAACACGTGAAAAGCACGTAAACGTTAATTACAAAATCCACGTGAATGTTAATTACAAAATCAGTTTGTAGTTATTATTAATATTACCATTAAGTTTAGTATACTATTTATTAAGCACCCCACATGGTGGATAATTAAGGCTAAGGTTTCCGCCACATGAAGCTAACACGGCGCCATATGGGACATAGATTTACATTAATGTGTATTCAAAATGAGATAAGAATTGAAAGATTTTTTTTTCTAAATCATAAAACATGACGGAAAGACGTCATGACCGGTGAAGGTTAGAGGGGTCCGATGGCCACGCCGCAAACTATCACAAACCATGGTAATGGTCGACTTGTTCTCGCCTCTATTGGGCAAGCGTCTATCGGACTACCAACCCAGCCAATCGAGGCAAGGATCATGCGGCTCCTTGTTGTGGCTCGGCAAAGGATATGGTGGTTTGTTTTGCACCCATCTCAAAAAGGGAAAAAAAAAATTAATGATGTGTCAATTTGTTGTCAATTAGGAAAATATTTTGCGTTCTTCAACAAGGGTCTCATTCTTTCGACTCCACTTTTGTCATTACATTTTGTTGAAGGTAAAGCAGAATGGACATGCGACATCATTTTCCTAAGTCTCTCTCATAATTTTTCTTTGGACAAGTCAACTTGATAAGTCAATGCGTAAAAATATATTTGAGTTGGCGTTTCTCCTAATTTTTTTTTTTCATGGTAATTCGCCTTGTTTTTCTTTTTTTTTTTTTTTTCTTTTTCTTAGAGAAAGGAGAGTCTAGAAAGTATTTTACAAAGGCAAAACAAATTTCATTGTGTACCTAGCTAAACCTAATTTCATGCCATGTGATTGGGGACTTTAATGTTCCATCTAATGATTAATTAGGTCCACAGTAGCAACGGAACGAGAATGAATGTCTCGCACATGTATACGAGTGCAGTGCATGCTTGGCATGAAAATACATGAGATAATAGGTGAAAAATTGGGTTGTTTGAATAGGCTTCAATAATGTGTTAAAGTCTTTTCACCGAAAACTTCAATTATAAAAATAGTGCCATATGTGGAACGTCGTGACCACACACCTAGCTATTAGGACTAACACTATGAAAAATCCTGAACTAATACACATATGACAAATTTATCTAAACTAATTTTTTTTATCACCAAAATCTCAAACCAGTATACTTCTAAAACCCCAAATTAGTATACTCGTGATATTTATCCTCAGTTAATATGAAATTGTTAAGTTTGATAACACATGACAATAACTCAATTGGTTTGGAGGTATATCGATTTATGATTTTTTGTGACTTAAAAATTAATTTAAGGTAAATTTATCACAGATGTATCAATTTGGAATTTTTAGTTACCCAAAAATTAGTTTATCACATGTGTAACTATTTGAGATTTTTTGTGGTATTAACCTTAATTATTATGCTATTAAGTGAACTTTGTTGGAGAAATCTTCGTGAAGTGTTTTGAAGTTGACAAAACATTTCCATCAGTCTAATTTGAAGATTTGCAGACTCTACTATTTAAAATCTGAAAACCTCCGGACTACCAGACTCAAGACTCAAAGTCTGTTCTCATTGACAATTTCTAATCCGTTGAAGAAAGGCTATCCAGAACTGGATGTTTCATTAAGGATGTGACCTTATCGACTAGAGAATATCTCTTAGCTGGATATGACATAACGGAATCCTTTATTTGATCATGATTGATTCGGAGATTAAGGATCCGATGATTGGCGAAGTATACTTGGAAGGTTCTACTTATGGAAACCGAGATCCTGATTGTATGGACGAGCAGGATTGATGGGCTATCGACATGTTCCTTTAATAGCTCGAATGATCTTCCTAATTGATTCCGTCCAACAGGTAGATTGGAGGAATTCCTTTGGTATGTGCCAACGGGTATGATGACATGAAGGAGTATATAAGGAAAACGTTCCAGTTGTTCGAGTGGGTGCACGATAAAAGAATCCCAAAGTCTGAAACTCCTTGTTCTTAGTCAATTCATTTGAGCGAAATCTTGTACGCAAAAGAGAGTCTATATTTGTGAGAAACCTTGAGGAAGTGTAGTAGATTATCTACACTGTGGAATCAAGGGAAAGCTTTGCTGTAACATCTCTTTTGTTCATAGTGAAATCCAGTCGGTAGGCTGTCAGTGCCGAAGAGTGGACGTAGGCTTGGAATAAGCCGAACCACTATAAACTTTGTGTTCAATTTTCTCTTCCCTACTCTCTACTTTACTTTGATCATAATTCGTTTTGTTAACCGGAGGAGAACTTCCATTTTATTGTCTGTGTAGTATTGCTTTCTTATCTCAAGAAATTATTTTTACACCTATTCATCCCCTCTAGGTGCTTATACTAGCTATCTCAATTGGTATCAGAGCCTGTGTACTTACTTTGTTTGAAGTGTTTTACTTCAGAGTTAAAGATCTATGGCTAGTTGTTGGCTCCAAGGCTGGTAGAAGGGCAAAGCAATACCAGACCGCCTTACTTTGATGGAAAAGATTACAACATATGAAAAAACAAGATGAAGGCATTCCTAAGATCAAAGGATCCTCTGGAATGGGACATTGTAAAAAAAAGGAATCATTCCTAAAGCTGCACCTGTCTCAGAGAGAGGAAAAGATACTGTTAAGTCTAGTGAAATGACTTAGGAAGAGATAATCAAGAGACAAGCTCTTGATGCAAAAGCAATTTATTCTTTATATTGTGCTTTGTCACCTATCAATATAACAGAATATCTTCTTGTGTTACAACGAAAAAAGTCTGGGATAGATTACATATTACCTATGAAGGAACCAATCAAGTGAAAGAGACTAGAATCAACATTCTCATCGATCAATACGAAGCTTTCAAAATGAAATCAAGAGAATCTATAACTGACATGTTTAGTCGTTTTACAGAAATCGTAAATGGTCTTGAAAATCAAGGTCAACCGATTTCTGATCCCATGAAGGTAAACAAGCTTCTGCGTGGACTCTCCAAGGATTGGAATCACATAAAGACCTCAATAAGAGAGACACAAAGAATCATGACACTATCTGTTGATGAGTTGGTTGGGACTCTTCAATCTTATGAAGTGAAACGAATCAATGAAGACGAAGATCCTAAAGGTAAGAAATCCATTGCATTAAAATCCAATGATGATTCTGATATTACAGATTCTGAAGATGATATGGATGATGAGGAGCTTGCTCTCATGATAAGAAGATTTAGAAAGCTGAACAGAAAATGAAGAAGATTCAATCCAAAGAAACAAAGTTTTCAAAAGCAACAAACTAAGTCTGTTGAAAATGATGAACCAAATAGAGATGTAGTCTGCTTTAAATGTAAGAAAAAGGGACACATCAAACCCAACTGTCCTCTTTTGAGAAAGAAGAAAGGAAAAGCTGAAAAGTATTGAAAGGCTCTTAAAGCAGAAACCTGAAGTGATACAAAGTATGAAGAAAGTGATGATGATTATGCCAATATATGTCGATGACACAATCGGATTCGATTCAAACTCCGAGACAGACTCGATTCAGACAATGAATTTGAGGTGAGTAACTTCAAAATCCCTATTAAAGTTTCTAAATACATTGACGAGTTGTGTTTTAGTCTTAAGACTTCTCTTAAAAGGAATTACGAACTCAAAAGAGAAAATTCTACTCTAAAATAACAGGAAAATGTTTTGAAAGAAAATGTGAAATGTTTAGACATAAATGTTTATTTTCTTAGAGAAAGTGAAGGTAATCTTTCAAAAGAAAATGCATTCTTGAAAAATGAGATCTCAAATATTTCTAAAAGATTTTCTATAGGATCTGAGAAACTAGAAAAAATTCTTTCTGTTCAAAGACCTTATTTCAATAAATCTGGTTTGAGAATGACTGTGGAAACCATTCCTTTAATTGATTTCCCTAAAGTTAAGGAAAGAATTAAGCAAAGACCCACAAGAGATGCTTACAAAAATTATTTCAAAAAGATCTTTGTAAAACCAGTAGGTCGAAATACTTTTAGATGTTCAAAGTGCAATAGTGCAGATCATTTTGAAAAAGAATGTCCTATGGTTTGGAAACCCGTTAAGAAAGTATGGGCAAAAACCGCATATCATACTAACAGTAATGGACCCAAGAAAATATGAATACCAAAGAAAGTTTGAGTTTTTTTTTTAAATGTAGGTCACTATCAAGAAAAAGGTAAAATTGTATCTGGATAGTGGATGTTCAAGACATATGATAGGAGATTCAAATTGCTTCATAAAGCTTGTTCAAGTAAATGGTGGAAAAGTCTTATTAGGTGGAAATAGCAAAGGAAGAATTGTGGGATTTGGAACTGTAAAGATTGGAAACCTCACAATAAGCAATGTTTCTTTAGTTGAAAGACTAAACTATAATCTGCTCAGTATCAGTCAGCTGTGTGATACCGGTTTCAAAATCAACTTTCAAGAGGGAATATATTCAGGAACCAGTAAAGATTCTACTCAGTCATTCATAGGTCGAAGACATGGAAAATCTACCTCTTGGATGTGAAACCAGATGAATCGCAATGCCTAATCTCAATTCAAGACGAAGCGAACTTATGGCACAGAAAGCTTGGGCACATCAATATGAAGCAGATAGCCAAAATTTCAGAAAAGAAGCTTGTTCGTGGTTTACGCAATCTATCATACCAAAAGTCTGATCTATGTACACCATGCATATTGGGAAAACAAGTAAGAAATTCTTTTAAACCAATAAATCAAGTTTTCACTAATCGTGTACTGCAGCTTCTGCATATGGATCTCTTTGGACCAACCAAAACTCAAATTATTGGAGGTAAGAAATATTGCCTAGTAATTCTGGATGACTACTCATGATTTACTTGGGTATATTTCCTAGCAAATAAATCTAAAACTTTCTCTTACTTTAAAAATTTTGCTAAAAAGGTTCAAAACGAAAAATGGTATGTTATCTCAAGTATAATAACAGACCATTGAGGTGAATTTGAAAATCAAGATTTCACAAAATTTTGTGATGAATCTGGTTTTCAACATATGTTCTCCTCTCCATATACTCCAGAGCAAAATGGAGTTGTGGAAAGAAAGAATAGGTCGCTCCAAGAAATGGCTATAACTCTTTTAATTGAAAGTAACATCTCTTCACGTTTTTGGGCTGAAACAGTTTCTACAGCATGTTATATCATTAATAGAGTTTTTCTAATGCCTATTCTGAAAAAAAAAAAAAACCCTATGAGTTATTCAAAGAAAAAAAGTCTATTGTTTTATATTTTCATGTGTTTGAATGCAAATGCTTTATATTGAAAAATGCAAATGATCGAGTTGGCAAGTTTGAAGAAAAGTCAGATGAAAGCATCTTCCTTGGATATTCAACCTCAAGCAAAGCCTACAGAGTCTACAACAAAAAGACTCAATCTGTGGAGGAATCAATGAATGTCAAATTCCAAGATTCTATGCAAAATGAATCTATTCAAACTCATCTTGAAGAACCTAAACCTGCTCCAGACTCAACAAAGTCTAAACCTCAGGAATCAGCTCAAACGTTGAAAGACCAACAACAAATGATTGTTGAAGATTCAAATGAAGGAAGTGATTATCAACCTGACAATTTAACCAGCAACTGGAAGTATAAGTCCAGTCATCCCAAAGATCTTATTATTGGCGACATTAATGAAGGAATTCGCACAAGATCCAAAAGGCGTGAAGAGTCTAGTGCTATGGCTCTTATTTCTGAAATATAACCCAAGAGCATAGAAGAAGCTTTATCTGATGAAAGCTGGATTGAAGCTATGCAAGAAGAACTAAGGCAATTCAGCATTAATGATGTCTGGGAGTTACTCATAAACCGAAAGGTAAATCTATTATTGGTGCTAAATGGGTTTTTAGGAACAAGATGGACGAGAAATGAAAGATCATAAGAAACAAAGCAAGACTCGTGGGCAAGGGATATACGTAAGAAGAAGGGATAGACTATGACGAGACATACGCACTGATATAGCTAGTACGAGTACCTAGAGGGGGGTGAATAGGTATATAAAAGATTTTTCTTGATAATTTCTTGATAATTGCGCAATACTTAGACAGTTGAAGGATTTGCGATAAGTAATAATCAACGTAAGACTAAGTAAAGGAAAGAGAGAATTGAACACGCGGTTTATAGTGGTTCGACTTGATCCAAGCCTACGTCCACTCTTCTGCACTGACAGCCAATTGGCTGGATTCCACTATGAACAAAGAGATGTTACAGTGTTGATCTTCCTTGATTTCTAGGTGTAGATCATCTACCACACTCGCTCAAGGTATCACCAAGTATAGACACTCTCTGTGTATACAATTTCGCTCAGACTGAATCGACTAATAATCAAGGTGCTTCAGACTCTGGAATTTTTCTATCGATCACGTACTCAAACAACTAGAACGTCTTCCTTTTTATACTCCTTTATGCCATCATACCCGTTGGCACTTTCCAAAGGAATTCCTCCAATCTACCCGTTGGACGGAATCAATCAAGAAGATCATTCGAGCTATTAAAGGAACCTGACGATAGCCCATCAATTATGTTCGCCCATACAATCGGGATCTTGGTTTCCAAGAATAGAACATTCCAAGAATACTTCGTTGACCATCGGATCTTCAATTGATCTAGATACGAACAAAAGAATCCGTTATGTTTATCCAACCAAAAGATCTTCTCCAGACGATAGGATTAAACCCTCAACCATATACTTCGGCTCTGGATTTCCTTCGTCACACGGATCGAAAAGACTCAATGAGAATTGTCTTGAGTCTTGAGTCTTAAGTCTTGAATCTTGAGTCTCGGTAATCAGAAAGTCTTCAGACTTTAAATTAGACGATCTGCAGATATCCAGACTAGACTGAAAGAAACGTTTTGTCAGCTTCAAAATATTCTGGAAAGATTTCTCCAACACGCACCAGTAGCAATGTTAGAAGCAATTCGATTATTACTTGCTTTTGCTTGTTATAAGAATTTCGGGTTATTCCAAATGGACGCCAAAAGTGCTTTCCTAAATGAATTTATCCATGAGGAAGTCTATGTGAAACAACCACCTGGGTTTGAAAACCCATGGAAACCTGGCTCAGTATTCAAACTCAAAAAGGCTTTATATGGTCTAAAACAAGCATCTCGAACTTGGTATAACAGGTTGAGTAAGTTTTTAATTTAAAACGGCTTTGTAAAAGGTAAAGTAGACACTACTCTATTTATCAAAAAAGAAAGCAAAAGTTTTGTGCTTGTTCAAATATATATCGATGATATTATTTTTCCCCTAATGAAAGTCTGTGCAAGAAATTCTCTAAGTCTATGCATGATGAATTTGAAATGAGCATGATGGGTGAACTAACCTTCTTTCTTAGACTTCAAGTGAAACAATTGAAGAAAGGGATTTTTATTCATAAAAAAAAATATGCTAATGATCTTATCAAAAAATTTGGACTGGAAAATTGCAAAAAAAATTGACATACCAATGTCAAGTTCTTTGAAGATAGACAAAGATGAAGGAGGAAAGAAAGTTGACCAGAAGTTATACAAGAGTATCATTGATTCACTTCTTTATCTTACTGCTTCTAGACCTGACATTTTGTTTAGTGTTTACATTTGTGCTAGATTTCAAGCAGACCCTAAAGAATCTCATCTAAGTGCTGCAAATCGTATTATCAAATATATTGCTTCAACTTCAAGTCTTGGTATTTGGTATCCTAAAAATGGAGACTTTATTCTTCTTGGATACTCAGACGCAGATCTGACCGGTTGCAGAGTTGATAGAAAGAGCATCTCGGGTACCTGTCAACTACTTGGAAGCAGGACAGTGTCTTGGTTTTCAAGAAAGCAAAATACAGTAGCCCTTTCTACAGCAGAAGTAGAGTATGTAGCTCTTAGAAGTTGTTGTTCACAAATTTTATGGATAAAACAATAGCTAAGAGACTTTGGAATTGAAGATTCATGCACGGAGATTAAATGTGACAACACCAGCGCAATCAATCTCACCAAAAATCCAATTCTTCACTCAATAGCAAAGCATATAGAGATTCGACATCATTTCATTAGAGATCATGTTCAAAATGGAGAAATTTCAATTAAGTTTGTTGACTCAAAGAACCAACTGGCGGATATATTCACAAAGCTTTTGGAGAAAAATCAATTTGAAGCTATTCGTTCCGAGACTCAAAATCTTAAAGTCTCGAGGAAATTCAGACTCAGGACTAAAAGTCTAAAGACACCCAGTCTCAGACGATCAAGTTTTTTTTCTTTCCTAAGTTATTTTATATCTCGAATCTCATTTTGAAAAGGTACAATCATCAACCATATTTGATTATTGATATCTTTAATTGACGTGATTATTGCAACGTTTCCTTTTCGAAAAAGGAGTTATTTTTTAAATGACTATTATCTAATTTCTCGAAAAAGGTAGTTATTTTTTAAAAGACATCTTTTTACTTTCCTTTATGACGTTCCATATGCCTCTCTTCAACTGTTTATACACTGTTGTTTCTTCTTCGCTTTACTCTCTAAAAACCCTAAGAAAGCACCGATCTTCCATTTCTGTTTTCTTCTCTTGTTTAATCTTCGAAAAAGTTGTCATCTTTCTTGGGAAAGTCAAGTTCGGAATCTTTCAAAGACTATGAAAGATGTCGTCTCAAAAGAAGTCTTTGAGGATTACAAGCAAAAGACCACAAATGCGTGAGGGGCCTACGCACTTCGATCTCACCGAGGAAGAAGAGTCTCCTAGTCAGCAGCAGAGCCCACAACATTCTCAGCAGCGTCATTCTCCTCCATCTAGTCCACAGGATGTTGCTCATCAAGAAAATGAAGAAATCATCGAAGGCGCAAATCCTGTAAGAATTCAAAAGCCCTCTTTTATTTACAAACTTTATCGTGCTTTGAAAAGAGGTGGAACTCTATTGAACTACATCAATGAGTTTCTTAAGGACAAAGGGTATGGAAATGAGTACATCTTTTTACGAAATATAGAGCGTTTGGGAATTGCCCCTACGAGGTTGGCAGAAGAAACACTTGCTAATATCCCAAGTGATCCGCGTGTTGGAGGGCTGAATCAGCTAGATGGGAATGATGATGATAATGTGTACAGTCAGTTTCAACCGAGAATGGGTGTTGCGGCAAAAATTTGGGGAAAGAGGACCGACTTGTTTCGATTGGAGGAACAAAAGCTTTTATACTCTAAGTTGTTGAAGCGTGAGGTGATAAACCCTCAAAGTGTGGATTTTGATTTCCTCGATGCTGTGAATGTTAATTTGAGGGAAAAATTCAATCTTCTTCAGCTTGAACAGTTCTGTTCTGACTCTACAGAAGCCTATGCTGAACTCACTGCATATTTCTATTCGAATCTCAGTTTCTTGGATGCGAATAGATTCTCTTTTAGTCTCCGAGATCAAGACTATGTGATGAATGTAGATATGTTGGCTGATGTCATTAGGGTTGAGAGAGGGAGATATCAACCCATCAATGTCTCTATTGCTCGTGCTACGTTGGAACTTGTTAAGGATAGAAGAACAGAGGAAAATATTTCCTACTTGAGGATGAGCGCATTTAACATTCTGCTTCACAAGATTGTCATTAATTGCCTCAGACCAAAATCTACTTCAAAGACTGATATTTCAAATTCAGAGGCAAAGCTGATGTATGACATCATTACTAGGAAAAGGTTTTCACTTCCTTACACTGTTATGTTCCACATGTATAGAGCAGTGGTGAAGGACAAAGGTCAATTTCCTTATCCAGGTCTTGTAACAAAGTTATTCAAACATTTGAATATTCAGCCTCCACGAATTCTCTTTACTCGATCTTGTGATCATATGGTGGTAGGACTGAAAATGGTGACTAAAATGCGTCTGAAGGAACTTAGCAAGGAGTTCGAGAAATTCAAGGAGAAAACCCCTGTTAAAACTCATCAAATATCTTCGGCTGCAAAGAGAAAAGGGAAGGAGCCCATGGTTGCTCCATCCAAGAAAAGAAGAGCTCACATCGTTGAGGATGAAGATGATGAGGAAGACATCACTATTTCACAATGGCATTGAAGAACCTGAGTCATTCTGTTCCAGAGACAAACACATAACAGAGGACTGGAGAAAGAGAAGATGAAGAGAAAGAAGCAGGGGAGAAAGAAACAAAGGAGAGAGAAGCTGAAAAAGGAGATGCAGAAGAGAAAAGAAATCAAGAGGAAGGAGAGCATGAGGAACACTCTTCTCCACCTGAAGGCATGGAAACAGGGGGAGACCGTGAGAAAAGGGGAATGTCCTCATATCCTGCTACCAGTGTGGGAGTCAGTCGCTCTCCAGCAGATCTAGAGGACATTTATGCCTCTCAATTTCCTGAAGAAGGACATGATGTTTCATCACCCAATTTGCGTGACTATGCTGATTTACCATCGTCTGCCTTTACTCCATCTGATCGTGTAGAAGCCAGTACGCAGACCGATAATTCAGCAAATTTTCACAGAATTCTTGCTGTTCTCTTGGAAATGTGGGGTCAGATATATGCTCCGGGATGCAAAGTTCAGAATTTGCAGAATGTAGGTCAAGTTTCTTCAGTTTCATTGAATGATTAGATCCAAGCCCTTACTCTTCAGATTCAAGCAAATGCTAAGGGTGAAGATGTAGCTCAACTGAATGAAGAATTGAAAAAGCTGGAATGCATCGTCCAGTCAATGGAAGATTTCCAGCTTGTTCGTGTTCCCAAGCAATCTTGACTCTTTTCAATTTCTATCTCAACCTTTTTTATGATGACAAAAAGGGGGAGAGATGCGAGATTTGAAAACTTTGAACCTTAAACTTTTTTTGAACTTTTCGATTGTTTTAATGTTTGACTTGACTTTTGTGTCTTGATGTGGACTGAATTTGGGATTTGGATTTGACTGCTTATATTAAGTACTATTGATATCTTATGGATGGCTTTACTCACATGCAAGACTAACCTATTTTCTGTGGTTGCAGATTCTAGTGTTATCATTCATTAAGCCATTTATCTTTATAAGATATCCATATTTGTTTAAGTAATATTTTGCAGGTCAAAGTTATCCAAATCTGCAGGAAAGTTTTGTCACCATCAAAAAGAGGGAGATTGTTGGAGAAATCTTGGTGAAGTGTTTTGAATCTGACAAAACGTTTCCATTAGTCTAGTCTGAAGATTTGCAGACTCTACTATTTAAAGTCTGAAGACCTCCGGACTGCTAGACTCAAGACTCAAAATCTATTCTCATTGACAGTTTCTAATCCGTTGAAGAAAAGCTATCCAGAACTGGATGTTTCATTAAGGATGTGACCTTATCGACTAGAGAAGATCTCTTGGCTGAATATGACATAACGGAATCCTTTATTTGATCATGATTGATTTGGAGATTAAGGATCCGATGATTAGCGAAATATACTTGGAAGGTTCTACTTATGGAAACCGAGATCCTGATTGTATGGGCGAGCAGGATTGATGGGCTATCGACATGTTTCTTTAATAGCTCGAATGATCTTCTTAATTGATTCTGTCCAACGGGTAGATTGGAGGAATTCCTTTGGTATGTGCCAACGGGTATGATGGCATGAAGGAGTATATAAGGAAAACGTTCCAGTTGTTCGAGTGGGTGCGCGATAGAAGAATTCCAAAGTCTGAAGCTCCTTATTCTTAATCAATTCATTTGAGCGAAATCTTGTACGCAAAAGAGAGTCTGTATTTGTGAAAAACCTTGAGGAAATATAGTAGAATATCTACACTGTGAAATCAAGGAAAAGCTTTGCTGTAACATCTCTTTTTGTTCATAGTGAAATTCAGCCGGTAGGCTATCATTACGGAAGAGTAGACGTGGACGTAAGCTTGGAATAAGCCGAACCACTATAAACCTTATGTTCAATTTTCTCTTCCCTACTCTCTGCTTTACTTTGATCATAATTCGTTTTGTTAACCGGATGAGAACTTCCATTTTATTGTCTGTGTAGTATTGCTTTCTTATTTCAAGAAATTATTTTTACACCTATTCACCCCCTCTAGGTGCTTATACTAGCTATCTCAAACTTTTTATGACTATCATGGATCTAATGCGATGATCAAAATTTGTTAGAGTGCTAAAATGAGAAGAAGGGTTATATTAGGAGATGCTCCTACGTAACTTCCTAAGGAAAAAGCCTATAAAAAATCTCAAACTATATTTATTGGTCAATTTACCTTGAACCTTTTTGGTAACATAAAAAAACCCAAAATTGTGTCCATCATAACACATTTACCTTAAATTTGTTATTGTGATATAAAAAACTCTAAGCTTGTAACCATGTAACATATTTATCCTCCGTCAAAATCCTATCATATGATTTTCCAATCAAAATGATACCATTTTTATTTTGGTTAAGTTACATCAACACAGTTTACTTTCAATGATACTCATTGACATATGGTAAATGTGTTATTCAAGTATAAGTTTGGAATTTTTGATGTCACAAAAAAAATTTAAAGTTAAATGATTGGCATAGTTTAAGATTTTTAATAGCTTTTCCCAACTTCTTGAAATAATAGAATTAGCAAACTCTACGTCTCTTTATATTGTAATAAATCAAACTCGAAAGGACCCTCAATATTTAACTTTCGTATGAAATTTTCACAAAATACCCATTATAAATAATGATTGGATTTTATTAAACAATAGATAAGATAGCAATTTAAAATGTGAACATAATTGTCATTTAAGTAACCTCCCAAATAAATTTCTTATATATTTTAATTTTTGAGTAACATTTATTATCCTACAATCGAACATATATGGGTGAAATCACATTTTTCTTTCCTCTGTCGCAATGTTTTTCCATAATTTGCACTCGCATAAGTATGTGCACACGTCACAACTAAACATCGAAAAAATAATAATCTAAAATGTGAACATAATCAACTTTTCAGAAACCTTCCACTAAATCTCTTCTATGTGGATTTCAAATTTAAATAACTTTTTATCCTACAATTAAATCTTTTCCTAGAATAGCTTGGATCGCATTTTATTACTTATCCTTCATTCTTTCCCTTTATCTCTATTGCAATTTTTACCATATTTTGCACGCACATAAGTACGTGCACATGTCACACTATAGTGTATTAGTAAACAACGGACAAAATAGTAATCTAAAATGTGAACATACTCACCTTTTAACTAACCTTCCAATAAATCTCTTCTATGTGGATTTAATATTTAAATTACTTTTTTTATCCTACAATTAATCTATTTCCTAAAATAAATTAAATCGCCTTATTTTTCTTATCCTGCCTTTTTTCCCTTTCTTCCAATGCAATTTTTCCCATATTTTGCACACGCATAAATATGTGCACATTCATATTATGATGTATAGAAACAACGGACAAAATAGTAATCTAATATGTGGACATAATTATTTTTTTAAGTAACCTTACAATTAATCTCTTCTATGTGGATTTTAAATTTAAATTAATTTCATATCGTACATTAAATCTATTCCTAAACTAACTTAAATCACACTTCTTTCTTATCTTGCATTTTTTTTTTTTTTGGCTGTTCCCCTGTTGCAATTTTTTCCAAATTTTGCAGATGCATAAGTACGTGCACATGTCTTATTACAGTGTATTATTAAACAACGGAAAAAAATAGTAATTTGAAATGTGATCATAAATACCTTTTACCTTCCAATAAATCTCTTATTTAAAATTGAAATAGCCTTCTTATCCCACAAGTAAATCTATTTCCTAAAATTACTGAAACACATTTTCTTTTTCTTTCCTCCAGTGCAATCATTTCCGTGTTTTGCACAAGCGGGTGAAAACATGTCATATATATTATAGTGAGTGTTTGGTGATAGAATATATTGCTTCATGAAAAGCTGATGGCAAAGCATGCCTGCCCTGGAGATGCTAGAGTGAGTAGGAAAAGACTTTGGTAACTAAAATAGGTTATTGTCAGATAATTTGCTTTAAAAACTTAGGTCGAGAGACTACTTTATATACTGAAAGAGTAATGCTTGATGTGTGCGTGTATATATATAAAAGTTAGTTTGTGAGGTAATTTTTTAGTAAATAAGTTGAGAATTCCTATCCAATACCCACTTGTAATCACTCAAATTATTAACGCATCAATTTGTTTAACTTATTTTGTATACCTAAAACTGGTCAATGCAATAATACAAATTAACTTCATGCTTAAAAAACATGGGAAAGAAAGGCTCCGTTTATTTTGCGAAAAATGAATGATTTAGAAATTTTTTCCTAAAAACGATCATTTGCAAAAAACGAATGAACGAAACATATTTTTATCGCCTAATGAATATGTGTAAGTATAAATTGTTATTGATAATGAAAATATTTTTTATTAATAAATTACTTCAAGTGATACTTAAAATTAATTTTAGAAAAATATTTTTTAAATTTATTTGTTGTAAAACAAACGTAATCCAAGTAAAGAAAAGACAGCTGGTGCATGGACTTTATTTCATTTGCCAGACTTATTACGTTCAATTAAAAAAATAAATTCACAACAAAAATGTGCAAAATCTCCTTTTGTGACGGCAGAAAGATTAATATACTTGATAATTTCATTCTCATGACAGCTCATGAGAAAGAAAAAAATCTTTTTAATAATCTAAAATTTGGACAAGTTGGCGTGAGATGATGTGACGGTGGTGGTGGTGGTGGTAGTGGGACATTTGACTGACGAAAATGAAATTTTAGAAAAAGACCAGATAATACTTTGAAAAATTGGGGGGCCTCCCCTAGCTTCAAGGACATTAGATGTGATGTTGTTGGGTTGTAATGGCGTCCAATGGTCCAATCTCAATCCATCCAAGGATGATTCCAAAACAATCCAACACCACTTGTTGTCCATCACAGTTGCTGTAATTGTCCTTTTCACGCTCATCTTATCCATTTTGGCGACACGTGAAGTTCGAACTAAAAACCATGTGAATTTCCTCTTTTCTCTTTTTATTTTTTTGCTAGAAAAAGAAAATGCGCCTTTCACCATAAAGGCTTGACAAGATTGGTGATTGATTGGTGTTTGTCTGCTTGCGTGCATCTTCATGATTCAGCTGGGGGATTGATTTTGGATTGCATGAGAGTAAAGGAAGATAGCACATCAAGAAATGGGAGGGTCGCTCCACAGAAGATAGTGGGAGAAGCTAAATGCTTTTCGTACTATAATGGAAAGCCAACAAAAATAATTTAAGAGTGTGAAATCGACCTCAATAGGATAAGATCATAGGATTCCGAAGTAACCCACTAGACCTAACTTTAAAAGTTGAATTCAGTCCTCGAGTTGGAAGCAAAATCAAAGACGTCGAGAAATCTGTAATAATCCACCTTCAGATAGATACATAATTCCCATCACCTAACGAAACATTCAATCGATCGGTACAGACCCGGCTTGCGCAGGACAAACTTGTAGATCATTGTTCAAGGAAAACACTGGATCTCTCGTGCTGATCGGGCACATGCGTGCGCCGATGAAACTCCTTCTCTGTTGTCCTTTCTTTTTGGGCATTAATAGCCGACATGATGACCATCTAACCCGCGGAATTGGGTAGGAAATTTAATGCAAGTTCTCGACCTTGGCCCCAACAAATCGAATAGGGAATTATTGAGTGCATGCTGGTTTTGCGAATGTGGTATTATTGAGTAGGGTCGGCTTGGTGGCTAACCGACGATGACCAAAATGGTGCTGTGGTTTCCCTCAGATGGATCTACATCTACATCTTAGAGCAACTTCCACGACTGTTTTTACCTCTTTGTGGACCCGCCATATGTTTAAATTTCTACAATTGACACAAATGTACTTTGGACATTAGTACCATATTATTATCAACTTATATAAGAATTACTAAAAAGGATTATTGATGAGAGACGTTAAAGGACAGGTTCGATAACCTAACCCAGCAACAACCATACTAATCAGAATATTAGCAACGTTATGAATGTTTTTTAGGTCTTGGGCCGAACCTTACTTTCCTATTTTGGGTTTACTCACTTTATATGACTCAATCATCCTCTAGATCCACATTGAACAGTTACATTTACTGACATCACTCCATTCAATCCATCAATTCTTCGAGTCGTTGCTGCGGAGATTGACGCAACTGATTGAATCTAGATCACCAAAAGATAATCGACAAGGGCGATCGCAGTTCAAGAAACAGTAGAATCTCACTTGAAAGGACATGAACGTCGCTAATTTCTAGAGGGTGATGAAATCTGGCCACCATGCCGCAAAATGTCTGGACATTCTTTCTAACTTAAACAAGCTCGAAGTAATAGCATAAGACCTGTCTGCAGGCGCAACAGGTGAGATCCAGGTGCACCGTGAAAGTGAGAAAAAATTGATTCTCCAGAGTCGAGCATCAGTTGGTGAAATGTATTTACGATGAATGAATCAACGGGATAGAATAATATGGGTTATGAGGTTAGCTAAATCGATAAGGATCGATGCATTGTTAGGTGTGACAGGATATAGTGATCTATAAGAACAAAGAAGTAAAAGCATATTTCTTTACTATCTCCTCTCACCTCCGCACAATCCTATTCCCCGCTCCAATAAATAATGCTTTACCTATGGCACCGGTATGCAGTCCAAATAGAACAGCCACAGTTCCTGCTACGGCAACCCACTTCCAATCGAGCCCATTATCTTGGCGTCTCTCGATTTCCATGCCGTGGTCTCTGTCCTCTTCACCAGAAACTGGTTCCATGGAATCAGAGTTTCCATCGAAAGAAATCTTTGTTGTGATTTTTGCCATCAATGCACTCCTCGACAAGGAAGCCTCGGTTTTCCGAGCGTTTTGGTATGCTCTCATGCCAGAGTGTAGTTTCTTCACTGTCCCCCACATCCCATGCCGGACTCCCAACTTAGCCACATCTTTGGGAATCCCCATATCCTCATAATGCACAAGAGTAACCTCGCATGCAGACAACTGCCCATCACCTTTACGAGATTCCACTGACAAATTATGAAAGCAAAAGCAAATTAGTAGACAGTATTTTTATCCTTTATCCACAAAATTTAGTGGGGTACAGGTACATGGTTCTCTAGTAGTGCATACCAGCCTTGATAACCCAACTAGAAAAGTAGAGCTCAACGCGCCTTGGCTTGTCACGTTTCGGCAGGCCTTGGTATGGCACTCCCTGTAGGATTTTGTCAAATATCAGTCACTGCCATGGCCAAATTAGGAAAGATAAGACATGCTATCCCACTCTTTTCACCAACCATTAGTTGATTGATTCATTGTTCATCCGCAGCAGGATACAAAAATAGGACTAGAGTCTTCATCATTCACTCACAAAGATCCAAGACTTACTGCCACTCGCAAAGCTATTCCAATGGTACCCAGACAAGCACCAGATGCTAAAGCTATATAACTTGCCCATGTGAGAAATCACAATCAAATAAAGTTTAGGCAACTACTCCAACAAGACAAAACTCCAGTGACAGAATCATTTCAGTGGGGGCCATACTGAAAGTCAGAAAACCTTTCAGAACAGAGATAACTTGGGTAAATTCAGCAAACCATGGGAAACGACAGAGGAAGGAATGTCATCACATATTGTGCAGATTGTTCCATGAAAATGTTTAATAACCAGTCCTTGACAGTTAAATTCCACAACATGAACGTATTTGATCCTACATACCTTTGTCACACAATAATACGTCTTGCCAGCCTCCCATATCCGCCGGCCAATGATGTACTCACGATCACTGCAGAAGAAAGGAAACTGAAAAGAAAGGTGCAATTTTGTCATTCTATTGTATGGTATCTGGTAGAAGAAAGTAGGGAAAAAAAAAGCCCAACTGTATGTGTATGTGTGCACTTGGCTTTCATTTACAAGCTTGAAAAACCTTTTTTATCCAGTGAAGAATCATTATCCCTGTATGAGGGCATTCCTCCAAGGTCTTGAAGTATGCAAGCATAGGATCCCATTTTGGCCGGAACTCATCATCCCAAAAGA
This sequence comes from Eucalyptus paniculata subsp. matutina, assembly GCA_017140255.1. Classification (NCBI taxonomy): domain Eukaryota; kingdom Viridiplantae; phylum Streptophyta; class Magnoliopsida; order Myrtales; family Myrtaceae; genus Eucalyptus; species Eucalyptus paniculata. Next base: position 34,098,656 of record CM029442.1, on the reverse strand, counting down.
AATCTCTAACCACTTCCGCAGTTGCATCCTCAAATACAGTTCTGCTACGATAAATAATAGGGCTGGTCTGATAGACAAAATGCAAAACAGATAACAGAACAAGGGTTACTGATATACAAAATGCTGAATCAGATATGGAAACAAGGGTTCTATCAATGTTAAGAGCATTGAAAAGAAAAGCATCTATTGCATGACCATATATCTAAAATGCATCTGCATTTCCCACTATACAGCGCCATCACTCTTGATAGCCATGCAGCATAAGTGCCAAAGCACAGTTTGTACATGGGAAAAAGCATCAGATTAAAATCCTAGTAGCTAGTATAACTCTAAATGTATACACATGACCAGTGGTTGATTCCAACCACATGCTATACATTCATAAGTGATCAGAAAAACATCATGTGTGAATGCCAGATGGCAAGAAACAAAATGCATAATATGTCAGGATTTCTTCAGAAAAAGAAAATCATGCCTTTTTTATTTTCAAATTAAGGAAAAGAATATTATGAAAAAGATTTATAAGTATCTACATGGTCAAAATTGCATTGCCCTAAACAAAAAAAGAAATAGAGATTGAAGCAAAAAGTACTTTGGGTTCATGCCGCCAAGCTTGGTATGCCATGTTAGGCGTCTTGCGCTCCATCATACTTTGCCACTCCATATCTCCTTCCCTCCCTTCCAGAAGATGTAACAGATGCTCCAAGTCATTTTCTGTCACGATATCTGACTGTCCTCCAGCAAGCCTAGTTTGAAGACTGTCGAAGAATAATGTCATTAGCTGACTCAATCAAGAAACTGATCAAATACCACCAAAAATGAATGGAGTGACCAATTTCTACAAGGAAAGCAATGAATTGAGGAGTATGTGGTTAACCATGGACCCTAGGAGAATGAGAAGACTGATTCATACCAACAAGACAAGAATTTCTGACTGATGAGCTAAGAGAATATAAATTTTCCTGTTCCTTCATTGGCATGTTTATGGCCAATACACACTTATTTCAAAGCTAGATCACTCCCTGAGGTTCATCAATGACCATTAGTTATAGTCCAGTGTCCATGCTGCTATAACTCACAAAGAACTAACATTACCACTCAAAGCTCATCAAGTGAACACCTTCATCATATTGAATCACATATTCCTATCAAGCTACTGAACAGAGAGACTCTTAAAAGCTTCAACATCATGAATCTCTAAGTAAATACATGCCATTTCCCTATCCAAACTATTGGTGGGCAACACCTACAAATCAACAACTCTTTGTATCCAAATTTTTCAAGTTTCCCAAAGATCAGAAAGGCATACCTTAAACTTTTCTAAGCAAAGATCTGTTGACTACTTCCTAATAGCAAAGAGCAACAACTACATCAAAGTTGAAACATATATATAGGAAGAAAACGTGGAAGAATGGAGCCTGTTCAATGCAATACCAGGATTGCCTCTCGAGAGCAATTTCTAGGTTTATGAGGTTTTTTGAGAATTTGAAAGCGAAAACCCCTTTTTTACTTGGTGTAACCACTTGAGCTGGACGAAAGGAAATTTTCACATCTGATTTTGAAGGGGGGAGAGATCCCATAGGATCCTATCCCAATTTTTCTTTTGCTAGGCCCAAAGCTTAAAAACCTACTCTTACGAGTAAAAGGCTTATTTAAATATGAAATCCAATATAGGAAATACAGCATAGGTTTATTGTTGGATGAACTGCAATGCTGTCATTGACCCTAAAAAAGAAACGGTAGGTATAGCAAGTCCATGAACAGCCAACCATCACACTGTAAAAACTGGATAGGTTTGATCTATGGTCATTGGGTCCTCCTAAAAAGATATATCTACTAAATTCATCGAGAAAACGATCCATATGCTTGGCCAATTGCTAGATTTTGGCTCAAGCCAACCAAAAGAAGCAAAATGCATCTTAACACTCAGATTATCCCCCAGTGATCAACTGTGAGAATTGAGATTGATCAGCCAATGTACCCCCTAGACATCCTAGCATATTTCTATGGAAGCTCCATATTCTCCTTGATTTTACCAGCTATAGCCTCTACTCACAATTGGAACAGTACCAAATTTGCAGCATTTCAAAGACACACCAGATCTATCACTGAAAAGTAAACAGATCCTATACTTGCCACAAATAACTATTGTCCCTAGCACACTACAAAAAACCAAGCATTCTCATTCTGCATCATGGTCCATAACATTTCATTTCTGCATGATCTCCACATACAACAGTCTTCTCACTTGCATGTGTCTGTTTTGGGGGAGAAAACAGAGGGAAAGGGCAGTGATGTCTGTCTAACTCTGCATCAAAAGAAGAAATGTCTAAAAACAAAGCCACAAGAGCTATATAACAATTTGACCTTCCAATGTGTTTCCCCAAGACGTCCAATTCCAAAGGAACAAAGTTCCACAGCATGTAGGATTCCCCAGACATGATTGCTTGTTAATAAAGAGGGAAGTGGTTTATGAGATTTTCCACTCTAAATTCCATAAAATCTTCATGTTCTTAGAAACAATCAACTTGTAGACCTACTTCATTAGCATTTCATCCATATAACACTATATCCAGAAAAAGAATTCAGGCCTATAAAACAAATGGTCAGAAAGAGAACTGGATCACATGGGTGCTAGTCAGTGCTTCAAAGCAATACTCGTTAAATAAATGAATCTAAATTTGAGAACTACCGCAAAGTCCCAATTCACGCACCTTCATCCCATTTTATAGTGCTTTCACTTCAAATTATCTTCGCATCTTATTCCTGTAATAAGATATATTATAAATGGAAGGTGCATTTACTCTTTATTTCGTTTCTTCTTCTTCTTCTTCTTCTTCTTCTTTTTAGGCCAAAGGGAGGCAGATTTATTCTTTCTCGGTATATTACAAATTCACATAAAGGTAAGGTAACGAATGCTATAAAAATTTTGTTTCTCAACCTATCAATAAGAGCAATAGATCAAATAATACGCAGCTACATGGATTATTGCACTTCACTAATTTTGGATGGATTGATGAATAGATGTTCGATGATTTCAGGATTGTTCATGACGATTTTTCGCATTACCAGATATCCCAAAGATGAACAGATTATGCTAAATAACACTGGCAAGGTTCATGGTACAATAATAAATATTGAAAATAATTCTATTATCATATATCAGCCACGCTAATATTAAGAAAGCAGACACAATATACCAATAAAGGAAATTGAGGGAAAATACTCGAAACCTTAGGGTAGGTAATATTCTAACCTAGACACAACGTTCACAAGAATTGAATTCATCAAAGTTGTGCAGTGACATGGATAACCATCAACTAAGATGCGTAAAATTCACGCTGTGTGAGTCCAATTCAGGATTCCCCTCAATATCGAAACAAAAAAAATGCGATAATTCACTAAAAGTTGGGCCACTTGCTCTTAGGATGTTACTTCATGCCGGCATTGTTTCCACCACTCCCATTAGCATTGACTACAGCATTGTCATGCAACATCCACACCTCATTTCCACCAATATCGCCTACCAAATTTCCCAGGGGCACCATTGCCCTATATCCACCATCGCCTCCTTCAAAAGGCCCATTATCAATTGCTTTGTTGTTTCCATTGTCGATGGCAGCAAAATTTCCTTGATACAAGCCCTTCTCCCATTCGACATTGCCACTGCCAGCATTTGCAATAGTGGGCACTACCAAAGGAGGAACAACAATACCATATCTGTTGCTAACAATAAGATCTCCATAAGTCAACGGCATTTCATGTCCATTGGTGATGACTGCAGCATTCCTGTGATTCACTCCTATCCCCCAACCACTATTACCACCACCATCATCATTATTGGTAAGAGGAAGCACCACCCCATGACCATTAGTCATGGCTCCAGGATTCTCTTTGTCTTGCCTCATGCCATAACCAGTGTTGTTATGGACTCCATACATACCTCCTGGAGGAAACACCTCACTATTTCCACCACTGCTACCTCCAGCGTCCCACTGGTTAAACAGCCTCACTCCATATCCAGTTGCGCCATCGCCGCCACAGCCTCCAGCATCTCCATTAGGGCATATTATTCCAGATCCATTGCTCATGTCTCCTGCATACCCTTGATATGGTGTTGCAGCATTATTGCTCGCACTACCTCCAACATGCCCATAAGTCACCAAATCACCTCTCCCCAGAATGACTCCACTAGGCCCTTGAGATGACACAATATTATTCCCCCTACTGCCTCCAGCATCTCCATTAACAGGACCTATCCTATTGGCCCAATTGCCACTTCCGACGCCATCATTCTCTTTTATAAAATTTAAGGCAATGGCTTCATTATATGTACTGGCACTACCTGTCAAACATGCCAAAGGATATAATTCGTCCTTTTTGCTACCACTGCCACTACCTGCGTTTCCAGTCTTCATCATATCTATGAACCATTGATCCAATGAAGAAGATGCATCACCTGTATTGTCTTCATTGGTGTTGCCAATGCCTCCTCCTTTAGCCTCTAGGATGATTTCCTCCTCAACGACTGGGCCATCGATTGCCGATGGAGCACTTCCAGATTGCGGTGCACCATCTGTTCGTTCGAGAAGTTCTATTCTTTTTTCAATTTCTTTATTCTTTTCATGTACATAGTAGAATAAACTGCACATCTCATCATTAGCAAATTCACTGGCGGTTTTACCATACAAACAAAGTTGTTGCATGAGGTAGGTGTTTTCTAACCCCTTGTTTTTCAACACAAGCTTGTTCTTCTGCCCGACTAACTTGTTGATCTGCTCCTTGAGGTAGCTTTCATGGTTCAGCATCTTTCGGCTTCTCACCAGTTCGGAGAAGCCTTGGTATTGCTCAAGGAGTTGCTCCACCTCTGGTCTAGATGGCCAAAAGACTGGCTCATTGCTGTCTGGAGAATAGACAATGGCACATGCGTTCACACCACACAAAGTGCTCAACTCGCTCACTTTTTTCATCAGCCCTTGCCTCCTTTTCTTGAGGCTAGCTTTCCTAGAAGTATCATTTTCTATGAAAGCAAGCTTAACCTTCCTTCTTGCCATGGTCAGTGGTTTGTTGAATTCTCTTTATTCTTGTGCTTTGAAATCCAAGGTGCACAAGTACAATTATAGAGTGGGGGGCGCAAAAGTTCCAAGTGAGATTCTCCAATTTCAAGCAACTTAATTAATTTCCCTTCTCATGGTAATTCAAATTCTTTCGATATTTGAGCATGAGATCTACATTTTTTGCACTTTAAAGGAAAGAATTTCATTGCTACGAAATGCCAGGATTTAAGGCCATATCTAGAGTATTGCAAAGCATTTTCCATTTGGGGGGTCAGTGGTAAAAGGAATAGTAAGGTATTAATGTTTGGAAGAGCTTTACTTAGTGCACTTATCTAGGGAGGGAGGACGACGACCTAAGATTCATCTACATGACAAGGAGTACAGATAGTTATGCTTTAATTGATGAATGATTAGGGACTAGATTTTTGAATAGATATGATCACCATTAAATATTTACACCTTATGTAAGTTGGTTTCCATTGACTAGTTTTTTTCCTTTTAACAGCGAAGGCAATGCTATCATCAAATTTAGCCTCCTCAAACCCTATTTTGACCAGAGATAAGAATTACAGCTAATATCGTATAAAAATTGACCACTATGTTAAAAAAGAAAGGGCACAATCAATAGCTCATTCATGACAGCATAAATTGATGCAATGCCATAATGAGCTTTAAAGAATTGCTATCCAATGATATGCATACACAATCAAATTAAAAGAAGAGTCCCACGCGCACTAAATTATTCTTATTGAAAAATATTTCAAAATACTTCTAGAAGTCTCTGCCATGAGCATTGCTTGGCTTTTATGCCCAAACCAATGTTATACCTTAGGTAAACCCTAATCAAAAGCAATATGGAAAATCCTCCATGCAGATTTATAACCAAATTCTAGTCTTTATCAAATGATGATAGCTTCTCCCCACTGTCAAATTAACTCATTCAATTAGTTTAAACCGTCTTAAAACAAATTGATTCTAGAAAAGAGCTTAAATTTATGCGGACAGAAAAGACAAATGAAAACATAGAGGCAAATCTCTTCCTGTTGTTTTGTTAAAGAAAATTATTTCTGTTGAACTTTTATGTATCAAACAAAATTATTTCAGTTTTCATGGTGTGTATTTTTACTCCTTATGTCCTAAGATGTTTTGTGGCCTTAAATATATTCTTTTCTAGTCATACAAATGATCATAACTAATTGTGCATTATAAGAATTCAATTTGTTTCATTAATATTGAACAATACAGCATTTCATGTGTGTGAAATAGAAACAAAAAAGAACGCACCATGTATAAACTTGATTTCCTGAATAACGCAAGGGGAGAAGATAGAAAAGATAGGTATAATCACCATGCATAATAATTCATGCTTCATAATTTGTCAACTACTGAATGAGAGATATCAATTTGGTGCATTTTTTTTTTTTTTTTCAATTATAAGCAACTCACAATGACCCACAATTAGAATTCACATATCTAGATGTACAAGCCAACAGAAAATTATAGCAACTTTTCAGCTTCAGACAAGTTAATGACCAGAAAGTCAGATAATCCATTCTTTTTTTCAGCACAAATGAGAAATGTCTTCATGCAAAAAATGTTAAGAAATAGAGATAATAGATGCAAGTTGTTAAACATAGATTTTGAAAGGGAAAGAAAAGGCATTCTAAGGAAACAATTACTCTTGGGATTCTTTCAAAAAGAAGTGGGCAATACACTCTTCAAATTTGGTACATTCAGAAAGCAAAATCTCATACTGTGAGCTTGTCGAAAATGATAGAAACAGTTTTTTGTTCTTAATTTGGTATATAGATGGCTCCTCCTCTTAAGTCTTTTTTCATAGGGGCGGTACACCTTGCTACCTTTTCTAATAGAATCTTGTTTGTCCTTCAAAAAAATAGATACATGTTGTGCTGATCAGGTTAAAAGTTATCCACAAATTTGCTCCTTTCTCTGCCAATTAACCAACTCAGTAAAGTCAAAGTAGACATATCAATAAATCTAAGTTATTGGGCTCCTGAGATACAGAGAAGTAAATTTAATCAACTACTAGATTCAGGTCTGGTCCTCTGGTCAGTTTCAAAGATTGAAAAGGGGGGAACTAACAATGAAACCAAAATTGATGTCACGCCTATTTCTCTGTATTCAAAACATGTGTTCAAAGAAACTTAGGGCAGAACTGATACATTACTAGCTCAAAATCTTCTAATGATCAGGAAAGAAAGTGCAATTCACAAAGGGCAATTTGACTCATATCAAATAACTCCAAAAGGATAATTAACATCTAACATAAACCTCATTTTGTTGAAGAAAAATTAGTCATGTAAAACTATTAAGAGTGGCAAGACTATAATTTACCAAAACAACAGGGTGTAAGGAATGAGACACAAAGAATGCATTCGGTCAACCCCAATTATGCCTTCAATCAAGTTGACTTTTGATACGCATTATCAATCCATACATGTGCAGACTTGTTTTGCTGATGTAATTATTCAAAATAATCAACCAAGGACAATGGACAAACACACACCTCCTCAGGTACCGCCTTAGTGATAAACAAAACAATCAAACATCCAAACTCTAGTCTCTACAAGCTGATAACTCAACTCCAAAAACTTTCTTTTTAGAGACTATTTGAGACGCAATTTCGGTGATATTTACTCATTCCTGGCATAAGAGGGTTCGCTTTCGAACAAGCACCGCTCTGATTCGGTTCTCCAGGAATAACAGATCCATCTCGACTCCCCCAAAACTAATATAGACCCCAATAAGAGACAAGTCGCAGCTCAACTAGAATGGCTATGGCCTTCTCGTCGCCATAACTAGTCCAAGCACTCAAATGCAGGCATGAAATCCAACTCTTCTACACAAACATACATCGGCCCAGCCGTAAAGCACCAAAATCAAGTCATCAACCAGCAAGGAAAAGCAAGCAAAAGATTGACCTCGAGTCCTCGACAGCCATTTAGAAATTAATACCGGCAGGGAAAAAAAAACACAAAATCAATGGAGGAATCGGATTTCGGAACTCACCTGACAGGGTCGCCGCTCCTCTCCACGGAGCCGGGCCCCACCGGCGAGGCCGCCTCCCCGGCGGACTTCCCCTTGTTCCTGAAGTTGAACCAGATGGCGCGGAGGGCCGAGAACGCGGAGAGGGCGGTGAACGCGAGCCAGAGCCGCCGGGCGCCGAAGCCAGGCGGGGCGGTCCAGAGGAACCGGAACTTGCTGCGGAGGCCGAGGTAGACGAGGCCGGTCCAGCGGGGGCGCCAGGACCAGCCTATGAGGAGGCCGATCATGACGGCGAGCCAAATCGGGACCGCGCACAGCAGGACGTCGACGAGCGTCTCGGTCACCGACGGCTTCCTAAGGAAATCGGCGAGATCAAAGAAGGAGGCGTCCTCCATGGTCCCGTCGCGGGCGGCGGGGCGGCGGCGATGCTGCCGGCGGCGATCGATGCCGTCTCCGACGTAGACGATCGGAGAGAAAGAGAGATAGAGAGAGAAAGAGATGGAAATCACGGAGATGGAGAGAGAATGGAAATGTCAAGGAGAGAGAGAGAGATTAGGGACGGTCGGGAATCGGGATGACGTGGAAGCGATCGGGACCGTCGGATCTCGGTCGCGAGCACGTTTAAGAAATGCGATCGGATGGTACGGGGCATGTGACGGTTTGACTGGATTAGTCTAGATAGAGAGATTCTTGTTCCATTGAGATATTCTCGTCAGGTGAGACAGGGAGAAAAGATCGGACGGTTTGGGCACATGGTAGTTCGGTAGGTAGAAAAACGTGGTCCCGCCTAGACTAATTGGTTTCTGGATTCGAGATCATGATCTCAAGCTAATTCTTGTGTGCCGGTTTCAAAGATTCAGAACCGAACCGGTTATATTTGAAACATTCCTAGAATCGAATTGAAATCGAATAGGATAGTTCCATTCCCGGTTCCTAAATCAAATAATTGATAAGGTATATTAATTTTATAACTTGTGATTAGTAATATCTTGTTAGTCAAGTGGTCTTGTGCATCTATTTTGGATGGAGTTCAGGGATTCCTTTTTCTTGGGTATACAACACCGTTGTTAATCTAATTCAATCGGGAATATAAAAACTAAGAATCAAAATAGTCAATAGAGAGAAATAAGTAATGGGAATTAAACGGGTTAAAGGCCAGTTTTAGGATTTCAAAAACGATAACCAAACCGATTCTTTCCAAAATTGGCTTGGAAATGACCAGTAAGATCAATCTGATCTAATTCTTAGATTGAACCAATTTGATTGGTTGCTTTTAGTCTCACTTGTCATCTTTAGTCATTTTTTTCCTTGAAGTGTAATACCCTTGAATGGGATGAAAATTTCCTACTTTGCACAATACTTCTCATCATATCCCAGACAATTTTCAGCTATTAATGGATGTAAATGAAGTTAGGCCATGTAACCAGTTTAGTTCTACCAAGAATTAGATTGAACCATCCATAGAAACAAGTCCGATTCCCAATTTCAATAGAATTGGTCTAATTCTCAGTTTTAAATTTTTGCAACCGATATTATATAGGTGGGTTTCAGGTTCTTTGGATGTTGACCATACTCATCCACCCAAAAAGCAATTAAAACCTATTTTATGAAGTTGGAAGGAGATGACTTATCATTTTTAAATGAGCTTCACTTCTATTACTTTATATTTCTATTTGTTCTATATCGACATTTTATTTTGAGCCATTTTATTGTTCTTACTATTTTGCCGCAATTATTATCTCTTGGCTTTTTTTTTTTAAACAAAGAAAGAAAAAGGACACCAACTTCCGAATAGACTCTACATTCAGACCGAACATATAGGATAAGTTCCAAGGTAAGTACTAGGTTCAAAAACTGAGAATCGATCTACTAAGAAAGATTTTAGGTTTCAATTATGGAATCTATTCACCTTGGAAGGAACATCGACAATTAAAATATGTTGAGACATCTATGAGATGATAACGTTGTAAGGAGTGGAAGATTCGCATTTGTCAAATGGACAGCACAGGTTGTCAGACCTAACTAATTATCAAAATCCTTTAGTGATGAAAAAAGGACGCGCGCTCATGTAGCCATCCTTGTCTGGCGCGAGTAGGACAGCGGTGGATGGGAACCATCTCTCCTGCTTTTCCCGATGTTTGGTCATTGATTGAGGGAAATTGGGCCGATTTGGAGATTTTTTACATGTACGATGAATAGTGCTAAGCATTGAAGTATGACTTAACACTTAAAAGAAGTGAGAGTCATCTTTCTTTTTAAAAGTCACTTCCACCTCTACCAATTCTACTTATAAAAACTTGCCATTAACAGCTAGACGACCTGAGTTGCTATCATGGAATAATTGGTATCGTAGACAGACGCAAGTTCCCTTAAATTGAACCAATATGTTATTGGATAAACGCGGATCTTTGTCGGCTCAACTAGGATTGTCACTGGTGATAGAGCAAGCCCCAAAATTGAGTCTCTCTTGGCTAGAGTTGACACCCCATTTGGCAAGCTTGACCCTAGCCAAAGATGGGTCGTTAAATGCCACATCAAATGGTCCAAACAGCTAATTGCTGGTGAAAATTCCTCATGAGGAGGAATCCAACACTAACGCTAGCAATAAAAGAGCATGTCTAGGATTTCGCAATCGTGGAGATGTCGTAACTTGCTTTAGATCTGAAATGATGCAAATACTGGAGGTACTTTGATGAGAACCATCCTGAAGATTTTCTTTGTCATCTGATAAGGATCTTTCGCGCCTCTCGTTGTGAATTATTGTATAGCTAAAATAAAGGTGCCTACCCCCAAGTCATCTCATGGGGGCTTTACAATATGCAAACTTCCTGTGATTGAAGGAAGGTTGAAGTGTGAAAGACATCGAAGACCGTGCTGCACGTGACTTTTGCTTCGAGTTTAAATGAGGCTGCTCCAGCATTACTCCAAGGTCAATGTTCTCATGCTAATCGCTGTTACGTAGATGTCAATAAACACTAAGCCATAGATTATCGCTTGATTCCACAAGAAAGGCGAGAAATGACAAATTTGCCTGTGTAGATCAAAGAGACTTATTATTTATGCTTATATCATATCTCTAAATATATGTTAAAGGCGACATATTAGTATCATATATTCACATGTTAAAAACTCTTAATTCAAAATCCTAAACTATTAAATGAAAAGGCTATATGTTTGCCAGTAGTGAAAAAGTAACTAAACAGAGATGATAATTGAAAACTCTCTTATTTTCTATATATTTCCGTGTCATCAAAACCCTTGAAATGCAAAAATTGTGGCATAATCCTCAACCTAGGAGCTGAGATCTAAAACGCTTTGTACATCATATAATCCCAAGATGTTCCCTCTTGAGAAGCTTGCTTTTTCAACTTGAACTTGCGCATACAGATTGTGTCCTTGGACCTGCAATTAACACAAAGCACAGTTGATTTTAAGATATATAAGTAAGATAACTCCATGCATATTTTTTCTTAGTATTTTTGTTTAGCGGTCGGTTAGGTCAAAATGAAGAAGCACGGATTACCTAAACCGGCGACCCGGAGCCCCTCATGAACCGTAGTCGCTTGCAAGATTCGACAAATATTCTGATATAGAGGAAAAACGAAAACGACTGCTCAACATAAAATATCCAGAATATGAGAAGCAAAAAAATAAATAAAGAGAAACCCAGAAAATGACTGGAAACTCACTTCCTAGACACATCTCCAGCCAGCATCCAGTCACACCAACTTTGCCTCATAAGCAGGCAAATATTTAACACCATTTGCTTGCAACAGTTTCCCAAGAACCCCATAAGAACTCATGTATATATACAGTTACTAAATTATATCAATTTAATTCTCGATTATTGCATTAAAATAACTTACAGATGGAGAAGCGAGAGAAGAGCTTCTCAAGAGCAGTCAAAAGCTGTCGGTAACTGTCGTAAGCCTCCTATTTATTAAGTACAATTAACAATCCTTACAATTTTTTGTCGTGTGCTTTATCTTCAAGAACCATATCACAATAATTTAAATATCAAGATTCAACATGTTCGTGTTGTATCAAACTCGTGCTCGCACATCATTGCTTTTCCCCATCACTTTGATACTTGAATCACGCCACTGTTGCGCTGAATTGCAATTTATGTGTAAATGGTGTTTTCTGCATGACTGGTATAAAGCTAAATGAGAATTAAAGCTAAACAGTTTTGTTCAAGACAGGTCTGGATCAAACATCTTACTTTGGCAGTGTGAGGTTCAGCTGTCGGGGAAACTTCGTCCTTCATCCATGCACCGACCATCGACGAACTTTTGGCTTTGCCATTACCGACACCTGATGCACTGAGATCGAGATTGAGATCATGGAAAATCCCCTTCCCGTTTCGTGCCCAACTTCCCCCGTGCCCAACTTCCCCCGAGTCTCCTCCAAGCTCATGCCCGGATTGGCCTCTACTTCCAGCGGCTTCTTCGCCTTCTCCGAGGACTACTCAAGAATGACATTCCACTATTGTTACCACCAAAAGCTTATGCAGAGACTCCATGTGTGCCGCTGCGTTCTCTACTTCCGAAGAGGAAGTACTCAAACTTCATCATTGAGTGGATTACTTGTTGAAACTTGTTCAGTGCACTCCTGATTGTAATAGAATGACAGACAGATAGACCGATGCATGAATACTCACTCTTAGTAGATATCACTTCCCCGTCAGCTTTCTTCTTCCTTTTGTTGGTTTAGGTAGTGGAGACACTTCGTTTTCTCATGCAATTTCTTGCGAAGCTTCGTGGGATCCATTTTCCCTTCCACCATCACCTTTGTGACAGCCTCCTCTCTTGTCTCACATCACCTAAGGAGGGAGGTCTTGGTTAGCTTATAAGGTTTAGGTCCTTCTAATCTGTGTAATGCGTTTTAAAGCCGTGAGGGAAAAGACTGAGGCTGGATGGCAGTTCATCCGTGCCAGGGCGGTTCGTTCGTGTCAGAGTGAGTGACCCAAAGCGGACAATATTACACAATCTTCTGTTAAGAGGTGCTAGGATGGCGGTTCATCCGTGCCAGGGCGCTTGACCCACAGCGGACAATATTCCACAGTCTTCTCTTAAGAGGTGGAGTGGACAATATTACACAGTCTAGGGCGCTTGACTCACAACGGACAATATTACACAGTCTTCTGTTAAGAGGACAATATTACACAGTTTTCTGTTAAGAGGTGGAGCGGACAATATTACACAATCTTCTGTTAAGAGGTGGAGAGTGTAACAACCTCTTCTCTTGTCTCACATCGCTTAGGAAGAGAGGTCTTGGTTAGCTTATAAGGCTTGGGTCCCTCTAATCTGTTTAATGCGTTTTAAAGCTGTGAGGGAAAAGATCGTAGCTGGGATGATGGTTCATCCGCGCTAGGGCGGGTGACTCAAAGTGGACAATATTACACAATGTGACCCGGGATGTTACGACCTTCATCGCCCCCACCCTCCCCTTTGCCTTCTCGATACCTTCACTCACAAAGAAAGAGAACCGATCCTCTCACAGTGAAAACTCTCCAGCGCAAGAGGATATATATCAGCTCAGTCTAAGTGAGTGAGTTTACACTTGAAATTGAGAATTAGACCCATATTCACCTAGATCTGAGAACTGTTTAGAACTGGCTAATTCAATTTAGTTTTTTTCTCATCCCTAATGGCCATTTGTGTGAAAATTTAGAGGATTTGCAACTCCCACTAATTTAGTTTAGTTAAAATTCATCTTGCAAATCAATTAAAAAAATCAATTTTAAAGATCAAGTCAAAATTCTCTATTGTGGATTGTTCTACCATGAGACGGTGCCATCTGTCATTGCTTTTTCTAGAACACGTCATGGACTTCATGTGAAGAAAGGCGATTTCTTTAACTCCAGCCCAAATCTTTTGAAGGGTTGATCCCCAGACTGTTGATTGGACACTTTAAACTAGTCCGAATGATTTGGACTAAAGTTAAATAAAAATTTAAAGCTTTTTCCTAAATGATTTGAGCTAAGAAGCAAAATGGTGAATGAACCCCGCCCCCTCCTTAGTGGAACATGTACTCTTTTTTCTTTAATACGTATATAATGGGTTTTTCCCCATTTTCATCAATCAAACACACCATATAACGACGAGTGCATGTTCAACTATGAACAAAAGCGAATTGATAATAATGGCCACAAAACGAACCATATTATTTCCTTTTGAAGAATTTAAATTTTGCACTTAAAAGATTCTGAAGTAATATTTTTCAATACAATGCCTCAATCCACATGTTTGGGTTCTTGAGTCATATGATATTTTTGTCTTGACTACATATGCGGTGGGTGTTTCCCCATTTCCATCAATCCAACATAGCATATAGGACGGGTGCGTGATTAACTTTGAACAAAAGTGAATTAATAATAGTGGCAATATTCCCTTTCTAAGTGATTAAAGTTTGCACTCAAGAAGATTCCAGAGTAATATTTTTCAATGCAATGACTTGATCCACAAGTTTGGGTTCTTGTGTTATATGACATTTTATTTCGACTACATATATTGTTGGAATTCGAGTCGACGGAAGACGACTTTCTTGATTCCGATGCGCAAACAGCAAATGGCCCCGGAACGAACGTTGAATTGCCGATGATTCACAAACAATACTTCCTCACATTAGTCTGGATGCAATCACAAGAAAAACACCCGATTTCCACAGCGTAAATGCCAATCGTTCTTGCAAAAGGGAAATGGAATGCCTTTATCTTCTTTGATGGAAATGGAGAGGAAATATGATGCGAATGAATGGCCAACTGTCTCAATGGTTGTGTTCGAGAGGCTTTTATACGTCTCCCTCCGTATCCCTCCATTTGTGTCTTTCCATCGTAGCATATCAAGTCCAAATGGTGCAGTCCAATCGCACCACATCATGGAAGTACTAGCTAACTAGCTAAAGTACAACATCTCCCATTCAAACATGATGGGCCTGATTGCACTCTATCAAGAATTTAAGGCATTCAACATTAATCAATTTTACAAAACAATTCATACTAGCAAATAAGCCATGAGACCAGTGAGTACACCTACACTTGGGAGATCAAATTATGCACATGTTAGGGATGACACAATGGCTACAACCCTGAAAAGAAATAAATAATTGATGTCTCGCAGTGCCTCAGACATATTTTGTTACATCAGTCCAAATATACCTATCCCTTAAAGGCTATATTTGACTATTCTAAAAAAACACCATGTATTTACAATTACATCTACAACCACATAGGACGATATAATTGGTCGACCAGTAAATACATGTGATAGATGTAAAACAACAATAGTCTTCTTTCGCACTCATGTCTCTCTCAATTTCAGAACAACTGTTTTCCTAGACATGTCCTATAAGTCATATCTATTCATGACCGCTCGTAACATGCTAAAGTAGTAACATTGATCTTTCACTTTGAAAACATAATCAGAAGTAACATAGGGCACAAAAATTTGAGGCAAATTACAAATTACCTCAAGGGCTCACACGATGAGTAAATAGGGATAATTTTACTCATTTTCCCTTATTGGTCGTACAATGTACATGTAGTATGAATTACATGCTATAGTGGATTTCTCTTTCTATAAGAGTGTATGTCATTTATTAACCATATCCACTATATGGATCTTAGCCTAAACATAGTCACGTGCTTCTCACGTACTCATGTTTAGCCCAAGTGCTATATCAGCTTGCTTTCTATAGCGCCCAATTAAGTACTCGCATCCGGCATCTTTCAGGCATATATGATTGTGGGACTATCATGTTCGGTCATGTTATAAACAAATCACAGACTTCATCTTGACTCCAATCAAGACGACATATTTTATGTACCAAACTTGCTCTTTAGCATTTATTTGTATATAACGTCTCATCTCGACATGCTAACTACAGCACTTGAGGCGATTGCTCGTGTGAGTGAGTCAATCATTGCCTGTTGACATGCTTTTCAATAATATATGTGTGTTTGTGCTAGTCTCATAATGGATTTGTACTTATTGATAAAACATAAAATCACTAATAAACAAACAAGTACAATACATTTGTCCACAAATACTTAAAACAATGATCCTCTACAATAACAGATATCACATTCTACGCAATCCTAGTGACATCTTATGGGTCAAGAATATGTCTCTAGGAATAGACTTCATAAATGGATCAGCAACCATTCTATTGGTTGAAATGTATTGCAGGATCACTTCTTTATGCGCTATAATATCTCTGATGAAGTTATTCTTTATGTCAATGTGCTTTGTCCTTCCATGATACTTAAGATCTTTCACATAGGTAATGGCTGCTTGACTATCACAATAAACTGTCGCCAGTCTTGGAAGTTTAGTGACAATGGCTAAATTTTCCAAAAAAACGTTTTAGCCATACTGCTTCTTGCACTGCGGCAGAACATGCAATAAATTTTGCCTCCATCGTAGACAAGGCCGTGCATGTCTGTTTCTTGCTATTCCAAGAAATCACACCTCCATTAAGCAAGAACGCATACCCATAAGTCAATTTACGTTCATCCAAGTCTCCACCCCAATCGGCATCTGAATAACCAATAGGCGTAAATCATTCCCTTGGTAACAAAGTCAATAACCCATGGTGCCCTTCAAGTATCTCAGGATCCTCTTCACTGTTTTCCAGTGTGCTTGACCGGGATTTGATTGATATTGGCTCACTAATCCCACGGCATAACATATATCGGATCGAGTACACATCATAGCATACATCAAACTTCCGATTGCACTAGCATAAGGAATAGTTTCCATCACTTTGATTTCTTCTGAAGTCTTAGGGCACATCTCAGTACTTAAGCCTTCACCTTGCATGACAGGGGTATCAATGAGATTACAATGATGCATATTGAAACACTCAAGAATCTTTATAATATAAGATTCTTATGATAAAGTAAGGAGTTTCATTGATCGATCTCTTTCAATCTTAACTCCTAATATATAAGCAGCTTCTCCCATGTCCTTCATCTCAAAATTAGAGGACAACCATTCTTTTATGATGATAACCAAAACCTTGTCATTTCCAGCTAACAGAATATCGTCCACATAAAGTGATAAAATTACAAATTTATCTTTGGACTGCTTGACATATACACAGTGATCTTCTTCAATCATTTTGAAACCAAATGTTATTAGTACTTGATGAAAACGAAAATACCACTGTCTAGATGATTGCTTAAGGCCATATATTGAACGATGAAGCTTGCAAACTTTATGCTCTTGACCTTTAGTTATGAAACCTATTAGTTGTTTCATATAGATTTCCTAATCTAATTCTCCATTGAGAAATGCCGTCTTTACATCCATTTGATATAATTCAAGGTCCAAATGTGCACCGATGGCTAGAATAAGGCGTATTGAGGCAAACCTTACAACTAGTGAAAAAGTTTCCTCATAATCTATACCCTCTTATTGAGTATAACCTTTTGCCACAAGGCAAGCCTTATACTTTCTAATAGATCCATCTGCCTTACGCTTAATCTTAAAGACCCATTTGTTTCCAATGCCTTATAATTGGGTGGTAGATCAACCAAGTCCCAGACATGGTTTGCCCCCATTGACTCTATCTCATCTTCCAAAGCTTTTCTCCATTCTTCTTTGTCAGAGGATGAGAGAGCCTCTTGAATAGTCTTAGGCTCGGCATCGTTATTTTGAGCAATCATAAATGCTTTCCCTTCAATCTCAAAACGACGACGAAGAATACTTTTATGATTACTTTTACGCAATTGAATTTCTCTTGAATTCAATTTATCAGGCGATGCAACACTCCTACTAGTTCTTGTGTGTTGAGGTAAATCTCCATTTCCCTTAACAACATTAGTGGGTGTGTTATCAGGATCTTCCATATCATATAATTGGAAGTCCTTATCAATCTCACCTCTATTAGGAAAATCATTCTCCAAGAACGTGACATCTCGTGACTCCATTTCGGTCACACTTCCATCAGCTTGTTCACCTATGAACATGTACCCTTTGGAGTGTTCGGAATATCTTGTAAAGATACATTTCTTCTCTATATGACCTAATTTGCCATGTTTATGGGAAGAATCATGAACATAAGCTGCACATCTCCATGGACGTAGACTACTCAAGTCTGGTTTCCTATTAGTCCATAATTCATAAGGGGTGGAAGTGACCGATTTTGAGAGCACACGGTTAAGTATATGACAGCAGTCAATAACGCATCTTCCCAAAAGGAGATAGGTAAATTTGCTTGCGCTATCATAGATCTAACCATTTCCAATATGGTTTTATTCCTTCTCTCAGCTACGCCCATTTTATTGTGGAGTATTAGGAATAGTCAATTGTTGTACAATTCTCTTTTCATCACAAAGAGCCTTGAATTGCTCAGATAGATACTCACATCCACGATCGATTCTCAATGCCTTTATTGTCTTGTTTAACTGATTCTCTACCATCACTATATATTGTCTAAAATAGTCTAATGCTTCTGACTTATGGAAGATCAGAAAGACATAACCGAAACGTGTGAAGTCATCTATTAAAGTGATGAAATATGAGGCTCCATGCCTCGCCCTCACATTCAAAGGATCACAAATATCAGAATGTATGAGAAGTAATGGAAATTCAGCTCTAGTCCTTTTATCGAATGATTTTATAGTTATTTTTCCCGCCAGACAATGTTCACATACGGATAGACTAACATTAGTGAGTGACCCTAAAAGGCATTCTCTAACTAATCTTTGCATTATTTGCAATCCAATGTGACTTAATCTAGCATGCCAAGTACCTGCATCAATCTCAACGTTATTAGAAAATGCAACTAAAGAAAAACAACTATCAACATTAACATTATATTGATCATAATCAATGTCTAACACCATAAAACCATTCGATACATGACCTTAACCATAATAAATTGTTCCATACAAAATGTCAACACAATCACCATGGAAATTCAATACATAACTTAAGCTAAGAAGAACAACTACAAAGACCAAGTTTCGTCGAATATCTAGAGCATAAATGATATCATGCAGGAATAGGTTTCGACCACCACGTAAAATCAATTTACATGTGCCAACACTCTTCACTTCAACTCTTGAGTTATTCCCAACATATATCCATTTTCTTCCAGGTGGTATTGGACGATACTCCACAAATTATTCTCGGTCTCTAGCTACATTCTAGCTACATGGTCCGTTGCTTCTGAGTCAAAGTCCACATTGGATGAGATTCAGCAAGCATTACAGTACTAGAAACAAAAGCATTACTCAAAGTAATGGAGTAATAGGGTACCCTTTTCGGCTCAGTGCATTCACGAGCAAAGTGACCCAGCTTGCCACAATTGTGATACTCCATCTTGGTCTTGTCCTTTTTCCCACCACGCTTTTTGCGTCGGAAGGTCTTACGCGAACTCGATTCAGCAACATAAGCATGGGTAGAGGATCTTGCAGCCTTTAGGCGCTCATTCTTTAATTCCAAATGACGTGCAATATCATCAAAAGTGACAATATTCTCATTATGTGTCATATTGATCTTCATATGCTCTAAATTGTTAGGAAGAGACCTTATAACAGCTTGAACTTTCTGTTAATCAGTAAGGGAGTGACTTGCCGACTTCAGCTCACTGATCATGTTTGACATCTCCTGAAAATGCTGCCTCATCGTTACATTTGGGCGGTTTCGAAATATATCAAACTTGATAGTGAGTCTCCTCAGCTTAATGGCAGATGTACCCCCAAACTTATCTTTCAAGGCAACCCACATAGCTTGAGCTTTGTCATAACTCTCAAACTCACACATGAGATCATCTTGCATACAGCTCAGCAACGTGATTCGAGCAATGCTATTTTTCTTTTTCCAAACTTGATAAGCTTCTAGATCTCTCATGTGTTGAGCTAAAGTTCGCCGACCGGCGCGTGTGGCGCACGCGCTAGCTTGGCCAGCACTTCAAGCGTGTGACGCCCACGCGTAGCGGCTTCTAGCCGCGCGTATAGGCACGTCCGGCGTCGCCCAGCGGCGCTCAACCCATCGCCGGACTCATCTCGACGAGCCCTTTCACCTTGTATATTCAAAAATTAATTTTGACCAAAAAATTATTTCGAAAAATGGCCAAAACCTCACGGATGCATGCGACCCTAAACCTGTTCTTTGCTTCGGTTCAAATTCGAGTTTTTAGATTGTAATTCCGACCAATAAACATAAAAAAAAACAATATAAAATACAATCTCTTGATCTCAATATTAAATGGTAATCAATAAAACTCGATGAAAAACAAATCAGAAATCACGATCGGGCTCTGATACTAATGTTGGAATTCAAGTTAGCGGAAGACAACTTACCTGATTCCGATGCGCAAACAGCAAATGGCCCTAGAACGAACGTTGAATTGCTGATGATTCACGAATAATACTTCCTCACATTAGTCTGGATGCAATCACAAGGAAAACACCCGATTTCCACAGCGTAAATGCCGATCGTTCTTGCAAAAGTGAAATGTGAGAGTGCTAGTATGAACACCTAAAGGGGGTTGAATAGGTGTTTAAAATAAATATTGGCAAATATATGCGGAATAAAATAAACTTCAAACAAAGGAGTTAGGGAAGAGAATAAGAACACAAGATTTATAGTGGTTCGGCTTAATCCAAGCCTACGTCCACTCTCCCATGCTAACAGCCTTCTTGGCTGGATTCCACTATGCAATTAACAAGAGATTACAACTTTGAGTGCAAACACTTAGTAGATCACATTATCTTACTAAGTCACTCTTTTGGTATTTCTCTCACAATAAAAAACGTTTAAGCTCTCCAAAGACAAGTGTATGAACAAAGATCGCTCAGACTTTAGAATTATAAATTCTACGCTCTATCTCTTACTTGCTCATCGGTCCATGATCTCCTTAAATATTCCTCCACTTCCAAACTACCCGTTGGACAGTATCCCGGAGAACCGTCTTCCAATATACCCATTGGACAGCTCTGTATTTAGAAGATTTGGTAGCCATTGAGTGACAAAGGTATAATCCCAAATTGATTCCGATCGCCCATACAAACGAAAATCTTGGTTTCCATAAGTAAAGCTTCTTCGTATAGAAAGTTCTTGTCTTCAAGATCCAATCGTCAATCAAATAGATTGAGTCAATCAAATCAATCTTGATGTGGAATCCAAACTAGATCACTAGCCGTTATATGATTGGGCTTGAGTTACGATTCATCGAATTTGGATGTAAAGTCTTAGAGCAATAGACTTTACAATCTGAGTCTGAGTGCGATAGACTTTATAATCTGAGTCTGAACATATTCTTCTTCTAAATAGATTTAGCTTTAAGGTCTGTACCCAGTTCAGTTTCAGCATAGAGTTTGTTTTCTAGTTCATCATTCACGTTCAGTTTGGAATTTGTCAGAGTGAGCAGACTTCTGATGTAGAACAGACTTTAACACTAAAGTCTGACAGTCTTCAGACTTTGACACAGAAGTTTGGAAATCTTCAGAATATACTTTGGGCATATGTCACGTTCAGTCTTCTGGCCGTCTTCACACTTTGACAATATCATTTACATGTTCTATTATCTGCATGGTCTATTACTTAACCATTAAACATGTTAGTAGCCTTTGATTTATTTTGTCATCTTCAAAACATTATAAGGGATTTCCCTAACAAAATAGAACGCCTTTATCTTCTTTGATGGAAATGGAGAGGAAATATGGTGAGAATGAATGGTCAACCGTCTCAATGGTTGTGTTCGAGAGGCTTTTATACGTCTCCCTTCGTACCCCTCCATTTGTGTCTTTCCATCATAGCATATCAAGTCCAAATGGTGTGGTCCAATCGTACCCCATCATGGACATACTAGCTAACTAGCTAAAGTACAACATATATAGTAGGTGTTTCCTCATTTTCTTCAATCCAACACGGCATATAATGATGGGTGTGTGCTCAATTTTGGACAAAAGTGAACTAATAATAGCGGCAACAAAACATGCCATGTTATTTACTTTTTGAGTAACTAAAGTCTACACTTGCAGAAATGTAAAGTAATATTTTTCAATGCAATGACTTCGTCCACATGTTTGGATGTTTGCATCATATGACGTCTTTGTATTTACTATGTATGTAGTGGGTGTTTTCCCATTTTCGTCAATCCAACATAGTATATGAGGACGAGTGCATGTTTAACGTTGGACAAAAGTAAACTGATAATAGTGGCGGCAAAGCATGTCATGTTACTCCCTTTTGAGTAACTAAAAGTATGCACTTACAAAGATTCTAAAGTAATATTTTTCAATGCATTGACTTGGTCCACATGTTTGGATTTTTGTGTCATATGACGTTTTTGTCTTGACAACGTATGTAGTGGGTGTATCCCCATTTTCATCAGTCCAACACAACATATAATGAAAGTGTGCTCAAATTTGAACAAAAACGAACTAATAATAGTGGCAACAAAACGTGCCATGTTATTCCCTTTTAAAGTAATTAAAGTCCGCAATAAAAAGATTCTGAAGTATTTTTTTTTCAATGCAATGACCTAGTTCACATGTTTGAGTTTTCATGTCATATGACATTTTTGTCTTGACTACATATATAGGGGGTATATCCCCATTTTCATCAATCCAACATGGCATATAAGGACAGGTGCATGCTTAACTTTGAACAAAAGTGAATTGATAATAGTGGCGGCAAAACATGCCATGTTATTTCATTTTTGAGTAACTAAAGTTTGTACTTACAAAGATTATAAAGTAATAATTTTCAATGCAATGACTCGGTCCACATATTTGGATTCTTGTGCCATACGATGTTTTGGTCTTGACTACGTATGTAGTGAGGGTCTCCCCATTATCATCAATCCAACACAACATATAACAATGGGTGCATGCTCAACTTTGGACAAAAGTGAGCTAATAATAGTGGCAACAAAACATGCCATGTTATTCCCTTTTAGAGTAATTAAAGCCTGAACTCAAAAAAATTCTAAAGTAATATTTTTTAATGTAATGACCTAGTCCATACGTTCGGGTTCTTGTGTCATATGACGTTTCTGTCTCGCTTACATACATATCTAGTGAAAGTTTCCCCACTTTCATCATTCCAACACAATGTATGAGGATGAATGCATGCTTAACTTCGAACAAAAGTAAACTGATAACAATGGCGGTAAAACATGTCATGTTATTCCCTGTTTGAGTAACTAAAATATGCACTTACAAATATTCTAAAGTAAAATTTTTTAATGCAATGACCTAGTCCACATGTCTAGATTCTTGTGTCATATGATGGTTTTGTCTTAACTACATATGTAGTGGGTGTTTCCCCATTTTCATGAATCCAACACGGCATATAGCCAAGTGCAACAATGAATTTTTTCATAGTACAGTTATGATAGTATACGTAAGAATTTCCAATTTACTCTTTTTTTTTTTGTAACCCGGAAACCCCCGTACAGCTGACAGCCGGCGAGGTAAATCCGGGGTGACGCTAGCGGAGAACTTATCACCCCAACGTCACACTTAAGATCCCGTGCGGCCAGCGGGATTCGAACTCCTCTTCTCCTCGCAAAAGATTATGAGAGTCTTATCCAACTGGGTCACCGCAGGCGGTAATAATTTCCAATTTACTTTAAAAGTGCAAAACTTTACAAAAAGTGGATATTTTTACATTCACGTTATTTTCATCTCATTATTAGCTCATGCCACCCCATTATCATATTGAATTGACTACATTATCCCTTACGAGCCCCATTCTCGATTTAAAATTATTTCTTAACATTTTGTCTTCTTTTTCTTTTGTTTCAATTCTATTAAAAGACAAAACTACCCAAATACTTTTCAAACAACTTTTTTTTGTTCACTATAGCCGCTTCTTCTACAACCATCACATGTTAGTGTCCTTCATGTTTGTCTACTTCTAAACTTATTTCTCCAATTATTAACTTTATTTTCCTAAATAATCCTTATGATGGTGAATTTTTCGACTTCAATTTTCAGTACAAATTTACAAGAATTTATGCAAAGATTGAATATTGTGACTGATGAATGCATTACATTATTTACTCATCTTGCATTGTACTGTTTTTATAGTGCAGTAATTATGCAATACAATATTGAAGAGGACCCAAATTACTTTCTTTTTTGGGTTAAAACCCCAATTACTTAATATATCTATTGACGATGAAACTGCGAATGAAGATTAGCAATCAATCATGTCAACAAGTCATTTGGAACTTCTCGCACTATAACATTAAAAATTATTCCTTGATATATGTTGTTTTAAGTGAATAATGACTCTTATTATCTGACTAGGTAATATATATATATATTTTTTTTTTTTTAAAGTAACATTTTTTAGGGGAGCCAAGTAGCTAAGCAGACAATATCTTTTGTGAAGTTGCATATGCAAAATGCTATTATTATACTACATTTGTATTTTGAGGATAATTTTATATTCATTCATAATTCTGTGAAAATTTTGTTGTATTTAGAATTGACAAAAAAAAAAAAAAATTGCCAATGGTTTGAATGAGTTGTCTTATAATGCCATTATAATTGCCATAATTTCATGTCAGCGGCTAATTATACCATGTAATCAAGACAAAGATAATAATGGATGTTTAGAATTTTTATGTACTCTTCTCGTTGTTCTTGGAATGTTTATCTACTTAACTTTGTCATATTTTAATTTTTTCTAAGAATATCTTTAAAAACATCAAGCAATAATGGCATGAAAAATAATAAAATATTGGACTATTAGATTCACTCAATAAATGAAAGTAGTGTAGTTAAGATATACCACTACAATGTAATAACACATATTAAAGTTATAATCATCAAATGTGTACTGAAACTGGTAGAAGATTTTTGTTATTCTTACTTATGCTTAGTTTATTTTGTAATAATATTTTCCTAGTGCAAAAAAAGAGGATATACAATTCATCAACATAATAATTAGTTAACTATATACTAAATAAACTATTTTTGGGAAAAGAATGACACCAAATTTGTTCCAAATGGAGAAGAAAAAGGAAAAAAAAAACAGAAAAAGAATAAAAGAAGCCAAGAATTATATCATAAGTAGGCTTCCCATTTAACCTTAACAAATTTTGATCACCGTCAACAACTGCCGCACAGCCCATTGGCCGCCGACAACCACCGGCCCTGGCCTGATCAGCCCAATAGCCTAATTAGGGACATGAGGTGGTGACGGAGGATTTTGGATAAGACGGTGATCTCCATTTGGAAATTGGAGAAGCCTCATCCCGAACCCGGCTCATGCCTTTTCACATCAACTTCTCTGGCATCCCCAACAACGCCTCTGTGGAAATTACAGAACCCTTTCCTATCAAAAGCTTGCCGTCAAAGTTCCCCCGGTAGCGAAATTTATTTCAGCTGGGGCTATCTGCATTCCTCGCTGTTAACTTGGGACAGAAGAAGAAGCCACATTTTCAGTTCCTTTCAGCTTACTGCGCTGTCATGCCAAATCCAGCCGAAACAAAAATATGCAAAGAAATGTAATGCTTTCAGTGACTAACTCAGGGATGAGACCAACATTTTTTTTCTTTGGGGATATGAGGTTTGGGACCAGGAAGAATTCTAGAGCATTGACGACTAAAGCAGAGCACGAACTTGGTGCTACTTATCTCAAGCAAGAACTCCTTCACCATGGGAGAGCTGCCAGTTTCAGGTGATTGGACATCACTCAGGAGTGTGAGTCCCGAGAAAGAGACGTTGAAAACAGCGGCAGAGAAATTGGCTGCAGAGGCAATACAGAGGAAGTGGAGAAACGGGGTGTAAGTACCTTTATCAATTGGTTGTGGAGGCGAAAGAAAGGAAGTGGAGGTGCAAGATGTAAGTACCATTATCAGTCAAGTCGAACAAGTATGACCTCAGACTTTGAGAAACTCCCACTGTATCGTAAAGAGGCGAAAATGGAAAATGATTGATTGCTGGATTCTGCAGAACTGTTCTGTTTCGTGAAGTGACAGAATCAGAGTAAACATCGCTGAGGAAGTTCCCGCTGGTGTAGCTTACGCTGTCACCTGAACTGAAATTGATGAAGGGTTTGGTTTTGGATTGTGTAAGCTAAAGGAAAGGAGGAAAACAGAAGTGGATACTGCAGGAATGTGAAGATAAAAGCAAAGTCAAGGGCTAGCACACCATTAATGCGAAGCTCTGCCTGGGGAACCAGGAGATGGGAGTGAAATTTTTGCCAGAAGGATTGCTCTTTCTGTTGTTTTTTCTGCTGATGATTTGTAGATATAAAAAAAGTGCGAGACGGGGTCTTATTTTTAGCTGTTGACTTAAAGACTGAATGACTGA
Source organism: Eucalyptus paniculata subsp. matutina (assembly GCA_017140255.1). NCBI lineage: Eukaryota > Viridiplantae > Streptophyta > Magnoliopsida > Myrtales > Myrtaceae > Eucalyptus > Eucalyptus paniculata. The sequence goes on along the minus strand of CM029442.1, from coordinate 34,072,307 downwards.
TGTTAGAATTTCGTATGGAAAAGATTCTTAGCAGAAGATGACATATATGTTTAACGTTGAAGGGCACTCTTTTGATCATCAACAATGAATGCAGAATTTAGGAGGCAAGATATACTTTTCCCTTCAAGAAAAATTAATTGCCATTGCGAAATGGAGCAGAGGAGCAAGAAAAGCCCAGTAACATATCTATTTACTTCTCTTTTCTTTCTTTAAACCAGAAGAAAACTGCCGATACTTACAGAAATCACCAAGCCAGCAAAACATCTCAGGGCATACCAATCGCCCTTTGTCCTCGCATATCACATGAGTCTGAGGTACATGTGAAGAGCCTAAGAGCCCTATGCCTCTTAAGGATCAGTCTCTCACCAGATGCCACAGCTATGATTCACTGCTCTTTGAATAGCAGTTTATACGATCTTAAAGGAAGGAGAGAATCCATCTAATGGAGCAACTACCAAGAACATGAGGCACATTTACCACGGCAGCACATTTCAGTGTGAGCATGTAATTACACTCTTTTTGACTATAGCGTTGGAGGGTCACCTGTCGAGAAATGGGGTACTTGTTCACCTAGTGGTGCGCAGATTTTAGGCCAAGGAGCTGGCAATATCTGGTGAGCCAACTCTGTGCATCGAGACTCAACAGATTCCTTGTGAATCGATTCATCACAGTCGCAGCAGATATGATTATAAATATTCAAGCACCATTTTGGAGGCAAGACAAACAATTACTATCTCGACAAAGGTGCTCAGTACGATGGCACAATTTCACATCATGAAAGATGCCAAGCGACATCACCCTAGTCCTAATAACAAAAACACCTACTCCTGAACCTGAAGTAAGCATTCAACAAGCAAGTCTAAGGCAGAGAAATTTGGCGAAGAAAACAGATAAGATGAAAATTTTGTTCTTATCAGGAAATGGGAACTCCCTTTCTTAAGAAAATAACATTAATACATGTCATAAGTTACACAGGCCAATGCAAGAAATCCTCAAAGCCCAGCAATTAGAAGATGAGACACTCGGGGAAAGAAGGAAAATTGAAGACCCTTTCCTTCTTATAACTTAGATAACTTATCTACGGCTCAATCAACTCTCCTAAATTTCTCTTTTAGGAGAGTTCACACTGAAATATTTATTCACACAAGGACCGTCACCAGTATACTCACTCCTCTTTCATTTGTTTTGTTTTCTTCCCATTGCTCAGATTCATAGAAATGTCCCTGAGCACGATTTGCCTTACTCTCATCCTTCTGGAAAAAAACTGACATCACCGCAGCTCTTCCTGCGACCAAGTCTAGGAGATTTTGCGCGTGTTGTTGGTATCTGCGATCCAATTGTGAAGGTTTAAAAGATGGAATTTGAGCTTGTTATGGACATTTGCAAAGATCACTATACTCAGGAAAAATGAAACCTCATTCATGGCAAGATCTCTTAGGCAGTGATCTATGATAAGCTCCAATTTCTATGGTATATTACCTTTTTCAGTTCAACCTTAGGCGGAGGACCCTCATAATAGAAGCTCGGCATTGGGTTAGCCTTAAAAGTCAAGTTCTTTCTGAGTTGCTTGATAGTCGCCTCTCTCTCCTCCTATGAAGTTCCAAGAGCGACAAAGAGACAGCAGCAATTACATTCATCAAATATTGCCTTTGTTAATCACTAAATATGTGCAGATTTAAGGAGCACACAAAAAAGCTGGAAAAAAAGAGTTTGCACATGACATCCTCGAATGCAACTAACCATGTTCCTCGCATCAGCCTGGACCTTTTGTGCCTCCAGCGCTCGGTGTTTCTCATCCAACTTTGAATGAAACTAAGAAATATCAAGTGAGAGTGCAAAATTTTGATTAACAAAGCAGCTAATATAGGCATTATCTATGCATCAATCAGATGTATCGGTTCAAAAGGCGGAAGCGGTATAAAAGTCTTCTGAAAGCTTTACTCGCGCTTTTCACCGCACGTTCGGTGCTTCTAAATACTGGAGCTGATGCAGGAGTTGTTCGGGATTTTACGCTTTGTTTGGATGCAATAGTGCTGCACACAATGGAGAAAACACAGTATATGAGTAGAGGGGAAGGAGTAGAAACTTAGGCTGTGGCAATCAGAGCATAATACCACGAAGAGACAGATAGATAGTCTTCCTCATCCGGACTCTTCTTGTTATATGGGAACAAGGCCTTTCTTGATACTGAATCCATTGACTGCTGCAGCCAAAAAGAATTAACTTGGACATCATCCCAGAACATAAAGTGTGTGTTTGACAAGGTACAAAAGTGAACTGCCTGATAGATTTCACTAAAATTGTTCTAATGGTTGATTTGATTCCTAAATCAGCAGTGATATATGCAGAGCAATGGGGGCAGTTCTCTGGAATTAGTCTTCCATATAAGGATGAAGAACCAAAATCTTAAGTCCAGATCTCATGACTGTACTCAAATCTTTTTGTTATATTTCCATGTGCAACTTGCTACAAATATTACATATATAATCCAAGTGTTAAAGCGAATGTATATGATATTGCTCAATGTTACAAGTTTGAATTCAGACTCACTTGTCTTGGGGTCACCTGATTTGGCTGCACAGCACGAGAACGCTGCACTGGTTTACCATTGGATACCCTCGTAGTATCATCAGCAGGACGAGCTCCAAATGAAGCACGCTTTTCGGTTGCAAGGGAAAAAGGGTGTGGAACGGTGTATTTAGTTCGGTTATTATGCTGCACTGTCCTCTTTGATGAATCCTTAACAGATGATTTTGACTTTTTGCCCTCTTTTGCTCTCTCAGCATCTGATCTGGCCTCATTTTTTGAGCTCAACACTCTTTGATCCTTCTCAAATTTTTCAGCGCCTTTTGCCTCGGAGGACGTCACAACAGAGCTTTCATTCGTACATTCCTTGACTTCGTATTCCCTTGTTTCTGAGCTCTCTTCTGAACTTTGAAGTTCAGGATCTCCAGCAACATTGTCGTTTGAGTCTGAAGGATCGGACTGAATGGGAAGAGATTCAGCACTGGCATCTTGGTAATTGCCGTTCGAATATGCTACAACATACTCCGGCTCCTTATCCATGCATATCTCTGTGATCACTACCACCATTTCACTGAAGCATTGCACAGACTACAACGTAGGATCATATAGGTAAATTGAATCAGGCAGAGTCAGACCAAAAAAGAAAAATCAGGCAGAGAATCAAGTGCAGTGCCAAAACATGAAAACAACATAAATCATTTGCTTCATTTCAACCTGCCCTTTATTTTATATTTCATCTTCTTTTAGTTTCGGATGTAGATCATATGGTCCGTCACTCATAGAGAGCGTAATGAAGCTGACTACTTATCTGCACTCATTAATTTTAATAAAACATGTAATTGAAGTCCATCGTCCCTTATAGCTCATGAACGAAAAGAGAACCCAAGTTTCTCAAGAAAAAAAAGCGAAAATATCTCAAGTCTTTCTTTATCGTGAGGCACAAGTACCATATCATTCCTAGAATGAGCACTAAATGTGCAACGAGACATGAATTGAACAACAAGATTATAGCGCATCGATTCACATCTCTCCCACTCCCTCTCTGATTAGCAAACAAAAGAATATTGAAGCACACGGTATAAAAACCAATCGACCCCGAGAGTTCAATGAAACAACAAAGCAGATGAAGGAGGCCACGCACAGAAGAAGCGCTAGGAATGGTTACCTACTTAATGACTCCCGGGATAGAGACTATAACGAAAGGTTGCACACTAACAACATACGAAATGCGATTCGACCCTCATTCATGGCACAAAAGTAGAAGGCGTGATGACCAGATTCAGGAAATGAAGCTTAGAACAAGAACAAGAACACCAACAGCAGTAACACAGGCAGAATGTTGTAAAGAAACTCACTGCTTAAACTCTTGCTTTCTAACGCAGAAGGACTTGTCTAGCTGAGTTTCTCTGCGTTGTGAAACTTGAGTGTTTTCTGTTTACTTCTTTAAATCCCGCAGTTTCTTGGTTAACGGCGTTAAGATGTCGTTTTTTCTTTTTGAGAATTTTATTTGACCATTTACGTGCCATTCATTTCTTTGAAGGTTTATTAATTAATTTGCCTTTATACGGTCCTTGGATTCCCTTTGCCAATGAACATAACATGGATCCGGGCTGGTAAATATATGGAAGTTCTAGCAAGTTTGAAATGTTGTTGGTAACAAAAGAGTTAGCAGTAAATTGCTTATCAAATATTATCTATTTTTATCTGATTGCTTATAAACTACCAATGGTTCCAATAAATTCTCAACTTTTATTCGCATAGCTTACTATCTTGTTGAAGTCACAAATTCATACATGAAATTGCTGATCTTAATGTGAGGGTGTTACAAACTTTTCCCAAAATGAGTTATCGACAAGTTTTAGGTTACTTTTATTCAAACCACCCATCAACTTTTATTTTCATAGATTCCGAATTACCAACTTTTGTTGAAAACTCATGTATCAAAGTATGAGCTACATTTGAGTCATTTACCAACTTTTGTTTCTGATTTACCAACTTTATTCAAGTAACTACGTAACTCTACGGATTTAATTGATTCTAAAATACCCACTTTTCTAATAGCAAACTCACTTTACTAAAGTTATTTACCAGCTCTTACATCAAATTTAATCATTTTTAACAATGAAAATATCAATTTACTTTAAATTATCAACTTTTATCTCAGTGTATTCAAGTTACCAACTCCTAAACGAAATTATCAATTTTATTTTAGTTTCTTATTATGTCTTTCAAAGACTATTTACCAATGAAATTTGGATAAATAACTTTTTTTGAACCACTTACCAATATCTCTTTGATTGGTACCGAAATACCAACTTAGTAATAGGTGTCCCTACGGCCGTGTGCTTTTCCACTTGTCTGAGAGAAATTAAACCTAATTATCAGATTCTAGACATGACGGAGTGAAGAGCACTAAGCTTCAGCTACACCATGTCCAATGAAGAAGTAACGTCCCATTCGATCCATCTAAGTGTTACCATTTTGCAAATTTGCAGAGATTTTCTTTTTACCATGTGATTTAGCAAAGACAGCAAAAGTTTAGGCACGACGTCAAGATGCTTGCAAAAGTGGGGTCTCGTATGTGGTTGATTAGTTCAAGAATAGGGTTGAGAGACAAAGCCTTGCCATCAAATCATTGCTTTTGGCCCCATGTTGATTGTGCTGCCCTAACCCTTTTGATAAAGCCCTCGCATCCTCTTTATTTACTGGGAACCGAGAGCCCGTTCGGCATACTTGTAACTTGAACTATAATCTTATCGTGTTGCAAAGTGACAAAAAGTATTGTAGTTTGCATGTTTGGTAATGTACGTCGAAAAACTATGCTTGTTTAAGTAATTCTCTTAGTTCAAGATTCGACCCAAGTTTCACATGCATTATATAGTTGTAAAAGAGACGGTGATGGAGGGAGTAGTGACAATACTTACTAAAAGAAAAAAGTTCCTGTGGCATACACATGAAGTGGATGCTGAAGGGGGGAGGGGGGGGTTATAGAAGACCATGCCAGCCTCTCTAAAAGAGCAACGCATTTTTCACATGGCGAATGGCCCCACGCATAGATAACTTGAATTACCAGCAAGGCTTTTTCATATGGTGAATGCTGCCTGATATTAGATCTGGTTCTATGGATCTGATACGGCCACGGTCTTGTATGGGATCCACGCTGGACTCAAATGGTAACAGTCATGGTGTATCCGAACCATGCTGGGCCAAGTCCAGGTGAGGAATTCTTACACCGACATTTTTTCATTTGGAGAAGTCTTAAACTATGAACAATATCGGATGATATTAGGTTGCAGTCGGTAGGCATGGGGTGGTGCAACTATCGCCAGAGATGACCAGGAACTCATTGGCCTTCAAGCAGAGTTTCCGTGTGCGTAACCTTTTCTTAAAGCAGCAAGAGAGATCGTACCCGTCAAGCTCCATAAACAGAAACGCTATCTTTTACTAACAGCAGAACATGCAGTACCTGTGTCTATCTGATTTTGTATTGCATTCTCATTATTTCTAATCCGCATGGTTCAATACTTCGAGGGGGTTGTGTTCTCCCAAGTTTTGAGAAGAAGAAAGAACGTTGGTCACAACCCTGAACAATTCTAAAAGCTCAAGAGGGGGCAGCGAAATTCATGTTCGAGCACCCTGATGAGAGATTCAATACAATGCCATGGGAGGAGAACATGAAAAACACTAGCATATATGAAGAACGAGTCATGGTTATTAACAATTTACATCGAAGAAAGGGGTGTCATTTGAGTGACAGCTTCGCAAGGGTCAAGGCTATTACCTTAACCCCATTGGTTATGTCCTGAATGGAAGAATGCTCTTCAGGTTTGTGACTGTATCCTGCGCAACCAAAGCAGACATTGTTATTATTGCCAACAGCAATGTTCCTTTACTTGGTTGAAAATGAAGTGAAAGGACATTCAAAAGGTCAATATGTGCCTGACTTGCACCCTACAGGACAATACACATGGACCGACACCTACATTTTTCCAAAATACTACGTGATGTTCCAACATATGCCATACTTCGCCAAAAACAGCACTTGATATGGTTCATACTACATATGATTAGAGCAGCAAGCCTGTGAAGCCCTCAAGTACGATTGCACAGTTCAATTAAGAGTAACATGCTGTCCTGACAGTATGAATCAAACTTAACTGATGGACGCTGAGAAAACCTAATGTTTCAGAATAGGGAGAATATGGAGTATCATATTGACATGCCTCCAAGACATACGACAAAGATTATGGAAAGGAAATTTGGGAGCTCAAACCTTTGTAGCAGGGAATAAATATCATGCCCATTGGAGAAACCCTGCAAAGCAATGACAAGGAAAATCAGTGGCTGTGCCATCATGTTGGAGAAATATGGCATAAACATCATCTCATGACATTTGGCTGCAATTTTAGCATTACTTGAGATAATGCTACCGATTTTTGAATTGTAAAAAAAGGACTGAATTGTAAAGCTAAGCGAGGACCAGAGGTATGATTTCCTTTGTTATGTTGTCTTTTGCAGTAAGCAGGTGGACAGTAATGTTTAAATTCTCTCTTCCCCTCTCTCTCAACGAAGTAGGGATCTTCTCATTTTGCATGTATTACCTGGCCATAAACAGCGAATCATGATAAGCTCTACTGATCATTAACTTGTGAGATAGCTTCAGATCCTTTGATGCAGATTCCATTGCCCTAATTACCGATTCATCAGAAAGAGCTGGTGGATCCTGATTGACAATCTTAAACTCAGCAAGCTTGACACCACGGTCTTTGGCAATCCTAATAGCGGATTGATGTATCTTCTCCATCACAACATTTCTTCTTTCTTCATCAATGTCACGAGTATCTGCCAAATCATCAGGAACAAAATTACATGTTAGTGTACCAATCAAAAGGGGGATAACATCTCTCAGTTCTGTGAAAATGCCCATGTGTGGTACATATCATTTGTTTGAAATATTCATTGCTAACAGTAAAGCACATTAAATAAATTCTATTATCAGAGACTATAATAGAACATGCTGGTATGACTAATCAGATACTCACTAAAAGTTCTCTGCAAACAAAAAGATTTACCTATTTCCAGGTGCGATTTGCTGGGGATGCTGTTGATTGCTCCGGGATGCAGTTGCAGGATACCTTGATGAAAAGACCAGACTGAATATGTATTTGACTTATAAATCTTTCGTTTTAAGATGTGAAAAACCAAAGAAGTCACATACCCACTGTCCCAACAGTATCTATGGATCCAGATTCTAAAACATGCTGTTCAACAGCTAGTGCCAGCTGTGCCGCTGCCAGTCCAGCATCATTTCTGCCAAGGAAATTAATCCACTTATTGTGGACTGAAAAGCAAGATGCTAAAAAGTGCCAATTTGACCATACAATAGAAAATCTTTCAGGCAAAGAAATGGATGGCTTACAGTACGAAAATGGGAAAAAAAAAAATAAATAGATAAAACAAGGAAAAGATGGAGTAATAGTTTTTCCAACAAAGAAATCCATCTTGCTAATCACGTCCGAAAATCATAAATCACCCTAATGATAAAAAAACTAAAATTGGTTTAAATTTAGCTCTTAAAGAACTTCTTGATCAAGTGCACTAACCTGTACGGCATCAACACAGCACCTGCATGTCCCCCACTTCCTTCAAAGTCTACTTTTATGCTTGCAGGAGCGGCAATAGCAGTTACTATGCCAATAGATACACCTGCGGAAAAAAGAATGCAGAATAAATAGATCATGTACGATGATTAAGAGATTGGCCTGTAGGTACAAAGGGGACCCAACCTTCCTCTTCAAGAATAGGGCCCTGCTCTATGTGCAACTCCACGAAACCAGCATAAGCTCCTTTCTTTAAAAATACGCTTGTTAAATCCACTGGATCTTGCGCATAACCGGCAGATTTGGCGGCATCTACAAAGGAGATATTTTGACTGTCGATTGTTGTTTCCAGTGCCTTCAGGAGTGCCTCGCTCCCCGCCATTAAGCGGCTGCAAATTTAAGATACGATTAGCCACTAAGAGGGATAAATATTAGTACCTGCAGGCCATGTGTATTTGTAGAATCATGCACTCAAACAACTTGTGTTAAAGCACGATTAACATGAATAATAAATGTATGACTGCAAGTAATTTACTCCATGTAGTCCCAACCTTCCCAAACAACTGATTCCAAATCGTGTAGGTTCTTCTGAAGTGAACACTATAATCTCCAGTGATCTTTTCGGCTTGAAGCCTAACCTGGAAACATTAGCTAGTTTGAGAAGTAAAAAATAATTGCAAATCTTAACAAGATGAAACACAGACAGCTGAAGAAATCCAAAGATACACAGAATCCAATGCATAGCATACTTAGTCAAGGTTCCTCATTCAGTTCCTGGTGCAAGATGCTACTCCTAACAAATATTGTTCCTGGGGATCAATTTACTTCACAATTCACAAACAGCAAGCAGAGTCCAGCATTTGTTTTTATAATAAGGACAGAATCCTCAAGACTAAGGTGCTCAATTGTTGCTCCTATACTGAAAAGCATGCATTAGAGAACTGAATCTAAAAAATGAGCCAGTTGCAAACCTTCTTAGTACGTTAATGGCCTCTATGGCTCCCAGAACACCAACAACTCCATCATACTTTCCGGAGTAAGGAATCGCATCCATGTGAGAACCTGTAGCGACGGCAGGAAGCTCTGGCTCAAGGCCTTCCCTGCAACATTCAGGGTAAAATGTTCATATACATGGCAATTTGCATAATTCAAGCTAAAATATGGGCCGTGAAAGATATGAGTACAGAAACATAAGAAAAGACCCCAATTTTGACAAGCAGATCCAAAGTAACCAAACAAAAGGCTTAAGTTTTGCAACACATATGACAACATTGGCTTGCAAATCTCTCAAATCTAAATCTCGGTACTATCAATTTAAGGCAACACAAAGTTATTCACTGAAAGTCTAAACAGACAGAAACTCACCATTGGCCGAATATGTTACCCACAGCATCCTCTCTAACAGACAGACCAGCAAGTCCCATCAAATTCTTGACGTACCTGAGATTAATAGTTCAAAAAGTGAAACAAAGAGGTCACAGGAACATACAAGTTGTGAAAGAAATTATATGTAAACTTCAGTACTACAAATTCTCCATGAACACTTCAAATGGCGAACTATATTGTTCTCAGGTCACAAGAAACATTCATATTTCAGAGTCAAGTCTTCCTCTCCTTTCAGTACTAGCATATTAAGGAGCGCGGACCAATCATGATCAGCATGGGCTTTGATTACAGCCTACACCAATAAGGTCCTGGGTAGGATTGGGCGAGAAAGTCAGAACAAGGATGATGATCACATAGTTGGATGGCTAACACTAGCCATAAGGACTACATGCTTTTTGCATGATAGTTATGTCACTGTAGCTATGACCGGAAAAAGTCTATCAACAAGGCTACAATCCATCCAGTCTAACTTTGTTGCACTCTTAGCAATTCAACAAGAAAGCTAAGTCATCGAAAATCAATGCAAAAGAAAGAGAAGAAAGGTCGCCATCAGGTTTAAAGCACATTGTATAAAAGAATCATCAATTCAATCATCAATACTCCAGGTTATAGGTAACAATGTTTTAACGCTCCCTTCCTACGTGTCTGGCCATGTCCTCTGCATGTGTCTACCATGAGGGAATATATATATATATATATATAATATGCTCACAAGAGGGAGACAGCAATTCATGCACGTTCTGAGTAAACTTCCAAAAATATGAAACAGTTCTTTATCAATTATGTAACAAAATTTTGCATCAGCAACCTCACTGAAGGATTACCAGTTGGCAAGTACAAGGCTCATCAGCTACCTCTATTTATGCTAGAGAGCAAACACGAGATTCCACATTTTGAATGAAGGCAAGAAATGTCAATCTATCCATGATTAAGCATGACCAAATACAAGCTCACCTCATCACCCACAAAGTTGCAAGTCTCTAGCAATCACACCCTTGTGAGATTGACATGGGACCTAAAACAGTAGGCAAACCTCTTCTGTATTTAACCATTAAGCTTAAAAACAAAAAAAAAAAACAAAAAACAAAAAGAGTCAACACAGCACCAGTTGACCGTGTTTATCCAGCCTTATATGCATATATCCAGCTCTACTTCAAATCTGTGATATAAAAATCAAAGCTGAGTTTTAATTTCTTCGCTTTCAATTTGATGGATCATTCAACATGTCAGTTCTCATCCAATTTACTCTTCAATCAACTCTCCACATGTCGTTTCAATCCAATTTACACTGAAGAAAAGGAAATGGATAACTTTCCTTTAATCCATATCACTAGTTTATAGCTTTATCCTGGCTCCATAGACATATGTTGTTAGTTCAATACACACATACCATCCTCCTAATAACCAAAAGATTGTTCGAGTCCTAGAAATTCGAAACAAAATACGAACATAATGCAGAGCAACCAAATCGAACATTTTGCAACGGCATCAATACCTGCGGGCCGTCACATCCTTGTCAGTGTAAAGGATCCTCGTCACCGATGGAGCCGGCGTATCGGAGAAACTCGCAAGCTCGTCAATCTGATCATCATAAAAAAGATCTAACAATTCTTATCAACGCTGACCACTAGCTGAAACAAACAAAGAACGAAACACGAGAGACACAGAGAAGGCATGAAAACGACCTGCTTTTGAAGAATTTCGCTTTCGACGGACAAGGAAGCGGGAGAATCCGCCTCCGCCCAGGAAGGCGATTCGCGAAACGGGTACCCCGAGAACTCCTCCATCGTTCTGATTGTCGGGTCGTCCTCCTCAGCGCGACCCAAGACCGCAGCGACCGAGGAGAGGAACAGCAGCAGCGGCAGCAGCAGACACACGAGCGAGAGCGAAGGAGATGACCTCAGCAGACCCATCTCCGCCCCCTTCTTTCCTGGCTTCCGGCTTCTGGGTTCGCCTTCAATCTGGAGATGAACTGGATGAGTTGACGTAGAGATCCAATGGGAGCCCCTTCAGCCTCCGATGGAATGCACGCGTTCCAGTACCATGAAGGACAGAGGGAGTGCAGAGTGACACGAGCAGGGGGGCGTGGCGTTTTGGAGTTTAGTGCTGAAAAGCATCCGTGAAACGTGAACACGTGGGGGTGATCAGCATCCTTGATTCCTGCCGAGTGGGTATGGGCTATAAAATATTCCAAGCTACAATCAGGTTGGGTTGCGTGGTGAGAATGGATTGGAAAGGCGAATGTCGGGTTCCCGAGTCACCAGCAACTCATTAGTAAAATGCTGGGAGAATTGCTCTCTAAGGCATTTAAAAAGCTGGCTCTGGAATCGATCCACACGGCTCTATTCGCACGACACTGAGTCGAATTACGAATTATAAGATAAAAAATCTTAAGATTCGTTCGCACGTTGACAAGATTCGTTGGCCTAAGTAAACTGAAAATCAATCAGATTCGTTGGCCTAAGTAAAACTGATGGACCATGTACCCAACCAGTGAGGTGCACGGTGCTCTTATGGCACCTAATGGAGAAAATTGATCTCCGTTTGTGAAGCTCCTAAAGTAACACTTCAGAGGTCGCCAAATATGTTGGTCGTTACTTCCTATCCTTGTTACTAATATTAAAAAAACCAATCGCCTCACGAAAATTATACAAGAACTTGTATAGTTTAGGGAGACTTAGGCGTGTTTTAATAATCACATTAAATACAGAAAATTAAACTTGTTAGCACTCAAAGTCTCGAAGTCATTAGTGCATTTGATAACATCTAACTACACATGATGTAGTTGACTATTTTAGGTAAAAAGAAAAATCACTTAATATGATAACTATAGAAGGATGACTTAATTAATTTTTTTTTTTGTCGATTCTACTCTACTCCTAATCTACTCTCACACTTTTGCCATAGTCAAAATCCACACACGGAACTAAATCGTCTCCATCTCAATCCCCTTGAAAATGTGGGAATTTGAATCCCCACCTCCCCATTTCCATGTGGAAAGAGTGACCACTAAGCAAATCCTAATGGTTTGATTGATTTGAATGATCATATATTCAATGGATTTTACAATCTTACCAATTATGTTATCAAAACCTTCCAATAATGGTCACTAATCCGTTTGGTAAGAAACTAATAGAATTTATTATGCAATTCTCATTTAGATAAGTTTTTATTTTCATCTTCAGTATTTAATGATATCAACAATTAATGTTCATTTTTAAAATTTTAGTATTTAATTTGTTAGCTTTAGCAAACGAGCATGTGGATCTAGCAATTTGTTGCTATTTAATTGATTTACCTTCATAGCCGGCTTTATTTGTCGGAGAATTGAAAAAAGCAAAATCAAATTAACAAGCCATTTTTGGTTACCAAATATGTGTGTGTGTGTGTGTGTGTGTGTATAAACAAGGGACAAAAGAAAAAAGGTGAAGAAAACTAAGTTTTGCTTTTTGCAATTTAAGTGAATGGAGAGGAGGACAAAAATGTAAGCAATGGTAGTCTATTTAGAGAAAAACTATTTTCGAGAAAAAAAAAATTTCGACTTTTTAATGTTTTGATGACGAAAATTTAATTGATCTACGGAAAAAAAAATTGTGAACTGAAAATAACAAGTTTAGATTTGTGAAATACAACTGTCATTCTGGTGAGAAGAAAATCATACTTCGCAAACCATCCAAAAAAAAAAAAAAACCAACAATTGTCCTTGAAAATGATTTTCATGGAAAATATTTCCTTTGTCATAAAATTTTCAATAAACAAATACATCCTAAGGCTTCATTTGTTTTGCAAAAAAAAGTGACATTTTCTGGGAAAATGTTTTCTAAGAAGTTATCTTCGAGCAAAATGGCAATATTTTCTTATGTTCGATTGAAAGCTGAAAATGAATTTAAAAATATTTTCCATCTTTTGGTACGTAAAATCTAATTTGTTTTTCTTAAATAGACATACATTATTTGGGGCACAATGATTTCCACATATGCAATAGGGAAACCATATACGAATAGGGAGAGCAATTTCAAGTTTTGTACAAATTCCATTTGGAATCTAGAACTTTCTTGTTAGAATATATTTCATTTTTTGGAACCCAAAACATGTCATATGCATATTTTGGAACTTAGAATCTACCCTGTCAAAGGCTTTAGGGTCTATCCAAGTTCCATCTATATTATTAATTAAACGATTATAGTGAATTATAATATTTAACGACTACCACCTGCTACTATAATTCACTAACTATAACTTGTATTTAGACATCATAAAAATATGAAATATTAACAAAATAAAAGTTCAGTAATAAAATGGAAGGTCAAATTAGTGGTTCCAAATTATATATTTATCATTGAACGTTATGGAATACCGCAGGATTGTGCAAAAATATAGACCAAGAAAAACATAAAAACTTATTCCAAGTTCTAGACTACAGGTTCCAGGTTTCAAGTTGCACAAACCTAGAATTTGGAACCTCCCCATCGAAATAGTCCAATTTTTGGAATCTCAAACCTGCCGTACATACTTTGGAACCTAGGGCATGGAACTGAACAGGTTTCCATCAATTTGATCCTCAAGTTTTGGGTTTTACTTTGGAATCATGCTCACCCCTAGACACAAGCACCAAGGTCCTAGGTCCGGCCACCATATACCACGATCTAGGTGCTCAGGGACTTGATGGAATCGAGCACCAGTACTAGGGCATGGGCTTTGAGGTCTTGATCCTAGCCTCGATGGACTTGAGCATGGGTGTTGGAGACTAGGCTTAGGCACCAATATCCCGGCCCAAACCTCAACGAACACAGTCCCTACCTCAATGGACCTCCATGTGAGTATCAAGGTCTCGAGCTTGGCCTTGATTGACTTAAGCTGGTGTTAGCGTCCCAAACTCAACCTTGATGGACCCGAGTCTAGGCATCGAGACCCCAAGCATGGGCATCGTAGTCCCAAGCCTAACCTTGACGGACATAAGCATGAGTGCTAGGGACTCGAGCATTTGCACGTGATCATGGTCTTAGCCTTGATGACCTGGTCCTTAGCATTGTGGATTTGAGCCTAGCCTTAATAGACTCGGTCCTAGGTGTTGGAGATTCAAGCACAAGCACCTATGTCTCAGGCCTAGCCTTTGTGGACCTAGGTTAGTGCCCCGAGGAGTGGGTAATGGTATCGAAGTCCTAGGCCCAACCATGGATGTTGGTATCTTGAGCCCAACCTTTGTGGACTTGGGCCTCGGCATAGGGGTTCTGGGGCTGGCCTTTTTGGACCTAGCCTAGCTAGGGCTGCTGTCAAGGGCTTGAAATAAGTGTTGGGGTTTTCATGCTCAAATGAAAAGTTTTGGTGCAAGCGTCGATGTATAATCTTGTTATAGAAAATGATTTTCGATTTTTTAAAAATGAAATCAATTTTTTTTTTTAATTTAAGTATAGATTTTCAATTAACACATTCTCCAAGCGATCCAAACACCAAGAAAATGAGAAAATTTTTCTTGAAAATTCGTTTTCACAAAACAAAAGGAGTGTAAGTGTTTTTATAAGCAGAAAGCTTACAAAAATAACTAACAATGGACTAGGTAGTTATGAAGTAACGGTTCAACTCCAAGAGAGCTAAGTGGCCTTTATTGGCCCAGTGAAATGACGCTGAGGTGCTTTAGGGTGCTTTTGACTTATAACTTTTTATTTGTACTTTTCTATTTTACCTTTTGAAAGTCGATCATTATTTTAGTATTGGACAACTTAAATACTTGAATCTAGGTAAATGCTAGCATGTAAAATTGAAAAATAAAATAAAATAAAATTAACAAACTCACTTTTTGGTTGCTTAACATTTTTTTTTGGGTGAATAAACAAAAAAGAAAAGAAATTTGGTGAACTAAAAGGAGAAGAGGACAAAGATATAAATAAGGGTGTATTTAGTAACTATTCTATTCTTGGGAACAATTTTTATTTAGAAATGATTTTTATTTATTTATTTTGTTCTTGAGAATAACTTATAAGTATTTAAAGGTGTTTAATAACTACCCAAAATTTTTATTTCCAAAATATAAATGCATTTGGTAGGACTCTTAATTTTTTTTTTTGTTTCTTTTAATTTTTTAATATTTTTTAATATTTTTTAATTTTCTCTTCTATTTTTTTGTCCTTTTCTTTTTCCTTTTCTCTACTTCTTCCTCCTTCTTTGTAGCCAACCGTCGCTGGCAATGGCTGATGACTAGCTGGGAGGGAGAAGAAGAGAAAAGAAGAGAGAAGGAGAAAAGAAGAAAAAAAAAAGAAAAATAGGTTGGGCTTGATTCTAAAATTATTCTCGGGAATAAAGAGTCAACTTTTTTAACTTCTTAATTCTTTTTTTGTTCTAAAAAACAAATGAATAGAATCAATTACCAATGGGCAAGTTAACAAATAAATCCAAAGTGTATTTCTTGGTGAAAGCCTCTACAAGTAACAACCAAAGGGAGAAAAACTAGAATCTCAATGGTCTATTCACAGAAACTTTCATAATTGAAAGGCCCGAATGCTAAAATGTCGAACAGAGTGTCTGGAATCAAGTGCCTAGAATGATAATGCATGATAATAAAAATAAATCAATTAATTAAAATTAAAGTAAATAGATATCATACAGTTTCAATTCTAATTTCCACAATTTCTATTCTAATTTTATTCAAGAAAACCCATAACTCATCAGATGTTTATTATATCACAATATATGTATTGGAAAAAAAATTACATCACAATAGAAAAAATAGAAAAAAACCCAAGACAACAAAGAGCCAAGAGATGGATGGAACATCGTTCAAGCTTGCTTGGCCATCTTACATTAAGGTTAAAGGCTAAAGTTAAAATATACAAACAATTCATACAACTCAAGCGTATATTTTATTCAACACTAAGAAAATCAATGATCCAAACAAAATAATCATTAGACAATCAATGATATGAGCTCCAAACAAGGCATCGTTTAATCAAAATAAATTCATCAAATAAAAAAATTAATTAGGGAGAGAAACTATACAATGGTTTACTTAGAACCCTAGGCATTTTTTTTTAGTTTAATCAAAATGAATTAATAAAAAAAATTAATTAGGGAAAGAAACTAGAATCCCAATGGTGGACTTAGAACACTAGGCATGCTTATTTACAAAAGAATTTCATTAAAAAAGAAGAAGAATTTCTTAACATACAAAAGCAACAAAATTAAATCAAATCTACCCAACAAAAAATTCAAGAAATTCATCACACACAAATAAATAAATAAATAAATAACTTAGGGAGAAAAACTAGAAGTCCAATGGTCTACCCACAAAAAATTCAGAATTGAGAGGCCGTTAGAATGCTAGAATGCCGAATGGAACGCTTGGAACTAAGTGCCTAGAATGATAATATGTCAAAATAAAGATCAATCAATTAATTGAAATTGAAATAAATAGACATCACACAATTTCTATTCTAAGAAAACCCATCGCGTGTTTATTACATCACAATACATGTATTGGAAAAAATTACATCACAATAGAAGAAAATCCAAGACAACAAAAATCCAAGAGATGGATGGGACATCATTCAAGCTTGCTTGGCCATCTTACACTCGGGCTAAAGGTTAAAGGCTAAAGGTAAACTATGTAAACAATTCATTCAACTCCAGCGTACATTTCATTCAACACCAAAACAATCAATGATTTAAACAAGACAATCGTTAGACAATCTATGATCCAAGCTCCAAACAAGGCATTGTTTAATTAAAATAAATTCATCAAAGTTTGGAGTCAATTTATTACTTTGGGCAAAGTTTGGAGTTTTTGGTAGTCTTTTCCCTTTTATTTTTGATTTGTACTTTTTTATCTTATTTTTTGAAATTTGATATATATATTTTTTAAATTACAACTTAAATCATTGAAACTATGTTTATATAAGCCTGTAAATCATTTATAAATCATGTAAGTATTTTCATAATTTCAAAATAAGATATTTTTTTTGCTTTAACGTCAAAATTGTTAATACTTTTCAAAATGTCAAATTTAGGCCTCAAATAAGAACAGAATTAGTAAAGTCCCAAACAATAAAATAAATCTACTCTATTACTTACGCATATAATGAAACTGTAGATCATAAATCAAACTACTTTTTTAAATGATATAATAACTATTATAAATGTAGCGAATTTTGAGCTAAACCATAAAGGACCAATGTCTTATTTTCTTTTTAAAATTTTAATGAAGTAATACTTGAGCTAATTTTCATGCCCTCCAGTTGGACAAAAACGGACAATCCCACAATAGGTTTTGAATGGAAGATTGCAAACTATAGCAAGTCTCAACTTCATTGTATAAGAGTTTGGAATCGAAGTTGAGTTAGAATTGGATACTTTTTTGATATGTAAGTATATCAGCGATATTACGACGTGTAGTAGTAATTAACAATATAAAAGTCATCAAATGTGGTGGACCTGTTTAAATCATAACAAAAGAGATGATATGATGTATAATTCATTATAGAAATTCTTGATGTGTACGAGAAACTAATTCCATAGGAAAAGCAAAGCTTTTTTATTTTGTTCCTCTTCCTTGGCTTGGCCAACACAAGGAAAAAACATACAATGTGAGAAGATCTCACTAGAGGCGGGAAGAAGAGTACATGGACGGTTTCAAGTTCCTTAAAGGCATCCCACGAACAATATTATGAGAAACCCCAAATCAAACCCGGTTCTCTCTCTCTCTCTCTTTCTCTCTCTGTGCCTGCTTCTCGCAGAAGTCGCGCCCTGAGCAAGCCAAGCGACAATGGAAACCCCAAGGCACAGTTGCCTAAAGCTCGTACTCCCGAACCCCACCGAACCCAAGAAGACCGAGCCCATCTTCGTCAAGGCCACATGGTTCGATACCCACTTCGACCTCTCCATCACCGACGGCCTTGATGCTTGGGTTTGCCAAGGTAACGTCTTGGATGAAGACCCAGTTCTTGTTTCTCATGAATCACGTATCTTTGCAGGAAAATTTGCTTTCCTTGATGATTTTGGCATCAGGGTTTTGAATTTTTTTTTTTCTTTTTTAAATCCTCGTTGGTTCTGGTTTTCACACAGACCCTATTTTCTGCATAGAAAAGAACATATGTTTATAGGGAATTCGCTTTTTGTGATGATTTTGGTATCTGGGTTTTGATTCATTTTAGCTTCTTTTTTTTCTTTTCTTTCGATAGCATCTGAAGAGGAAGTGATAGAAAGAGCGGCTCAGTGGGACCAGCCCGTTTCCGAGTACATTGAATTGGCCGAGCGTTATTTGGGGTTTCAACAGCCTGGTTCGGTTTATAAGTTCACTGATGCTGGTGATGGGAATAGAAGAGTTGGTTCTTTCACTTACTTTGTCTTTTTGAAGTTTTGATTGGTTTAGTTTTGTCGTCTTTAGTTTACTGGAATTCGGTGGGAAAATGGGGATCTCTAGGAATGGACTGCTGTGGGAACCGTGCTTTTGTTAGTGGCATATATGGTAATTGGGGACTTGGGGCATTCTCTATTGGAACTGCGGTTCATGTATTAATTTGGATCGTTGGATGGAGAATATTGAGATGATTACATGTAGCTGTGCAGGAAGCAAGTTGAAATGGAAACTGTTAATGTGAAATGTGTGATTAATTCTATCAATGAAATAAGCTGGGGAATTGTGGTTTGATAGTTTTTTAGCAGGGAATAAGTATTGGATATGGCTACCAATCCACGCTTAATGCTGCTTCCTGCTTATGCGGTAATGATAGATAGGATAATTGGAAATTTGCTTTGCTGGTATTGATCAAAGATGCTCGATCTATCTTTTGGTTGGTGTTCTACTATTCTGCTCCTGTTGGTTGATTGGCAAACTGAAATTGATTGTCTCATATTATAAGATAAGGGATTCTGCAGTTATCGTGGACGTTTGAGAAAGAAGGGACCAAACTAGAGTGGCGATGGAAATGTCGACCTTCACCTGACCATAAGAGCACTACTTCAGGAATCTTGAACTTTCTTATGGATGCCAACATAAGATTAAGTGTAAGATTGCACATATAGGTTTACTTTGGTTATTTGTTTCTTGGTTAATTGCCATAGTGACTTTATTAGAGCTGTGCTATCCATGTACTTTGAGTGCATGTTAAGGGTCAGCTTACATGTATATTACACGTCAAACAACTATACGGCCTGATAGTGCTTGAAGTGTTGGTTGATTTGCATAAAGTACATGGCTGGATACTACAGTAAGTCATGGGTATCGATTAAAGCAATGTGAAGTGAACCCTCACGTCTCTTGTGACCCTGCTCACTTCAGGAATGTCTCATAAATATTTATCTGAATTCGGCCCCTTCAATCATTTATCAGGCTGAAATTTATTGTCGTCCTTGTCCTGGCAGTGCAGAGTCCCCTGAGCTATCTAGGTGTTGACTGCTTTACATGCATGCTTGTGCAGGAAGAAGTTGTGAGTAAAACTAAATCGTTTGATAGGCTGAAAATGGAAGCCGAGAAATGTCTAGCGCAAAGTGAGAGATTCAACAATGAGAAGATGGAGTTTGAGTCTGCAATCTATGCAAAGGTACACTTTTGTACTCAATCTGGTGTCTTACCAGAATCGTTCCTATTGGAGTGGGTTTGCATGCGTGCAAAGCTTAAAAGCTGAGCATACCATTGTTATCCTCTTTCATCTAGTAGTTTTTTATCTGCAGATGTTTCTCTGGATTCTTTGGACCATAAAAAAATTGGATGTATGCAGCAGATTTAGAAAACTTTGTTCTCTAGCATTTCTTTTGGTAGGATTTGTGACTTGGTATGCTTATACTTTGTTCCTTGTTTGGCGGTCATCACGATATCGTGCATGCTACCAGTACTATTCACGCAATTTTATCTGTGGATGTATTCTACCCACTTGGAGAATGAGCAGCTCATGTTTTTTCTGCCTTTCTATGTACTAATGTCATTTGGTCAAGGGAGGATAAGTGAAAATCCTTTATCAAAACCAGCGGCAGTCATTTTTGCTTTTCCTGGACAAGAAAAATAGGGTAATACTAAAACTGATAAAGCAGGGTAGGAATACCTGCTAAAGTAAATAAAGAAATTAATCCATTAGAATGTGGGACTGACTTAGCTTTTTTTAACTTCTAGTTTCTTGGTGTCTTGAACACAAAGAAAGCAAAACTTAGAGAACTTCGCGATCAGCTCGCCAAGCAGGATGCTGCTGGGAAATTTGCACAAGAAGATGAAGAGTCTGCAGAAAAGACAGAGACTTTTGATGAGGAAATGAGTGATGATGCAGAAAGCAAGGAAGAAACTGTGGATGCAGGAACATCAAAGGCTGTGCCAAGGAGCAATGCCCGAGGGAGGAAAAGGATTACACGGAAGTAGTGTCCTGCGGGCCAAGTTAACCGACTCTTTGTGCTGTGACTTTGTTAGACAAATTATGGTTTCTGGTGACCTGCTAGGTATTACAAAAACCTTGAATCATCCTCTATATAACCAGAAAAGAGAAACTAGGCCAATGGAAGTAATTATACCAGCTGTTAAGTTGTACATATTTCTACAGAGCATTAGGAAGTAACTCTAGGGATCATTTTCATTAGAAGTGTGGAGCTTTCGTCCTTTCATTCAATTTTGTTGGTCCTTGACACTAAGATTGTATGGGTTGAAAGGTTTAATGATCTTTTCCTTAGGAAAAAAAAGGCTGCATCCACCTAAATTTGGACTTGGGCTGTCCCAAGCCTAACTCCTGACATGCTTCTTTTTTTCTTTACAAAAAGTTACTGCTTCCTTTTTTCTATATTCGACTTAACCACACCATTGTGAATTACTTTATTATTTTTCAGATGAGAAACATATATTTTTAATTATTCACAATTAGCATGAGCCAATATGTTTACATTCGAGTTTTGTTAGTAATGCGAAAGTAGAATATTATTTACCTTTAGATGTACATAAACACGTAACTTTAAATTAGTCTTTATTTCCTTTTGTCTCAGTTATAGCAATTGAAATTAGTCCTCTATATATCACACAGAAATTTTAATGTGAAAGTGAGATACTCGTTTGAATTTTCAGGTTTGACTCATACATGATCGCAGTTGACATAGTTTTATCACATTTTGATTGAATTTTCCATTTTGGGGAATATCTTATTCTTCTTCTTTTCCACATAAATTATAGTCTGTATTGACACTATTCTCTCTCATGCTCTGTTTCTTCCCTCTTTGGCCTCTTTCTTTAACCTTTGCTTGTTTTGATGATTATTACATGGGACGATGAGCCCTTTGGTCTAAGTTTCGACATTAGGATGACTGTTAACGACTGATAATGGTAGAAATATCCGAATTTCCAATGCACCGATCACTCGTCCTCTCAAAGATCTTATCAGAAAACTGGAAATATCCGCTG
The DNA here is from genome assembly GCA_017140255.1 of Eucalyptus paniculata subsp. matutina. Classification (NCBI taxonomy): domain Eukaryota; kingdom Viridiplantae; phylum Streptophyta; class Magnoliopsida; order Myrtales; family Myrtaceae; genus Eucalyptus; species Eucalyptus paniculata. The sequence goes on along the minus strand of CM029442.1, from coordinate 34,050,434 downwards.
TATAACTTGAATAGAACAGAGAAACTACTAATTTGGGTTAATTGGATTAATTAAGCAGATCGTCGAACAAACTAAATGTGATGTTCTTGCAGACTCTCATAAACATTTTCCATAACATCTACATGCTTTTACGAAGCATTAGGAAGCCACTCAATGAATTCACGACATCTTGCATCGACCGGCACAAAATATAACAATCCCGAGACAACTGCATCATTAGGCGAAAGTTGCCTTGCACGCATTTCCTGCAGAAGTTGCAATGCTTTATCCACTTGGTTGTCCTGCAAAAATGCTTTGGTTGAGAATATTGTGCGAAATGGAATCTGGGAAGCAACCCTTTTCCTGCGTGCATATTCAAGAATAATTTATCGGCTTCTGTTATCATCCGTTCCTTGACGAGGCCATTGATTAAGCTGTTGTAGATTACAACATTGGGAACCAAGCCCTTCTCTGACATGCTCTCGAAGAAGCTGCTGCCTCGATTTTACCGGCTCTACAAAGCCCATCGATCAGAATGTTGAACACCTCGACCGATGGTTCAAGTCCAGCATTGCTGAGGGACCGATACAGATCCATTGTCTGGTCGATGTGTCCAGTTTTACAGAGACAATCCAGCACGACCTGGTAAGTAGACAGCTCTGTGCTGGAAAGCCATGGCTCAGCATTTGAGTGGAGTTCATTTGCTTCATCAATCCTGTTACGCTTCATGTACCCATTAATCGGGTGCGTTTTGGAAGGCTTTTGGGGAAAGTCTTTAGAAAATGCAAAGACTTTGAGTTAAAGGTATTTTTCAAAATGCAAACTGTGTTTGGTAAATTGTAATTTGAAAGCTATTTGTGAAGTACTTTTAAGCAAAATGGTGTTTGGGAGAATTACATTTACAAAGGGCTTTTGTCATAAAAAAATAATAAATAAATAAAAAATTGACCGGCAAGGGTAGGTAGCCGCCGACGGTCGAAATTTATCGCCGGCAGCCGACATCCGACTTAGGCAGCCCCAGAGACGACTAGGGAGGGCCGCCCGGGGTCAAGCGACTCCCGAAGACCACTGGCAAAGGCCGCCCAAGGTCACGTGATGCCATCGCGACCTCTGGCGACCCCGCTGACCCTTGAAGACCATTGGCAAAGGCCACCCGAGGTCACACGATGCCACCGCGACCTACGGCGACCCCAGATTTGGGGCAGTGAGGTCGTGCGACGTTGCCTTGACCTCCTGCGACCTCGCCGCGACCTAGATGCAAGGCATCGAGGTCGTGGGAGGACCTCACCGGTGACTGCTTGCGAGTGGTGGTGCCAAGGTGCGGTGGCATCGGGCTCCGGCGAAGGGGGAAAACCAGCATCACAGCGGAGCATGGGGGTCAGCGACCGAGCGGAGGACGATGGGCAAAGGCGCGACGGAGGCGAGTTGCTGAGGCGGAGGTCCTGCAAATGACGAGTGGAAGCGTCGGCCAACGGAACTAGGTGTTGGGTCGCAGGCTACTGGGCGGCGACGGCATCGAGCGGAGGCGAGCTTAGATCTACAGGTGTCAGGGCACTCAAGCAGCGAGATCGGGATAGTGGCAGTCAAGCGGTGAGGGCCTCAGGCGCTGGGGCGCGAGCTGCTGAGCGACGACGGTGTCGGGCGGAGGTGAGCAGCACTTAGTGGTGATGCGGTCGTCGAGCGAGATCGGTGCGGTGAGCTTGGCGATTTGCTGCGAGGAGCTTTGGTTCAAAAGGGGCACCGATCCGCTCAGGTTCAAATCTGGTGGAGGCATAGCAACGGTGGCTGGCGAGGCTGGTGGAACGGCGGTGGAGCAGAGAGGGCTCGCGGGTCACCGGTGTGGGTGGTGCTGGCGTGGTCGAGGGTTGCTGGCACGGTGCCGGCGCGGGCAAGGTTGTATCCGCGAAGAAAATGAATAGTACCCACTTGCGGAAGAAGAAGAGACAATGAGAGGGTAAAACCGGAAAAATGAAAAATTAATAAGGATAATTTGAGAAGAAAATATTTTTTCCTCCCCTCAGTTTAGCATTTTCGACATCTTTGTCAAGTTCAAAGAAATTAACTGCTTTTAGCGAAATTTTTATTACATGCGCAAACTTTCACCAAATATCTTTACAAAAACATTTCTGCAAACACTCATTTTTAGCGAAGCTTTGGAGGCCTAAAAAATGGGCGAACGCCCAATTCCAAATGCACCCATCATTATTCGTAGGCAACAACATCATGATTCATGCCCTTATCTTCAATTAGATGGAAAATCTTCGCTGCATCATCCAGCCTACCCGCCAAAGATAAACCATTCATGAGGATGCTGTAGGTGTATGTATTAGGTTCCACGCCTTTCTGTACTGCACCTGCTTCAGTTACTTTGCCAGTTTTGCACAGACCATCTATCAAGATGCTGACAGTGACATCAGGCGAAATGCCATCCTCTGTCAGTAGATGTCCATCGTCCAGCTTGGCAGAGTGCATGGATTAAAGAGCTGTACGTGATCAAATCAGCTGCCATACCATGCTTAACCATTTCACCGGAAATCTTGAGAGCTTGCCCCAATCGCTGTGATTTACACAACCCATTGATCACTGAATTGTAAAACATGGCGTCAGGGTTGTTGGCTAATCTGGTCACAAAAAAACTCCAATGCATCGTCGATCGGCTCGGCTCTGCATAGAGCACCGACAATCACGGTACACGTCAGCGCATCGACCTGGATTTTCCTCTTTTTCATCCTCTTATGCAATTCGAGCACCAGGGCTACCTCGAGAGTTCTGCAGAGCTCTCCAGTGAGGGCACTATACAAAGATGACCCCCCGATCCCATCAAATCCTCTAAGAGCCAATTTGTCTCACAGCTCAACTGCAACAGTGGCTTTCCCCACCAGGGACAAACCCTTCACCAGCGTGGCGAAAGTTACCTCGTCGGGCTCCAAATTGCGCTTCACGATTTCGCAGAACACTCTGAATCCCCAGTTCATCATCCCCAGATGGCAACAACAATTGTTCAACATGTTCAGCGTCCACAAGTCAGGCTTGACCCCTGCACAGCTCATCTCCTTGTGCATGGCGATCATGTTCGAGTATCTCTTGATCTTGGAAACTGACCCCAGTGTTGGAAAATATGGAGAAGAATAGAAGTATTAGGGGAAGAATGCAAAACACAGTTTGATGTAACCAAAAAAATTAATTTGAGAAAGTGATAACAAAATAAATAAAAATTGGAAGTGAGATCCCTAGTTTTTGCCAACAGTGCTAAGCAGCTTCATGAACTTCACATTCCAAGTTATAACACCTTGAACTTATTGGTATCGGCACCATACAAATAGACTCTGTTAAACACTTTTTGAAACTACTACACTTAGAGAAATCTTAAGAGAGGAAATGTAGGTTTTTCGCTTCTCCTTGAATGAAGATTTTGAAGTAAGCGATACACATGAATCATGAATTAAATGGTTACAAGAATCTAGGAGATAAATGAACTAAATGGATACAAGAATCTAGGAGATACATTGACCATGAATTAAGTAAATACACGAAATAATGAGATACATGAAAGAAAATAACGTATCTTGTATCTTGTTTTGCTTACTTTCATTGATCCATTCACCCACCATAAATACAACACCTAGCACACGGTTAAACATATCAATAGGCCCAATGGGTTGGCACAAACCAATGTCCCAAAAGTAGTCCGCGGCCTCATCGAGCTTGAGGGTACCCAATTTACAGTGTTGCCCCATGCGGCGCTTGAACTAGGCAGGACTTGAGGGTCGAGAAAATATTAGGTGCAGCTTTGACTCCGACGTGGCTTCGTCCAAATCCATTCACCGAGCAACACGTGTCGCCCAGCAGCCACGCTAGAATCAAATGCCCGTATTTAAATATTCAACGAGCTATCCTGCTAGGCCCACCAGAAACCTTTCCCTTTTGGTCAATTTGAAAAATTCAACGCGCACTCTCTCTCTCTCCCCTAAGAAAATAATAGCAGATTCTTCTCTCTTACAATTAATTTGAAAGGAAGCATTGGACTCTCTCTCTCCATTTTTTCGTTCATTTTTTCGTTCAACTCTCGCTCGATTGCTCTGCCCTCCGCTTCTTCTCCGATTAGACAACGGAGCTGTCGTCCCACGAATCATGCCATCGTCGCCGCTTCTACATTCGCCTTGTCGGCCACCACTGCATCTGAGCTACAGCTAATATTTTCTCGTTCGTTTTGCCCCTTCGTCGTGCTACTCCTCCGGTGAACGACAGAGCTCGCCATTCGACGAACCATGCCACTGCACTTTCGCATCTGCCTCGTCTGCCACCTTCGCATCTGCATTCTACTTCATCTTCAATAGTGACCGGGCTCTTCCTCTCCAAGTCACTGTCCTTGTCGCCGTTGAAGAATCCGTACTCGAAGTCAACGTCCAGGTTGATGTAGGGGATGTGAGGGAGGCGGAAGTGGGACCTCGTGGATGCTCCGAGTCGATGCATCTTGACGTGGAAGACCAGGGTCTTGTCGAACGAGAGCTCGCGCTCCCTGTAGCGGATAGGCATTGAGCTGCGGTAGCCGCAACCGCCACCGATGCTCTTGACGAATCTAGCCGTGGTGAGAGGGAACTTGACCGTGAGGAGCCGCCTGAATGCCCTGCCTCTCCTTGGCCACAACAGGGCAAGGCAAACCACGTCCCAAGCTTTGCGGGTGACGCTGGAGTCCTCGCTTGCCATTTCCAGATGCAGAACGTGTGACAGTGAGGACGGCTAATCGCAAGCGAGCGGAAGCCCAATGGCAAACGAGATGCTCTTTTAGGAATGGCCTTTTCTCCCTGATTATTTAGCTATTGATTTTGGGAGCCTTTTTCTCCAACATTATGATTTTTTGCCATCGATTTGTAATTTTGGGATTTTCCTTCGACCTAGGTTTTTTTTTTTTTGTCCTCCCTGCTCTCGCCCTTGCCGAACCTACGTGGAAGCATGAACTTTCTCTTTCTTAGGAAGTTCTATAAGTCCCAATAAAAGAACCTACCCGGAAGAGATGATACAAATAGGAATCTTCACCATTGATGTAATGTATTCCATAGCTTGAGGGCAGAAGATTGTGAAGTTATTTGTCGATATATAACTACCCCTCAGTAATATAACCAGTAAGATCTGGAGTCGGGTGCATAATATCGAATGAATAAACATTGAATTATAGACATCTCATCAGCATAACAAGAATAAACTATATTAAGTGTGGAGAATTGACTGGATTGCAGACCTTGTGTAAGCATTAAACCCATCATCATTAGGCATAGTCAAAATAGGAATTTGAGTGATGGAGCCTCTTTGCCGTTCAATACGCCCAGCAATCTCGTAAATCGTTGCCAGATCAGTGTACATGTACCCATGATACCCACGCCTTCCAGGAACTTCCAGGAACCCAGATCGTGGGATCTTCTGCCCACGAGCTATGCCCACGAGCTATGGAATACATTACATCAATGGTGAAAATTCCTATTTGTATCATCTCTTCAGGGTAGGTTCTTTTACTGCGACTTATAGAACTTCCTAAAAAAGAGAAAGTTCATACTTCCACGTAGGTTCGGCAAGGGCAAGAAGAGGGAGGACAAAAAAAACCTAGGTTGAGGGAAAATCCCAAAATTACAAATCGATGACAAAAAAACATAATGTTGGAGAAAAGGCTCCAAAAATCAGTAGCCAGATAATCAGGGAGAAAAGGCCATTGCCAAGAGAGCATCTTGTCTGCGTTGGGCTTTTGCTCGCTTGCAATTCGCCGTCCTCACCGTCTCTGTAACATGTTCTGCATCCGAAAATGGCAAGCGGGGACTTTGACATCACCCGCAAAGCTTGGGATGTGGTCCACCTTGCCTTGCTGTGGCTGAGGAAAGGTGGGGCGTTCAGGCGGCTCCTCGCGGTCAAGTTCTATCTCGCCGTGGCTGGATTCGTCAAGAGCATTGGTGGCGGTTGTGGCTACCACAACTCGATGCCTATTTGCTACAGGGAGTGCAAGCTCTCATTCGACAAGACCTTGGTCTTCCACGTCAAGATGTATTGACTCGGAGCATCCACGAGGTCCCACTTCCGCCTCCCTCACATCCCCTGCATCAGCCAGGACGTTGACTTCGAGTACGGATTCTTCGATGGCAACAAGGACGGCGACGGGGAGAGGAAGAGCCTTGTTGCCGTTAAAGATGGAGGAGAATGCAAATGCGGAGGTGGCAGACGAGGCGGATGCCGAAGTGCGGTGGTGTGGTTCATCAAATGGCGAGCTTTGTCGTCTGCCAGAGGAGCAGCGTGGCGAAGGGGCAAAACGAATGAGAAAATATTAGCTGTAGCTTAGATGCAGCGGCGGCTGATGAGGCAGATGTGGAAGCGGCGGCAGTGGCATGATTTGTGGGACAAAGGCTCCGTCATCCGATCGGAGAAGAAGCGAAGGGCAGAGCAACCGGGCAAGAGCCTGAAAAAAAAATGGAGAGAGAGTCCAATGCTTCCTCTCAAATTAATTGTAAGAGAAGAATATGCTATTATTTTCTTGGGGGAAAGAGAGCGTGCCGAATTTTTCAAATTGACTAAGAGGGAAAGGTTTCTGGTAGGCTAGCAGGATAGCTCATCGAATATTTAAAGAGGGGCATCTGATTCCACTATGGCTGCCAGGCGACATGTGTCGCTCGGTGAATGGACTCGGAGGAAGCCACGATGGAGTCAGAGCTACACATAATATTTTCTCGCAGTGTAGAGTTCTGAGGAGGGTGTCTGAATAAACAGGACAGAGAACATGGAGATTTCGCGGTTTGGATTGCGGTTCTTGAAGAGCTGGCTCTTCCCAGTTGCATTGGTGATCAGTTCTTTGCTTGTATGGGACTTTTCCTCAAATTGGGTAGAAGAAAGAGAGCTTCTTATATATATATATATAATTTATGAGGGTATTGTATGTGTATGTATTAGGGTCCTTGCCTTTCTGAATCATCAATTCGAATACCAGGCTTGCTTCGGTTACTTTTCCTGTTTTGCATAGACAATCTATCAATATGCCGAAAGTGATGACATCGGGGGAAATGTCTTTCTATCATTAAATGAAGCATTCTGTTGGCTTCAGTCCATAGTCCAGCTTGGCAGAAAGCATGGATTAAAGAATTGTATGTGATCACAGCAGCCGGATACCGCGCCGTACCATGTCGTCCTAAAGTTCTCCAGTTGTCCCAGTCGTCGCGATTTACGCAACCCATCTATCACTCAGATTGTAAAGCACAACATCGGGTCTGTTGGTTGGCTAATCTGATCAGGAAATAGCTCCAATGCATCGTCGTCAGCTCAGCGAAGTTTACTTGAGCCGTCCTTCGCTTACCTTATATAATAGACTTCGTTCAAGCGGCAAGCATCGGACCAACGACAG